>HG993155.1:4874642-6088928 GCA_905231865.2 Boloria selene
CTTTGTATGAATGACTCACGTTGCCAATACATTATCTACAATAATATTAGCAATTTAAGTAACTTGAACTCTAAAAGCACTTTAGCCGGAACAAAAATTTTTTTAATTTGTTGTTGTTAATACAGTATATACTTTCATATGCATTTCATGAAAAGCTTTCAATTTAAAATCAAAAACAGACACTTCAATATTATTTATATGAATGGATGTAAGCTCTCAATGTTCCTGTAAAACTTGCTACTAATTTGGCAACTCCGAGTTCCTTTTAATATTTTTCATTAAAAAATCTAAAAGTTCGAATCTTGGGTATAAATAAGCTAGATATAATCAATATTTATTCAATTTGTACCCAGGATTCGAATTGAAAACCACAGAACATGTTATGTACGAGACTAAAGAGCGTGTTATTATGTATAGAATAACAGTAATACTAATGCTGTTCTTTGGACTTAACCAAATAAGGCAGATCTGACTGCCACATATTATAATGTCGATATGAAACTCATACGATATTAAAATCAGCACTCATAGTAAGTACTTACACTATGAATAACTACACTGTGCCACTAACATAATATATTAAAATTGGTTTTCTTACTTTATTAAATATAGATCTTTCATCATCTCTGTTTGTTAAAAACGGGTTCATAAATTAACTCATAGCATGAGTAAACAAATTATCTAAAAACTCATTTGTATTGAAAGAAATGTTTACTTTTACACATAGCGGATGTTCGTGCAAAAACCGTATCTATTTTTGCATAATAATATTTATATTACATAACATATTTTTAGTATATATTTAGTTTCTCTGATCCTTCTTTTTCTGACATTAATCATAATATACTAGCAACCTATTTGCTTTGCTTAAAGTTTAGACCCTGAGTACTACCTTTAAAAATCTTATATCCGTTCAAAACATTTTTTTTCTTATATCCTGTTCGATCCCTTTTTCTTGCAAGGGAATTAATCTCAGTATTTAGTCCTTCTCATCAAATTTATATGTACAAACCTACGCTTTATTAATATCGAGAAGCTGTTTTATATTAATTGTAGTTTATTGTATAAATATATTAGAAATCTATACATAAAAAAATTAATTTTATTTTTTTATTAATTATATGTATGTAAGTTATATATGTTTAATAATTAAATTATATAATTACCCATAAGCCATGTGTGCGGGAAATTAATCTCGTAAGTATTAGCAGGCCCAATTTTCTTTTTTTTTACTTTTTTATCTACTACTATACTACTATTACTATCATTTGATATAACGATATTACTACTATCATTTGATATAACGATTTCTTAATAACTGTACTTAGCTTATTGCTATATAAAACATTGTATATCCATAACTTGGCTCGATTCCAGAATCGAACCCAAAACCTTGATTTACAAGGATTTATGCTAGACGACCAATGTGGTTAACAAAGTTAAATTAGTATTTAAATAAATAAAATACAATTTCGGAGTTACTAGAAGACAAAAAAGTTTTTATTTTTCTTTAAAACTCCGAAGATAAAACACCAGAAAGAACATTAAACGGGGAATGGCAGATATTATTAACTTTGGGAGCTTAAAATTAAAGTCAGGAAAGTTAAATTATATTCATAGTTGTTTGTTTTTGCTTGAAGAAAAGACTGGAGAGAATTGAATGAAATTTTAAACTGAACAATTTGTGACTTACATATTATAGGTTTTATGTTGTATCAACTATCTGGTATCCGTAACAAAAGCCTGGTAGCTTACCACAAACATATATGGCGCTGTGTGTAATAATGTCCCAACATACTATTAGTTATATATAATGAGTAAGTATATACTCTTAATATCTAATATACGTATATACGAATAATAAGAAAAAATATACTAGTATATCATTTTATCGCTTCCCTACAATTTAGTGTGGGTTCTATGAAACGAAATATATATTCGAAGCAATTTTCAGGGGACGCGATCATTACTTTCTCGGTACAAATTGAAAATAGCAAGGAGGATCTCCCATAGAAAATATTCGCAAAATGTGAGTTGAGTGTAAATGGGCTTTTGTTGGTTTTTATTATCGGTTATATGTACGAGTATGTCTTATTGACAAAATATTTTTCTTTTTAAAGGATGACATGTTTTTTACTATTGAATTACTGCTTTTATTATGTTAGAAAAGTTTATTGCTACTTCTGAAATTTATGTGTTAATCTATGACTGCTTCATAACTCACTAGACTATGGGTCAGTGATTCGAACGAAATGGACATATCGGAATTAAATTGAGTGCGCTCTCGAGAGGACACTAAAAGCATTATTACTTCAATAATATTAATAATTCAATAATTCGGAAAACAAAAATATATTTTTTTTAAATATAACGTTATTTAAAAATGGAATATACTTATTATTTTTTTACAAATTATTGACACTGAGCTATAGTACAATAAGTAAAATTTGCACTAAATTTCCGATCCAATTTTAATTTTTTTTTGGTTATTTATAGAACATTCATTTTATTCATTACTCGAATATTTTGAGAGTTGTCGGCCGAAATAGAAAAACGGGTTCATTAAATGGGCCATAAATCGTAAAGGGTAATTTTTACAAAAAAGTTTACATAAAATAAAGATGCGAAATTTTACTCTCTACAATAATGATCCGAATAACTTTTGCCCTAAAGTACATAGTTTCTGAGATATCGGCCAAAAACTTTTCTTCAAGATTGCGATCGAAGCTCCACCTGGATTGTCAGCATTTTGTGATTTTGTGATCAGTAAGTGACCCTTAACTTAAAAAAAATTAAAATTGGATCGGAAATTTAGTGCGAGGTTAATTTTAGGGTTCCGTACCTCAAAAGGTAAAAACGGAACCCTTATAGGATCACTTTGTTGTCCGTCTGTCTGTCTGTCTGTCTGTCTGTCTGTCTGTCTGTCTGTCTGTCTGTCTGTCTGTCAAGACCTTTTTTCTCAGGAACGCGTGGAGGTATCAAGCTGAAATTCATATCAAATACTCAAGTCTATGGTCTCTTGGAGCTGTGAAAAAATCAAACTTCTAAGTCAACGCGATCAAAAGATACTCCCGTTTATGCCGCAAATTTTCGACACTCGCAAGGGAATCAAAACCTACAGGGTACTTCCCGTGAACTCAGAATCTTGAAATTTGGTACGAAGCAACGTCTTATAACACAGATAAAGGAAAAATTGCGAAAAGCATAAATTTTTAGTTACATCATATAATAAAAATATTATTAATAATTTTAAACTTATTACCCCTTTACTCATACACCGTTCCGTACAGGTTTGTACGGAACCCTCGGTGCGCGAGTCTGACTCGCACTTGTCCGAATTTTTTTATTTACTGCCCTACTAGACGACTTTTCGAATCGTATCGATATCGTAGATTCCTTAAAAGGAAAGGGTGTACGCAGATACACTGCCTTTAGATATGCAAATAACTAATTTTATTACGATATTTAATCTAATAAAAACGAATGTTGCTAATTGCAAAACTCGAGAACAGCTCGACCAATAGGCTAATTTTTTAGTATATTCTTTAAGGGAGGTTTTAATTATAATAAAAAAATAAGTTTGTAAAAAAACTCATATTAAAGGGGGGACGACCCCGAGCGAAGCGATGTTGAGTCACTAGTATTAAAACACAGATCGTGTAAAGATAAAATATCATCTCCATTATATTTATGGGTAAAATACGACAGCAGCTTTTATTATAAAAGTTTAAGAAATTTTGTAAAAGTAAAAAGCATAGACGCAATCTCCGTAAAAATGTTCAAAAGTAGATAACAAAGCTATAAAAGGTCAATATCGTCTCCAAAGTTTATATGATTTCCTTTTTTAACAGACATTTTTATCATATTTATTTAAAGAGTTTTAGTTTAGTACAAGCTGCGTCTCCGCTCTCGATAGATGTAATCTTGGGATGAAAATATTGTTAAGAGTTAACTTTAACTTTAATACTAACTTATATTTTTCTCATGAAACAATATTGGATACCAACAAAATGAATGAAACCACTTTCATTTTACTTAAAACGAATTTTCGAGCGTAGATCCAGCCGATGAGTTTTTTTTATAAATAAATAGCGTTTTTCCAAGTCTCCGTTCACTAAATTTAAATATATGTTAATAGTAAAATGTACTTTAATATAATGTATAAGTACAGCTCTGCAGAGTTTCATCAAAATCTGTTCAATAGATTTTATGTGAAATCGGAACGAACAAAAATGCACGCTGTACAAATTTTCATAAGCTAACGTATCAATAATAATAAGTAGGATAGGGAGCCCTTTATATTGACGAATCATAATATTAAGTAAAGACGAATTGTAGTAATAAGTCTGATATGCCTGCGGTATACATTATACAATATATCACTATGTATCACAATATTTACCATGTATACTTCTTGTTAAATCCCACGGGAACCTGTTTAAGATAATATTATCTATGTTACAGCCCCTTAGACGTAAACTTTCATTTACTAATAACTTTACGCAGTTTTGGATATGGATAATTTTTATTTTATTAGACCACCAACAAAATACTTACAAAACACATGAAAACTTTTGCACATGGAAAATAAAACATAAAAGTAGTACCTTAATTAATTATAGGTGATAACGACATTAAATATAGCTAGTAGGTAAAACAACAATACAATAATAAATATAAGAAAACTGGCCATGATCGATTTTCTTATTTTAGTGAAACCTCGCTTCAAACATTTTACAAACTATTACTTATTATAAAATTCTTTCAGGTAATAACATAAGTCCTTTCCACATATTGTGTCCGCTCCGCCAGTTTGTACGCAATCAATTTCCCATTAAATAAACATGTAAGTGGTGAAAGGTAATATCAATAAAAGAATGATAATAAAAGAGCAGTATTTGTAATATAACTATTACTTTTTTATTACTTATCACTACATAGTATAAAACAAAGTCGCTTTCTCTGTCCCTATATCCATAGGGATAGAAGCTAAGCTTAAATCTTTAGAACTACGCAACGGATTTTGATGCGTTTTTTTTAATAGATAGAGTGATTCAAGAGGAAGGTTTATATGCATAACTAGCAGATCCCGCGGCTTTGCCTGTGCTAAATCTAGGGAAGAGCCCGAGCGAGTGCGAGTCGCTAGTGTGTAAATAATTTGACGACACGATGGCTCAGTTTGTAGTGACCCTACTTGCTGCACCAGCGGCGGTCGCGGGTTCGAGTCCCACTGGGGGCTTTGTTTGTTTGTTGTTGAGCACTTATGTTTGTACTCCAGTCATGGGTGTTATATTTATATTATGTATTTATTTAAAAAGTTATAGTATATCAACTATCCGTAGCACAAGCTTCTTTCGTAACTTATCACGGAACTAGATAGCGCTGTGTGTAATAATGTCCCAACATATTTATAAAAAATATATATATTTTAACTCGTGTTAGTATAGTACGGACTAGTAATCGGGAATTTTTGTATGTGTTATGTTTTCCATTTAACAGACCGCCTATATACAGAGTCCCGACTGTACCGTTTTACATAAATGGTATAAGAAAAAAAACAAGAAACGTTTATTCTAAATATTTTGATTTATTGTTAGTGTTTAAAAGAATCAATTAACATGCTTTTTTGTTGTTACAAAATGCTTTAAAATCTGAAGTAAAAATGGGGATGGATATTATTTATTAAAAGGAACTGTTACAAGTTTGCTTTACGGCTATTTGCTAGAGACGTGACAGAATTTATTTTTATTTCTTTTCTCTTTCTCTTAAAATCTTTTGTTCCTAGCTGAAAGTGGAAAAATCTTTACGCCGACGACTTTCGTAAGGAAGTTTAAAAACTCGACTGCCTTTATGATAAATGATTTAGTTTATACTTTCAGTTTTTTTTAAATAATGAATTTATGTCTCTTATCTCCCGTATTTGGAATGATTTTTTATCCTTTACCTACAATTATTAACCTACTTTTAAAATAGAAACGATAAAAGTTACTTATGTACAAAGCTGAAAGCCTAGCCTAGCTAGTATGATAGACATTGTACATATATTTATAAAAGGAAAGATTTCATATCATCGTTATTTTAATATTATCTACTTGTTTTGAACTTTTTTTGTTGGCAAAACTAATTTAAAATTTTAAGTCATCTACATGAAGTCACTTATGTACCTATGTAACTATCTGGTATTCGTAACACAAGCTTTCTTTGTAGTTTACCACGTAGCTTGATGGCGCTGTGTGTAATAATGTCCCAACATATTTTTTTTATTAAATCCGAAAAAAATATATAAAATAAATTTACTAAGTGTTTAAAACGTATTTATAACAATTTTATTATTAGAAACTTTTGATATTCGTACAAACGGTGCAGTGTTAGAATGGGCTATGAATAATGTAATAAATGCGGAAAGTTGCGGAAATCAAGCTCATTTCCGCGCGGAGTGAAAGCTCTATCCTCCATAGTTTATTTATCGCTGAAACTATATGGCACGAAAAGTGGTGTTCTTAAAAGATTTAAAATTATTACGATAACTCTTTTTCTTTTAAAGTTTCCAGATTTATGTAAAAATAAGTACCTATAACATTTTAAATTTTGTATCATTTTTTTCGAAATCTATTCCCGTTTAGTCATAATAGTCATTTATTTATTTATTTATTCATTAATTTATTTATTATAGTATATATAGTCATATTAATAGTCTTTGTTCACAATGTGTCAAACTTGGTTTCGTTACGTCGAAAGTCGTACAAGAGGTACCTACCTATCGTGAGATTTTTCCACTGTATGGACCTATACATGTATGTATGTATGTATGTATAACATTTTGCTACTTGTAAGCACGTATTTATTGCAGCTACAATTAAGTTAATATACTTACTCCTTTCACTCATAAATATTTACTTCGTGTTTAAAATATTACCTACCTACTCAATTTACCTAATCATTTTCGCCAAGAAGATAAATGGACATGTCGATATAAAAATACCTACACAATTACGACGTGCAGGAAATAATTCCGATCTTCGAATAGCTTCCGGTTGATAGATGAATTTTACCCAACCCTCGGATTGACAGTAATCTAGAAATGCTTTGAAGCACACTTTTTTCGAATCCATGTAAATCCTTATTTTCTTATTTCTTTATTCTTGTTGCCTAATATATCAATTTTTATTTGTAGATGTGATTTCATTTTTATAAACAATATTTTTTTTATATTTTATTTAAAATGTCCTTTAGCAATAACTTAAATAATAAATGTATTTTAGTTCAGCTCTGAGATCTATTGCCTGATATATATTGTTAACAATTAAATAAATGAAATAGGGACTTACGCAGAAAACCATTACAAGAATAACCATAATTCTTTTTCTAAGATAAAAGTAACCTAAGTTAATCCTTATATCATTAGCTATATACCAGTGAAAGTTTCACAGATTAGCAAAAAAAACAGACAGAAAGAGAAATATTGTTAATTTTTTTCTTATTTTCTTTACTTCTTTCAATATGCATTTGCTAAAAAAATGTTATGTTGATGTGACAAACAGTCACTACAATTCTATTTATATATATAGAGTCATTTATAGTATTGTAAAAATCCGCTGCAATCATATGACGTCAGATTTCCTTTCACAGACTAAAAGCTAGCGAGTCTCAAGGTTAAAGTTACACAAAGTATATCAATTTGTTGGCGCCGATTTTGTGAAAAATATGCGGAAAAAACAAATTTTTTACGACTAACCCCTACTTTAAGGTTAGTGAAAAACATGTGAGTGGGGTAAGGTAAGTGTTTTACTAAATAATTATCTATGCAAAGATTAATAAAGCTATAACGTGCTATTTTTTCAACTAAGTAAAACTATTTTAAATCTATATGAATTATGAATATATTAACTGCTAGTTCTACTAATACCGAGACAAATAAATAATATATTATTGTGTACTATGGTCTACAACGGATCATAGACTATAATATATATGCAAAAATATATTATCTACATGAAATACGTACTAGCAAAGAAACTTAGAAATGTATCCAAAATATCATTACATATTTCGAATGTTTACAATAACAGTAAAGAAGTAACACTATTTTGCGACAATTTATTTATACCAAACCACCACCAAGGATGTAAGGGAGTACAAATACCACCTTAGTACTCTCAGTCAACCTCACCTGCACGCGGTACATCCTGCTGAATAACGAACGAGGCTCTGACGACCGATAGATGGCGGTATAACCTCTCTAAAACAGCGTAGCTAAATGTCACGGACCGGTGACGGGCAGCAGCGTTACCGGCATAAGAAGCTACGCCCTGCGATCGCCAACCCGCTTGCCCAGCGTGGCGATTATGGGCATTACCATCTATGGCAAGCTCACAAATAAAACGGCCCCCAGTTCCCGGTCGCCCCGCTATTCCTGGTCAAGGCGGCGGCCATGGTAACGGCGGGGTAGGGGGTGCTAAGAATCCCCGGGCTACGGTAGGCCGCCAACAACGACTGACACTGGCTACGTTTAACGGACGCACGCTAAGGCTCGACGAACATCTGGCACAATTAGAGGAAGAGCTCAAGAACATAAGGTGGCACGTTCTGGGGTTATGTGAAGTCCGAAGAAAGGGAGAGGATACCGTAACTTTGGAATCAGGCCATCTTATGTATTTCAGAGAGGGAAACCAAACGTCTCAAGGCGGTGTCGGGTTCTTAATTCACAAGGGTCTATCTGGCAACGTTATAGAGCTCTCCAGTGTGTCAGCAAGAGTTGCATATCTTGTAATTAAGTTAACCGAGAGGTATAGCCTCAAGGTTATCCAAGTGTACGCACCGACCTCGACACACTCGGATGAAGAAGTGGAAGAGATGTACGAAGATATCTCAAAAGCCTTACATACCACCTATAAGGCCCACTTTAACGTTGTCATGGGTGATCTCAACGCGAAAGTGGGAGTACAAACAAACGGTGAATCGGTAGTAGGACCACATGGATTTGGAAGCAGAAATCATAGGGGGCAAATGCTCGTCAATTTTCTAGAGAAAGAGGGGCTTTTCTTGATGAATTCCTTCTTTAAGAAACAGTCCCAACGAAAGTGGACATGGCGCAGCCCTGATACAGTGATAAAAAATGAGATAGATTTTATTATGACGGATAAAAAGCGTATATTTAGAGATGTCTCCGTGATCGCTAGGTTCAACACCGGAAGCGATCACCGTCTAGTCCGAGGCACTCTAGATATCGATTATAAGCTTGAGCGGGACCGTCTGATAAAATCTACGCTCCGGCCCAATACGCTCCAAATTCCAGCTGGGTCTGAAACGTTCCAGCTAAAACTGGAGAACCGATTTGCTGCCCTGGAAACCACAATGGACGTTGACATTGACCAAGAACTCGACCAAGTGGTAGGTATTCTCCGGGAAGAAGGGACAAAAATATGTAAAATGCAACATATCGGTAGGAAGTCCAAACTCTCTGAGGAATCTCTGCAGCTAATAAATAAACGACGTGAAAATACCGCAGTCACTCCATCAAACCAGCGGGCTTTAAACAAAAGAATATCAAAGCTGGTAAGACGTGACCTCCGAAACTCCAGTACGTGCTCCATTAAGGAAGCCATTGAGCAAAATCGGGGGTCCAAAGTCTTTATTCAGAAGCTAGGACGAAGCCATCTTACTAAGCTGACCACAACTAGCGGAAAAGTCGTCGTTTCTAAGCCGGAGATTCTAAATGAAGTTCAGGATTTCTATGGTCGCCTATATACATCACGAGCGACCTGTCCCACGTCCAATAACAAGGATCCCAGAGCCACACTTACCCGTCACTACACAGAAGACCTGCCAGAAGTCAGCCTAGACGAAATCGTGATGGCTCTAAAACAACTAAAAAATGGAAAAGCCCCCGGAGAGGATGGAATTACAACGGAGCTTCTAAAAGCAGGAGGAACTCCTACGCTAAAACAACTCCAGCGTTTATTTAATTCCGTCCTTTTTTCGGGGAGAACTCCTAAGGCATGGAGTACGAGTTTGGTGATCTTGTTTTTCAAAAAGGGTGACAAAACTCTGCTGAAAAACTATCGACCTATCTCCCTCTTAAGCCATATCTACAAGTTGTTTTCTAGAGTCATCACAAATCGTCTCACACGCAGACTCGATGATTACCAACCTCCAGAACAGGCCGGTTTTCGAAGTGGATATGGCACCATAGACCACATTCACACAGTGCGGCAGATTATACAGAAGCAAGAAGAGTATAATCAGCCCTTGTGTCTAGCATTTGTGGACTATGAGAAAGCTTTTGACACTATTGAAACCTGGTCTGTTTTAGAGTCTTTACAACGGAGCCAAGTCGATTGGCGATATATCCAAGTGTTGAAATGTCTGTATGACACCGCAACAATGACCGTCCAAGTTCAGAACCGGCAGTCTGAACGTATCTACCTGCGTCGGGGAGTGAGACAAGGGGACGTAATTTCCCCCAAATTGTTCACAACTGCATTGGAGGATGTGTTCAAGACTCTGGACTGGAGAGGACGTGGAATAAATATAAACGGTGAGTACATTTCGCACTTGAGATTCGCAGACGACATCGTCATCATGGCTGAAACTGTGCAAGACCTGCAATACTTGCTGCAAAGCCTAGCTAGTTCTTCGGAACACATCGGTCTCCGGATGAATCTTGATAAAACCAAGATCATGTTTAATTCAAATGTAATACCGGGACCGATCACGCTTAATGGAACAACTCTCGAAGTAGTACAAAATTACATCTATCTTGGACAATTACTGCATGTCGGTAAGAACTACTTCGAGAAAGAAGCTCAAAGGAGAATACAGCTGGGCTGGGCAGCATTCAATAAACTTCGTCGAGTCTTTTCGTCGCCAATACCACAAAGCCTAAAGACGAAAGTCTTTAATGAGTGCGTCCTACCTGTTATGACATACGGAGCCGAGACGTGGACACTGACGGTGCGATTAGTCCACCAGCTTAAAGTCGCTCAGCGTGCTATGGAGAGGGCTATGCTCGGAGTTTCTCTGAAGGATCGGATCCAGAATGAAGTGATCCGACAGAGAACCAAAGTCATCGACATAGCCCAAAGAATCAGCAAGCTGAAGTGGCAGTGGGCTGGTCACATTTGTCGCAGAACCGATAACCGGTGGAGTAAAAGGGTTCTAGAGTGGAGACCACGACTCGGCAAACGTAGCGTAGGACGTCCTCCAGCTAGGTGGAGCGACGACATTCGTAAAGTGGCTGGTAGCGGTTGGATGCGTAGAGCTGAAGATCGAGCTCAGTGGCGTGCCATAGGAGAGGCCTATGTCCAGCAGTGGACGAAAGCAGGCTGAAAATGATGATGATGATGATGATGAAACCACCACCTTTATTGTTAATAGTACCTTTTTGGAAAGCACATCCAAAAATCAAACGAAACCCAACTTTTCTAATCTTTTATACATATTGTAAGATCTGTAGTCCAGCGTTAAAATCGGACGTCATACGATGAATAATTCATAGCTGGACGTTCGCGTTATGACTATCTGTTTATGGTGTGGCCTTGAACTTCTTAGGCAGGCTTTGTCAGTGACAAATGATTCTTTCTGAAGAAAACATGGGAAGGAGATACTATGTAAGCTTATTGAAAGTATTTATGCTTCAATGGCGTAAAGATTAATACTTGGTCTGACGTCATTGCCGTATTTAGTGAAATAAAATGTCTATTCATCCATAATAGTCTAAGATCCAAAGTAAGATTTACTTCTATAATTTTTAACCGACTTCAAAAAAAGGAGGAGGTTATATGTTTAAGTAATATTTAGGAGTTATTTTATCTAGTCTGTATTTAAATAATATAAAATAATTGCAAATTTCTTTTTCGTTTATAAATATATGACTGATTTGATTTTGAAAATGTTCAAACAATAACTGACATTTCCTACTTCAGCAAATATTCGCCTTTTCCTGTTGTTTTAAATACGTTATCCACGCTCACTTGAAAAATTAATAATTTCAATTTTCATCTTCATATGATTTATGGTAAAGTGCTCTTAGATTTTTTAAGTGGATGTTTAATAATAATTGTGGATTTATTTTATATGTATATTCTTAAAATTATATTCATCTTCAATACTGATAAATAAAATTGAATTATGTTGAAAATAAAGTTAACAAAAACTTTTTTAGTTTTGAACGTTATATATATAAATTTTCTTTTCCTTTTATCTGTATGCTTGTACTGGATATGTTGTTTTCTTAAAACTATGATGAAAATAAGTCAAACATTTCGTTAAAAAAAACTGACATTTATCATGTCTTAACTAGTACAAAAAATAAAGAGGTCCCTTAATCTATACTAATATTATAAAGCTGAAGAGTTTGTTTTTGTTTGTTTGTTTGTTTGTTTAATGAGGAACTCTATAGGTTATATCACATTACGCTGTGACCAATAGGAGCGGATCATCAATGAAAAATGTTATAAAAACAGGAGGGGCGGGCGTTAGTTCTGCGAGGTACCATATCGTGCAACTCAGAAAGAAATTGGTTTCCGGCCCTTAGAACGCGTGCGAAGCCTCGGGAAATTCTAATCTATACATATAATTCTAGACAGATTTTAATGAAATTTGGTATAAAGATAGCTGGTTATCCGGGTTACTTTTCACTGCAGGAAAATATTTTATTTCTGAGAAATCTATAACAACAGTTTCAACGTAACTATGAACAAACCCGAGTCACTAGTAGATAATATTTTTAAAGCCAAAATTTACTAATATTCTAACATACATTTTGTTAGCAGTCGGGTAGCACAGTACATTTACCAAGTAGCTCGACCCTTTTTGCTCCCTAATTTACGGTCCCCTATCATTCGATATGACATCTCATTGTCTACGCTTAACTCGTTTATCAATGACAATACCTTCACATTGACCCTTCAAGGCTTCTTATTATAAATAGTTTTTTCTTATACGGTATTAAGGGTATGGTATCAAAAGCTTATGCTGAAATAATTATTTTGTTTAAAAATATTACCCTTATTAATGTAAGAAGAGACTTTAAATACATTTTTAACTAAAAATTGTAATTAAACTTTGACACAAAACAGTAAATATTCTAAGGAAAATCTTAATAAAATAGTAATTATTATCGGTAGAGAAGACGATATCTATTTATAGTTTTTTTGAAATTTTTGTCTGTCTGTCTATCTGGGAACGCATCCGTAGAAATTCACTGGACTGATATTGATTTTTGGTATTATGATAGCTGGTCTGCACTATATCCGGGTCAACATAAATTATACTTCTACCTATAGGAATACATCATATCTCTGTGAAATCTGATCGTTAAAACATCAGGGACGTCTAGGGGCAAACTCGTCCAGAGAGTAAGGTTGACTCGCTTATTCCAATGTTAGGGACATTATAAAAAAAAAAAGGAATTTATGAACAATAAATGTATAGGAACCTTATTCTATTAAGCAGTAGATAAAAGTATATCTACTTCATTTTAACTTTTCATAGCTACGTTTATCTTTGGAAAAGTTCTACGAAACTAAAACAATTTTCTCGAACGTAAAGCGCACCTGTGATCTCTGGCATAGTTGCTATTGTCAGCCAAAACTGTTTAAATTTTTTACTTATACCTAACTCAATTTCGGTTGCAGATTCTAAATATTCGCTATTATTATTATTATAATATTGAAAAATAATTTTAAACATGATTATCTACACTTTCTACATTAATATTATAAAGAGAAAAGATTTGTATTTTTGTATGTAACGAATAAACTCAAAAACTAATGGACCGATTTCAAAAATTCTTTTGCCATTAGAAACCTACATTTTTACTGAGTAACACATAGGCTATATTTATTACTAGTGAAACCGCGCGGCTTTGCTCACGATAGATCTAAGGACGAACCCGAGCGAAGCGAGGGTCAGTCGCTAGTCACATGTATAACGATGATTTTTTTTAATTAAAAATGCATGAACATTAATTTACTCGTAAATGTTTCAGAATTATTAAAAGTGGTATTTTTTCATAGTTTGCCCAGCTTTTAATTTTTCCATTGTGAAACAAATTAATAAATTTTTGTCATAATATAGATTAATTAATTGGAATCTGCCGAAAGATATCTGATGGCGATGTTCCAGCACTTCAAGGACAGTGAAATTAATCTTTAATTCTTAACTATCAAGTCCTTGACCGTTGCTTATTAGCTTCCCTTTTGTTCTTTTGTCTTTGTTCAATTCTGTATAATACGGACCATATTAAAGAATAGAGATTTACTAATATATAAATATCTCGTGTCACGAAGTTTGTGTTCGCTCACCTCCGAAACTTGACTGATTTTAATGATTTTTTGTATTTTGGTAGGTATGAGAATAGGTAGTAAAACATTTTTCACCCCCATTCTCCATTTTATAGTGATACAAATGTTATATACACAGTTGAAAAGCTTGAACGCACAAATCTCAGAAAATATGAATCTAATTTAAATGAACCTCTTATTTATTTTATGGCTTATAATAATTTATTAGCAGTAAATACAAAACAGTTGAGTAAATTGTCTATTTCTATTTATCATAATCAACTGATTGGATAAAATATGAAATAACTATTTTTAAACACAGTCAAATATTTAAAAAAAACGTGATAATTTATATATATTTTATTTTAAAAAATGTGATAATGAAAAAGCCCAAACACTCAGGTAATATTTACTCCTAACGCCACTGCAAACTTACACAAGTTCTCGTGTAAATTTACTTATTCCTTCAACATCTTTACTTAATTTAATACGATTTTCAGTTTGTCGTAAGTTGATCCTATATGTTACAAAAAATACATATGTGATTTATAGACTAGTGCTTCCAATAATTATAAAATTTTATTGTTAGTTTTAAGTAACTACGAGGGTCTACTATTACATGTTTATATCTATATACAAAATTTTAATGTTGTGTATTCGTTATGTGTATATCTGGACTCTTTGTGTATGAAAATTTAGCTGGAGCTTCTTAATTGGATACCCAAGTGATGTGGGTTCAAATCCGGGTCTCACACCTCTGATATTTTCATGTGCGAATCATTTTCTGTCTTGATTACCACTTGTCTTACGGTGAAGGAAAACATCGTGAGGAAACCTGCATTTCTGAGAGAACCTAGCAAGTTTATGTGAAATCTACCAACCCCTCTGATTCCCTCGCATTTGAGGGAGGCTTTGTCCAGCAGTGGGACGGTAAAGAGGGCGGAAAGCTGGGATCTAGGAAGTTCTTATGTAATTTTCCGATGCACTTTTTCTTACGCAATAATCATATAATCGTAAAATATTCCAGCACATATCAATATATTTTTATCTATATAAATAAAAATGAGTGTTGCTAAGCGCAAAACTCGATAATGGCTCGACGAATTCGGCTATTTTTTTTGTGTTCCTTAAAGCACACAGTAGGTTTTAATAATAATAATAAAAAAATAAAGTTTGTAAAAAACTTATAAAGGGGGAGGGTACCTAGGGAAGGGCGAAGCAAGGGTGAGTCGCTTAGTTCATTAATATTATATTCTACAAGATCTTCGCTAACCAACCAAAAAATTTTGTATATCAATTAGATATTCTAGTAATAGAAATTAATTTCTCTAAAACGAAATTGAAAATCTCTTCATATGAAAAACCTTTGAAACTAAATAGCAACGTTGCTCCCTGCAGACATCGAAGGTTTTAGACCAATCATTTAAGTTCATATTTAACATCTAGTCTCAGACGTCTTACTCATTTAGAAGCATGAAGGCTTAACTTCATTTGTTTAATAATACCTACCTAGTACTAATTTGTCTGCTGACTTATATTTTATTATTCTCTTTATTTAAAAACTAATCTATGTTTGAATTTCAAAAATTGTAAATAAATACTTTATTTACAATTTTTAAGTTTATGAAAATAACTTTCACATGCTGTTTGTTATTTTAAGTTATTTTCATTTACAATTGAAGATTAGGAATATAATATGTCTAAAACTAAAAATCTCCAATAACATTATGAATAAGTACAGTTTGTATGTTCGTGTGTAGGGGAGAATTTAGATTTTTGAATTACAAAAGTAAAGTCGATTTTTTACCGAAATCTTCGACAGTCATTAATACATTACAGCCTAATTAAAAACATAATATTCTAATGTTAAAAACCAATGTTAACATTAGTTCATCGCGTTTTAACAGACAGACGAGGAGGACTTTGTTTTATAATATGAAGTTCTATAATATAGACTAGGGTTTAAAATTAATATGTAACACGAGAATATCTAAATTATAATGAAATTTGAATAACTTTCATTTTTCATTTAAAAATCACATTTTAAAAAGTAAATGTAAAATAATTAACGAAATGGCACGTTTTCTTTCCAGTTACTGACCGCGCCTGAAAAAAAATAAAACTTCACAGTGAGTTTAAATCACTGGTCTAGTAAAACGTACCTTAAAATGTTGGATACTAAATATTTTATATATTATGTTTAAAAAATATTGTACGTACTTGTAGGTAAGTACGTGTAGATAATGAAACATAGTAATACTAAATGGCTAAATACAATATAGCCCTTTAAAGGTCCCTCTGGGCACGAGGGAGCCCTTCAATAAAAACCATTTGTAATCACATTTATTTTCGATTTTTTCATTATTTTTAACTTGATGGCCATGTATTTTCAAGCAATTTTGTCACTTTCATCGCAAAAAAAATCAATCTGCCCTTACATTCAGAATACAAAGAACTGAATCACATATAGTTCGGTCGAAAAACACACTTTAGAAAAACCTTTTTGTGTTTTCTCTCACTCGCCTAACATTCTTAGTAAATAACATTAACCCTATTTTTATTCTTAGTCAAGGTGACCACCATACTTATAAAACCCTTGAAAATAAGTTTAATCATATATATAAAGTTATTATATAAATATTATATGAAAATAAATGTTAATTCTTATAATAAATGGTTTTTCAACTGTGCATATTTTGTGCATATTTCGGCATTTTGATAGTGCATATTATAATCCGATGTCTGAGTTTGAGTTTGAGTTATTTTATTGATAAAATTACAAGAATTTTACAGGTCATAACAACTAATTCATATTTTTTACCTTATTTTACGTATTTATAAATTAATATTTATTATATATATTACACAGCATTTTGTCTTTTACATTATTATACATATTTTAATTCAATCTTTAATTAAATTTATTTTTAGTTTATTTACATTTTATTTGTTACAGTAACAAATGTCCAAGCATACAAAAATCATTACAATTTTACTTCTAAAATATATAAAAACATTGTGTGCTTAACTCTAAAATAACTAAGTGTAAGTAGCACATAAAATGTCTAGAAATAATTTATTAGCTGTAACAAATGCAAACGTACGTACAGAATGGGTGTTTGTTTGCTTATTACAGTATACAAACATAATATATCATGTATATAATGAAGCCAGTACAAATGTTGATAATTAAAAGTATATTATTATGATGTCTTCCTGACAGAATTACGGCCACGGTGGCCAATCTCATTAAGACTAGCCATCTGCGCGGGAGATATTATAGTGCACAAGTGCACTCTCTATTACTTATCACTCTCATATTCCAGTAGGACCACTGCTCGACTCGACCAGTAAGAGTTAAGGCGTAGGACCGAAGGCTTCGCGTGCTCTTCGAGAGACGGGGGTGAAACACCGCCAACTTGCCAACTCCGGGCTGTTACTGCACCTTACGAAACTCAATAACTAAACTTGTTCCGACCTGGGACTCGAACCCAGAAACTCCTGATGTGCGACCGTACATACTAGTCACTACACCAAAAGGTATAACTAGAGGTATATAACTAAATATTATTTATATATTTATAATGAAAATTTTATTTTTACTAATTCTAGTAACGACTTTACTAATCCTTCATATTTTTTGAGCTTTCACAATATAAATAACAAAGGCCTACGATATAATCTCTTTCACGCTGTCATGTCGACCAGAATGGCTAAGAGAGATTTAATATTGTGGAAAACATACCTTTATTTTATTATTAAAACTTGACTACTCTATTGATCTATAGAAGACCATATTTTTATACGTATGCTATACTTATCACTACATAGTATAAAACAAAGTCGTCTTTTCTCTGTCCCTATATCCCTATGTATACTTAAATCTTTAAAACTACGCAATGGATTTTGATGCGGTTTTTTAATAGATAGAGTGATTCAAGAGAAAGGTTTCTATGCATAACTAGCAGATCCCGCGGCTTTGCCTGTGCTAAATCTTGGGAAGAGCCCGAGCGAAGCGAGGGCGAGTCGCTAGTACATGATATAATAAAATTTTGGAGTTGCGTGCAATATTTTTAAAATATCTAATTGGAATAGTCACTACTATACACACACAGGCCGAATTTACTGTTTTTAGAATTTTTGTCTATTTGTCTGTCTGTGATCGCATCAAGAGAAAATGACAGATTTTGATGAAATTCAGTATGATGATAGCTGGATATCCGGGTTAATTTAAAAGATATCTTTACTGCGGGAAAATATCGTATTTCCGAGAAATCTGTATCAATAGTTGACAATTATCGTATCTTGAGACAAACACGAGCGAAGCGAGTGTGAGTTTAGTCTATATATATTACTAATATAATATGTATGATTAAAATAAATATTTTAGTACGGAACTTGAACTGTACTCTTGTACTTTTTCCACTCAATAACTCCTAAACAAAAGAGAAAATAAGTCTGCTAAGTTGATGTAGAAGTTAATTACATTTTGAAGTAAATAAATTATTAATAAGAATATTAATAATATCATTAATAATTATTTAAACAATTAGTATAATGTCATATTATAATTTATAATTATTAATATTCATTATTAATTTCTCAGTATTCCCCAACGCCACGAATATCTTAAATAGATGAATGCGAGTTTAACTCAAACGCGACTTATCAAATGATTGATTACTAATGTTATGTGGCTTTAACGCTTGAGAGAATTACCAAATTGAATCACCGAATTTAAATTAATGTATATTCATAATTAAAGTTTATATATACGCCTCTCATTACAAAGTAATTTACACATATATATTATATAAAGCTAAATACTTATCGTTGATTTCAAACAAAACCTTATATGTAGATAAAAGCAAAGTTTTTTCGGAATTTCGCAATTTGGTAATGCGGGCTTAAACCTCAAGTCTTCAATGCGAGGGGCCATAATTCACCAAGTTGGTGAAGTTCACATGTAACATATATTAGGCTGTCCCATACATACAAGTTTATTCGTTTTAACGTGCATTGTTTCAACATTTAAACTTAACTTAATTAAAAGACTTAATTTTAACTGTTTGAATGACTTAACTGATTTTGTTAGATTTTTAAGAAGTTATAGGTACGTTCTATTCAGAAAGAAAGTAGTTTGCTCTTGAACATCTAAAAAAGAAAGGGATTATGCTAATAAAAGCATTATTTATGTCGGTAAAGTAGAAGTTTAGTAATAAATTGTATTATCTCTAATAGTATTATGCGCCTATTTATAGGACATAAATAACGTGTAATTCTCGGCAAGCTTCTATGTTACTGTCTGATCATATATGCGCGCCAATCTTGAACTGCTGAACTAATTCAGATGTGATTTCGCTAATACGATCAGAAATTATGTATGACGTAGGTACTGTGTTTAAAATGGCCTAGATTATCTATTAGATTATCAAATATTTTTAGATAGACCTAAAATTTTTATAGTATTTCTTTAAGTTTGGTTGGGAGACAATGAAAAATGTAAATAAATCACGACATCCCTCAGTTATCTAGGGACTTGAATAAATGTATGCATATAGTAAATACAGTATATCACGTATTAAGACATTGTCTCGAGAATTCGCTTTGATTTTTTGGAACAGCTTTTTTTGTTAGTGAAGTTCTGATGAGAAAGTACTTCTCTAATGGGATAAAAAGTATTTAAAAATATCAATTCCATTAATAGTATTTTTAAGCATTTACTTCAAAATAAAATTTATCATATTAAATCGGTTAAAACGTGCGTACGTGTTTTATGAAATTCAATAACTTATATTTTCTTTAAACCTGGATGTATAAAAATAAACACTCTGTATATATTTATACATTTTAATAGAAACAACACATGAGATAATAAAAATCCAATGATCCCAAAATCTATTTTTATTTATCGCTTAGTCTCTCTACATAAGAAAAAAATACACGAATGCCAAATATTTTGTTCACTACCAAGTAAACTTACAGAAATATATTACAGTATAATACAAGATTTATGAGTAAGTGTAACACAAACAGATAAATAAATAGGGGTTTGTACTATAAGAGCTCTTTTATGTATTATTTGTTCAAAAAGCAATATTGCGTATATCATCAAAGTTATATGGATAATTTACAAGACATGAAATTTTTCATTCAAATTGCCTTCTACAAAATCATGAATTTTTTTAAAATAACATTGTAAAACATCAACACAAGAAAAAGAATATATTATAATAAAAGATACGGTTTTTAATGTGAATTTACTGATTCGAATAAAAATACCGGTTTTGACATGGTTTCTATATACGGTTATCTGAAAGGCGAATCGGTTTTTATACAGTGAATACTGGCATGTTTTCATATGCCATTAGAAACTCTATACAAAAAACCTTTTCGGCAAACCACATCGTGTAAGCTCACGTCAAGGGATGTCACTAAACTGACTACTTAGTGAATAGTGGTAGAAACTAAAGCTACTCGTACATATAAAAAATGTTTCGTAGGACATATTAAGTTATGCTTTACTAAAACGATGTCAAAAGGACTTGATTAATATTACATTTGGATAATTTTTATTTTCATAACAAGTATGAATTTTGTGATAATTTGTTTTACAAAATGAGTTATAAAATCTCATTTGTTTTTACGAAGATCGTGAAAAATGTGGTTTCGTTGGTCTTTATTTTAATATTTTAATGTAAGAATATGAATAAATTTAAATCAAATGTATTTTATTATAAGTACTATATTTCCACTATATTTTCGTATTTTGTGCCATTTTTCACCTTCTTACAAAATATCCCTTGACTAAAAGGATTCAAAGGATTCACTTCTTCCACAAACATCCACATCTGCAACAATTTTCAATGAGAAAAAATAACATAATAATTTAATCGAACAATAAGTCAGTAAAATATGCTAGAATAATTAATATTCTTACACAATATTCTCGACGTGTTCATTGGAATAGAGTTGAAAATTTAAAAGTGTTAGTCTCTATAAGTATGATTAGAGTATATAAGCTTTAATTTTGTTTCAGTAAAGTTTCAGTATGAAAATAACAATTTAGTTGATAAGTTAAGTCAGTTCTTTTATATTTGATTTATTTTGGAATAGTTACTAATAAAAAGTGTTTACAAATAATTGAAGAAATTTTAAATTATTAATCATTTTGTTATTTTGAAATATTTCATTCAGACATTATTATACATCACTTATATCCGATACACGCTATATTGCTATTATATATATGTACATTACTAATTAATAATTATATATATCCGTTTCTAAAGTTACAAATAAATAGGCCCTTTACGTTATTTTAATAAATATTGCACATCATGTTTAGTTCTACGTTCTCACTAGTTATATTTTCTTATAGTCTAAGATCTGGACCTATGCGGTGGACCCCTCATTATTATTCCAGGAGAAATATATTTTCTAAACTTCAAAACATTAAAATACCCCTCACAAAGGAATTATCAACAAACTGTTGTCACTTTTTTTAATTAAAAACTTCTAATTTGGAGCTGTTTTGGCAAATAAATCTATATTATTTTTGTAATACAAATTATATATATGATACTTAGTTGGTTACGGAAAATACGATACGAACAATTAACTATTTTAATTCACCTGTTTATATCTGGATGTCAGGTAATTTGTGTTCGAAATAGGCTGCCAACTTCTGTTGATTCAATTTTTTTCAAGTCGTTCTTTTTTTTCCTTCGCTATCGAAGGAAAAATATAATATCTATATATTAAATAGTCACAGGAAAAGAATTCTTGTATGTACAAAAGGTTTCAAGAAAATAAAAAAAAAAATGCCCGAAGGAAATTTTTGGTAAACCCTAAATCTTCTTTGTTAATGTGTTCTATGGTTTGAGAAACATATTCCGCTTGGAAAAAGAGTTAGGGATCCACCACATAAATCGGGACCTCCTACTAATAATAAGTATTATTACAAGTTTTAAAAAACCTCAACCATTTAAATACGGGTAATATTATTATTTTAGGACTTTCAGTACGATAAGAAAACATGAAAAATATTTACTTTATAATAGCATAGCATATTTTTTTATCGATTATGTATGATTTAAATTGTTTTAAAATTCCATCAATTTTTATAAATATTGTTAACCCTCTGTAAATGACGTGCCATTTATGTCAACATTCTACTGACGAGTAGTCTGTCATACACCTCTTGTAGGAGCTGATAATTTCGGAAAATGTGTGAAACTGAATTAAGTCTTTTAGTTGTATTTTTTCAACAGCTTGCACTTTTCAGCAGTTTTTGGTGTAACTTTCGCCCTGAAAGTCCTAAATTAAATAATTTAAAACATCGTACTGCTATGGCTATTTTCTAAATAGATATGCTGACCACCGACCAAATATTTTTATGTTAACAATTTCAATAATAAAGTAAGTACAGTACAGTAAAGTAAATCGTTGAAAGTTAAAACTGTCCTAAAATTTGTGAAGATATGATATTCCAACTCGTGATTACAGGCATAGTTGGTACATTATTATAATGACATTACATTATTTTTACATAAAATTAAAATCTCAAGAAATTAATAAAACATTTATAAATAAAAAACGTCATCAGTAAACAACGGTTGATGTTAGAATTATGATCGGTGGTTCATTTATTTTCATTTAATGAAAATTTTTCATCACGTTAAATTGATATCATTAATCCACTTTGTGGCAACAAAGTACGCAGTGACCGCAAATTGGAGATTTATTCAGATTTCATACCAAAACTTTTTTCTTTAAGTATTTATAACGAAAACTAGTTTATTAACATAACAACTCCCAATAATATTTCTTATGTACAAAATATGATTTATTTATTACCACTATAAGATATTAATCTTATTTTCTTTTTAAATTCTCATTTCAATCTCCAATATGCGGTAACTCTTAAACTAGTGGTTGTTGAAAAGAAAATAGGAATCTAGTAATTATTCACATGATCACATTATTCTACGGAAAGAAACTACATCAAAGAAATATTTACGATTAATACAACATCGAATTGAAATTTCAAATAATTTTTATTTCCAAGCGTAGTTTCCCCACACGGTTACTGCTTTACTCTCTACTAACCTTACATAAAATTATGTACATTTTATAATATTTGGTTTAATTATATAATAGTTATATATACAAATACTGACTTTTGTTCTATACGATTTAGATAAGCAGCTGATAACAAGGCATTATAGCATATCTTAAATACTAGTCGCCTTAGTGCCACACTTATTACTTTTAGCTACCACATGAGTTTCTAAGTGACTGTATTACAGAAATCTTAATAAATTACACTAGAGTTAAAGGTGTTTCAAGGGTAAAAGGATGTGGTAACTTAAAAGTTTTAAGTAGGCGTCTAGGTTTACATAAAATGTCGTAAATAAAAAAAAAACACTTTTATAAAATGGGGTAAGCCGACTTCAAAATGACTTTGAATAAAATCAGTATCCTTATAAGTGGATTTATTCTTGCAATGTATACAGAACCATATAGATTTTATAACTATTTAAATAAAAATAAATGCTTTAATCCGATTACAATTGGCAAAGATATTGCGTAATATAAATACTTTGAAGTCGGTTAAAAGTCATTATCATGCGGTTTTATGGAAGGGACTGGAAGGTAAGTTGATGACAAAAAAATACATATGGCAATGTTCTTAAAACTCGTCAATTTTATAACAATACGTTTTAATTACAAAATATTATTTAATTATTATTTTATCTGGCAGTGCCATTTACTTCATTCTAATATTGTGATTTCAGTTATATTACACTTACACTTACAATAAATCTGACAAATAAAAAAGTAAGAATAATCGTATACTAAAGGCAATAATATATTATATAATGCAAATCAAGTTATAAGAAAAACGAACCAAACAACTGACTATATCTACTATCACATGTATTAGAATACTGGCTACTATTGATTGTCAGTACACTTACAGTATAATACAAAATAATACGAAAACTAATAAATTCACAACAATTCACTTTATAAATTCATTACTAGTAGACTCTTTGGTCATTCCGAAGTTACTTAAATAAATATCTTTGATACGGTAACTGAATTATTAGTAACTACATGTCACTACAAATTTACAATTTAACATATATTTACAAAGTCTCGGATAGAATATGTCACAAGTAAGAACTTCTATTGATAATGTCGACTAGTTCCATTGCTAGAACGTTGCAATACTTGTTCCTATTACTTTAGCACTAGTTCACAGTATGTTAGTCTTAATTAAATCACAGTATCCAGGTCTCGACAGTCGACCTTTTGCATTGACAATCATAGAAAACTTTCCGACGCCCGCGTCTCTTCTCTATCCATAGCGGAAACTATTTCCACGCCTTCGTCATAATTAGGGGCTTTATTTAACGAGTTATTTACGCAATAGTGCTGATCGGGCCCACCGTACTGGCTGTGATAAAATTCTTCTCGCATCATGTGATTCAAATTAGAACATCTAAAGAATAATATTTCTTGAAATGGCTTTCTAAAGTCTCTATTAAGAGTAGCATATATAATCGGATTCAAAAGGCTGTTGATGTATCCTAGCCATAGAAAAAGAGCGCTCACAGCGTCAGGAATAGTGTCCTCGTTGACAAAAGGCCTAATTAAAGCAAGTACGAAGAATGGCAGCCAGCATATAATGAACGCTGACATGATTATTCCGAGAGTGGTAGACGCTTTGCGTTCTTTGGCGAGTTGGAATCGTAATTTTTTCTGGTGTGGTGAGTGGGTTGGATGCAAAAGATCCTTCGCTATATGACTTTTGTGAGCGAAACTAGATAATGATGATCGAATTCGACTAGTGGTTAATTTGTTACTGCTTTCGGAAGATTGCCTCCGTCTATTTTCCTTCGGAGGGTGTTTAATTTCCGGGACGGGACCCATTTGCGAGTTTGGTCGATTAATTGTATGAATTGGTTTTGTGGGTGTTTTTGGCGCTTGCTGCAACATAGGGCATTGCGATTCATTAGATTTTCTTTGTCCTGTGAAACATCTTCCAATCGAGCTCTCCGTCTTATCGATGCTACACTGTAACAAATATTATAATTGGATTTAACATGTATATTTTGAATAAATTGTGATAATATTGATATGACATTGTACAAATTACTTTATCTACGAGGAAAGTTCAGTGAACTTCCACAAAGACATGATGTAGATTAATTAAATACGTTGAAATTTAATAAAAAAGAACGGTATCACAACCGTTTTCAAAATCAATTATCTTGATATAAAAACACAAAAGTGAATAAAACAATTTATTTAATATATTGAATTTATAAAAGCATTTAGCCCCTTTTAAGCATCCCACTGCTGGGAATAGGCATGTGAATTGCGCCTAAAACTTGTTAGTTTCTCTCAGGCGTACAGGTTTTGTCCAAATGTTTTCCTTCGCCGTAACGCAATCGTCGTAATCATGTTAAGAATATCAGAGGTACAAGACCTAGGATTCTAACCTGTTTCATTTTAGCTGCCACTGCCTTAAATTAATTTCATACTCATACTCAAAGTAAGGAGAATTATATAATATTGACAGTTTGAAAATAATTATAAGATATCTCTGAAATACTTCTTCTAACTATCTACTTAAAATTATTAAGCTACGTACTAAACTTACCGTCGTATTAGTACTAGCAGTAGATCCACGAGTCGGAGGAGGTTGGGTAGTTTGCGCGCCTAATAACTTTGCTTCAGCTGCTCCGCCATTTTTAACATTTATTTCCATGTAACAATGGGTTTCTAAATGAGACTGTGCACGTCTCTCATCTTTTACTATTTTTCTCGCTGCACTAAATATTTTATAATATACAACAACCATTACTGTAAGCGGCAAGTAAAATGAACCAAACGTGGCATATATTTGGTATCCTTGATTCTGTGATACTGAACATGAAGTTTCTGTTTTTTCATTTCCCAAAATTAAAACTGGCGGCAACGATATGAAAGCTGCACTCATCCAAACTATAAAAACGCAAAACAACATCCGCTTTGGCGTTCTCTTCACACCGTATTCCAAAGGCTTAGTTATTGCGTAATAACGATCGACTGATATCATACATAAGTTCAAAATACTTGCAGCACATGACAAGACGTCACTAGACACCCAGAAATCGCAGACTATTGGTCCAAATGGCCAAGTTCCCAATAAATCATAAACCATTGCTACAGGCATGACCATCACCGCCACGCAGAGATCACTCACAGCCAGCGACACGATTAAATAGTTGCTTGGTCTTCTTAATTTTCGTACTAAGCAAACGGCAACACAAACTAAAATATTACCAACTATCGTTCCAAATATAACTATCATAAAAATAGCTGCTAGAAGTACTGTTACTATCGTGGAGTATTTTGAATGCTTTATATGAGGAACTTTGGGAACGGTTATATTTTGGTCGAAAAACGTCCAATTTGATGATGAATTTGTATTGGTTGTATTGAATAAGAGAGCAGATTCGTTATAATCGACCGAAAATACAAAATTTGCTTGCAATAACAAAGAGACGAGTATGAGAAGACACGAAGGTAAAGTAACAAAGCTAGGCCGTGAACAGTGGAGGTTATGATTTTGAGTCGCCATACGAGTCCCTGACTTGGGTGACGGTTATGCTCGTTCTTTTATTGTAACCATGCATTGGGTTTAATATTTTACTTTGAATCTTATTACAATATTTAGCTTATTCCAAATAAAAACTCAGTATAATTTACAAGTCAAGTTTGGAAAACGACTTCGTCGTGAAGTTGTTTCGACTTAGAGTGACGCTGTAGATTACAATTGAATATAAGTTTTAATTGACATATCGCCTGGAATGTCCTTCCAACTCCAAACAGAGCCATTGGATTGTATGTATATTATTGAAATTAGTTTCGTTCTATTGGGCAGTAGACTTAAATTTTTTTTATATCTTTGTTCCGTGGTTGCAATATTATTCTAGTGGATAATCGTTGGAGTGACTGCTAGCAGAGTATCTCGCGTTTGGATTGCTTCATTAGTGTCACAGCTTGAAAATATCCGATCTGAAAATAAAAAAGAGTAAGTTTAGAATAGGCAGATAACCTTACCATATTTTTTTCTCATACTTTAAGGTTAATCTTATAATTTTATTAATTTAAAAAATAATCTAATTACTTTTATAAATATTTAACGTATTTCTTAGAGTTAATATATCATTAATGTTATAATGTGGAATCATCAGAAAGATTAGCACATTCAACATTGCTTTTTAGTTCAAAGTCAAGACCTGACACGCCTCCATTCCGTAAGGCGATTGATAAAGACAAAAGTGAAGTTTATTATTTGTATTTCAAGTTAATCGTTTTTGATCTTTCATTCGTAAAAGATATTAAGCAGTTTGTTGTACATGTACTTTAATATTACAATTTGTAGATGTTAGTTTCTTTGGTTTATATATATTGGTACTAAAATAAAAAAAAATATACAACTGTATAACTGTATTGATCGAAAAATTTAAGGTTATTAAAACATTATACCAATGACATCAAAATCATTTCGTTACTAATATAATCAAATAAACAATAAACTTCAAAACCAGACAGTGATTAATTTTAATGATATCGCCATCCATATAGATTAGCATCAACTGCATTAGTTTGACGTATTTTTAATAGAGACACACTATAAAGTAGTAATGCAGTGATACGAACAACCATCCACGTACAATAACGATGTCTTAAAATACTAACTGCCCATTAGATAACACTTATGGGCACACGACTATAAACCTGAATAATAGCGATGAAAAAACTTCACCTTTTAAACGTATTTTGACGTTTATGAGATTAAATCGTGCTATTGTTCTTAAATCTATTTTATCTTTATAAAGAACACTAACAAGAATAGAAAAATATCATAATATGTGTGAAGTCTATTTAATAAAAAGAATATTTTAAACTATAAAATTACCACAAAACTAAATAGCATCTAAGTTAACTTTTTTTGTTTTTGATTTTTTTACTTGAAAAATTATGAATACATTAAAAATCAAATACAATAAAGATAGTCATCCTATATAAAGTGTATAAGTTTATAATAGAAGCCTAGCAAAACGTATCATAAGTGCTTATAATGCAAAACGAATCATAGCGGTCCAACAATAATTCCCTGAGGCGCTCCTGGTAATAATTTAATGCGTTCAAAGGTAAATAGGATTAACAGTGACACGGAGGTTTGTTTACCTAAATACGTATGTACCAGTAAGTCAGCCTGTAGCGAGGGTGGTGGGTGGTGTCAAAAGCATAATCCGTTATTTTAAACCGCTGGCCTCTGTTCAGCCGTTATATACGTAATTTGTGCATGATAATATAATATTATGTATGACAGTATGAGTATAGTACGATTATAGTACAGAGATTTGTTGTTAGTTTTTTTTCCATTTTATAAATACATTTTTTAAATAGTTGATGATTATGAGTTGGATTCAATGATTAAAATAGTTATATTTAGCCCTTTTTAACGTCCCATAGCTGGGTATGGGGCAAGGAGAAATAGGCCATGCTGACCAAGTGAGAGTTGGCCCATTTCTTTCGAAAACCAAACGTTAAACATATTAAATTTAATTGTTTTTGAAAACCAATACAAGTTTTTAAAGTGCTATTTCTGTTCCGTTATATCTAGTTTGAAAATTAGGTATCTTACACATGTTTTTAAGGGCATTGGCATTAACTTCATACTTTATACCGTGCTTATTTCCGACGCAATTCATTTTAAATTTATTAATACTAACTCGAGCAAAACGAGAGTTAGTATTAAAAAAAACCAACCCATTAGTATATTTAATGTTCATTTAAAAGTAGGAAGTCCTATAATTCAAAGTAATAGCAATTCCAATTATCTCCTCATAAAGACGAGGTTTTTAGAAACTTTTCGTGAATCAGTTAGGTTCGTTAACAACTTCTGACTTTGTGTATCGCTACCGTAAACAAGTTATTAAGCTATAAGTTTTAATTGTGGGAAGTTAAATTGCGGTGAGCACAAAAAATTCGTGAGGTAGAGGATAAAAATATGAGAGGTGAGTACAAAAATAAAGTAAACAATGCATAATGTTTCTTTTTTAGGGTTCCATAGAAAAACGGATGGATAAAACGAAACCCTTCTCAAAGTGCCAAGAGTTAATTACGCGAGTGGAAATTTATCCCTGAACAATTTATGTAAGGAATTCAGGTACAAAAATAATTAAATTGTAAAAAAATCATAACGTGTGACTTTCACACTTATCATACTAGTTTGTATTACTTAAATTTTTAAGTCTGATATAATTTGAATAGTTAGCGATATTTCGTTAAATAATTTTGTTTACTTTCCCTCTATCGTTAAACTAAAAGTACAGCAGCTATTATAGTTAAAGCAAAGGAATTACAAAATACATATTATGTTAATAGCACGATCGCTTTATTCTCATGTTGGAATGCGTAATCCACCTTGGGAATAAAGTGATCGCTCATATTTAAGCGTATAAAATTGTACCAGAAATTATATTCGTATTTCGTATATACAACAAGTAAAAGAATTACTTGTTGCCTTGATTTTATTTATGGGTATTTCTGGGTTTAAAATGGTATGCTTGGTTAGGATCTTAATATTGTGACGCAATAGGTTATATTATATGGTATGGGCATTGAAGAATATTTGATGGTGGTTAATAATGGAATGACAATCTGAAATAATCAAGGCATAAGATAAACGCTCTGACTTAATTCACGTTCTACACAAAGCACTTTTGATCACAAAAGATGAATTTATTGATTAAAAATATCTTTTTTTCATAGAAACATCTCATAAGTTTATTGAGTTGACTCATAAAACCTAACATCCTATGAACTAGCATAGGATTTTAAAAATTACATATTCCAGAAATATTAAGCATTCTAAGTTATTGTTGACTACTAACCCTAACCACTCAGTTACAAGATTAAATGAAGAGGCCAATAAAAAAGTAATAGGTAGAACCGTAAATATAATACGGTTCAAATTAAGTTAAACAAACGATGCCAAGGACATTTCCTAGAAACACTTGAGTGACTTATTAAACTCGATTGATAATAAATTGATGAATCCCACCGATATTACTGATAGCTTATCAGGCAGTTGTCGCCTACGGCTGTTTGGATCTGATAATGGAATTCGCTTTGAATTTTATTAACAGAATCCTAAAGATAATTGGACAATTTAAAGCTTTTATTATTTTTCACAATCTTTTACGATTTTCGTTAGAGCTTTAGGTTTATTATAGAATATTTTTTATTTTTATTTAATTGAAAAATATATTTGTAATTTTATTTAAGCTGTACATTGTATTACATAATATGTATGTATTTAAATTTTATAATATAATATGTAGTATATCAACTATCTGGTATCTATAACACAAACCTCGAAGCTTTCTATGAAACTAGATGGCACTGTGTGTTATAATGTCCCAACATATTTATTTAATTTAATTTTATAACATTACAACTTGATACGACAATGGGTAATAAAAAACGGCGATTTTCACTCATTTCATCATGTTACCTACACGAACAAGAATCATCATCAGCCCTTTTTAACGTCCCACTGCTGGGCACGGGCCTCCCTCAGTACGAGGGGATCAGGCCATAGTCCACCGCGCTGGCCTAGTGCGAGTTGGCGGACTTCACATGCCTTTCGAAAACTTGTTAGGTTTTCTCAGACATGCAGGTTTCCTCACGATGTATTCCTTCACCGTAAGACAAGTGGTAATCATGATAGAAATGATTTGCACATGAAAATATCAGAGGTGCGAGACCCGGATTTGAACCCGCATCACTCGGTTATCCAAGCGACGCGTTACCGCTGGGCTACCACTGTCTTAACACGAACAAGAATAAAAAGTACATAAGTTCTCCAAAGAAATATGAAGTCAGGTCCACCAACCCGCAATTAGCAAGTGTGGTGGAACCTCCTTCGTACTAACAGGAAGCTAGAAGCCAGCAATGGAACATTATAAAAGGTAAAAATTAAATATATTATAATAATACATATCGAAGATTGTACCCGTACTGACACAGATAGAAGGTTATTTGTGTTGGAACGTATAACTTTTAATAAGTAAGACTTAAGTTATTATATTTTGATAATTTTCTAAATCAAAATAAAGAAAAGCTTAAACTAGTATAGTAAACATTATGGTCTTATATTTTATTTCCTATAAAGCCTTATGGCTTATGTATGCGCATTGCAGTGGAAAATTTAATAAAGAAATATACCAATTTGATTATTAGTGAAAGAATAATAAACGCTGCTCAACCCTACTCTGGTTTAAATTTAATAATACAAGAGACCATAATTATAATTTTTAACGTTAAAATAACTTTATTATAAGAATTTATACTTAATTTTGATATATTAATTTCTATAATATGTATATTATTAAAAGTCGTGTACTTTAGGAGACAAAAGCTTACATAGTGTTTGTGTTTCGTAAAGTTTATAGTAGAAGAACTAAATGCAATAAAAGTCTATTGAAATTAAGCTATTATGACATAAGATTACCTATATCTGTTGCCTGTAGTATCATTTTTAAGACAGTGGTAGCGCTCGCTTGGATAACCGAGTGATGCGGGTTCAAATGCGAATCATTTCTATCATGATTACCACTTGTCTTACGGTGAAAGAAAACATCGTGAGGAAACCTGCATGTCTGAGAGAACCTAGCAAGTTTTCGAAAGACATGTGAAGTCCGCCAACACGCACTAGGCCAGCGCGGTGGACTATGTCCTGATCCCCCTCGTACTGAGGGAGGCCCGTGCCCAGCAGTGCGACGTTAAAAAGGGCTGATGATGATGATGATAATAATTTTAAGCCAGAATAACTTAAAAATCAATAGAATATAAATAAGAATTAGAAAATTTTCTATTTATTTACAATAAAAAATAAATTGTAAAATCGCCATTTATTGTTTTAAATGAACGTTTTAACAAGCTTAATAATAAAATTCCATATAAAAATCGAACTTGTGCTTAATTTTTATTGTATTGTTAGATGTAAGCCTCCGGTCGTTTAAGGCGACGCGCCGCGTTGGGTAACGTCAACGGAAATTGGAATACAGGGGATGTGTCACTACGTTCTATATGAATCTCAGAAAGGAAGAAATACTATAATACAATATACATACTTAGACTGTTATTAAGAGTATCATACAAATTTTATTAATGGCAAAATTAAAAAGTTTGGATGTGAGTATTAGTGAAGTTATATGAAAGAGAGAATTTATATCCCAAAATCCTTTTCAATGAAGTTATGTTATTATCACTACATATTATATAAACAAAGTCCTCCGCCGCGTCTGTCTATCTGTTCGCGATAATCTCAAAAACTAAGGTACCGATTTTCATGCTTTTTTCTCCAATGGATAGAATGGTTCTCGAGGAAGGTTTTAGTATTTAATTTATCAAGTTTTCGTATACATTTACTAGACGAATTCGCGGCTTCGCTCGCGCTAAGTCTAGGGACAAGCCCCAGCTGAGCGAGGGCGAATCGCTAGTATTTAGATATAAATGTAAAATATGATATTATATCAATGATAAAATAAGGACTTAATCGCAGTCGATTGCTTTTAAATAATATCAATTATATCTATAAAGTAATCCAAACGAGCAGTTAAAATATCAAATGGCTTTGAAGCGTAGAAATAATTTACTTGAAATAATAAACCTTTACGAAACAGATTTGTTTTTATAAATTTCACTCGATTTGTTGATGTGGTAATATTTTACTCTTCAGATTTCGTTTATTAACGAAGGCATATGTTTGAAGTTTTTGAATATTTTAAGCCTTTGTAGTATTCGCATATTTGTAGCGTTTCTTTCACAAGTACATACAATACTTACCCTATTTGCAGAGCAAGCGGTCACGGGTTCGAGTCCCGCTGGTTGCATTCATATGTTTAGTACGAATGTTTGTACTCTAGTCATGGGGGTTTATATTTATAATTTGTATATATTTAATATCTGGTATCCGGAACTGGATGGTGCTGTGTATAATAATGTCCAAACTTATTTATTTATTTATATTTATTTGTTTATGGTCGGTCACGGCCGCCTAGTACATGTGACTTTACGTATCATTTAAGGCTTTTTAGTGCTTGGTCTTAATCTAACGGTAAATATATGAGAGGTCCCTCAAAATTGTAACCACAAAAATCGATTAAACAAAGTGAATCGTTTCTGCTTACTTAAAATAAATTACATTATAAGCGACCCATTTCTAAATGAATTTTGTAACCAATTTAATGGAATCGGGCTTAGACAAATATTGTGATTGAATTGTCTATGGTCTGTTTTTTGTCGGTTGAAGAATTGGTTATTTTGTTAACCAAATATATTGGAAATTCATTCAACTTTTTTTTGCTAACTGTATCCAATATCCATTGCTCTGAATTAAATTTGTTTTGCTTGTTTGTAATTTTGATAAGATAAGTTTCCAAAGTTTCAATGGATTCATACCTTATTTTAATGGTTTTTAAAGATACTCATCGAACTGATTTTTGAGTCATCCCCCTCTTATGTCAAGGAAAATAAAATAGGACTATTATTTGTATGAATTTTATGTGTGGCTTAAAAAAATTAATACAGTTATAATGATTAATAATTCCCGTGGCTCCGCCCGCGTTCTAAGTACTATTAAAAATAGAGATTGGTGCTAGAAATGATAAAAAAAGATGCCGAGGGCCACCCTTATCAGCTAGAGGAATAAAAAATAGCCTACGACCTTTTCTCAGACCTACCAAATATACACAAAAAAATCATAAAAATTGGTTAAGGCGTTGCGGAGGAGTTCGAACAAACATTGTGACACGAGATTTTTATATATTAGATTTATTTAATACTAATTATATATTAACTAACACTTTAAGACATTTTTTCTTTTTCTTTTCTATTTAAAAGACGGAAAGTGATTAAAAATTATTCCATCATATTTTTTGAATAAAAAATTAAGTAAATATTCATGCTTATGAAATACCATCATTTATAAAACACAGCAAGTCCATTATTTATACATTGTCATTTACAATGGGTCTAATCCCTAAAGTCAAAGGGAAACTTATGTACTCAGTAAGCTGACCCTTATATCTTGCGTTACGTTGCTGACCTAATTGAAGGATTAAAAACTGTTTTGTTCTTGATTTACTGAAAGACTATATAAAATGAAAGTACTGTTTTACTTTAAGTACACAAGTGAGTTATCCTAACTCTGCTCGGATCCGAACCTAAGTACTTTTCACGATTAGTATAGATTTGTTAGAGTGGAGATAATTTTTCGAAAAAATATCCTATGAATATCCCTAATAACTAGCTCTCATTATACCAAATTGCATCTAAATATCTTGACAGAAAGACAGACAAGGACAAATAATAAAATGTATAAATTTGGCCTCAGAATCAATATATAAATAAGATTTTCCTAAGATAACAGATTCGATGTAGATTTTTTAAATAAATTAATACCCATCCCTAATACCTAGCATAATACCTGGTAGGATTTATGAACCTAGTATGCTAAATAGTAAATGGGCCTAGATTATAAAGATATCACTAACTTAGAAACTTTCGCTGTTTTCATTACCCGTGTTTATTATGGAAATATGGAATATGCGAGAAATGGATAATATTATTATTTGGCGCAGTCAATATTATTTCAGTATAGCACGTCACGGTTTACGTATATTTGTTAAAATAAACCAGAGGCCTTACTCAACAAGATATCTTTATATATAAAATATAAATATGCTGGGAAATTATTACACACAGCGCTATCTAGTTCCGTGGTAAGCTACGAAGGAAGCTTGCGTTACGGATACCAGATAGTTGATATACTACATATATTTTAAATACATACATATTATTAATATAAACACCCATGACTGGAGAACAAACAACCGAGATTAATAAATTAATGCCCCAAGCGGGATTCGAACCCGTGACCGCTGGCGCATGAAAGTAGGGTCACTACAAACTGCGTTAAACGTGTCGTCAATCATTATTTGGTACAAACTCGCATTATTAATGCTGAGGGATCAATTTAGCAGAGTATTTGTATGAAAATTTCTCAATGAAACGCTATGTAGATCACATAAGTAGGTTTTAATTAATTTTTTTAGTTTCGTGACGGCGCGGACGGAATGCTGAAGAAAGCTATAACTGCGTTCTTGGCTGTAAAATTTAAGTGCATAATAACTTTCAAGCAATTATGTCATATTAAAAACAAGGATATAACTTCTTGAAGTACTCGTATAATTAAAAATGTTGATTAAAACTTATATTTCTTACACTTAATATCTTTTATATTATTTTTATATATTTATTTTACTTTACACCGATATATACATTATTACCGATTAAGAGGCTGAATGAGGCTGAAGTTTTTAGAATTTTGGAACGAAGTTCCTTATGGGAAGATGCGGAAGGGTACCACCCTAACCGGGAAAGAACGTCCGTAACATAAGATTTTTTTTATTTTTATCAATAAAAAAAATCATAAAAATATATAACAGTTTTACTGTTGAGTGTTGCTAGTGATGTAAGATATTATATTCTTTCTTTCAATTATATTTATATTATTTAAAAATGGCAACAAATATTATATATCATAATTTTTAAGTTTAGATTTTTAATTTTATCGATAAAAAATTATAAAAAATGTATACCAGAATAATTATTTTCTTTATACCGCTAATAGAACTTAAAATTAATATTTTAATAATAAGAAACTTCGTTTCTATCCGGTGTCCCACGACACCACACGTTATACTTATTTATTTGGGTGTCTGTGACTGCATCACGATAACCACTGGATTTACACAGTAGATAGATTTTATTAACCGAATTAACGTATAGAATACTTTTCCTACAGTAAAATATCACATCTCTGAGAAATCTATACCAACAACCGTTAAAAGGCATCTAGGGACAAACTGGAACGAAGCGAGGGTGAATCGCTACTAAGTAATATAATACTTGTTTATTCCTTAATCAAACAATAATAAATATATTTGACAGCATCTCAACGTCTAGTTTAATTTAAAATAACGCTAAATTAGAAATGATTGAAATTAATTTATAATGTAGAATAGATATAAAATTTTACTATTCTTTTGATAAGCATTATGTAATTTCATAGAGCCTATACTTATGTAGTTATATCCAAAATATGCAAAATTTTATCGAGATCGATTTAGTTATTTGGAATCATGTTTTCCGCCTAATAAATGAACCATTCCCATCTATTTAGAATTTTAGGAATTCAAGTTTACATACTATTTAATAGAGTTTTATAACATATATTTTACTTCCATTTCATCCCCTGTTTTACAAAAGCCTTCTTAGCTGATAGTTAAATCCTACAATGGAGTCAAATTTATCCTGCTTAATGTCTACTTTATAAGCTCAAAAGTTTCTGAGCATTTCGCTTTTATTTAAGATGAATTAATCTCTCCAAGCTCACTCGATTTTTTCACTTCAGCAAACTTGCCTAATACGAAGTATTTTAATTTCTAATATTAATAACTTATTAAGTAATATTAATTTCTTGTCTAATATAAATAACTTGTAAGAGGCAGTTGTAGCCCAGCAGTAACGCGCTCGCTTGGATAATCGAGTGATGCTGGTTCAAATCCGGGTCTCGCACCTCTGATATTTTCATGCGCGAATCATTTCTATCATGATTACCACTTGTCTTACGGTGAAGGAAAACATCGTGAGGAAACCTGCATATCTGAGAAAACCTAACAAGTTTTCGAAAGACATGTGAAGTCCGCCAACTCGGCCAGCGCGGTGGACTATGGCCTGATCCCCCTCGTACTGAGTGAGCCCAGCAGTGGGACGTTAAAAAGGGCTGATGATAATGATGATGATGAATAACTTATTCTTATATACTAGTATTGTAAGTAAATTCTTAATAACTTATTTTTGTATATTGTGAACAGTGGAAATCCATTGTTGAAAACCAAGAATATTAATTTATTTTTCACTATTCCAGGTGATCGGAAAGTCTTTTGTTGGCGAACGGAAAATATCTTGGAATTGAAAAGAAGATTGCTTTTATACTTTGTGTGATTTAGACTTCAGCTTACACGGGTCTGTAATGTTTAAGTTTTGTAAACTACCCTATTTGGGAGTTACGTGATTATATTATTATATTTTGCAAGAACCTAAATAGACGAATGTACAATGTACTACCTAATATTGTATGAAACTCTTTCGAATCTTTATTTAATATTTCATTTATCTTTATAAAATAGTTATTAATACAGATGTCGATTCTATGATTTTTTGAATTTTTGCCCGTCTGTATGTCTGTTTGTGAAGGAAACAGATTATGGTGAATCCTGTACAAATCCCATTTTTGAATCAAATCCATCTTTATTAATATTACTAAAATATATATAACGAATATCATAAATATGAACCTAATATACATTCTATAAGAAATGAACATAATATAAATAGTTCTTTTCGGTGTAAAAAATCCGATTCCGCAGTTTCTTCTATTTAAATCGCTGCGAGCTTCTATTTCAATTGCTAATAGAAGTTTCAGTAGACATCGAAGTACAAGATCCGGAATAAAATTGGCATTTATTTTTCTGGTTACCGCATAATAGAGTTTATTATAAATATAAGCAAATAACTCAAAAATATACGGTATATTTTATATCATCATCATCATCAGCCCTTTTTGACGTCCCACTGCTGGGCACGGGCCTCCCTCAGTACGAGGGGGATATTTTATATGGAAATATATTAATAAAAATCAAGACTGTCTTTAATTAAAAAAACTGTTTGAAACTGTTATCAATTAAAGTATTAGGAGGAGAATAGGTTTTTTTTGAAAATTATAAATATCGATCGCAGTTACAAAATTTCAATCACATGAATCAAACAAGCTCATATATGCATTGCGAATACGATTATAGCATAGTAAAATTATGATAGGTGTATGAATTGTGGCGAATGATTAGATGTTATATTTAATAAATGAACCGCTTTATTATGATAGTAGATAACCATCATCAGTATAATATCTATATATTATGTACTATGTTTACCTTTGTCAAATAAATGAACAAAGTTTGTACATCGGATCCTAGACTATCAGTTTAAATTACGCAGAATGTACCGATACTGCACAGTTTGAGGTTAATATTGAGATAAATAAGTAAAGTACAGTCGAGTTAAAATGGATGATAAAATATGGATAAAATTGGAGATGAAATTCATATTTTTTGCGAGATAAACTTTATAATGTAAATACGGTCCTGGAAAAACGATTTGTTTAAGTTATTGTAGCTTTTTTAAGACTTGTAGTACATTAATTTTGAACTACTATAATACCATATACATATATCATAATATATAGTTAGTTATATTTGACGACTCAGTAGTGACCTTACTTGCTGCGCCAGCGGTCGTGGGTTTGAGTACCGCTGAGGGCAATAATTTGTGGAATAATATTATATTTGTATTGTGTAGTGTATAATAATGTGAATTTATTTAATTTTCCCTAATTGGCTGTCGCTTCAAATGTGTTTTGTGTGTAGTTTTATCAAAATTAAAAATTAAATATAAAATATGCCATTTTAAAATTTTTATTTAGGAACTGAAACCTCGTTCTGTGGTAAAAGAGTATCATACATATCATTGGTGGCATCATGTTTGCCAAAAGTTGATCGTATCACTAATTTTTGTATGAAACTATCAGAAATTTGAATTTGTATCACTTGGCCAAGCGAATGTCTCATTTGGACCAACACTACAGTAACGTTTACAGTACCCCTGTACTAATCTTAAATTGTTGTAAGTAAACAAAGATTTGCTACATTTGCAAGAACACATACGTACATCGTAATTTACACCTAATGTGTTTTACCCAAATACAACATTTAGAAGGTTTTATCACGACAATAGATAATCCCTTATGAATATTTCCAAGTTGTATCGCAGAGATAAATCATATTAAAATTTAAGCTCGTATAAATTTGAATGCGAGCTAATCTTTTAAGAAAACATCTGCTTCGTTCGTTAGAATAATACCTTAGTACAATAAATATTTAAGTTTTAAAGAAAATTTTAAGATTTTACTTATTTTTTTTTTATTATTTTAAAAATAACATATTTTGGAATTTTCTTTCAAATTCATATTAAATTGAACTCCCTATTTGCCGATATATATAATGGAAAGATTTTTAAACAAAAAGACAGAGTAAAAAACTACAAATTAAATATGATATGCCGTAGTATATCTAGGATAATGTTAGGTACTTACAAGCCAGGAGGGTTTCAAGGGAAGGCTATGTATAATACCACGATACAATTAAAATTCTTGATTTTTATCGAAATGTGTTGAGCGGGTGTGGAAAAATAATATAATTGCTTCTACATTCATAACATTAGTATTGATTTTATGTACCAAATCTTATATATTTCAATAACAAGTTGTTTTTCTTTAATGAAATCACAAACATTCCTCACTTTGTAGGTCACGTCAGTCAACTTCACATTTTGTTCAAGGACTAGATTTAATTTACTCGAAGAGATAAAATTTCTCAGGGCCAGTGATTAAAGAGACGTGTTGATGCTCTCCCTATTACTTTTAAAGTATTAGGTACAACAAAACTTTCCTTTAAGATTATTATGATTTATGAAATGTTATGTTAAAATTTTATCCACTATGCTAAGTGAAAGTATTTTTTCTTTTAATTTTATAAAAACAAATAGGTAAATAGCGATGAATAGAGATCGTCTTGCTTTTTGAAAATCGGTTAAAAATATTATTTTTTGTTTAACTAGTTTCTGCCTACAGTTTCGCATGCATAAGCGGGGCAAGGATCCAGGGTAGCATATGCTTGATTGTAAGCAATCTATAGCCTTGCCAAATTTTATTAAAATCTATTCAGCTGTTTAAGAGTAAAGGTAAAAAATAAAGCCACTTCTTTTAATATATTAATTGATATATATTAATATTTAAGATATAAGTATGAATTGTTTAGTTCCTATTATGAACTCGCGGACCATATAATTAAAAAATACATTATACAGATTTTGTAGTTGCAGCCATCAGTAAAATGTAATTTAAAGTCGACTTAGAGCTGTATATTTCTAGAGATTATCAGATACATAGCAGTCAAAAATAAAAACGTCATAATATTAAAGAATATATTAAAATAAAGTTAAAAGTATTATTTCTGGATTTTATTAAAATATGCAAAATATATGAGGTATGACTTCATAAAAAACGTTTTAAAAAGCCTTTGCCGCAAAGCGGTCTTGATTTGCATTATACAGTCTATATCTTGTATGCGAAATAAATAAAAACGACTGTGGAAACCCATAAAAGTGTATTAAAAGGCTTAATGTGTCCCTACATTTCAACGTTTGCTTTTCCCACAATCCATTTATTTCATTAATTCACGTTTTTTTACATTAATTAATTAATTTAACGGATTAAACCTAGTGTCTAATTAAACATTTGATTTCACTATGGACTAACATTTTTCTGTAAAATAACAAGAATTTATTCAGCACTTATTTTTAACTAGCGTCGATCGTCGCTACCTCGCTTCGCTCGGTTGCGTGTTTACGTAACTATTTTTTCCCAAATTCTTTTTCTAAAGTAAAAGTAGACTAAAGAACTCTTAATAATCCTAAAAATCAAAGCTATCTGCTTTAAAATTCCTGTCAAAATATATCAAACCGTTTTCGGAATTTGCCGGAAAAAACAGACAAAGAGACTAAAATTAAAAAAAAATTGTTTCTCATCTATACTAATATTAAAAAGCTGAAGAGTGGTTTCGAGCCTTTAGAACGCGAGCGAAGCCCCGGGAAAGGCTAATGGTACATATTCATATGCGTTATGTAAAAAGCTGTTATTTTGATATAACTAACAGACACATCAATTTTATTTATATATTTATCACTAGATTAGATATTTAATGCATATTTATTGTGCAGTCTTTTGTTATAAATTCAAGGATTGTAGAAGATTTGCTTTTTTACACATTATAATTTAACATAGATAAATCATCTTATTTTAACGGCCAATATCCTACGTTTTTAACTGGTAGTTAAGTCATTAACAAGAGTATAAAATTTTAATGAATTTACTGTTAAAAATTTAACTGTAACTTAGGGCAATCTACAATACAAAAGCGTAAAAGAAATCATTATTCGCGTCAGCTACGATATAAAGCTCTTTTAATTTTAAGCTAACGAACCGAACTTACTACAATACTCGATTATAAGGACTCGATGAGAATTACTTAGGCTTATTATTTATATCTTCATGCACATTTTTATTTGTCGATTATCGTATAAAAACAAATCTTTAAGAAAAGCGAGTGTAATAGATAATAATAAATTTTAATATATATATTTTCTTTATATAATATTATTTTTATAATGTTGTATAATTTAATTGTGCTCAGTTTTTCTAGTGGCAACACTTCACTTTCTTTATAATCTTTAAACAGTAAAAATGTAGATTATGACTTGACATAACGGTCTATACTAGGGTATAAATATCGCATGTCAGTTGTCAAAGTCCTCTTTTCTCTGACGAGCAGTCGACCAGGACAGAAGTTAAGTAATTTAAGGTATTTTATTACATTCCCATTACATATGTAGTTATTCTGTGTATATTTCCCCCTTGTAACCTATGTTATACATTTCTTCATATGTATTTATTATTTAATAATTCTTTACAATGTAACATTGAAAATACAGTGATCCAAACTATAACTATTTTGTGCTTTTGTAACTATGTTATAATGAAGACATGATAATTGTAATATAATTTAATGGCTACCATTCCTTTTGTCTTATTTACCTTATTCTTAACTATATATTATACATAAATTACTAATTTACCTACATGTGCTTCTTGCAATGGAGGGAAACTTGTTGATATATATAGCAATGATTATTATAAATTCAGTTCTTTGCATAAATAATAATTACATTAGATATAGTTCTTTTAATATTAAATTAATTACCTGAAACTAGAATCTTTCTAATATATAGTAATGATATTCATACATGTAGTACTTTTAATATTAGGTAATGGAGGGTGAACTAAAGCTTCTCAATATATACAGTAATAATTATTATTACCATTACAGTTCTTTTAACATTAAGGTAGTAAACTTTGTCTTCTTTTCCATATCTAGTAAAGATTATTATAAAAATAGTTCTTTTAATACTTAGAGTAATGAAGGATACATTGAAGCCTTACAATATATAAGTTAATCCTAATTATAGACATTATATTACTTTTTGATATCACAGTAACCAAGGGTAATAGCATGTTTCCAACAACTATCTTTTCCTTAAGGTAACAGCAGGTTTCCAAAAACTACCTTTTCCTTAATATTTATCTCTTTAAACTCTATAATTCTATCATCAGAAGTGGGATAGTGTCCATTGTTCTAATATGTGTTGCATTTCTAGAATGGATCTCCCGGCTTTACAAGAATTCCTCATGGCCGTCAAGGATGCTGTCTCCGGTAGTCGCAGTAAAGACGACGACGTTGCTTTGCCGATTTTCGACCCGGCCACGAGTGACCTGGGTGCAGAGTCCTGGTGCAGCAACATCGAGTCCCTCGCGGGGGAATTTGGCTGGAGTAGTATCGCTACCGTTGCTAAAGCAGGTAAGGCCCTTAAAGGGTCTGCATTACTGTGGTTCGAGACCTGGGATCCTGTTGCCGGGCGTTCCTGGGAAAATTTTCGAATAGAACTAACGGCTTTATATCCTGAAAAAAAGAATTTGGCCGAAAAACTTCAAAAGGCAGTGTTGTATAATTCTGAAAGTGCAGATTCCTATTGCGAATACGCAAGGGAGAAAATTAGACTGTTGCGTAATACGAAGATAGCTTTTACAGAGTTACAGTTAGTTGAATTAATATGTGGCAGTATATCAGATGTTAATGTAAGAATGGCATCATTTAATAGCAGTGTTAAAACTACCTCTGAACAAATTTCGTTATTCACTTCATACACTAAGATTAGGAAACGACCTTTAGAGCATAGTGGCAGGGATTCTAAATTTTCTCTTAATAATAACATTACTAAACGAACCAAGATAGATACTAGATTAAAGGATATAGTACAGTGTTACTCGTGTGGTAAATTAGGACATACAAAGGCGCAATGTTATAAACGGGACGCTGGCACTAGCATCAATACAAGTGAACAAAAACCATCCAATTTTATTAAAAAATTCTGTACTTTTTGCAATAAACCCGGACATACGGAATCTATTTGTAGATATAAACTTAAAAATGATAATAATGATACTACAGTTGCAAACAAGATTAATTTTTTAGAAATACAGAATTAGTTCCAACAAAAGTATCCATTTATGATATAACTATAGATTCGCTTGTGGATACTGGGGCTAATTGCAGTATAATTAAAGAGTCTATAGCAAAGCGTCTATGTCTTAACTTTAGTCCATGTTTTTTGTTTATTTCTGGAATAGGTAAAGGTAGGTTACAAGCTTTTGGAAAAATAACAGCACCCGTTAAGTTTGATGATTTATGTGTTGAATTGGATATGTATGTGGTTGCGGACATAGATTGTGGGTATGATCTTTTAATAGGCAGAAATGCTGTACAACGCCCTGATATTGAAATAGTCACTGATTCTATAGGCTCTCGTTTAGTAAGAAAACAAATATCTAAATCTAGTTTCAAAATAAATTATTTAGAGAGAGATCAAATTCCAGATTCATTTTCAGAGCTTTCAATGGCAATAACTCACTTAGATTTAGAATTGCAAGATAGAATTAAAGACATTTTTGCCAAATACCCTTCAGTTTTGCAAGACACTGGATGTGTTCAGACGGGGGAGCTTCATATTAAACTAACAAAGGAAAGTGTTGTTTATTATAGGCCATATAGGTTAGCTCCCATAGAAAGAGAAAAGGTTAAAGAGATAGTACAAGGGTTGTTAGATAAACAGATAATCAAAGAAAGTAATTCCTCTTTTGCTAGCCCCGTCCTCCTTGTAAGGAAAAGCGATGGAAGTGATAGACTGTGTATTGACTACAGAGCATTAAATAAACTTATTGAGAAAGATAGGTACCCCCTCCCTCTTATTGAAGACCAAATAGATAAGCTTGGAAATTCAAATTTTTATATTAAAATTGATATGAAAAACGGGTTTTATCAAATTCCTGTATCTAGTAGTTCTACCAAATACACTGCTTTCATAACCCCAGACGGGCACTATGAATTTCTTAAAATGCCTTTTGGTATTTGTAATGGCCCATCAGTGTTCCAAAGAGCCATTTCTAAAGCAGTATATCATTTGAAATTTTTGCTAGTCTATATGGATGACATCTTGATTCCATTTAATACTATTGAACAAGGTCTCAATTACTTAGAACAAACTATTGCGGCGCTAGATTTTACTGGCTTTAGGATAAATTTAAAGAAATGTAATTTTTTTGTAGATAGTATAGAGTACTTAGGGAGACACATATCTCGAGCTGGCGTGAGGCCTAGTAAATCTAAGATTAGTGCTTTAACTAATTCACCGGTGCCCAGTAATATCAAACAGGTCAGACAGTTTATGGGTTTATCTAGTTATTTCCGAAAATTTATACCGGATTTCGCTTCAAAAACTTCTTGTATAACTAGGTTAATTAAAACAAATCAAAAATTTGAGTGGGGCCCAGAACAAGATGCAGCTCGAAAATATGTAATTGATCACTTAGTGTCCGAACCTCTCTTAACTATCTTTGATCATAAGCTTCCTACAGAACTGCACACCGATGCTAGCTCGATAGGTTATGGGGCAATTCTCTTACAAAAGGTTGACAAAGTAAATAGAGTCGTAGCATATTATAGCAAACGTACAAGTCCAGCAGAATCCCGATATTGCTCCTATGATTTGGAAACATTAGCCATATATAATGCCCTTAAGCACTTTAGAGTTTACCTTCTTGGTATTGAATTTACTCTTGTTACTGATTGCAATGCGATAAAATCAACCATGACAAAGAAAGACTTATCCCCTAGAGTTGCTCGTTGGTGGACCTTTATGCAAGACTTTCGCTTTAATATTATATATAAAAAGGGTAAATTTATAAGTCATGTTGATTTTCTTAGCCGAAACCCCACTGAGTCTTCATTTCAAAACCGTAGTCACTTCCACCCTAGAGCTAATTTAATAAAGGCCACTAGCGATAATAATGAGTCACAATCTTGGTTGAAAATCGCCCAACAAAATGACCCCGAAACACAGACTCTTATATCTCAGCTACAGACGGACGATCTAGATTCTAACCAATACTTAATGAAAAATGGTTTGTTACACTACAAAATAAATTCTAGCTCTGAACCTAAATTGTTTATACCAAAAGGGCATAGATTAAGCATATTAAAATTGTTTCATGATGAAAATTGTCACGTGGGACATGATAAAGTTTTACATAAGATTAGACAGTATTTCTGGTTTCCTGGCATGTCAGCTTTTGTTAAAAAATATATTTCTCACTGTTTAATTTGCACTAAAAAAAAGGGATTTTCTGGTCCCAAGCAAGGATTGCTACATCCAATTGATAAAACTGCTATTCCCTTTCATATAATACATTTAGATTGCACTGGCCCCTTCCCAGTGACCCAGGAAGGGTACAAACATATTTTATTACTGGTAGACGGGTTCACTAAATTTTGTTTATTGAAACCTCTTAAAACTTTAAATGCTCAGGAATTGATACCTATTATAAGGGAAACAGTTACGTTATTCGGTACACCTAAATTAGTTATCACTGATCGTGGAACGAATTTTAGCTCTAATAGAATTCAAGCTCTCTTTCAAGAGCTACATATTGAACATCACATGGTAGCTACTGGTACGCCTAGGAGTAACGGTCAGGTAGAACGTTATGTGTCCACAGTAATTAATATGCTGAGCACTATGTGTAAAGAATTATCAGAATGGCCAAACGTACTTTGGAAAGTACAGCAGTCTATTAATACTAATGTACAGAAATCTACCGGGTTTTCTCCTTTGCGCTTGTTGATCGGGGTAGAAACTAATATACCCGTGGTACAAACTCGTCTAAATGATGTTCTTCATGATGATTGCTTAGAACCTAAAATTGATGTGCAAGCTGATCGTGAATTAGCTAAGCATAGATTACAACAAATCGCGAGAAAATTTAAACAGCGTTTTGATTTAGTTAGAAGAAATACTAAAACATATAATGTAGGGGATTTAGTTTATGTTAGTCAGGATCATAGACGTAATGACAAATTAAAATCAAAATTTAAAGGTCCCTATGAAATTGGTTCAATTCTTCCCAACGACCGCTATGCTCTGAACGGTACAAATAATCTAAGAAATATGATTGTTGCAAAAGAAAAATTAAGATTTTGGCCCGGAGAATGGGTAGATGAAAATATTATTACTGAAAATGCCATGTGAAGCATAAATAGTAAATATGTAATTTGTTATAATACAAGAAAAAAAAGTGTAGTGATTAAATTTATAAATGTTGTACTAAGTTATGGGTAAACTTATTATGTTGATATTAAAAATATGTAATGATTAAACTTCTAAAATGTTCTATTAAGTGACAAGTAAACTTATTAGATTGATTAATAAAAATGTAATTAAACTTATAAAGATGTTACTAAGTAATATGTAAATTTATTTGATTATTAAGATTATACAGGTTATTTTTATATATTATATACATATATTACATTAAAAGTTGTAGCTGTACCTTGGTGCTAATTAGTCTCACCCACAAAGGGTGAATGGAATCAGCATGTCTAGGGTACAAAGCTATTGGCACCTCAGCTGGTCGGCCTTCTATTTGGTACCAATTATCTCACAGGCAGCAGATGAATGTGATTGGTATGGCTATGTAGTTGGCAAGTGCTCGATGTAGTAATACTTATTTGGTGTCAGTCTGTCTCAACAACGGCTGTTGAATGAAACTGACATGCCTATGTATAAATATAATGTTGATGCAACAAGAATAATAATATTTGTAGTAGATATAATATTAATTATTGTCAGAATATTGTTCATATATTATGTGTTAAGGTGTATGTATTAATATAATTTTATTGCAACCAAAATAGAGTTTTGTAATAAATACTATATATTTAAATAAAATATTGTAATAAATATAAATTGTCAAAATATTGTTTGTATATGATTAAGTACTAGTTACTCTAAGAACTGATTGTAAATAACAATCGTAGAGTAATGTAGTAGTTAGTACTTCGTGGACGAAGTACTGTCAGTATGGCCGTAATAGATAATAATAAATTTTAATATATATATTTTCTTTATATAATATTATTTTTATAATGTTGTATAATTTAATTGTGCTCAGTTTTTCTAGTGGCAACACTTCACTTTCTTTATAATCTTTAAACAGTAAAAATGTAGATTATGACTTGACATAACGGTCTATACTAGGGTATAAATATCGCATGTCAGTTGTCAAAGTCCTCTTTTCTCTGACGAGCAGTCGACCAGGACAGAAGTTAAGTAATTTAAGGTATTTTATTACATTCCCATTACATATGTAGTTATTCTGTGTATATTTCCCCCTTGTAACCTATGTTATACATTTCTTCATATGTATTTATTATTTAATAATTCTTTACAATGTAACATTGAAAATACAGTGATCCAAACTATAACTATTTTGTGCTTTTGTAACTATGTTATAATGAAGACATGATAATTGTAATATAATTTAATGGCTACCATTCCTTTTGTCTTATTTACCTTATTCTTAACTATATATTATACATAAATTACTAATTTACCTACATGTGCTTCTTGCAATGGAGGGAAACTTGTTGATATATATAGCAATGATTATTATAAATTCAGTTCTTTGCATAAATAATAATTACATTAGATATAGTTCTTTTAATATTAAATTAATTACCTGAAACTAGAATCTTTCTAATATATAGTAATGATATTCATACATGTAGTACTTTTAATATTAGGTAATGGAGGGTGAACTAAAGCTTCTCAATATATACAGTAATAATTATTATTACCATTACAGTTCTTTTAACATTAAGGTAGTAAACTTTGTCTTCTTTTCCATATCTAGTAAAGATTATTATAAAAATAGTTCTTTTAATACTTAGAGTAATGAAGGATACATTGAAGCCTTACAATATATAAGTTAATCCTAATTATAGACATTATATTACTTTTTGATATCACAGTAACCAAGGGTAATAGCATGTTTCCAACAACTATCTTTTCCTTAAGGTAACAGCAGGTTTCCAAAAACTACCTTTTCCTTAATATTTATCTCTTTAAACTCTATAATTCTATCAAGTGCAATTGTAAATGGAAAAGGGACAAATTTTGATCAAATATGGCAAATACAAGTTAATTCTGGGATCGGACATAAATTACCTTTGATCCTCGACTCGTTATTTTAATCAACACCCAGTTTATATAAAAATTGTCAAGAGTAGTTGGATTTATGAATGCAACAAATATAAAGTGGAAAAATTCAGCCATAACTTTTTAGGTTTCACCAAGTTCAAAAGCAGTGAACCAAACGCCGATCGCTTTGTGAAAAATTTTCCTGTTTCACAAACAGCTGCTACCGACTATAAAACTCTGTGCAATATGAACCGCACTATAAGGGGTAAGTGCAGGTCAAGCATTAGGTACCTATATTACTAAATATGTATACTATACCATGTAAAACTTTATGTATATAAATAAAAATGTTATAAAGCGCAAAACTCGAGAATGGCTCGACCAATTCGGCTATTTTTTGTGTGTGCCAAAGCACAAGGCTATTAATAATAAAAAAAATTTCAAAATTTGCTAATAACTTATAATAAAGGGGGTAACTAGGATAGAATGCAATAAAAATATAATTAAAAAAATAGAATCTAATATGACAAAACATGTATCGAACAAAAAGACAGATAGTGATAGCCAAGTGACATAGCATACTATTAGTACTATTTACTCAGATAACGCGCTCGCACCTCTGATATTTTTATAAGCTAACAACCACATGTGTAATAAAGGAAACACGACGAAACCTCCATATTTAAATATAGCAATTTTCAGACAAAGACAAGACATGTGAAGATGTTTTTCCGAAAAACCGTTGTCCTTGGTTAACCTGTCGTCACAATTCACGTCTATCGAAAACGTTACGAAGGTTCTAGACAACTACAGCCAGCGTGAAGCTTGTGCTCAGCAGAAGATCTTAAAAAAAGTCTAAATACAAACTAAAAATCAGCCCCAGCTGTGAGACAATAATCTTATCATGTTTGTATATTTTTTTATTGTTGTTTTTTTCATATATTTATTCTTATTACAAGTCTTTTTGTTTTTTTTTTTGTTTAAATTTTTCCTTTTTTTTGTCAAACTCACATTTCCTATCTCTAATTATGCATGTGGTGTTTATCTTTATAAGTTGTTGACTGTAATATATCATGGTATATAATATGTGTAACATGTACTGTATTTGTAACCACTTGATAAACTAAATAAATAAATAAAAAATTGTATACTAATAGATGACTCTTAGCTTTCTTTAAATATGAGAAAATCATGCAGTATCTACATAGTTGTATAATTAAATGTAAGTCATACTGTACATAAACAATACATTTAAGTAGTGTAGTTAAAAATATTCGAAGAGCAAATTGAAATTGTTGATGAGGTAACCCACTTGGACCTACATAAAATTCTATAAATATTTCAATTACTTTCGACTTTACTCCAAAGGTTAGGCTTAGAAGGTAATGGGATTCTGACCCGAATTTCCATTAACTGGACCCTAAAAATTATAATAATATATAAACAGTGTTTTCGCAACATTTTAAAAATACTGTATTTGGAAACAAAACTTCGCTGATGCCAATATTTGTTTCGTAAGAAATCTAATAATAGGTATACTAAAATAAATATAACGTTATCGTAAATTTTTCAAGTACCTATGGATGAAAATAGAAGTAATTTAAGTATTATGTTTGTTTACGCATCTAACGCTTAGGTCGCGGGGCGCGGGGGACAGGAAGGAACCCGGGTCCGCCGTCACTTCTACTGAGACACGACGGAGCCGGCGCACGCGCACGTTATAAAGGCATATTGTACCTACTAATGTATTTGTAGTAATAAAATTATTGGAAGAATAATTTGTTTCCTTGTTGCCCGAACAATATTAGTTCAACAGATTTCGATAAAATTTGACCAGGAAATATATTACAACCTGATATCGGACACAGGCAACAACTGAAGCCGCTTGCAAATATATACGTACTCATAATTCAAAAAAAAACAAAACTTCGTTGGTAAAGTAATTATGGAATTTTATCAGTAAATACAAATAAAATTGCAGTGTCTGTTTGTAACTCAAATTAACAGCTTTTCACTAAATGCTAAATGTTTGTCTGTCTGTCTGTTTATTCCGGCTAATCTCTGAATCGGCTTGAGCAATTTTAATGGGACCTTCACTTATAGATAGCTTATGTTATAAGGAGTAAATTAGGCCACTTTTATTTTGTAAGAAAATGAGTAAAACAGTTTAATTTATTTTAACTAACGCCCACCGAAGCGGAAGCGGAATTTGGTAGTAATTATATAATTATACATTTTTAATTTAAATATATTGCTTCGTCACCCTTTATTTTTGAAAGTGAGCTTAGAGTTTTGTTAAAAGTTAAAATTCGAAATAAAATTGATAAAAATTAAGTAGCACTTTTTACAGCAAAATATAAAAAAAGTACAAGTAATATTGAAATTTCTTTCACAGCTTTCAATAACGCACCCGAATAAAGCGAAGTAACATTCTAAGTGTAAAAGCGAGGTAAAAATAAACAACATCTGCACCCATTAGGTAGCAACATTAAATTTGCTATATCAAACAGCTCGTAAATATAAATTGCAAGTGATTGAGTTTGAATCTTTAAAGTGCAATAAACCACGAGTTCAGCCATATATTGGATTTGCTTTTACGTTATACGATTTATACTATACCGTCACCTTCACTACGCTGGGCTTCGTCTCTAGTATACCCTTTAATGATTAGTATAGAATTTTAAGATATCATATATTTTCTCTATTTTTTTCTACTATAATGTACTATAAACATTTTCTATAAGGCTGATGTCGTCTGCTAGTTGGACGAGTAAAATAATTTAGTCGTCCAACAATTGTTGGACGACTAAGTTATTTTGAAGGCTGTTGCTAATCATCCGATAATCGTATTAATAAAAAAATATATTATTCGTCCGACTATTGTCGGTTTGTACGAATATATATCACTGCTTTGATTTCTAATATAAAATAAGCGATTTTTATGTGCAGGATATACCTATGCCAAAAAAAAAATAACCTTAACCTACCGAGCTGATAATTTATTATTTAGATCCCACCCACTTTTAATAAGTCCAAGAGTTTTTATATGAAAAGAGCTGGCTCTATAGACTCGTCCTATGAAATTTACGTTACTAACACTCCCTGAGAGTATGTACCTACATCAAAACAATGTACAAGAAAATGGTATTTTGTAAAAAGTATAGAAACGTCCGCAATTGCATTCACGAGTATGTTAAAACTTAAAAAACTAATTGATTTCTCTTTGAGCCATTTAAGAAGCAAAAAATTCTCAGTCGCGATATATCAAACACCAATTGTCGGACGAATAATATTTAATTTATTCGTCCACTTATCGGATGAATAGACACTTCGTTTCTATAAACCTTCCTCTTGAATCACTCTGTCTATTAATGAAAACCGCATTAAAATCCGATGTGTAATCCGAATTCTAAGCGTACATTCAGACGACGTAAGGCGACTTTGTTTTATATTAAGTAGATTTATCTATATAAAATTTTGTTCGTATTCTTGCGTTAAAAAAAGGGAAATCATGCTTATACTGAGGAAAAGGTGAAGAGTCTATTTGGTTGAACGCGCTAATCTTAGGAATTGATTGAAATTGAAAAATTCTTTTAGTGTTAGATAAAGTTTTTATCGAGGAAGACTATAGACCATATAACAGGACATAATAATGAAAGAATTTGGTTTTCGATGCTTAGAAAGCTAGCAGAGCCGCGGAAAATTCTAGTTATTTATACGAGTACATGTTGACTAATTTTCATTCGCATCTCCGTTTACATTGCTAAAAGGCTGTATTCTTAGTCACTATAAGTTATAAAATAGAATCAATTGGTTCCATTATTATTTGATTAGAAACTTGATAGGATAAATAAAATTATAATAGCATCATAAAAATGTAATTCATACCCAAATGAAAATCTTAATAAAACTCAATTTTCTCCCGGGGAGATAATTATAATGTTTGAGATAACTTTGAATGATTTAATTAATGTTTCAGTAACGAGATTCATATAAAAATACTTTAAAAATCCTAAACGTTATATTTATTACTTTATATGTAAATAGGTTTTTTTGTGCGCAATTCTTATCATTGGCTATCTGCAAGTGATAGTTTCATTAAAATCTGTCCAGCCGTTTAAGAGATTAGTCGGAACATACAGACAAATATGGAAAAAGTTGAGTTTATAATATCTATATCTATCTATATAGTACCGTATTATATAATTACTTATACATTTAGTAAAAAGCTATGGTTGGTACTTCAATTGACCCTTCAATAAATATTTTTGGGTCTAACAGTAAAGAAATACGTATTGAAACAATACAAATTTTTAAACAGATTATTTTGATAATACGCTATAAGGTTTGCAATAAATCCTTACGGTAGAGAAAGCTTAGCTCGTTAAAAATTTTATGCACTGCAATGACTAGTCTCTACGTGGCCACATTTTGTTTCCACTGATGCATGTATTTCATGCTAACATTTATTATGGTCATATAAACACAACGATGAATGCAATATTCTTCTATTTTAATTGAAATAAGCAAAATCTGTTTCTTTTCATTTAAAATATTCCAAGAAAGAAATGGATACGTTATGCTAGGACCCTATAGGCCCATTGCGTTAATATTCGAGAAAACCTTATACAGCCGACGCCACAGTCATACATATTGAGTTGTTATGAATCTTTGTTATTCTATAATAAGCATTTAGCGCGGTGGCAATTTTCCGCTATTTATACATATAAAACGTCTCTTGAATCACTGTATCTATTAAAAAAACCCGCATCAAAAACCGTAGCGTAGTTTTGAAGATCTAAGCATACATAGGGACAGTCAGATAGCGGCAAGCGACTTTGTTTTATACTCGTCCGCTTAACAACTCGTCCGCTTAATAACTCGCCCTCGCTTTGCTCGGGCTCTTCACTAGATTTAGCAAAGATTAGCAAGAAAGCCGCGCGCGGATCTGCTAGTTATGCATATAAACCTTCCTCTTGAATCACTCTATCTATTAAAAAAACCGCATCAAAATCCGTTGTGTAGTTTTAGAGATTTAAGCGTACATATGGATATAGGGACAGAGAAAGCGACTTTGTTTTATACTATGTAGTGATAGTGATAATGAAATGCAAAAATTAAAGTGGACTAGACAGACATACACACTTTCTGTATTTTATGTACTGTATATGTGGCTCTTTATGTACTGCTTGTTATATAAAGTAATGGAGTTTCGTTTTTATTGCTTTATTTTTACACGTCTATGCCATTTTTGTATTATTTTAGTGTTATGTAAACAAGGTACCTATAAGGTAATATGACTCCTGTTTTTTCAAGCACACATATTTGCTCCACTCAAGTCCGTTCACTAGATACGTTTTAGCAGTTAGTACAAGTATGTGCATGTTAAAAGTATCCTATAAGTTGTCTCATGCCTAATTACATCATAATCTTTTCAGTATTTTTTTCGTGGTGGGTCACAAATCACAATCAAATAGACTATCAAAAAATCGCTTAGTATTATAATTTCATTCTGCACTTGTCACGTCCAGTGCCCATCTACTATTGTAAAGAATAGCTAGATTTGCAATTTTGTATTTATTGTTATATGAAATTAATTGATTATATATTAATTTATTTTTATTTTAGAATAAATTTAGAAAGTTAAAGAATATTCCAATAATAGAAAAATCTTTGCGATTTTTGTACCACTATAATAGCATTTATTGGTGATTGCAAAAGTTTCGATGTTTAATGTTAAGACATGCCGTTACAACCTAATAGGCCTTCTATCCGCTCAACCAATAAGGCCGATTGACAGTGAGGCGGGGCTGATTAGAACGGTTTCTATTACACTGCTGATTGATGAAGATAGGTCGAAACGAGATAAATTTCCCACGTCAGACATTATAAGATGTAAGAAATACACCTAAAGTTACTTGCGTATGTTTTTATTGTGAGAAATTTACCGGACAACGCATTACAAAATAGGGCAAATAGTATTAGAATGTTTAGTTGTATGGCATAGCTTAATTATTACAATGTTGAATAGAAAATTTTTCTATTATTGAATTCGTTTCCCACTGATGAAGAGATATCGCCGTAGGTATACAAAAAATTTTTAGAAGCTCTTTGTAAAGCTTAATGAGCAAACCAAATAAATACAAAATTCATTTAATTACTAACTTAACTATAATATTAAACGATAATCGAACCTACAATACCTATGTTTAATATAAACCACTGTACCAAATGATCGTCACATACATTAGGCATTAGTAGAACATGAATAGATCATCAAACTTCTAAGAGCTCGAGCTATATAGCAATAAATAACCGACCTTATTAGTTAAGAGAGCCACAATTTTCGGAATATTCTCATAGTTATTTCGCCATGACTGTATGCGAGGAATACAAATTTTCTTTTAGGAGAAAGTTTGCCAACGACTTAATGTATTATATGAAGCATCAAATCGCCTTTTAGGTTGTTTAAATGAATCTTGTGCTTTTGGTTTGTCATAAAAATCTATTTTGTAAGAGTGTTTTTTCCTGTACTTTGATTAATTTTATATTTAAATTGGTAATTAACAGATAAGCTAAAATTCTGACTTAATCTTAAGCTTTCATACTTCTGCTGAATTTTTAAATGGATGTTAAGATTTTATATTCATACTAGCGACTAACCCTCGCTTCGCTCGAATTCCTCCCTAGTCCCTACGTACATTTTAAGTACATTATTAGGTTGGTATACATTTCTCAGAGATAAGACATTTTCCTGTAATAAAAAGTATCCTTTATGTTGAATCGAATAACCAGCTATAATAATAAAAAATTTCATGAAATTCTGACAAGTGATTTTCTTGTGACATGATCACTAGCAGACAAAAATTCTAAAATCTATAGATTCGGCATCTATATCAGTAATTATAACTATTAGAATAAGATTTTCCAAAAAATGTTAATTAATGAAAAGATTCGACATACTAGTTTACTAGTTTATTCGACATACTAGTTTAGAATTTTATTATAATATACATATTTACCTGCACTTACTCGTAGCTGTAAGGCGATCCTAAGTGCCTAACGACATATTTTCTATCCGTGTACTAAAGTTCATCCAAATTCGTCTAGATGTTTTGACATAAACAAGAAACAAACATAAATATAGATATACATACAAACTTTCACTTTTATAAAAATGGTAGTCCTTAGATTACCTATTTGTTACTGATCTATGAATTACTGATCAGTGGTAGCCCATTGGCAACGCGCTCGCTTGAATAACCGAGTGATGCGAGTTCAAGCGAGCGCACTTCTGATATTTTCATGTGCGAATCATTTTCAACATGATTCCCACTTGTCTTACGGTGAAGGAAAACATTGTGATGAAACCTGCATGTCTGCAAAAACCTAGCAAGTTTTAAGAAAGACATGTGAAGTCCGCCAACCCGTACTTGGCCAGAGTGGTGGACTACGGCCTGATCCTCTCATATTGAAGAAGACCCGTGCCTCGAATTACGCACCTCAAAAAATGTCGTAAAAGTTTGTTTTGTTTTAAAATCGTATACGTTCAAAATTAAAAAGCATTTATATTTACAACAAGAATATATTTACTTAAGCTCTTATATTTCGGAAATAACCTTGACTATAGAGTTACAAAAGTTATAAATAAAAAGCAGTATCTCTGCCAGCTATTTCACTCGTTTGACATTTCTAATTATTTTCGAGGGTTCTTGAGGGGGAAGTGTCTATGAAGTAAATGTATAATGATGGTGGCTATTGTAAATGTTTACATTTGTGAAATCGGGAAGGATAAAGATTTTTTCTTTTAAATTTAGGATATGTTTACCTAATAATTAAATTTTTCTTCTTAACTTGGCTTCAAAGTGTAATTAACACTTATTTTTACATGCTTAAGCATATGACTTTACTCGTGTGGTAAAACGAAAAATATATAAAACTTCATATATTATATATTAATGTGGTATAAAATCTCCAATTCAGTTTGTCCATATATCGCGAAAATAAACAAGCTTTGATAATATTATATGTATATTGAATGTACCTAACTAATGTTCATCCAGTATTAGTAAACAAGCTTTATTCAAGAAATACTATATCACAGCTGAAACTTAGACGTAGCCACTTAGACTAGCCGGTGTTTATTTGTCAAAAAGCATTTTCGTTTTGCCAACATTCTGAGGTATATTTTCACACCAGTACCGATAGCAAATAAGTTTTTTGACGTCTAATTTGTCGAATCACTAGAGTAAAACGTGCCTCCAATTCGGTGAACTTTCGAGAAGAAAAAAACCTATAATGTTTTTTTATTTAGTTTTTCCTCTCAAATGAGAATTGCGAATGACTGAAGTAATTGAACATTTTCATTTGTCTAACAAAACTAAATATATGAAGTTTTAATAAAACATTTACTTTGTAGAGGACAGATAAACGATGCGTTTTAAGAATCGATATTTTTTCAGCACGTACAGTGTGACTGAGAAAAGTTAATGATCTACTTACCTTAAAGACATTGACATTACCTATTTAAGATGATAATCTATACTAATATTATAAAGCTGAAGAGTTTGTTTGTTTGGTTGGTTGAACGCGCCAATCTCAGAATCTACTGGTTTGAATTGAAAAATTCTTTTTCTGCTGGATAGTCCGTTTATCGAGAAGTAATAAATAAATGTGTTGGGATATTCTTATTTGCTTGCAGGGTAAATAATATATATAACCACAAGGCTTCTGTTATAGATACTAAATAGTCAATACACTAGGCACATGTTATGTAACCTAAGCTTAAAAATGCTTTACAGTATATTTTACAAAACAATAGTAGACTCTAAAGGCAGATGTTATTCTGTTAGAGTGCTCGTTTGTTCGGAAAATAAAAAAAACAAACTTCAAAAATGCCACATCATCCAACAGTCCTAAAAAAGGAAAAATTCAGATGATCCTATAACTGCGTTCGAATCCTAGTACACATAAACACGTACAAACATTTTCTCTTTTATATATATCTACAATATACATAATATATTTGATATACATTATTTATATGTATTAAGAAGTACGCTAATATAGCAGAAAATGAAGTTGTGGAATGCATTGTCAATGAACGATCATTAATCAATAAGCCGACCTTCGTGCCGCTCGGTCCCATTTCACAAAGTTCATGTAAATGATCCTACCAATAAACGTGAAACCTAATAATAAACTACATTGGTGACTATTTTAGCAAAATTCGTACGTCACTGTTCCTTCAAATTGTTTATAGCAAGAAATATAATTATAGTATTTGCTTCATTTCTAGCATAATTATAAATAAAAAATTATTTTAATAATATTTTTCAAAAAAATATTAACATATTAAAATAAAATTTTTAATTATTATTTGGACCTATGGTTTATAGAATGTCTGTCTGTCTATTCGTCTGTTTGTGACCGCATTATGAGAAAACCGGTGGACAGATTATGATGAAATTGGTTATGATGATAGTTAGTTATCAAGATTGGATGGTTAAATAGGATACCGCAAAAATTAACTCATTTTTGAAAAATCAATACTAACAGTTAAAAAATATACACCGGGTGGAGCGAGGCTCTGAGTCTTTTTTCACTACATAATTAGTTAATTAATTATGAAAAAAGCTTAACAATGCTTTAGCTTTAAAATTCTATTAAATACAATTTCTACGGGGTTAATAACGAATTTTTAATAACGTTCAAACGAATGAATAGATCCATAGACGAAGAAAAATGAAATAAGAATTTTCTCACTCCGTCGCATCAACGTACTTTTAATTAACTGCCGTTTGTTTAAGTCTCAGGAAGCGTCATTATTGATGCAACGTCGGTGTTTGTTGATAGGGTTGCAACAAAAATCGAAATTTTATTTCAAAAAATATTTTTCTTAATATTGTCGATATTTAATGAAAGAATTTTTGTGGCAGTTTAAGTTGACATTTTATACTAAATCTCACTGGCTACAAGTAAATCTTTATGAGAAAATGGTGGACAATCGTCGCCTTTTCTCCAATATGTATTTTATTATTAGTGAACAGAAGTTGAATTTCAAAACAACAAGTAATAGTTTATGGTGGTAGCTTAGATTTGTTGATACTGATAAAATATGTCACGCAAGTTATTCGTTTTCAGCTAATTAAGTATGCTTTTAAAGACATTATAAGAAACAAGAAAAAAAAATAAGTAATGGTTAGAATTAGTTGTAGTTTGAAGCAACAGTTGGGGAGTCCCCCAACTGTAGTGCAACTAATTTCAATCAGGCATGTAGAATCCTAATTTTGATTTTAAACATTGAATAATATGTAAAATTGTGTATTTTTATTTATTATATTTTTATTTTCCGATAACCCTATATATCAGTGACGAAGCATGACGGACCATTACATGCCTTGAGCTGTCCAAACAACGGCTGTTATTTTTGGGTTAAGTGGAGATGGGTATAATTAATTCTTGTATGCTGAAATATATAGCGTACTCCGAACCAATTTCATGAGTAATGTTACTATTTACAATATAATTTGTATTAAAGAGAATTGTTATAGAAATTAATAATTGACTAAGTTAGAATCGTGATAATACATACATACATACATACATACATACATACATACATACATACATACATACATACATACATACATACATACATATATATATACATACATACATACATACATACATACATACATACATACATACATACATACATACACATACATACATACATACACACATACATACATACATACATACATACACACATACATACATACATACATACTAATTATACAAATACTAATAATTTATAGAAACAATAATTCAATTTTTATATTAAACTAATATTTTTATTAAAATTGTAGTGCCAATTTTTATGTCTTCAAATTATTAGAATTTTGGGTAAATAACAACTTTTAATACGTACCTATAATAGTAAATCATTTGAACGCCTGAAACCAAACATTGAAATATATCCGCAAAAAATATTGTTATTATAAAAGACTGTAATAAAAGAAGAAAAAATGAATTTATCAAACCATCTCTTTCACATGGATAAGTGATAACTCATATGTAAATTAACCTCGAAAGAAAATTACTTTCCGTAGAATTAGCTTATAACGTATTTTAATATCAAACCTGTAATATTTTCATTGACGTGGCTTAAACCGAATTATAATTTACAAAACCAGCAGTCCATGAAACAGCTTTTATTACTTATGACCCAATTTAGTTCTACGAAAACACGGACGAATTTTATGGTCACAGGTCCTATTCAAATTTATACGATACTGTGAGGTTTAGTGCAGTCATATTTTCAAGTTATAAGTCCTAAAATTAAAGCAGAGCTTACTAAAATGTTGTAGACATTTCTATTCCAAGAAAAAAATTGGAACAAATGTCTTTAATTATTAACCGACTTCCGAAAGGAGGATGAGGTTAGTTTAGTATAACCGTATTTAGTTCTAGTGACTTACCCTCGATCTGTTTGGGTTCTTAGATGCGTTTTTAGCATAGATTAAAAAGTATCCTATATGTTGATCCGCTATTATCATACCAAGTTTCATCTTCCCAGTTGTTTTCTCATGATATGGTCACAGAAAGTCAGTCATATAAGTAGACTAAAATTCTAAAAACTATAGATTCGACGTCTGTAACGTTTAATAAATCAATCAATCAATCAATCAAAATATTCTTTATTCAAATAGACTTTTACAAGCTCTTTTGAATCGTAATTTTTACAGTATTAAAATTAAATGTCAGTCTGTAAGTCTGTGAGTAAGCTACCACCGGCTCGGAAAACTGTTCTGCTGAGAAGAACCGGCGAGAAACTCAACAGTTGCTCTTTTCAAAAAAAATTGATAACAATATTGCATTACAATATTTATCTATTTATCCTACGTGAGACACAACCAGACATAATACTTCAATAAAATTTTCCTAAAAATATTTAATGTACCTAATCGATCTATTTAGAATTTTATTATACGTATAGATATTATAAGTTATTTAATAAAACGATGTGAGTGATTCTAATACCAATGCTTATGTAAATTTATATTATATCGTATTTTTATGTAGATATCATTGACCAGATGGACTTTGAATAAAAGTACTTATACTATAATTTTCGCTTGATGTACAAAATTAAGTATGTAACTAGAGTAACAAGTATAAACTAGTCTTCAGCATTTTTAACATCCCATTGCTGGGCACGGGCCTCCGTCAGTACGAGGGGGATCAGGCCATAGTCCACCGCACTGGCCTTGTGCGGGTTGGCAGACTTCACATGTCTATCGTAAACTTGCTAGGTTTTCTCCGACATACAGGTTTCCTCACCGTAAGACAAGTGGTAATCATGATAGAAATTATTCTCACATGAAAATATCAAAGGTGCGAGACCCGGATTTGAACTGCGATGTAAGAGTTATTATTTTAGGTTTTCAAAAACGTTTATATACATCTTGATTTAGGACATAAATTAATTATACATATTATCAAATATATCCAAAGCGTCGCCATGGGAAACAGTTAGTATATATACAAGAATCATTTATTATATTCTATTACAAACAATAATTGGTAGCGCTAGCGTTTGGTTATTCTCTAGATTTTAGTGGTTTAGGATATGTGGGTTCAATGGAAATGTTGCTTGTTCATATAGATATTATTATATACTGCATACATAAACGAAATGCATACAAAAATTCCTATCTGAGAATGTAAAATTACTAAGTTATAGATACACTGCGTTATCATAATATTTGTGAGAACCGAAAAGATAGATCTTTTGACTCTGTCTTTTGTAAAAATAAATATGCTTGTTAAATATGTACTGCTTAAGTACTTGTCCACTATCTGGTCTTTATTAGCTGTTATCAAGTGATTCGAGTTTGCAGGAATTTATTTCATGGATGTAGTTCATCTTCATGAATGTAGTTCATCTTCATGAATGTCACATACATCAATATAAACGATTTTGATTATATTTAAATACCTTTAACAATGTTTTTAAATAAAAAAATTCATAAAGCAGAGCATATGAAAATTGTGTAAGCCACTAGCTGCGAACAAAACTGCATGCTTTTTTGTTTTAAAGAAAAATATTTCTCACTAACATTTACAAAAACAATTCAGTTCTATTTTAGGCTTTCCAAGCGAATATCCAACTCGCTATTAATTAGGACAGTTTCAAACAATTGAACACAATGACTTGTGTAAAATCCAAGGATACTCGCTAAAACATTGTACTTGGGCAGATGAGATTGTAAGTTATCTTTACAAAATTTTCTATCTTCTCTACTTCGCCAACTTTGATGTAAGAATAACCTTTTCTCGAAGAGTAAAGTTGTACTATTTGCCCAATATATTATATTGTAGAAATTAATAAAATTAATATAGTTAAACGGAGATTGAAGAAATTTTTATTAGAAAATATGAATTATTCCATGTAATGATTACATTTTAGATAAAGTCCAACATGTAATTTTAAGTATTTTGTAGTTATTGTAATTATTGTAATTAATTAATATTGAATTATATTATTGTATGCTCTGAAGCTGAATTTGGCTGGACATTGACATTATAAATATTTAAATCTATGCTATTATTACACAAAATCGCAATAAAGTCACATTTGATTTGATCTATTATTTCTTGAAAGCTAGCCATAAACCACTCAAATGCTTTCACTCATTTATAGTTCAAACCCTACTTTATGATGTCTCTGAATACTGGAAAACAAAACAAAACATTGAATTAACGAAATTGACTGTACCTACGCACTTTGCGTTCTCAACTAATATTTTATGCGCCATAAATTTTTGTTTGAAGTGTATTACTACTAAAATAGATTTTGTCTAATAAAATGATTTCGCTTAGTGCAGACATTGAACTTGGTCAGACGCCTGAACAATATCTGTTAGTCATGTGATTATAATTTAGTAGATTTATTGATATTATAAAGATTTGATGTTATCTATACTAATATTATAAACCTGAAGAGTGTGTTTGTTTGTTTGGTCGGTTGAACGCGCGTATCTCAGGAACGACCGGTCCGAATTGAACAATTCTTTTTGTGTTGGATAGTCCGTTTATCAAGGAAGGCTATAGGCCTATATTACATCATGCTACGACCAATAGAAGCGGAGCAACAACGTAAAATGTTGTAACAACGGGAGGTATTTGGTTTCCTGCCTTTAGAAAGCGCGCGAAGTCGCGGGAAAGGCTAGTTTGTAATATTACCTTTTTATTCGCGTTCGACTTGAATTTTCTCGGGACTCGGTTAATTAAATCCGGATAGATTGTTGTTTAAAATTTCAAATATCTAGCGACTTACATCGCTACACTCGGGTTTGTCCTTCTTAACATTTAGTATAGATTTCTCAGGAACAGAATTTTTTCTGCAGTAAAAAATATTATCTAATATCAAATTTCATCAAAATCTGTTTCATGGTTTTCTCATGATACCGTCATAGACAGACAGACTATAATTCTAAAAACGATAGATTTGGCCTCCATATCGATAATATTGAGTATTTCATTAGATTTTCTGACTTTCCGGCGGTCAATCTAATTGAGACTAGCCATCTGCGCATGAAATTTTATAGTGCAAAAGATTATGCGCAGACACAAATGCACTCTCTATTCCTTATCACTCTCATATTCCGGTGGGACGACTGCTCGACACGACCAGTGAGAGTTAAGGCGCAGGGCCGACGCGACACGTGCTCTCCGAGGCACGGGGGTGAAACACCGCGAACTCCGGGCTTACGAAACAGAAAGTCTCAATAAGTAAGTTTGTCCCGACTCGGGACTCGAACCCAGGACCTCACGATGTATGACCGTACAAGCTAGCCACTACACCACCGAGAAAGTCAGTTACAATTTTTATTAAAATTATATTATTTACCTATAGAAACCTTGTTTGTTAAAACTTCTTATACGTAAATAGGTACATTGTCAACAATTACAAAACAAGAATTGTACAGCTCGTTTATTCTAATGTAAACTGTTTCTTTTATTTCCATAATAAGTACTTAAGGAATATGCGTCATTCTAATGCGACGTTATTACGTATTTAGTTAACTTGTTACTTAAGATGATAAGATTGAAGATAAGTACAAAACAATTAAAGCAGTACTATTATGAATTCGTTTACTGTCACAGCTCACGTACATTATACAGTAGATATAATGTATTTTAAATGAATAGCATATGCGATATCCGACTAGATTAAACCAGATAGTTGATATATTACACATATGTATCTATATAAATATTAAATACATACATATTATAAATATAAACACTCATGATTGGAGTATAAACATTCATGATCGGTAGGTAATGAATGCCATCAGCAGTACTCGAACCTACGACCGCTGCCGCAGTAAGTAGAGTACTTTACATTACTTTAGAAAGATAAACTGCTAATGTTCTCACCTAATTCGTTCATGGTTCTCACGTTTAGCGCTATATTCTTCTTTGTTACTAGCACGAAATAGTTAAATTGTCTATATTCATCTGCTCTGTGGTTACTAACACTGTTATAAATTTTTGAGTCTTTCATTTATAGAAAGCCGTTGCACTTGCGTTATACAAATACCTATAGGCTATTTTTAAAACCCTTTTTTTTAATTTTACTTCAAATTAACTAAGTTTGTATACAAATCTTGCTAGTCAACTAACTAACGTATTTTCTTCATTCGTATTGTCTTTCTTAGTCTTAGTCTTTCTTATTCTTAGTCTCTCCTAAGATCATGAACAAAATTACAGAACTCAAAAATCTAATTACATACTAATAAAACACTTAGAAAAGTTTAACGAAGCAAAGCTTAAAGAGAAATACAGTCCTAAAATAAACCAATCACCAGTCATTAAGTGGTTGTGAAAATAAAGCCTCAGTAAGGTAATTACAACAAAAAAATGTTTTTTTTAATGTTTCAATTTAATTTTGATTTTATAAAACATAAATTATAACTTAAGTATTACATTATATTGTTCTCTAATTTAATGTATAAAAATAAAAATATTTATATTAATGTTAAATAATTCTATTTCTTTTAAGTTATTAATATCAATTTTCTAATATTATGTAATTAAATTCAATTTTTAGATCTTTTTGTCTCTCAATTTTAAAATTAATAACAATTAAAATACAATTATAAATTATTGTCATGAAAATTATTGTAATTTCTGTTGGTAATCGAAATAAATAAATAAATAAATAAAACTCCGCATCTTGACCCGCGTTGACCGAGTGGAACAAAATGTAATCAAAATTAATGTGACACGGCAGTACCGAACTGTCAAGCTCTTATTTTCTGCTCCGATTAACATGAAGTTCGTTCTAGACCATTTTTGTGTAAAATATTATGCTAAAAAATCCTACAATCCTAAATCTTTTTTGTTTGGAGAGGCTTATGCAATACGTATTATTATTTAAAGTCAGGTCTAGATTAAAATGAGTTTCGCAATAATATTTACTTCAACTAAAGACATAGCGAGATCGTAATTCAACTTTAAAAATATAACATGTTGATAAGATAAAAGAGTAAGGTCTTTATTTTTAAGTGTTTTTATCATCTTCACTTGGGGTAAACCCAAAAATAATATGAGTCTTAAAATAAAATTCTTTTATCGTGCAAGCAGAAAAAAATATTTTATTGAATCACTAGCAAATCCTGCCCGCTTCGCTGGCCATAAGTTAAAATAAATTAAACGGTTTTTATAATTTTCTATTGAAATAAATGTAGCCTAAGTTACTCCTTATAATATTAACTATCTGCGAGTGAAAGTACTGTCAAAATAGGTTCAGCCGTTTCAGAGATTAGCCGGAACAAACAGACAAAAATAAAAGAAAATGATTTTTTGATGTAAGTACTGAATTTGTTTTCATATGCATTTACTGAAAAGCTGTTAAATTGAAATTAAAAACAGACACTTCAATTTCATTTACGTATACATATGTACTGATGAGTTATATAGTATCAATTGAAAGTTATCAAATAACAATAGGTAACATGATAACGAATAAATCCTTTCAAGAATTATTGTAATCGCACTGCCGATAATTTATTGATAATTTGTTTAGAATGCTAACAACGACTCGATGAATAATTTTTTTTTAAATATTACTATTAGATAAGTATACCTAATATGAATCATCATCAGCCCTTTTTAACGTCCCACTGCTGGGTACGGGCCTCCCTCAGTACGAGGAGGATCAGGCCATAGTCCACCGCGCTGGCCTAATGCGAGTTGGCGGACTTCACATGTTTTCTCAGACATGCAGGTTTCCTCACAATGTTTTCCTTCACCGTAAGACAAGTGGTAATCATGATAGAAATGATTCGCACATGAAAATATCAGAGGTGCGAGACCCGGATTTGAACCCGCATCACTCGGATATCCAAGCGACGCATTACCGCTGGGCTACCACTGTCTTTACAATATGAATGTCTGCACAATATGAATATTTCATTAAAATTAACTAATATTTTAAAATAATATTATTACATATAATGATAATGAGCGTAATTTAAAAATATATATACCTAACTAAAAATTAAAACGTTATTCTGTGGTAAACAGCAATCCTGAAAGTTCTGATTGCTTTAAATTTTATAAAATTTCTATCTCATCTATTATTCTATACCTTGTATTCTACTAGATGTCGCTACAGTGCATCTACTTCTACATGGTTCAATTAATAAACACCGTATTTAAGTTTTATTCAAGGTATTCATAGCGGCGAGACTGTGTGCTAAGGCTTTTAAAGGCTTAGATACAAATACTATGTAATTTCATAAATATTAATGTTTTCTTTAAAAATGAACTCTATGAACTTCCTCCATCTTGCGATTCAATACTGTATAGCTTGCCATTTTGCATAATTTATGTAATTTATTCGCGAATATTCGCTTTTTTGCCCTAATGCATGTTTTATGAAAAGAACATGTGAATTAAATATTCATCGCGACGCCTCATAGGATACTTCGGCGAAGATTTTAAAAAGGTTTTTAGCTGTTATTGTCCAGGATAACGAAGAAAATTCTATTATGTTATGTTTTCTTTTATTTAATCAGTGATATATAGTGAATATATCTTTACTATGTAGAATAATTTACTATAAGAGAATCAAAATTTGTCCAGGGGTTCTCTCATGGTGCGGTCGCAAAAAGACCGGTAAAAATTCAAAAACTTAAGACTAGTTTACACTGTTATTACATATAGCAGTATAGCTACTAATTTATTTATCCAAAACGTAACTTACTTACGAGTATTAGGAGCTTTTTGTATAATTTTTAGCTCAATAAAAATTTCAAATATACAAATTTCTAGCGATATAAGAGAGCAAAGCAAAGTGCTTATGGAATTTTCTTTTGCATAATAAATTCTTTACCATTAATAATTCATTCTACACTTGAGGGTGAGTTTCAAGTGACTTGGCTCCTCCATCAGTCAGTATGAAATGTGAAGTGTAAATCGACTTTTCTTTTGAAGTTATACGTCACCAAGTCACGTTTATTTCGAGAAAATTTAAAAAATATATTTATAAATATTTTTTTTAAATTGTCGCAAATTATATTGCAAATTTGCGGCAAATTAAAAAAAATGTCGACGTTATGATTCGTGTTAGCATTGTTTGGATTGTTATTAACAAGTTTGTGTAATGTAATATTCACATATATATATATTGACGATGTACAACATCTTCCGTTTACCTACAATCTTTGGCAGTGATTTACGTTTGAAAAGGGACGGAAGTGCATAACAGGAAGCCGAGGAAGCGTGCTCTTTTTAATTTGACCAATAAGCGCGCGCGGTTGTAGAGTTGGCTGCCATATTACTAAATATATTTATCGATGATGCTAAGTATCCAGATAAGATGCAGATTATTAATAAAAAATGTTAACGCATTGTATTATGCGACCTCTAAATAGCTTTTGTATGGTTCATTCATTCATTCTCAATTACAGTCAAAATAACGTCTAGCCTATAAAGGATTATTATAGGGCTTCTGGATACTATTACAGGTATTTTACAGTTAGTAAATAGTTACTACGCATATAATCAATGGAAGTTTTCGGGATAGTCTTCATGATTCAACGATGTAAAGCAGATAATGCATGGCTTTAATACGATTAGTTCTGATTGAATTATTAAGTGCAATAGTTCATTGTTTTCAATATGATTTGCTTTAGAGTTTACTTCAACTTTAGTGTACTTTATTTGATTGAATCTTAGTTGATTTAATAAATGTTTAGTTTATAATTTTACCGATCTATAATAAATATAATACGATTTAATTTTTCTCTGCTTAGGTGTACTGACTTTGTATAATGTCCTCCCGACCGATTACGGCCACGGCGGCCAATCTCATTGAGACTAGCCATCTGCGCATGAGATATTATAGTGCACAAGTGTACGCAGACACAAGTGCACTCTCTATGCCCTATCACTCTCATATTCCGGTGGGACGACTGCTCGACACGACCAGTGAGAGTTAAGGCACAGGATCGCCGACTTTACGTGCTCTCCCTCGGTGATCGGGGGTGAATTAGTGCCAAATTTCCAACTCCGGGCTGTTACTAAGGCTTACTTAACAGCAAGACTCAATAACTAAAGTTGGCCCTATACCTGGCTTTGTACATTTTGCCTAAGTTACCTAATTATACATTGACTAGGTATACTTAGGTAACTAACAGTATCTTATGTGTTATTCTTGTTCATACTAGGTATATCAGCGTACTAATAATAATAGTCCGATTTTGTTTACTAGATCAAAGTAGAATAGACTTTAAGCTATGGAGATGATATCAAAGATTATCCATTTTATTTTTCCAGAACACATTACCTACTCTTGTAATTTTATTACTAAAGCGAACTTCTCTACACTCGTGGATTTACTGGTATAAACAGATTATCCACTTTGCCCATGTGTTCCAATTTTCATGGCAATCATTTACATGGTGTAGAAGTTGATACATTTCAACGCCATCTTGTAGCGAGTTAGGCGACGACGAATAGACCAATAATACAAGAATAGATATGTTAGGACATTATTACAACAGCACCATCTAGTTCCGTGGTAAGCTACTAAGCTTGTGTTACGGCTACCAGATAGTTGGTATACTACATAAATTATATAACTTTAAATAAATACATATTATAAACACCCATGACTGGAGTACAAATATCCGAGTTTAACGCATGAATGCCTCCAGCGGGACTCGAACCCGCGACCGCTGGCGCAAGAAAGTACCAACACTACCAACTGCGCCAAACGTGTTGTCAATTATAAGTAAATAGATATTAATCTAACATAACAATAAAAATACTAATTGTTATTAATTTATAAAAATTACGCCAATTAATGAATAAGTTGGTCGTATATTCGATTTTGGACAAATTAATATTTTTATTTATTTAGATAAGGGCCCGAAATTTTAGCTAAATATTATCCTTTTCTGAACTAAGGAGGAAACAAATTATTTTTATACCATTGATAATAATAAATTTTACAATACACTACTTATATTGATAATATAGTTCTTTATGAATTAAAATATTTTTATGGCCTAGTATCGATCATTAATTCATTACGACTCTATTTTCATTAGAATAAAGGCTATAATTGCAATACTACATTTATGAACTCGTATCTAGAAGACTACTTCATCGCTGTATATTAAATTATTAAAATGTTTTGATAAAGAACATCCGCTGTTTATGAATGTTAAGATATAATATAAATAAAAACAAAGAATGTATGAAATATTTTTGGATTTTTAAACCGGCTCATGCTTTATGTACGTGATGATTCAAAGTAGTCTGGTCATACTAGAAATAAGGTTAAGGAATCTATTTAATCTATATATGTAGGTTTTTGAATATATAGTTGCAGATTCAGAAGCCCTGGATTCGAGTTCGGGGTCGGGCCAAGTGTAGTTGTTGAGCTTTTATGTTAAATAATTATCATTAGCAGCTTTTAGTTGGGAATTTGACACCCTCGTGCTTTGAACTTTGTCGTGACGAAGTATCGTGCTATCGGATTTCGAAGAAGGAAAAGGAATAAGATTGGAATAATGTCCGACATAAAAGTATATGAAAATTAGGAAATATTTTATCATATAAATTGTACCTAAGCCGATCAAAACTTTTATGTACGAAAATTATGACACATGCAGCATTTCCTTCTAGCTCTTAAATAGATAATACTTCACTAGCGACTCGGCCTCGCCTCGCTCGGGCTCTTTCCTAGATTTAGCACAGGCAAAGCCGCCGGATCTGCTAGTTATGTATATAAACCTTCCTCTTGAATCACTCTATCTATTGAAAAAACCGCATCAAAATCCGTTGCGTAGTTTTAAAGATTTAAGCATACATAGGGATATAGGGACAGAGAAAGCGACTTTGTTTTATACTATGTAGTGATTACCCCATGTTATGCTTAAATCTAAATTTCCATGTTACATTTGATGGTCAGGGCTTCGTTACCCTTGTTTTAATGAGGTCATATAGTAGAGAGCTTAAGTTGTAGGGCTAACTTTCCTACAACGTATAAGATAATGTATAATCCGGTCAAAATCAAAAAGTCCTTTCAATTTACTCCATACGTGTAGGATAAGCAAATGATAATATGTCAAAAATTTAAAGATTAATGTATATTTAATGTTCTTTATATCGATAAGCAACTAATGAAAAACTAACAAATATTGTTATCAACGAATATTTATACAATAAGTTCGTTCTGGGGTAAACTTTGGCTTTTAGATGTGTATTCTAACCGACTTCAACCTACCTACATACATATATACATACATACACACATACAAATATGTGGTTCATGTTAACCCTTTCTCTGTATAATCTAAAATTATTAACTAATACTATATAAGCATGAGTTAGGGTAAATACATAATATTACAAAATATAGACGATGTACAACAACGACGTTAAATTCGCATTATGCCATAATATATGTAATACATGTTATACCAACTTGATAAAATACCTCGGTTATTTCAAAATATTTTATATAAAAAAGTTTTTTTTTTCTGTAACTCAATTTCCCTTTCTGAAAATAAAAAACTTAGTAGGGGTTAAATTTGAACTCGTAAGTCACCTTGGTGAGGTCATATCACTCATAGAACAAAGTGAGACAGGCGAAAATAACGTACTAAATCATTTTGGCGTTCTTCTTTGTACGGTCTTTAAGGCCAACTAGCGAAGCGAGGGCTGCTTCGATTAAGCTTTCTACATAATATGCTAATATGCCTACTTAGTTGCTTTGTGAATAATATTCCACAGTTACTGTTCGATTCTGCCTTAAAATGAGCGTATTTATTAAAAAGTACTAGCTAGCTAATGTCAATAGTGTGTAATAATTATCTAATCAATAGATTATCGGAAGTCTGATTTCACATCTTAACATTTTAAACTGCATCGTCTCTTTTTCTTATAGTATTGTAAATATAAAAATTGTAATAAAATACGGTATAGAAAAGAATGAGTCTATTTATAACTTATTTCATATTAATTTATTTACATAACGGTGGGAGTTTTTATCCACCTATTAAGAGACAAAGGAAACACAAATATACTTCGTTGGCCGTTTATTACCGAGTCATAGTTCAATTTGTGATTAAACTCTATATAAACCATATATTCTGTTATTCTGCAATTCTAATAACAATTCTGTAATCTTTCTACCTACACGCATTATAAATGGTTTTTTTAATAAATAACACAATAAATAATTGAGCTAATTCTTGTATAACAGTAGTCCCTCTAGTGAATTTAAACACTCCATGATAAAAAACCTATGGCTCTTTAAAACCGGATGTTGGATAAAAGCTTCATATTGATTTTTAACTTTTATATTTTTAAGCTTTCATTATTGAGACAGAGCATTTGTTCATGAATTCGTTCGCGCTTTATTCCACTAAACCGTCAATTTCACATAAATTAATAAAGGTATGTGATGAAATTTTATTAATTTCTATAAATACCTACACAAAAAATTAGCCAATTGCCTTTGTGCAAATACGATACATATACGAATACTATATTATGAAGTTTTAAAATCACAGTGAAACATTTCTATGTTATTTAAGTACATTAGAGGTTTATTGCGAACTAACTTTAAAAGCTTGAACAAATGTGTTGTATTCGTTCAAACCACGAAATAGTTAAAAATCATCTGCTATGTGGTTCAAGCTAACTCATCGTATTAGTCGAATAATATTTAAAAATAGTTTTGCTCAAAATAGCGTAAAAATTCAGTAAAAAACTATTTCGTAATTTATGCAACACTAAAAACCAAATACATAGCCAAAACCAATAGAAGGAATTTTATTCGAACAGATTTTAGTTGTTCAAAATTTTTATTCAATTGAAATTCCGTATCGCAAGTGTTGTTTCTTTAGATTTATAGATAGAATACACTTGTGCTCTTGAAACTACTAGAATAGAAACCACTTTTATATTCTTACTACGATCCTCGGTTCAACCAAATTATATCATAAAACCAGAATAACTTCAGTATGAAAGAGTGTTTATAGGAAAATAATTTAGTAATTTTAAACTCACTCTCCAAGATTATTTTAAGATGATTTCTTAATTGAAGCATTTTCTGAAAGCTTCTTTATTAACTTTAAGACTTTCGATAATAGACTGTCGATCTCGTTGCCAATTTGTCTTTCAAATCTATAGGTCCATCTCGGCTCGCGGTGATGGATAGCGCGGCTAAATTTAACCGTTTCATAATGCTCGTAGATAAACACAACGCAATTTATGTATTAGTATCTTCTATATATTTTACTAGCGACTCGCCCTCGCTTCGCTCGGGCTTTTCCCTGGATTTAGCACAGGCAAAGCCGCGGGATCTGCTAGTTATTCATATAAACCTTCCTCTTGAATCTCTCTATCTATTAAAAAAAACCGCATCAAAATCCGTTGCGTAGTTTTAAAGATTTAAGCATACATAGGGATATAGGGACAGAGAAAGCGACTTTGTTAGATACTATGTAGTGATATTGCTTATAATTTTATCAGACTAGTTTATATGTTTAGATAGCTGTAAATTAATCGGTCTGCATCGCATTATATGGGCGTCGGTACAAAAGAGAACAAAGCGTGTAAGAAAGAGTGCAGGAAATATGAAACATGTATGTTTGGATACATTTTTTATTATAAATAATGTAAAATTTAAGAGGTTTGAGAACTTTTCTGTATAAGCTGATCGGCTTCTGATCTGTTATGGCCAAAGTCTTCAAACTTTATGGCCAATTGTGCAGATACCATATGGTGTAGGTTCATAATTCGACACGGCTAATTCCTACGTATCATGCATGGCATGCACGCAAACCAAAATTATTATAATTTCTGCGCCAGAAGTCGTGGGTTCGAGTCCCGCTGGTGACATTCATTTGTTGGGCTCAAATGTTTGTACTCCAGGCATGGCAGTTTATAATAATAATATGTATGTATTATAAATTTGTATATTATGTATCAACTATCTGGTGTCCGTAACACAAACCTCGTAGCCTACCACGGAACTAGATGGCGCGGTTGTAACAATTTCCCAACATATTTTTTAATTATCTACTAGTTTACTTATTAATTCCAAAACTTCAAAATTTAGTTAAAGACATTATATTATTAACATAAAATTATAAATATAAACATAAAAGCGTAAAAATATATACTTTAAATTTTCACGATATTTTTTTTAATAATGTTAACCATATAATAGTGTGCTGCGAGATGAATATGAAAGATAAAGAAAAAAGAACCTAACATAATCGTACTTTGTGTTATGAATATTGGAACTATGTGTGGTGATGGCTCCCAAAACAACACTTTGTGTTACAGGATAGCAAGAATGGAATCTGCTCTTAATTAATTTCGATAGTAGGACTGAGACTATCAAAACTATACACACATCTTGTTTGTTATAAAATCTGCGGCGAAAGTACTATGTATAAGAGTAGACTCCATCAACTTAGTATCAAAAAATCCAAAAAAAGGCTTTTTTTACACGTAAATTTTGTAAAACGACCAAAAACAGTAACGTTTACCTAAAAATAGTAGTAGATAATGAAGTGAGAGAGGTAATGGTACTAGCGATGAAATTTAGTGTTTGGGGTGAACTTGGTTGTTACGGTGCGAATTGCGATTGCACGAGGATCATTACAAGTGATTCCCTTGATTGTAGTAGCAGTAAAAACATCTAAACCTGTACTATATTGAGACTATTTTATTATACTACACTAAAACCCAAACTCGTAATAAAACTAACTATAATATGTCACTATATTATAAAACAAAGTCCTCCGCCGCGGATGTCTGTCTGTTCGCGATAAACTCAAAAACTACTGCACCGATTTCTATGATGTTTTCACTAATGGATAGAGTGGTTCTCGAGGAAGGTTTTAGTATATAATTGTCAAGTTTTTGTATACATTTACTAGCGCGAACCCGCGACTTCGATCGGGCTAAATCTAGACATATAGAAAGAAATATAACACTAGTTTTGTATACAGATATAATAATATGATAAGATTTGAGTAGTCTCCATCTAAAATTATTTATAGTCATTGTAAAGTAATTTAATACTCATTTGCATATATACGTACCATTTTAACGTCACAATGTGCTTATTTATTCACCTGGAACAAAAGTAAATGGCTTATATTCTTTGTTTGGTTGTTATTTATTTAGAGATATTGCGTAGTGTCTTGATATTTTGTTTGTATGCGACGAATGATAGTGTAAACGGTTACTTCCATACTAAGTAAACGTAAGACTATTACGGGTAAGATAAAATGAATATATTGAACTTAAATTACTTTTAAGTATTAGATAATTAAATTGCTTAGTCGAGATCTAGTTAATTCAAACTAGTTGTAAACAAAACAATTAATATTAATTTTCAGATCATAGTAGGAACTTTTCTATTAAAAGAAATTTCAATTAAAATGAATATATTGTGTAGGCTTGCCATATATGTTGGTTTCTAAGTAGATCCTTTATATATATTAACCATAAAGCAAATGCGACTTCTGATTGCCTTTTAGTTCGTCCCCGAAAGTCCAGTAGCCATTTGTGAAGTTGTAGGATGAGGGTTGACCTTTAAAGTAGTTAAAGCTCTGATTTAATTTGACACTCCACATTTGAAAGTGTTAACTAAAACATGTTTCGAAGCCACCTACATACTATGTATAATTGTAAAGAATAAGGAAATAATAATATTTTGAATATAGAATAGCTTTTTTTTAATTTTCGCTGTACTTCTTTTTACTTTGCTTATATAGTATTGCTTATATAGTACTTAAAACGTTTTTATTTTACTAGTTACTATTAAGAGAACGTAATTTATCTTAGTAATAAATACATTCCACTAGAGTAAGTAAAAGTATACTTCAACATGATATAAACTACTAGAAGAAGAAAAATGTTGAACCTTATCATTTACATTAAGGTAAAGTACCTTAAAAGTAATAAAACCTAAGTAAATAGTGTATGTATGTCTAAGTCTGAGTCTGTACATTAATTTTTTTTGGAAAATCTTATTGAAATAGTTATTAATATCAATGAAGAGGTCGACTGTATGTCTGAAGAGAATGCCAGTTAGAAAGCCACTTAACAGATTTTAATTACATTTGATATGATGATAGATCCGAGTCAACATAAATAAAATAAGCCTTTATTGCTGTAACTTTTTTTTCTAAAACTTAATTTTTTTTATTCATTCATTTATTAACATGCATATATCAACATGTTTTTTTTATTTTTTTATTAACTATACGGTCTATTTTTTGTTTATTTACATTTCAAACTTTTTAAATAATTATTTAGACTACCGGTTTTTTTTTTCATTTTTACAGCTTGTACTACGACAAAGGCCTCCTCTAATGCTTTCCATTTTGTCCTGTCTTTTGCAGTACGTGCCCATCCTGGGCCAGCTATCTTCTTGATGTCATCTTCCCAACGTTTATTTTGTCTTACATTATTCCTCTTACCATCTCGCGGGTACCATTCAGTTACCATACAGTATACTTTTTACTGCAAAAAAAATATCACATCTTTCAGGTATCTATAACCATAAAAACTTATCTAGAAACGACCAAGGATGATTCACTAGTACAACTTATATAATTCTCAAGTCATTTGAACGTACCCAAAATTTAATAGCTAATCGAACCCTCGCAGTTTAACATGGATTATGCGAATACTGATCATTTCAGAAGTTGTAGGATGCTGAGGCTATAACTGATTAGGACTTTAGAACTAAAGTTGTTTTGGAATAATGATTAGAAATGTAATAGCTCTTTACATAAACTAAAGAGATTACACTTTAGACCCTTTGGACGCCTATTGATAAGGGTATATTGTATATATATACTGGATAGTTTAATTTTAATCTAAATCTTTTTAGCCATAATAAGTTAATAGTTAGTTTAGCCTAGTTTTAGTTAATTTCTAACTACATTTGTAATAATTTTAGTGCATATTAGATAAATTTTAAAAGTTTTATATTATAAATATTTGCTTATAAAGTTAAGTTAAAATATTACATTATTAATACAGTTTATATCTTTAGAAATAAAAACAGTAAAGTAAAAAAACAAAGAGAGTTCGCGTAAGAAACATTTCGTCACTATAAGTGATAGAAGTAAGATTTAATACTGAACTATTTTATTCTGTGATACTTAAATAGTAATAATTTAAAAAAAAAAATCTAAAGTTTTATTACATACATATTCACAAATTATAATAAACTAGGAATTCATGGTCCCTAGTTACTTAAGTTATAGTATTTTTTAGTGGTTGAAACCATTTTCACATTATTGCTCTTCTAATGAACCGCACTGCACTTCGATTTAATGATTTCAAAGTGATTATCATATTATATACATACAGATATACAGAATTAAGCATATTATTTCAGCCCAAAAAAGCTACTTTTTATACTGCTGTATGTATAAAACTAAAACGAAATACTTGAAATATATTTCTATATAATTTTGTTTATTTATAACACAATGCGTGACTTTCGGCAATAAGCTTTAACTTTTACTTTGTTAAAACAAAGCAACACTTGTTTTGTAAAGACGTTAAAAAAATAATTAACTTTTACGTATGTACTTATCGTGTGTATTTTTTTAGTTTAATTTATTAATTTTGCTGTTTTATTACAAAAAAATATTCAGTTTTCTTCTTGATGGCTTCAAAACGCCAAAATTAGCAAAAATGACTTCTACGAGAGTGATTTCATATACTTATATATTTTTATCTAAATTCAATCTTCATTTATTATTTAATACAAATATGTATAAGTAGGTAATAATATACACGAAATGTCAAAGAATGTTTTAAGTAGGTCCAAAATGAACTTTGATAATATGTACTACGAAATAGGTTGTTATAAAACAAAAAACAAAGTAGTCGTGTAAGTGATAAGGTTCGTATAAACGATAAAATTATTAGAGGTAAAGTTCTCTTAACAAATTAATATATTTGGCATATATTGTACATAATTCTATTAAATGAAAGTTATGTTAAATGCAAAAAATAAAAAAATGTAGAAAGAAAAATTCTTAAAAAAATACGCAATTTAGGTGAGTTTGCGTTAAATCAAATACGAAATTATCAACGATCCTTAGTAGACTATATAGTATGGTCACTCATAGCCCATACCTTATAAAACTACAGTTACTAATGTAAAGACAGTAACCTAAATACTAGTTCTATATGCGATAAGGTGAAAAGTGTAAATTGTCGAATTCAGAAACTGTCTAATGAGTAAACTGACAAATTAGTGAAATCGACGAGCAAGGAAACTGACCGGTGGTAATCTAACCCAAGGCGATAGCTAAAATTACTTTATATATATAATATACGTATATAATGCATTATCTATTAAAGATATCGTTAAGAGCAAACTACGTGACCTAATGGTATAGGAGCCGGTGGGAGATCGACCTTCACCGATCTGATAACCAGATGAGACATATTTTTTATCGAATATAATTTATAAGCAAATATGCCTATAATTACTTGCCTATCTGAAAGTGCTCATGGCTTTTTTAAATTAAATTACTGACTGATTTTGTAATAAAATAATCTAAAATTTGATATAACTTTCGATAAGTTAGCAGAACGATGGAGTCACCTATATTGACTTACCTGTTCACATCGGCTTGCCATACACAAAATGAGTAGGTAAGCCTACTGAGGCATATTCTGTGTGTTAAAAACTAACAGTGAAATAAAATTCTTTTGGTCGTCAAAAGAATGAAAGAGATGAAAAAAAATCGATTAAAGTTAATTTAATTAAAAATAGCCATGAGCACTTTCAGATAGGCATATTTGGCATATTTGTTTATAAATTATATTCGATAAAAAATATGTCTCATCTGGTTATCAGATCGGTGAAGGTCGATCTCCCACGGTCTCCTCTACTATAATGCATAAATATCATTCACATTCCTAAGCATTTTCAATTTAATTTACCGAAGAACTACTCTCGATGTAAATAAAAATAAAACGTCTGCATTGAATTTCAACTAGTTATTATAATTCTAGTTCACACATTGATTCGAAAGAGGCCAAAACTCAAGCAACCATTAAAATAATTATAAGTAAGTAAATATTCAAAACATTCCCTTTATTGTGCCCTCATACAAAGAATATTTGCCGTGTCTGGTTGAAAAATACGAAAAAAATGTTGAGCATTAGAGTGGATTTTTGTTATAGCTGTCAAGTATAGTAAGCCGAGAAATGAGTTGCTAAGAAGACTTTAAATTGAATAATTTCGTTTTATTTAGTGTGGTAATTTCCTTAAGATATAAATAGATTTAGACTCGAAGGACCAGGATAATAAAGTAAAAATAAGTTTTGTTAAAGGAACTGTTCCTTCAATCGGAAAAGTAAAGCAGCGTTTCAAAAATTATTCTTGGTTCAATTTATATCGAAAAATGTTATCTTAAAATACAATATCTTTTATTTTACGAGTAAAAAGGCCTTCTGGTCATAAAAAGATTCTTTAAAGAATCGAATCTCGTCTAAGTAAATACCAATATTGCTTACGAAATCGAACCCTTATTTACTTAATATTAAACTTGAAAATTAAAACATTGTTCTAACCCTTCAAAGTATTACTGATATTTAAGTAAAAGGGCATTAAACCCGAAAGAATTTTAAAGCAAACCTGAAAAGAATACTAAAAGCTTTTCCTTAAGAAGTGTTTAATGAATTCGTATTTAGATACAGTTATATCTAATATTATATTATGTTTTTTTTAATATGGCATCGTTATAAGAAGAGAACCATTCATGACAACTTTCCTAAATGTTTTACGAGTCCGCGTAGACCTGTCAAGCCTAAAATACATTCATTCATATATTATGAGCCCTTTGAAAATCTTTATATATTGTAACTCTGTTTCTGTTACAGTGTACATGTTACCCTCATTTACCCGCCACCACAAACTCCGGACATCCGGCGCTAGCCTGTTTTGACCCAACATTTTTACTCGCATAAATTAAACATGGTCTAAAATTGAGTTGTTAATGTAATGATTTGAGTTGTTAAGGTATGTTTAAATTATAATGTAAATATGCTTCAGAATTAATTTTATATTTGAATAAATAAGTTGGGACCTCATTGCCATCTAATTCCATGTTAGGCTACGAGACTTGTGTTATGGACACCAAATAGTTGATACACACGTATATAACTTAAATATATCTATATTAAAATATAAACACCCATGACTGGAGTACAAACATTCGGGCTCGTCACACAAAAGAATGCCCCCTGCGGGATTCATAGCAAGTACGGTCACAACAAAATGAGCCAAGCCTATCAATATATATGTCAAATGGTAATATTATGAAATAGATATAATAACTGCGAAATTCCTTCACGCAGATGTCACAAATATTTAATATACAGGTTGAGTATGAAAATTCATAGCCTACAATAGATACCTAAGGTTCACCTAAGCAAAGCGAAGTTAAGACCTTACTATATGTTTTTTTATAATGATCCGATTATAATGAAAGGCTGGTGGATTATACTGTATTTTACTGTATAATATGTCTGCGAAGGGCCTTGCTCAAAAAAGAAAAATCTTTACTTTAGACTTTTGTCTTTTACATACTTAAACTATTCAAGCTTAGAAATAAACACAAGCAAAGCCATGGTTAGTAGCTAGTGTAAAATATTTTAAAGTAATGACGGTACTTCATCGCTTTTGATATACTGTTAATGTTCCATGTTCTAATATCCGGTGGAAATCATTTGATGTATGGGTATGAAGAGAATCACTCTACAGCCCATAAACTATTTTCATATAAACCTCTATAAATCACGTCACATTCAATAAATAAATAAACAAACTCTCGCATTAATAGTATTAGATTTGTCTAATGAAAGCCGAAATTAGATTTTAAATAACTGTGCGGCGTGTGCAGGGTTACACATACCTACTATATTATGTATTCGTATCTGAAATTTTGAATCTCGTCACTATGGTTGATATCTGTCACCTACCGAGGTGTGACCTGTGTATATATTTGGCCGACGCGCGTGGCGCAGTTTGTAGTGACCCTACTTGCTGCGCCAGCGGTCGCGGGTTCGAGTCCCGCTGGGGGCATACATGAATGTTTGTACTCCAGTCATGGGGGTTTATATGTATAATATGTATGTATTTAAAACTTATATATGTGTAGTATATCAACCATCTAGTATCCATAACACAAGGCTTACTACCTACCGTGGAACTAGATAGTGCTGTGTGTAAATGTCCCAACATATTCATTTATTTATTTATTTATTTATTTATTATAAAATTTTTCGCCCAATTGATACTTCTAGAAGCCAATAAACAAAATAATTGGATTGAACAATTTTTTTTTTAATTTGGTCTAAAGTACTGAAAATGGTCGAGATTAAAAAATACGATACTTTTTTAATTTGGATTCAGTCTAATCGTAGTCTTAAAGTTTAAAGGCGTACTATATAATACCAATATGGTGAGAAATAAAAAAGTAATGCTGTGAAAGTCATAACAAGTTCTTGCCTAAGGATTTACGCGTGCATACCTATTTATTTAGCTCCAACTTATGAGTTATGCATGGTATATGAATTATTAAAACTTTAAACTGTAGTTAAGGCAATTAGCAGATTGATTTTCTTCCTGTCTTTTTAATGTTTTTACAAAAAAAACTGCACAATAACTATTGCCATCAGAATACATATTTACATCATTTTAACAGTTAGTGATTCCCATAAATAATTTAATTCACCGCATGTTTCTTTGAGTTTACTTATTTTTTATTCTTATAAACCCCTGGCACATCCTTAACAAAATAAAAAAAATATAAATGTAAATCGCTCAGCAATATTTGACTTGTAGCGAGACCGAGACTAACGAACAGCAATTATTGTTTTGTTTACTTATTGCTTATAATATATTCAGCATATTTTTTCATTCAAACATTCCATATTTAAAAATCATGACGAACATCATGATAAAATACACCAAGACAAAATTTAGAGAATCAGTACGACAATCACAATCAAAAATGATTGAAAATTAATTTGGATGACAATTTCGCAATGACTACGCTGGAGCTGTATAACGAAGCACTAGTAGAGCTAATAAATATGAATTGTTGATTTATTTATCTCGACGAGTACATATCACTTGGTGACGAGGGTTTGGCGTGTCATTTACGCACATTTATTGGCTATTTTGCAGCTTCAAATTAACGCTGTCAATTATATAAAGAAAAAATTCAATTTTCAGGCAAAGCAAATTTTTGTAAATCTATACTAATATTATAAAACTGAAGAAGTTTTATAATATTATTGAAGTTTGTTTGTTTGTTTGTTTGAACGCGCTAATCTCTGAATTTACTAGTCTGAACTGAAAAGTTCTTTTTGTGTTGGATAGTCCGTTTATCGAGGAAGGCTAAGCTATATTACATCACGCTATGACCAATAGCAGCGGAGTATTAATGAATGAATATTGTTAGAAAAACGGGAAGGACGGGCGTTAGTTCTGCGAGGTACCATACCGCGCGACTCAGAAAATATTTGGTTTCCGGTCTTTAGAACGCGTGCGTAGACGCGGGAAATGCTAGTTAGTAATATTTTTATACTGCGAATCATTTTGAACGTGATTATCGCTCATATTACAGTGAAGGAACCAATCGTGAGGAAACCTGTACGTCTTAGAGAATTTGCCAGGTTTTTAAAAGACATATGAAATCCGCCAATCAGGAATTCACCTTACTTGTGTACGAGTGTTAAAGGAAGGCCCGTGGGAAGCAATGGGACGATAATAAGGGCTGAATACAATACAATATGTGATTATATGAAAATCCATAGAAAGTTGAATAGAAATATGGCGGACAGCTACTTAATTTTATCCAAGATATAATTTCGTTCCAAAAATTCTAAGGCCTTAACGATCTTTAATAACGAGCATATCTCATTAAAATTAAAACTGTTTTATGACGCTCCTGCTTTAATTAAAATTAACAAAGGGCCTTTCCCCCATTAATAAATATACTTGATTAAAATCATTATTATCTACATTGGTTGTAGGTAAGAGGGCGATATTATTAAATTATTGTGAAACATGAAATATCTTTTTGACATAAATTGATTTGCATTTCCATTTTCCTAATAAATGAATGTAGTTAACAATTCAACAACAATCTATTACGTTCTTGCGCTAGTTCAAAGATATATTAAAAAAATATATTATTTCGAATAGATTTCTAAAATAATCTAGTCCAATGTTATATGTAGGTTAGATCCATAACGAATACCAGACTATAGGGACAGCTGATTGATCGACGATGACGATGCTGTAAGTACTAGGGTTGGCAACCATTAGTACTTTTTCGGGTGAATTTTGTAGACTCCAGCTATATTCATATACATTATACATGCTAGTAATATTGCGTACCTAAATATGACTAAGACAGTGGTAGCCCAGCGGTAACGCGTTCGTTTGGATAACTGAGTGATACGGGTTCAAATCCGGATCTCGCACCTCTGATATTTTCATGTCTATCATGATTACCACTTGTCTTACGCAAGTTTGTCTAAAATTTTTAATAACTTTAAAATCACTTTCTTTATGAAACCAAGTAAAAAAATATACCCATGTATTATAATAACTACTAAACCATATTATATTTTTATTGTATTTGCATAAACAACAAGCGATCATTATAATCTTGTCTCTCTATGTATTCCTGCGTCGGAAACGACTTATTTCAATAAGATTTTGCATGATGAATTCAGGCTTAAATTGAGAGAAACACATTCGATTAGTTTCTTAGATAAATATTAATAGACGTAAATATTTGATCTTCTAAAGAACACTATTCTTTCAGATTTATTAGGTTTAAGGAAAATTTTCGGACATTCCCAATGATTTCCAGTTAACATGGTCACAAGAAAGACTAAGGTTTAAGGTGTTTCAAGAGTTATATATATAGTAGATTTAACTACACTGACATCTAAGTTTTACGTGACAAATCGCTATTTAGCGTACGCACCAAAATCTCCTTATTATAGTAGCCAGTATTAATGGCTCGCGTGCTATGCATCTCGATTAATGAAGTAAACTGACTTCAGTATAGCAGTTTTAAGACTTAATAAGATTTTGAAGGTAAAATATGATTTAGATTCTAATGAAAAATGTTTTGTTTGTTTTTTTTTTGATTTGTAAACCAAAATTGTTAGGTTTCTATTGAAATATCATATTTATATCTAAGGTTCAGAGTTTAATGTTGATTATAAAATTTAAATATTAAATTTAAGTAGGTAGGTACTTCAAGTAATGGACTTAAATTTGACGAACTTGTTTCATAAAAAAACATTTCATTGTACATGGTATATGCTTATAAATTAATAATTGTATAGCAACAACCTTAGACAAATAAAAGATTTGTTTAGCATATGTGGGTAAAAATATTTGAAGCCTCAATAAAGCCAAACGGGGGTTGAAAATCGGGAGGGTGTGAGTCTTTAATGTGCCTAATGCGTTTTTAACTAAACTAGGTACCTATTATAAATTTTTCGCGAATTAATTTAGAATTTTACCGACTTTTGCATTCTTTACAACATACTGATATTATGTTCACAAAAGAGACTTATCGGTAAAATAAAATATAAAAACGGGAAAATCCGAAAAGATAATTTTATTTAAAACTAGTGACTCATTCTCGCTTCGCTCGGTTTCATCCCTAGATTTAGCTCGAGCGAAGCCGCGGGTTCTGCTAGTAAATGTACACAAAAACTTGACAAATTATGTACTAAAACTTTCCTCGAGAACCATTCTATCAATTGGTGAAAACAGCGTGAAAATCGGTGTAGTAATTTTTGAGTTTACCGCGAAAAGATCGACAGACCTCATTGGGTTGATCTGTTGGATGCCTGAAAGTTTCTTCAAAATTACTCTAGCTATTTCAGAACCCATTGTTAATACAAACAATTTTTTAATTTGTCGTAAAAAATATATTTTTTAATAAAAAGTATCCTGTGTTACTTCTAATACCTCCAAGAATATGAGTACAAAGTTTCATGAGGATCGGTTGAGTAGTTTTCGCGTGAAAGCGTAACAAACAAACTTACATTCAAATTTATAATATTAAGTAGGGATTGATTATTAAATATTGACTTTTTATACGAAACATAAACAGAAATTATAAAACACTTTATGAGTAATTTTACTATTAGAAGATAAAACATACCTACATAGCCTAGAATTAAAAAAAATCAGGAACATCACTATACATTGGGATAATGTATGGATAAAATTATATACGAAATGTAAACCTACATTTTACAACCTACTCCCAAACCCAAATCTTAAAACACTAAACGAGATTAATCTTACAGGTGTCAACGTTTATGTTTCAAAGTGGCAATTAAAAGAGTTTTATTTACTTCTCTAATGCGTAGATTAAAAAAATATTAAGATTTATGATTAAATTTGCTAGATTTAAAATAAAATCGCTTTTAAAATTATAGGTCAAACTATTTGAAGCAAAAAGTTAAATGATTAACATATTTTTTGCATGACTTTAAACATAATATTAAAAAGTAATACAAGGTTAGCTATATATACAAAAAAACTTTGAATATATTTTGATTTAATTTATTTGTCAGTGTGTTTCTTTAGACATATCTATCAATTCGTGGAGAAAATCCTTGTGGATTAGGCTTAAGCCCTATAGCTTAATCCAACGAACAAACAGCGGACATGTTTTTTTGTAATGGACCAAATGAACATATCACACTCAAAGTATGACTTGCTTACTACTACAGTACCTACACTACAGAAGTTAAAGAAAAATGATGTGGATTTTTCTAGAAAACAATATAGCACATATTCTAATGACCTTTTTTGCGATGCCAATTTGCAGTAGCAATAATTGCTTATGTTTGAAATAATTGCACTACTCCACAATTGCCCACTTTAAATTGCCTATCGTTTATCTTAATTATGTGTACTACATGATGTACACTTTGTTAAAATGCGCTTTATTTCACTTTAAAATGCGAATAAATTTTATATTTCTTTAGAGTATGAAAACATGATTATAGAATGTGGAAGTCCAGTTATACGTTTTTAGCGTGGTGGAGTGTGATTTTCCTCCCTGTCATTACAGAAACGCCTATGATAATTAGTCAAAAGTAACAGCATCCTTGATATTTAAATTTTTTTGATAGCACGATAAAGTAAACATATTATGCAGTTTGTTACTTAGGGCCGAGAAAGCAATAATACTCGTAGGTACCAAGTAATTAAAACTAAAATTTAATAACAATATCTGTTGCCAAAATATAACGTTGTAGCAAAGCATTTGCAAAAAATGTTGAAAATACAAAGCATTTTATATTTTATAAAGCATAAATATTTTTTTTCACTTCCCTAGTTTAAATATTTTTAAACGGAATAAATTTTAACAAAGAAACCGCAAAGAATTAGCGTTAACAGTTAACAGGAAAGAATGTTGTCGCCTTCTTCTTATCTGCGCGCCATCGGAAAATAGCTGTAAATTCTTAAAGAGTTCTTAAAAAGAGAAAATATATTCCATTCTTAGCCTTAGTAGAATCAACGTAATGAAAGAAAATACGATAAGAATTATATAAATCAGTACATTCATATAAATGAATTGAATTGTCTGAAATTTTAGTCTCTCTGTCTGTTTGTTAGTTTCACCTAATCTCTGAAACGGCTGGACCGATTTTGACGGGACTTTCACTTTCAGATTGCTGATGTTATAAGGAATAACTTAGGCTACTTTTATTTTATTAGAAAATTATAAAACCTGTTTAATTTATTTTTACTTACGCCTACTACTTTTAGAATTCCGTAGTCTAAGCATAAACTCCTATAATTTTGTCTTGCCTATTCGTATGTCACAGTCACTCGGACATGAATATAATCATCATCATCATCATCATCATCAACAGCCTTTTGCAGTCCACTGCTGGACATAGGCCTCCCCCAAGGCGCGCCACTTCTTCCTGTCAGCTGCCGTTCGCATCCATTCGATGCCGGCATGGCTGCGCAGGTCGTCGTCCCATCTCGCGGGTGGGCGTCCCACGCTACGTTTGCCAGTACGCGGTCTCCACTCAAGGACTTTCTGGCTCCAACGTCCATCAGTCCTTCTGCAGATGTGGCCTGCCCATGTCCACTTCAACGTGCTAATCCGAAACATAATGTCGGTCACTTTGGTTCTCTGACGGACATGCTCATTTCTGAGGTGGTCCATCAGAGAGACTCCGAGCATCCTCCGTTCCATAGCACGCTGAGCGACCTTGAACTTGTGGGCAAGCCCTGCCGTGAGTGTCCACGTTTCAGCACCGTAGGTCATAGCGGGGAGCACGCACTGATTAAAGACCTTGGTCTTTAATGATTGCGGGATAGGCGACGTGAGGACTTTCCTCAGCTTTCCGAATGCTGCCCATCCTAGCTGAATTCTTGTATTGGACTCCTTTTCGAAATTGTTTCTGCCAAGTTGAATTATTTGGCCCAGGTAAGTGTACTCAGAAACAACCTCTAATGGGGAGCCTTCGAGCATCACCGGTCTCGGAAGGGCATGTTCATTGAACATGATTTTGGTTTTATCCAAATTCATCCCAAGACCGATATTCCTAGAAGCAGCGTTCAGATCAGACAGCATTCCCTCCAAATCCTCCAGCGATTCTGCCGTGATGACAATATCATCAGCAAACCTCAGATGTGAGATGTGCTCGCCGTTTATATTGATTCCCCGCCCAGTCCAGTCCAGCGTTTTGAAGACGTCTTCCAGTGCATTAGTAAACAGTTGCGGGGATAAAATATCCCCCTGTCTAACACCTCTTTGCAACTGGATAGGTCTCGTCTGGTGGTCTTGGAGCTGGACGGTCATCGTCGCGGTCTCATAAAGGCATCTCATCACGCTGATGTACCGCCAATCAATTTGGCATCGCTGTAAGGATTCAAGAACAGCCCAGGTTTCAACCGAATCAAAAGCTTTCTCGTAGTCCACAAACGCGAGGCAGAGAGGTCGGTTGTACTCTTCGGTTTTTTGTACAACCAGCCTCAGCGTATGTATGTGGTCCAGAGTGCTAAATCCGCGGCGAAACCCGGCCTGCTCTGGAGGTTGAAAGGCATCTAACCTTGGAGAGATCCTGTTGGAGATGACCCTAGAGAACAACTTATACACGTGGCTCAGGAGCGATATCGGTCTGTAGTTCTTCAAAAGGGTTTTGTCCCCTTTCTTGAAGAACAGTACGACCACGCTCCTGCTCCAGCTTTCGGGAGTTCTTCCAGAGAAGAGGGAGGTGTTAAATAGTCTCTGGAGTTCCTTCAAGATTGGCTTACCGCCAGCCTTTAGGAGCTCCGAGGTAATACCATCTTCTCCTGGAGCTTTTCCGTTTTTAAGTTGCTCCAGGGCCATCTCTATCTCATCCAAGGAGATGTCAGGCAGGTCCTCCGTGAAGTGGCGTGTTAATGTGGCTCTTGGATCTGCAGGGTCGGCATCTGTTCTCTTTCGGTGCGAACGGTACAGTCGGCCATAGAAATCTTCAATCTCGGAGAGAATCTCTGGCTTTGAGGTGACCATGCCTCCACTAGCATTCCTCAACTTCGTGAGGTGGCTGCGTCCGAGGTTTTGGGCAAATACGCGTACCCCGCGGTTCCGCTCAATCGCTTCCTCGATGAGGAGCGTATTCGAGCGCCGCAGGTCACGCCGAATTGCTTTCCTGATTTCCTTATTCCGCGCCCTTTCCTCCGAAGGAGTAGCCAGTGGAGTTTCTCGTCGAATCCTCATCAGCTCAAGAGTCTCGTCCGAGAGTTTTGATTTCTTGGCGGCCGTCCGCTTCCTGCAGAACTTCTTGCCCTCGCTACAGATAATTTCAGCCACATTATCGAGGTCCTGGTCAATGTCGCAAGCCGTGTCCAGGGCGGCGAATTGGTTTTGTAGTTCCAGTTGGAACTTTGTGGAACCCGTTGCCACTTGCAACCGTTCTGGTCGGAGCGTAGACTTCATCAGACGAAGTCTTTCTAGCTTCAAATTTATATTCAGGGTGCCTCGGACCAGTCGGTGATCACTACCGGTTTTAAACCTGTTGACCACCGAGACATCCCTGAATATGCGCTTCTTGTCCGTCATGATGAAGTCTATCTCGTTTTTTACCATACCGTTGGGACTTTCCCAGGTCCACCTCCTCTGGGGCTGCTTCTTGAAGAAACTATTCATCAAGTATAGCCCCTGGGATTCAAGGAATTGGACCAGCATGTGTCCCCTCGGATTACGGTTGCCTAGGCCATAGGGTCCTACGACCGATTCGCCGCTCATCTGATTTCCGACTTTTGCATTGAAGTCCCCCATAACAACGTTGTAGTGGGCCTTGGTGGTGGTGTTTAAGGCTCGCCCTATATCTTCATATAGGGCTTCCACTTCGTCATCCGGTTGTGCCGACGTGGGCGCATATACCTGAATCACCTTGATTTGGTACTTTTCGGTGAGTTTAAGTACGAGGTACGCTACCCTTGTCGATACACTGGAGACTTCAACAACGTTGTTACAGAGGGCTTTATTGACCAGGAAACCTACGCCACCTTGGGATTTGCGGTCTCCTTCCCGGAAGTAGAACATATGGCCAGAGCTCAAGGTTATGCAGTCCTCCCCCTCTCTTCGGACTTCGCATAAACCCAAGATGTGCCACCGTATCTTGCTCAGTTCTACCTCCAGTTCGGACAGATGTTCGTCTAGCCGGAGACTGCGTCCATTAAACGTCGCCAGGGTCAGTAGTTTTGGTGACTCGGTCCGCTTCTGGGGAGTAGTAAATGTTAAAAACTGAAATTTGATAATTAGCATCTTTATCAACTACCACACAAGTCTACACTAAAAGTTTGTACTCCATGTATGACATTAAGATCTAGGGGTGAATAAAAATGTGCATCCTTTTCAGGATACATCTTTCGAATAGAAATGGATGCATATTACAAAGTTATTTTTTTATTTTCCTGAGTTTTATGCTTGTAAAGTCGTAAATAGTGTATCACAAGACATTAATGTATCACCAGAAAAACACAGGAGTTTTATGTCACTATAAATTGCCTGCCAAATTTCATTTGCACAGGTCAAGTAGTTTGCGACGTTTCGTAACCTTTGACTTTATACAAGCTTTTTATCACGGCTCCGCTTGCGTAGTATATTTATTTACTATCATATCTATATACTATGATTTTAACTTATATAATATGTTTTATATACTGATGTACAAACTGTACTACTGTTAAGTTTCATCATAATCCATTCAGTATTTTTTATGTAAGAGTGATAAACATTCTTACAAGTTTCACATCCATGGGTTTATTGGACGAAATCTCTTATAGGGATAAGTCCACCTTTGCCTATACCTTTTAATATTTAATTTCTTTATAACATTTTAAGTTCAATATATAAGAAAGAAAATATTAAGACAAATTCATACACAAGGCTGCTTATAGGTTTTATTTGTATGCGTCAAAAAACCTCGTCTTAGTACATTCCTTTAACATTCCACCGTACTTTTGATCTTGAGTACTCGTACGATTAATTGAACCAAACATGATTAATGATTGCTATCGGTTTCTCCGACCCACGCCTTTTGTCACCATATCAATTTACCGAGCGAGCATTTTGTCTTAAAGAGCTAATAGACTGTAAATGTATATACTCTTACCCACAATATAAAACCGGGGTGTTATAATAAGTTTAATGTGTGTCTTGCTGCATCTGACAAAGAATTTAATCTAAATCTATATATATATAATGAAAATGGTCTTCGTTTGAGGCTCGATCACGCCTAAACCACTGATCGTATCGACATGAAACTACCACCATTCGATGCGAAATTTTTCCTAGATGGTTTATGGCTATCTATTTTTTAAATTCCAACATTCCTTCATTTTTTTATTGCTGTTTTACTTTTATGAACATTTATCCCGCTAATAAAAACAAAAGATAAGCATTTTCTCTTGATTCTTTTGTTTTCATGGATTTCAACAGAGTATATTAAACAGATTAAGTATCAATACTTTAACTGTAATACTTTAACTGTAATTCTTACCTTAAATATTATATGTATTCTATTAGATTCAGTGTGTTTTTCAAATAAAGTTTTATTATTATTATTATTATGGTTTTTTACATTCAGCTAAGAATCTACTCACGGTAGTGGAGAACGGCTGGACCAATTGGGCTTTTTTTTATCTTTAGAATTGTCAGGAGAAAGTTTTGTATGTAAGAAAATTTTAAAAAAGTCCACTAAAAAGTTAAAAATTTCGATGATAATCGAAGAATTCCCATCTATATAGTCACTCACCACGAAATCTCGGGAACCATAAGACTTAAAAACGTGAAACTTGGTAGGAATATTACTTTTGCTATGTAGATGTCAGCTGTGAATAGATTTTAAGAAATTCATCCCCCAAAGGGGATTGCGGGGGCGTTAACAATGAAAATTTTCAATTTCCAAGCGATAGCTCCTATAAACTCCAAATTTAGTGAGAGTGTTCTATATGTAATATTAAAATGATCTTAGAGCGGATTTTACAATGAATCACCTCCAATAAGGTTCGCGGGGGTTGGTGTTAACAATAAAAAATTTCAATTTCGAAATATAGCTTCTAAAAATTCTAAATATGGTAGGAATCTTTTATTATTCACATAAAGATCATCTCAAAATGGATTTCAATAAAGTCTACTTCCGACAGGAATTGCGGGGGTGGGTGTTAAAATCTAAAATTTTAATTTCCAACCTGTAACTTCTACAGACTCCAAATGTGGTGGGGATCTTCGTGTATGTAGGAATATTTGTGAATTTCCTTACAAAAATCGTCTTTTTGGCAGCGGAGAAAAATCATTGAGAGGTTTCCAAAACTTAACTTTACATGTCGCTATCCAATCAACGGACTAAGAATTTTACATTCATTTTACTTTTGTAGACTACATAACCGACAAATTCTTTTATTGTGGGATCACGGAAATGTAACAGATTAAAATGAATGCATTTTCCAAGCACTCGAGATGTGGAAAAGAAATTTAGTTACTTATTCATTGGAATTCTATTGAGAATTCATAAAAAACATGAACAATTAATTTTCTATAAAAAATTGATGTCACGGAGAAAATTTTAGTTAACAGAAAATTCGTCGCACTTGAACCTAGACAGATTTCAACTTCACATATGAGACTTGCAATGACTTTAACTTAAACTTTCAATGCTCATTTCAAATTTTTTTCTTCATGTCAATTATTATTAATTTTTGGAAGAAAGGCACGGAAATGTTATTATGATTGCACATTGAAAGTTACAATGAATATTAGTGAGAAAAATCACCTGGATGAAAGATACAGGCTAAATCGATGGAATTTGGAATTTGTGTAAGTCTAAACAATATCGATGCTTACAGTTCTATCCGCGGAGCCTATTTATGTTAAAATAAGAAAAAAAATAAGAATGAAACATAAAATGTAATTTATTTCCTTTTTCTATTCGCCCAGCGAAGCGGGCGGGAAACGGCTAGTATAATATTATAAACGCAAAAGTTTGTAAGTATGGATGGATGGATGTTTGTTACTCATTCTCGTAAAAACTACTAAATGGATCTTAATGAAACTTTACAATAATATAGCTTATACATCAGAATAACACATAGGCTACAATTTATAAAGATAATAAATGAATTGTCCAAAATATGACGATAAGTGTGAAGTAAGTAGTAAAAAATCTACCATCTGCGAGCTATTCTGGCGTGCGCTGCCAAAACCGCTAGAGTTACACATATGTAATATATGGTGGAAATGTTTATCTTAAACAAGCGACTCACCCTCACTTCGCTCGGATTCGTCCCTAGATTTAGCGCGAGTGAAGCCGCGGGTTCCACTAGTTTAGTTAATCTTTTTATTTATAAGGTGACTTAATCGAGTGTTTTAAAATGTGTAAGTATATAGAAAATCTTCTAGTCTAATGAAACTAGTTTTCCATGAGAAAAATATTTCTTCGTTAAGAACCTCAATGAAATTAATAAAACTTTAAGCAGTGAACCGATTCCTTTTAACTCAAACAATGCAGTATTTTCCCGCTATAAAATAAAAGTATCTTACGTACAAGATAGATTAAATGCTTCGAATGTTTCTATTTTATTTTGCTAACAATTAATATAAAGTTCTACGATTAAAAGGCTGCAGAATAAAACTAACAAGTCTTTTATTTACTAATTTGAGTTTAACAAGGATTCACGAGTTTTGTTTAGTTAAGAATTTATAAAAAATATATTCATACTTGTATTGCTCATGTGCCCAAGTCTCTATTTATAAAATTCAGGCTTCAAGTCCTGGACTATACCTATAAAGCTATACTATAGTATAAGGCGGATTTGTACGTTCAATTTTAATATAGACTACCTATATAGTATACTAATAAGTAATTTTCATCTAATTCGAAGCTGTTTCGCTATCATAATCTAAGCGTATCCCACTTGTCAGTTATCTTGACAAGGTACTTACTTTCTTTTAGTCCTTATGAAGCTCTTGTTTTTGTTGTATCTTGCGTACTTTGCTACCTGAAATGAAATAAGAGTTCATTAGTAGAGTTTAAAAAGCTTTATTTAAAGATTCTGTATGCGATAAGATTAATAATAAAAGTTTATTGAAAACACACAATAACCAAGAAATATTAGAAGTTATTTAGAACAAGAAACATAGAAGTAGGACTCTATACAAGAGGCAGGCTTATCGCTAAAACAGCAATCTCTTCTAGGCAACCTTAAGGTGTTAGAATTTACAAACTGAAAGAGGGAATGGCGTGAAAAATAGAGATTATAGAAAAGCAAAAATAAACTTAGATCGTAAAATTTATAAATTTATATGCATAAATGAAATAGGTACCAACTCAGCTAATTGCTATTTTAAATTGACGCGACGATTAAAAATTACTTGTAATGATTATGATGTTAACATGATTTATATACGTCCACGATATTTTATGGTGCACCCATAATAATGTTGAGTATATAAACCTAAGTATGTATATATACATTGCACAGATATGAACTCCGGGAATAATAGAGCCCGGAACTCTTATTTTTATGATACAAGCATAGAATTTGGTATTAAACTCACTGAATGAAATTAATTAAATTATTATAACGAAGAAATAAGTGCTCTATCATCACTACATAGTATAAAACAAAGTCGCCTTTTCTGTCCCTATATCCCTATGTGCGCTTAAATCTTTAAAACTACGCAACGGATTTTGATGCGGTTTTTTTTAATAGATAGAGTGATTCAAGAGGAAGGTTTATATGCATAACTAGCAGATCCCGCGGCTTTACCTGTGCTAAATCTAGGGAAGAGCCCGAGCGAAGCGAGGGCGAGTCGCTAGTTAATACTATTAATAACAATAATGGGTGTTTAATAATGAATTCTAATACAAAATGTATGCCGAACAAAATTTATTTCAAATCATAATAAATCCTAACAAATATATAGCTGTTAAAACGTAGTGTTGATGTAACAAATATCGCATCGTCACTCTTGCTTCTAAATCTATTTATAATGCTTTTAATTTTTTAACGAAAATTGCGTTGCTCATCTGTCACTCGGTTAGTATTTGGCGGTTTAGCTGCTTCAGCCTCCCTAAGCAGCAGCGTCAAAAATAATCTCTTTCACACGATTTTAGACTCATGGCTGTCATATTGGCACGGCGTGGGGTGTCGATGATAAGTCATTTTGGGTGAAAGCCAACAATGAATAATGGGTAAATCTGCGAAGGTCTTTCTTTGCATACTTTATGTATAAGATAAAATTAATAGCTGTTTCAGATAAGGTGGATTTTAAATGAGTTCGTTTGTAGAGTTATGTAATGGTTTTGTTTAAAATTATAAATGATTTGTTTGATAGCTTGTAGTCTATAAACTTCTATTATATTGAGGTGGTTACAACACTACTTTCACTAACTGTATTTAATGACAGGTTTGGCAAAGTTTGCAGTGACCGTACTTTCTGCACCAGCAGTTGCGGGTTCGAGTCCCGTTGGGACCGTTCACTTACATTATTTTCCATGTAAAACAGTTACCTATTACTTTTTTCTTCACTGTAAGGCAAATGACGATCATATTGAAAGCGATTTCCATATGAAAATATCAGACTAAAAGTGCGAGATCTGGGATTTGTGCGAATTCCATTTAGTTTTTCATATTTCTAGGCTACCATTTTCTTAGTAGCAATTAATAATAATTTTTACATATGAACAAATTTACAACGTTAATAAATGCTTTTCATAGCCGCCTAACGAACAAGAAACACTTCTATTATACCTTTATTATTATTATTATAGTTCAGACCCTTCTCCACAAAGATTATATTTAACTGTTATTCTAGGGCTTCGAAATGATTCTAAGAATATATTCTATGTGTTTGTTTAACATTAAATAAGCAATAGTACATTTTAGTCATGTTTATTATAGTTTGGTAGGGTTTTCTGCCAAGAAATCTTAATGACAGCCCGAAAACCCCCAGAGTGTGGAAGTTTTTTTTTTTTATGGTAAAAAGGGGGCAAACGGGCAGGAGGCTCACCTGATGGGAAGTGATCACCTCCGCCCATGGACATCTGCAAGCCAGGCTTACAGATGCGTTGCCGGCCTTTCAGGAAAGGGAGGGATGGAGGAGGGAGGGAAGTGGGAGGGAGGGGGGAACGAAGGCGGAGGAAGATGGGAAGAGGGAGGGGGGAAGGAGAGTGGGCCTCCCGGACTCTCACTCACCGGTCGAAACGCGACAGCATAGCTGCCACTTCACGCCGGTCTTCTGTGAGAGAGTGGTACTAATGAACTATAAGGGGCGTGCTGGCCCATTCGGTTGCTACCCAAAGGTAACAAGCATGGCACTACCACTTTGAAAAAGCTCTGAAGAGGTTGGCGGTCTTTCACCTCCAATCCTTTAACGTGTCGAAGTATCGTTCTAAATCGTAAAAGGAATAGAGAGTGAGTCTGTTCTAACACTTGTGCACTATAATATGACTAGTCTCAACTAAGTAGCCGCCGTGGCCGTAATCGGTCGGTAAGACATTATTATTAATCTATTTTTATTACTAACTAGCTGACCCGTGCCCACTTCGTTGGGCATAATATTAATAATCCTTTTTTAGTACAGAGTGTTTAAATAATTTAAATTATTTTATTAATATTAAAAATTAAATTATCTATACTAATATTAAAAAAAACTACTTTTTGCCACTTAAATATAAAAGTTAGACATATGCTGTCGTTAACTTTTTTGTAGGCATTTTTAAGCTCCACATCTTTTCTCTAGAACTCAAAAATATATCTTTCATAGTTAAGGCAGCGTTCGTAAGAAACGCTTTCATTCGACCGTTTTTTCTCCGATTCATTTTGCAAAACGGACTACCACGTAAAAGCCTTTTTATTTTTCGGTTTTTTATATAACCTATGACACTCAGCAATAATGTGGCTTTCTATTGGTGAAAGAATTTTTAAAATCGGTTCAGTAGATCCCGAGATTACCCCTTACAATTTAACAAATAAACAAACTTTACTTCTTTATAATATTAGTATAGACTAGAAAACCCCGCTTCGCAGGGCCTAAGTTAAAATAAATTAAACAGTTTTTAAAGATTTCTAATAAAATGAAAGTAGCCTTAGTTACTTCTTATAGCTACATTACTACATTAGCTATCCGCGAGTGAAAGTCTCGTGATAATAGGTCGAGCCGTTTCAGAGATTAGCCGGAACTACAGACAGATCAGAAAATGAGTTTAGATTTCTCGTTCCACGCTTTTCGAATACAGGCCGAGGGATAAACTAGATTTTGGACGTCTCAAAACTTATCAGTTACAGTTGTTTTTGTAAATACCGTCCGTAAATTAATCCACTTAAAAATCCGTAAACATACGTTTCCTTTAAAATTCTGACAGTTGGCACTCAAAAAACAGCTTGTAGAATTCCAAGTGTTAATTAGTGCTTTCAATTAAATCTATTTATATTTTTAACATTATTTGACCATATATACAAACCTGTTTGTTTGTTACACGTGTCTCACGCAAAAAGTACTGGACCGTTTATTATCAAATTTTATGAAATGATAACTTATTACTTTAATTGCAGGGAAATCTTTAATTTTACGAGAAAAACACAATAATGGATTTTATATAGTCGTCAGCCGAAAGCTTACATCTCTTAGCTCTCAGCTTAGGTCTCTAAGCATTAACTTTATAATATTTGATTGAAATAATGTGGTACAAAAATGTAGTTATAAAAGACTTATAGTAAAGTCTTTAATAGCATAAGTCTTTAGGTAGGTGGCGAATGTATTGCAATACTATTCATATCGATTTAAAAAGAGCGAAATGATCCGAGCGAAGCCATAGTAAGTCACTAGTACTATACAATAAAAAATACTTTAATTACGATGGACATATTACTCTCTAGAAGAGATTTCTTCGAATTGAGTATTTAGTGAGTTTAATTAGTGTAAGTTGTAGAGAAAGAAAATGCATATAAAAAAAACTAGCAAACCCGATCCGCTTTATTGGGTGTAAGTTAAAATAAATTAAACAGTTTTTATGATTTTCTAATAAAATAAAAGAAGCTTAAGCTCCTTATAACTTTAGCTATCTGCGAGTGAAAGTCCCGTCAAAATCGGTCCAGCCGTTTCAGAGATTAGCCGGATCAAACGAACATACATACAGACAGAAAGACAAAAATTTAAAAAAATGATTTTTTGATGTAAATACCGTATATACTTTCATAATATGTATTTATTAAAAAGCTGTTAATTTGAAATTAGAAACAGATAGGTACTTCAATTTTATTTATATGTACTGATAGGTAAACTTTGCCAAATAATACTTATTATAATATTGTACATCGCAGCCAAAACGAAGATTCGTCATTATAAAAACAAATCTGTTTGTAAACGTCGGTTTGGGAAAAGCCGAAGGCAAATTTAATTTACTTTGTCTAAATATTTAATCTTACTATTAAAAATTTATAGAAATCATAATGAATGTTTTTTTTCTTAATTTCTTTTTAATAAACCAAAAAAGAGGCTCTCGCTTCATATTTATCTCGTTCTTTGAGTGTGTTCTACATATATTTTTGTCAGTTTCGAACGGATTTTATTGATTTTTTATTTTTTGTAGAAGGTTATAGAATATATTTCCATTGTTGTATATTTTTTTCACAATTTCCATTTTAGTAATTAGTAACCTGTCAGTAAAAAGGTGTACGATATTTTCATGTATCGAGTAACTTCGCTATCTTTAACCCGAATTTTATCTTGAAAGAATACATTATTATTATACTTGTAGAATTTATATGGAATTATTATTTTGGGATGCCTAAAGTGAGTGTATATTTTAGTCAAATAGTGTTAATTTGTTAAAAAAAACCTAGCGGAATGCACGTAGCATTTTCACTTATAGTAACCGAGGTTATAGAGTTAAAAGCGGAATGGAAAATTACATTAGATTAATGACTAGTACAAACGATTTCTGTCCACGATTAAGTCAATATATGTGCAGATTCTTACCGAAAAACTATTCACAGTTGCAGCCAGAAGTTGGGAAGTCATCGAGAACATCTGAGTTCCACAGAAAGTTTACAAAGCCATTTATTCCGAGTTAAAACTCATTTACACGAAAAGTTTCTTATCGAGGCTAGAAACTGGAAAGGATATAGAAAACTAAGGCCTTATAAATGGGACCTTATTTTGTATTGCGCAAAGTACAACGTTACTTAATTTTTTTATTCTTTTTCTATACTCATATATTGTATAAGTTGTGAAACTCCGTGTAAACGCGTCTACAAACTCTTTCTGGTAATATCATCGTTACATCTCGTCGAACTATGAGTGTGTCGTAATGAAAAGTGAACCTGTGTTTACGCACTAGTGAGCTATAATATCTTCCACTTTTAATAACATTTCTGAAATCAGATATTTTTAGGGTGACATCAGACGGTTCACTCGAATGATTATACACTCTGATGAATGCTTCATTTTTCTTTCATTCCATGTTCACACGGCTTAGACGGAATGATATAGAAAATAATATTCATTATTATTTTCTTTCGATATGTCATCGAATCAAGTCGGCTACAGGACTGGAGACAAAATGACCGAACCCGAATGAACTTTATCTAAGTGTTCAGTCAGTTTGTTCAGACCGTTCGGTTCTCGTTCACTTCTCGTTCATTCGGAGTAGAGTAGAAAGATACCAGATGAAAATATCCACTGTTGGATCGGTTAACTAATGTTTCAATTGAAAATTCATTCGTCACTACTGTTTCATATTATGAAAATGAAAAATGAAAGCCGAAAGGGAACAAAACATGACCCGTCTATGTATCGTGATATTTGTATTCATGATTAAAAATTTGATTGTTTTATGTGTGATGGCGCGATGATGGCTCTCTAGCCATCATCGCGCCATCACACATAAAAGAAACCCTCTGGACGTGTATGAAATTTAGTTCAAATATACTATAATAATATAAATACCTTAGAGTAAGTAGTTACTTACACAAGTATCTACTCTCTAGCCATCATCGCGCCATCACACATAAAAGAAACCCTCTGGACGTGTATGAAATTTAGTTCAAATATACTATAATAATATAAATACCTTAGAGTAAGTAGTTACTTACACAAGTATTACTGTTATTCTGTGTATGGCAACAATATTATCATAAGCTAGCGGCTTAAACTCTCTTTGCTCGACTTCGTCACTAGAAATGTATGTTTTAACGATTTGTGATACCCATAAAAATAAAACAGGTCTGAATTCTAGCTGTTTATTTTCGATTTTCCTATTTTTATCCGAATCTGTGTCAGAAGGAGGGTTATGTTTTTCGAGAGTATGTGTATGTATAATTGTTTGTTTAGCACGTTCTGCGGCCTGAACGGCTCGATGGATTTTAGCCTAAGAGGTGTCGTTAGATTCGTATTAGCTGTGGAAGTGACACCGTTTTATGTTCAAAATTACACAGAAACGCAGTCGGGTACTTAAGTTTTTCAATTACACTGGCTTGTATACTTAAACCACCTTTGATACATCCCCAATAAAACAAATATATTTACATCGGTCCAACCGTTAATAAAAAGTTCGCAAAATAAGTACTATTATAGTAATTGATGTTAGAGTCCGTAAATATTATAGATTGAATATAACAAAACTTTGTTATCAAATTAGAGCTGAGACTTGGCCGCAAAGTTTACACAAGTTTCCAAACAATATACGTAGTTCCATACTTGTCGAGGAATTCCCATGGATGCTACGGGAATTTCTATATTGCATTTCAGGCAATTAAGGAAGGCTTTAACGATGTTATGTATAGTAGAAGCTAGTCATTTTCAGGCTTTTCTTCATTCACTAACATTGACGTGCCGTTGAAATCACTAATTGTCTTATTATAAAATTATAAAATTAAAATATTGTAGTTGGTTTGTTTGAACACGAAAATCTATGGAACTATCAGTCTGATTTTAATTTTTCTGTATGTCTGTCCGGAACGAATAACAAGAATACCACTGGATAGATTTTGATGGAATTTGGTGCGCTAATAGGTGGTTATTTGGGTATATCATATTGAACACTTTTAACCTTTGGAAAATACGCCTTCTTAAGGAATCTATACCAATCGCACGTTTGATTTTTGGTTTTTATTTATCTATTGCTACTAACAAAATAAAGATGACGCCTAATAAGAAAGTCATCAAGTGAAGTTATCAATAACTAAGACGCGATAATTTATGTCACACGGAAATCAAATAGCATATTTTTGATAATAGAAAATTCAAACATAACGATTAGAACTGATGACGTCAGCAACACGACTAACGGTTGTGGTAGGAGCTGTTTCAAAAATGTATGGTGAGACACATTTTTAACGGTAATTTCTTTGAGATTTACTCTTAACTAGCTTGTAGTCTTACTTTGATGGTAGTATGTAAATCTAGGTGTCAAAATTATCCTCCGCAGCAAGTGTTTCTTCACTTTACACTTATTATTATTATAGGCTCGAGTTCGTCCCTACGTACATTGGTAAAAAATTTCGCAGAATTAAGATATTTTCCGTAGTAAAAAGTACTCTATATGTTTACCTAAATGACCAGCTATCATCAAAAATGAAATTTCATCGAAATCTGTCCAATGGTTTTCTAGTGATGCTGTCACAGACAAACAGACAGAAAGCCATGACTTCTAAATAACTGCAGTTTTGATATCTCAATCGATAAAAATAACTATTTTAATAAGATTTCTCGAAAATATAAGGCATAAATTCGTTTTAGTTAGAATTTTCTTATATGTATAAATTAGACTTTTCTATATTATCCTTTTAAATTCACTAAGTGGGTTCTAAGAGTAGGTTATACAAGACAATTAATTTAGTTCTTATTAACGTTAACTTACGAATGTTAACTTCAATACCGTGACAAATTATACTTCAGCGAGTTGGAAACCACTATACACATAACACACAACGACAAAGCTAAATAGAGCAGTTTATTCAGTATTTCACACAAGAATTCCATCATGAATCATGATCGATAGCCACCGCCACCGCAGTGCTCAAGTTTTATTGGAGTTATGCGGATATCTGCGTACATTTATATTGGAAAACAAAATGGAATATTTATATTCTATCATGGTTATGTAATAGAATGTAGTAGAAGACGTCCTTGAAAGAACTATATTTTGGGCTAAATATGCGCGCATTTCTGTCAAATTTTGTTTATTGTCTGACTTCAGAAAGAAGAAATACGTGATATATTTGAGAATTTGGACCTGATTTGTTATTATTTTTTCTTATTCAGTTGTAAGTCACACTAAGTAATACATATAGAAAGAGTGTCATAATACTGAACAAAGTCAGTATTTAAAAATAATATACTATAATGTTTTAAAACTGTGAAAGCGAGAATATAAGCAGAAAAATAACGCTACTTTTTATTCGAGGTTATAATTTTTGTACCTGGTAAAATACAATGTTAAACTGTTATGTTTTAGTATCGGTTACGATATACGATTTCCTATGAAATAAGGATCATATTCATCAGTCAATATTCATAATCCAATTTTTCTATTCTAAAGCCAATCTTCGTAGGTCTTAGGTAGCGAATTAAAAAAGTCTCGCCATTTATTAGTATAGAGATGAAAAAAAACATACTCGTACTATATATAGAAAAATATATTGAATTAAAAGCATCCGCTATTTCATTCGTTCGGTTTAACGAGCTCGAAATAGTTACAAATATTTAGTTAAAAGGAATGCTGAAATCATATGTAATACAAAATCGATGATGATTAATTTATAATTTTAATGATGGATATTAAATGACGCGTTATTCATAACAAAAATATTTCTGTTACAATGTTTATTAAATAATATTATTAAGAGCCAATTTTCAATACTTAGGTATGTCAATGAATCGTTAATCTGTACATTAAATATTTTAAATAAATATAAATAAATAATAAATATGTTGGGACATTACTACACACAGCACCATCTAGTTCCGTGGTAAGCTACGAAGGAAGCTTGTGTTACGGATACCAGATAGTTGATATACTACATATATAAGTTTAAATACATACATATTATAAATATTAACACCCATGACTGTGTAGTACAAACATCTGAGTTTAACAAATGAATGCCCCCAGCGGGACTCGAACCCGCGACCTCTGGCGCAAGAAAGTAGGGACACTACCAACTGCGCCAAACGTGTCGTCAAATAGTCATTATTATCCAGTTTTTAGAATACGTCTGTCCGTCTCTCTCAGAACGTATCATAAAACAAAAAGGTAAAGTGTGATTTAAGTTCGCACAATCGACTTAATAAATTACATGGTAAAAATAGTTGTTATTGCAGTAATAAAATTACATGTCTCAAAATTTCATTTCTACTTATTACGGTTCGTAAGACACAACCTCTGATAGACAGGCGGCCGGATAGTGAAGACTTCCGTTGGCGTCAAGCACGGAACCCAAATAAACAAAAGGTTTATCCACTTCCGTTTAATATTTGATTTGGTTTATTGTATTATATCAGAACACAATATTTTAAAGTTCTTCTGATAACTGCAAAGATATATTTAGGACTACTTAGTAGTTAAACATACTGTTTAAATTATACTACTAAAAGTAGATGAAAAAATTATTAAACATTGTAAGGACTAAAATATTCTCTCATATTTCTTGATGAGCTGCTTCATAACTTTCAAAGTTTCTACTCTCCGGACTGAAATTGCTTAAATATTCAACATAGGTTTGACCAAGTGCCCACTTGTTGAATAAAGCAGCTCTCAAAGGCTTATCCGAGATAGCGAAAATGCTTTTGCGGTATAAAAGGCTTCTAGATAAGTGTTGTCTTAAGAATCTTCGTCGTAAAAGTTACATCAAGTGTGCATTTGGCTTTCAAGCAAGAAATAATAAAACACATAAGTAATCTTGGTGCAGTAATACATAAGTAAACTTGGTGCATTTTGGATATCTCAGAACTGGTTTATGCTTAATGAAATTTTCCTCTTTCTCTTTCTTTCCTTCATAATAAAACAGTATATGTGTCTTTGGGCACTATAGTTGATTGTTCGAACGATGAAGAAACCATTGTAAAAGCCAGGCCAGTCTGAAAATCAGAAAGGCCAAGAGCTCTTCTAGTAACTTAAACTAAAATGTAAGCAGATTTTTAGAAGTGAGCGTCCTATAATTAGACCACTACCGCTCTATATATGTATAGGTAACATTAGACATAACATAAAAAGCTACATGACTGAAAGGCAGGTGGCCTGTGAAAACGTATTTACCAATGTCAATAAAACAAAAAAAGGGTAACGTACCGCCAATCAACTCTTTAAAAAGCAGAAAATAAACAAGAGTAAATCAATTTACTGTATCCCTGCCCACGAAAAGAATAACATAAATATTCATAAACGCTTTTATATTAAGTTTCGTTTGGTTAATAAATAAATTGTTCATTTCTGTATGAAAACTTTATCACTCCTGCGCCGCGTCTGTCTGTTCGCGATTAACTCAAAAACTACAGCACCAATTTTAATGCTGTTTTCACCAATAGATAGAGTGGATCTGGAGGAAGGTTTTAGTGAACCTTTAGCTTCATCAATCATAGCCTAAAGCTAGTATAAATTTACAACTGTATCTCTGTATATACTTGTATGTTTTATGACTGAATGACGATAATTAAAAGCATAACTAGGATTTGGTAGTTCTATACGAGAGGATAAGGCTTAAGTCCTTCAAAATACACGTCTTTGAAATCTACTTAAGTATTCTCAGGCATGAAAGCTTTCTCACTATATTTTCCTTTAGCGTCTTAGGACATGAGTGTTATCATTAGGTATATTGAAACTGCGATGCTTTATTGAATTTCTAAGAGATGCGAGAGCTAAGGATTAAGCCACCATCAATGTATAACACTTATATTATTACCTATTACACGACTCATTAGTAGCTAGTTACTTGCTTCTTAGATAAATGACTGGAATGATTTCTATAAAATTTGCAGATAATCAATACATCAATACATACGTCATATAAATTAAATTTGAGTGTCTGTTTTTTAATTTCAAATTTACAGCTTTTCACAGTTCACTAAATGCAACTGAAAGTATAATACGATATTAGCAATAAAAAACGAATTTTTAAAATATCTGTATGTCTGTTTGTTCCGGGTAATCTCTGAAACGGACGAACTAAATTTGATGGGACTTTCACTTGCAGATAGCTTATGTTATAAAGCGTAACTTAGGCTACTTTTTAACCTACTTCAAAAAAGGAAAGGTGGTAGAAATTTTATTTATTTAAATTAGAGGAGCCCGTATCTTCGCTGTCGCTGAACCTAGCCGCTAGTAATATAATATGATCTTAGCCTGAATGCTATAAAGTATAAAGTATTAAAAGATCAACACTATATTTTTTTAATGAGGAATACATCTAGGCAATGATATCACAGCAGATTTTTAGCATATATACTTGTTGTACCTACCTATCACATTCATAATTATTATTATGTCAGGCCAGATTACTACATATATACATACAAAGGAAGTTCAGAGAATCTCAAGGGGCAAAGACTGTTTATTTATGTGAGTTTTTGTTTAAGAGTCATTAACTCTAAAACTAAAGAATCAGTTTAAGAAATTTAATATTTAATAGAACTAACATGGTAGGAAAGCCGGGCAATCATTAGCATTTATTACCTAAAGATCTAAACATAAAAATATGACAAGTGATTGATTATTTCACTAATCCTTTGATTAAAATTCATATTAGAAATTAATATTTACTAAGATTTACTTAGCGTTACGTTAAAAAACCCGTGTTTAATTAAAAAGATTATATATTAAAAACTATTAAATACGTTGATCGATTGTTTTATAATCTTTGGATTAAAAATTATATAATTAAAATAATGATATAGATAAGATGGAATTACTATTAGGCATTATTGTTTGTTTAGTATAGTTTACTATACGTACGTTATACGTAATACGTATAGTAACTTCGGCTTATTCGAATTTTTTCATTGTTAGAGAAAAGTTTGTTTTTGTTCGTGAAAATTTCAATATAAAGTTAAAGATAATGACTTCAAAGTTGAAGGTTTTAAAAGTAGCCTAAGTTACTACTTATAACCTAGAAATTAACCTTTGAAATTAAAAACAGACTCTTCAATTTTGTTTATATGTTAATAGATAGATATTAAATGATATTAAATCATAATGTTCAAAAACGAGTCCTTTACAAACCATGCACCTACATTAAAAAGCAGCTAAATATAGGATATTACAAAAACTTTAATTAAAAATAAGTGGTAAGCATATTCTGCATTAATTTTTACATATTTTTTAGTTGACTACACGTGAATGTACACTTTAATATGGCTATTATGTCACGGCATAACACATGGAAGCCGGTAATAGTACGAGTAGTTCCATTAGGTCGTTAATGATACAAGCACTATGCGGCTAGGCAAAAAGAACACCTAAAAGTCTAGAAAATACAATATTTTAAAAATTACTAGCCACTTTTCCCTTGCTTCGTCTGTATGTACGTTTTGAATGGATAAAAATAGTTATAGCAAGCGTACCTTTTAAAGGCCTACAATTTTCGAGGACATGTTAAGTTTTGATGTATATTTAATGGTTAAAGAATGAAGGTATAGTAATTTTGCCAGAGTTACCATAATGAACGTCTGGATGGTCACAGGTTTGATGCTCATCAAAAGTAGATTGTGTTCATACGAATCTCAGAAACTATCTGAAGAGAATATTTATATACTCTAATTGATATTGCAGCGATCACAACTATTTAGGCATGGTCAAAGTACACACAGTAGCAAAAAAGAAATAAAAATAAAAAAAACATCAAACAATATTCTAAAATAACGCCCTCATGACCATATTTGTACACGACGGAAATATTGAACCAATTTACTGATACATGCGTTAGAGATATGAATTCGCACAAACGTAGCGACCGTCCTACGACTGTCGTGATTAACTCATATAAACTGGCACGGCTTGATATTATTCATGTACAGTTTTACTCACACTCACTATCACAAAATGAGTATCCTCTTTTTTACTTTATATCGATTAAAATTAAAAACGCATAGTCAACGTAATAACTCTTTGAATAATAAAAAATCAACACTTAGAATACATGTTAGAATTACATTCGTACAGATTTAATAAATATAATTTAATATTTATTATATTCTGTACGTTTGTTCATCCTTAGTATGCGTTAATGGGCCTACATATCTATAAGGTTTTTTATGAGACAGCTAAAGAGTGGTATAAAGAATCTTCTAATTAAATGTAAAAGTTATGTAATTTTAATACACAAGTAATTAAATAATTACAAGTATTAAATACACTAGTTAAAAATTTAATAAAACACAATATATAAAAGTTAAATGGAAAAAATTGAATACATAAATTACAGGAGCAGAACCACGGGCAAACCGTAGTTTTTACCTTAATAATATATTTTCTACAGCAAAATCAATTAATTTTATTATCAAAAATGATTGGATATCTTATCAATCTTTCCATTTCAATAACCAATCATAAATGACAGAAGGACGTGGTACTAACAAATAAACAAAGGGAGTGAAAACAAACATAGCCGATGTAGCGGGAATCCATCACTCAATTCATTTGGTAGAGTCCAAAACAGAGAACGTTTTGTAATAAAAAATATTTTGATTGAACTAATACGATTTTTGGTTAGTAAATGTAGATTCGTCCCTAGCGTCAGCGAAACCACGGGTTCCGCTAGTAAAATGAATAAAATTTCTACCTCCTCCTTTTTGAAGTCGGTTAAAAGTTGCTAAGCTACGCCTTATAGCATTAGCTATCTATGAGTAAAAGTCCCATCAAAATCGGTACAGCCGTTTCGGAGATTACCAGGAACAAACAGACAGACAGACAAAAATTTTATAAATTGGTTTTTTGGTGCTAGTCTCACGAATACATTCATATGCATTTAGTGAAAAGCTGATAATTTGAAATTAAAATCAGACACCAATTTTATTTATATGTATTTACTATTTAGTTCGTTCGATATGTTATAAGACAACTTATTTTTACTAAAAAAATATTAATTACGTCTAAATCATTATATTTCATAGCATTTTTAAACATGTTCGTCAGCTTCCAACTGACAAAGATATCGCATAAAAATAGATTTCTACAGACGGAAACACATACTCGTATGATATTCTTTTTTAATGCATGGAACCATACAAATTTTTTGTTCTCTATTTTTTTTTCTGATATATTTAGAATATTGGTTCCAAATTGGTCAAATATTCTCGTAAATATACGCAAAAAATATTATTTTCCTATTAATATACTTTTATTAATAATATCGCTGTCATATTCCGCGGATTATTATCTGCGATACATTATTATAAATTGTATAGATTACATTATGTGGCAACTTTCAGCAAATCTTACAAAGCCAACTATTACGGTAAGTTTCAATCATCTTAACCTGAATTCATTTCAGCTTTGACTTGACTTCTAATGGACTTAGGTGGTTCAATGGCATTAGACTAATATACCTAATTAATTTAAACACAATATTCAAAAGACAGAGGTAGCCCTGCGGTAACGCGTTCGCTTGGATAACTGAGTGATGCGGGTTCAAATCCAGGTCTCGCACTTCTGATACTTTCATGTCATTTCTATCATGATTACCACTTGTCTTACGGTGAAGGAAAACATCGTGAGGTAAACCTGCATCTCTGAGAAAACCTAGCAACTTTTCGAAAGACATGTGAAGTCCGCCAACACACACTAGGCCAGCGCGGTGGACTATGGCCTGATCCCCCTCGTACTGAGGGAGGCTCGTGCCCAGCAGTGGGACGTTGATAAGGGCTGATGATTCAATACTGATGTAATTGCCTAGTTATTTTTAATACTATTAATTTTTACATCAATCTCAATGATACTAACAATATGCGTAGGAGATAAAATTTAGTTCATTTACAAATAATTTTAGTAACATATCTTAATTTATAAAAATCTCCAGTGTGTGTTCGAGTGGATTTGAGAGTTGTTTAGATTTCGATCCACTACAAAATTAATTAGTAATTTATTATTAAACACTAAATTGAATACTCAATTATTATAGATAAGTCGTACTAGGCAACGTTTTGCGTATGCGTACTGAAACATTTCACCGGGCGCAAAAGTTTATAATTTCAATATATACAAGACAACCTTTGTTTTTAACACGTATTTAATAATCAAAGAGAACAATGTCTGTCTGGTCCGCTAGTAAATAATTATATTAAAAGAAAATATATACTGAAATTTTAATCTAAGTACAATCAAATTTCTTAGCCTTTTCCGATTATTATCGATATTCTTAGGATAGCTAAACTTTTAATGGCCTACAAATCCACTTCATTAGTTATGTTTTCCTTTTCGCTCGTACTATCGAAATAATTGGACTAATAAAGTAAAATTTTAGAAATAACTAACTAGCGACTCACCTTCGCTTTGCTGGGGTCGTCCCTAGCTTTAGCGCGAGCGAAGCCGCGGGTTCCACTAGTTAAAATAAATAAAATTATTTATGAAATTAAAGTAGTCTATGTTACCCTTATAATATTAGCTATCTGCGTTACAAAGATTAGCCGGAACAAACACAGACAGACAAACATTTTAATATTTGGCTTTTTTAATTGGAAATTAAAAACAGAAACCTCAATTTTTTATGTGCTGATTGATGTATTGATATGATCTAAATAATTGCTATGGTATTTTAAATAATACACTTTGAAATAACACGTATACAAGTTATAAATCGTAGGACAACATATGGTCTCTAAGTTTCGCACACGCTCAAAAGCTTATACTTTTTCATATTACAACTATATTTTATTTCGAATTCCATGTATTTTATTACAAAGTACTAATAATTTAGACTTGAACGTGGAGAGCTCAATAAGCTTGAAACTTTATACGCATGAGACCTGCGTCATTTGTTCACTTAAAAATCATAATCAGACATTGGCATCTATTAAAAGTAAATAAAATTGAAGTGTCTGTTTGGTGAATGTCAAAAGAACAGCTTTTTAGTAAATTCAGATGAAATTATACGATTTTTAAATTATAGTCGACTATATATCTATCGGTAAATCTCCGAAATAGCTTGACATGCTGAATAGTGTCTAGTGCTATAAGACGTAACTAAGACCACTTCGTTTTAGAAAAGATGTTAGGGTTTCGCTCAAAAATATAGTTTTAGAATTAAGTTCCTACTTTTATAAGTAAATAAAAAACGTTCATTGCCTTTTCAGAGCATCTTCTCTAAAGATTGTTATTAATGTTTGGTTATAATTTAATTTTCACCTTATGTATGCCGATAAATAAAATTAAAGCGACTGTTTGTTATGTCAAAATTACAGCTTACTTCTAAACGCACATGAAAATGTATACCGAAGTATTAAGATAAATATACTGATTATTTATTTTTGTTTGTCCGTGTGTTCGTTCGATCTAATCTCAAAAACGGCTAGACCGATTTTTACGGAACTATCACGGTTAGATAGTTAATATTATAGTATCAACTTAGGTTACTGTTATTGTGAATTGGTTCCGCGCAATAAAATTAAAAAAACAAAAATTTGAGTACAAATCGACGATCCTCAGACGCAACTGAGCGAAGTTAGGGTAAGTTGCTAGTATTTTAATAAACCAAAATATCAAAACAAACGATCCATTTCGAAACCAAATATGTGATGATTACTGGATTAACATGATAATTTAGGTTGATAGAGTAAATTGATCACTACTAAAACTATAGAGATTATTATGTATGCAGTAGAGACGTGAGTGAACAGTATGTTCAATTATCTGTAGTTTGCAGAGACGTAAAAATACATGAGTTGTATGATATCATAAAAGTATTGTGTTTGTAAGAAACAGCTTTAGTATAACTTGTTAGTATACTAATTCTATTGATATTCGTAATCTATACTAATATTATAAAGCTGAAGAGTTTGTTTATTTGTTTGGTTGAACGCGCTAATCTTAGGAACGCCTAGTCCGAATTGAAAAAAAAAACTTTTTGTGTTGGATAGTTTATTTCCGTTTATCGAAGAAGGCTATAGGCTATATTACATCACGCTACAACCAATAGCACAGCGGAAAGCGGAGCATCAATGAAAAATGTTGCAAAAACGGGAGAAAATATTTATTTTGATTTTCAGCCTTTAGAACTCGAGCGGAGCCGCGGGAAAGGCTAGTAGTATAATATTAATATAATATATTTTAGCAAATGAACTAAATTAAAACTTTATTATTATCATAATTTGGTAATATACTAAACATGCTTTCGCCCGCGTTTATACTCAAATTGCGACCACACTTCAAAGACGTATTACCATTCGAACTAATCCAAAGATTGTGATTTTTTAAATTCAAACCGATGAAACCGTTTGTAACCATATGTAACGTAAATACACACATTGATTTTTATATATTTAGACCTCGAAACTATGCATTTAAATATATAAATATGTCGAGACATTATTACACACAGCGCCATCTAGTTCCGTGGTAAGCTACGAAGGAAGCTTGTGTTACGGATACCAGATAGTTGATATTGATGCCAGATCGGCTGAACGGATTTGGATTAGACTTTATACAAAGATAAATTGTAGTCTAATGTACATTCCTCCTGAGACATTCATACTAACGATTAGTAGGTATGTAATCTACACTAATATTATAAAGAGTTAGATTTGATTGTTTGTTTGAATTGAATAGGCACCGAAACTACTGGACCGATTTAAAAAATTCTTTTACCATTAGAATCTTACATTATCCCTGATGAACATAGGCTAAATTTAATACTAGCGGTACCCGCGGCTTCACTCGCGCTAAATCTAGGGACGGACCCGAGCGAAGCGAGGGCGAGTCGCTAGTATAAAATGTACGTAGGGTAGAAAACGAGTGAAACGAGTACGAAAAACTGGTGTTATTAAAATTAATCGTACTTCACAAAAAAGGATCGATTGACTGTATTGTACGAGTGAAGTAAGAAGTTTAACAGATATGCTCTCCCAGCTTTTTATCAAAAAAATATATAACATAATTAAATTAATATTAAATTAAAGGATATGAAATATTTCGTAATTATCATTCACTTAAATCTATTTGAGTATCTAACTTTTAGCACTGCTAAGCTTTTACATGAAATTACTGAGATCATCTTAATTAAATTGGTCTCGTAATGATATCGCTGATTAAGTAGAAGTAACCTATTCCCTAATTAATGAAATATATTTGAGGAATATTTAATAAGTATTCGGTTTCATCCATCAACCTAATTATCAAGCAAACACCATCTTAATTAGCACTATATTTCTGTAATGCAGGTGGTCAAAGACAAACAGTTCAGTACTTTGATGAAGATTAACGAACTTCAGTGTTATCAAAAAAATAGGTTCCAATTTCGAGCACTATAAAAACGGTAGTATATCCCGTGACCATAATTGCTGTTATAATAGAAACGTCGGGAACAAAAAATCATGGGATTAATAGTTAATAGTAGGTGTAGACAGTGGTAGCCCAGCGGTAACGCGTCGCTCGGATAACCGAGTGATGCGGGTTCAAATCCGGGTCCTCTGATATTTTCACGTGCGAATCATTTTCTATCATGATTACCACTTGTCTTACGGTGAAGGAAAACATCGTGAGGAAACCTGCATGTCTGAGAAAACCTAACAAGTTTTCGAAAGGCATGTGAAGTCCGCCAACACGCACTAGGCCAGCGCGGTGGACTATGGCCTGATCCCCCTCGTACTGAGGGAGGCCCGTGCCCAGCAGTGGGACGTCAAAAAGGGCTGATGATGATGAATAGGTATAGATTTTTAATTACATACATAGGTATTTATATTATGTTTTATAAAATATAGATACCAATGTACAAACATACATGCTTATCGTTAGCTCCTGAAACACGGGTTTCTAGTTTAGGAGCTAAGGCTGTGTAAGATTGTACTAATGTATTTGTTTTTTAATAAAGACCTTTTTTTGTCACACAAATGAATGCCTCAGCGGGACTCGAAGCCGCTACCACGTAAACCCCGATTGAATAAAAAATTGAGCCAAATGGGTCGTCTCAGAAGAATACCTACTATTATATAAGCAAAGATATAAATAACGTTAAGTACTGTTCACATTTCGTTCTTTACGTATGTGGAAATAATGGAAACCCAAAAGCAATCATCACTCGATTGGCCGATTTAACGAGTTCGTCCAATCATGAAATGAACTGCTCTATATAGTCTGGAAATATACAATTTTGTTTTACGATTTTTCTTATGTTACTCTCATTTAAGGCCTATTTAGAAGAAGCCAGCTTTGCATTTTAGATCTGTTTAGAAAAAGCCAGTTTTTAAAGTGTATAAAAATAATATAGGAGGTTAACACTTACGGTAATTTAGTGTAATTTAAAGCTCATTTTATCCTTTTTAAGCTCGAAAATAGTTTTACCAGGTTCTTGATGCGAGTCGAATGAATTGATGTCTAGTTTGCATCATTAGGGCTATATCTTTTTTGAGCTTCTATAATAATGGTGATAAACGTTTAGTGTGACAGAATTTGGCCTATATAAATGGCTAGCCTTTCCCGCGGCTCCGCTCGCGTTCTAAAGGCTGGAAAACAAAAGAAATATTTTTCTCCAATTTTTGCAACATTTTTTATTGATCCTATAAGTTAAAGCGTGATGTAATATAGCCTATAGCCTTCCTCGATAAACGGACTATCCAACCCAAAAAGAATTTTTCAATTCGGACCAGTAGTTCCTGAGATTAGCCCGTTCAACCAAACAAACGAACAAAGAAACAAACAAACTCTTCAGCTTTATAATATTAGTAAAGATTCTACTCGCGGTTGATATACTTTGACCTTTCGTGTAAATACTTGTTCAAAATGTGGGACATTTTTTAAATAAAGTACCTAATATTTAGCTTTCAATGATTTATGAACTATAAAAATGAAGAATTACACAATTTTCGCTACGCATCCATCTTCTTGATGTATTTGAATAAATTCTCGTTTCTAAAAGTATTTTATTAAATTGTTAAATATTTTTCTCACTTTTACATTTATTATGGTACGCTGAAAGTAAACGCCTATACATAATAAGCAGTTCTGATAATTTCAATTTTCCAGCAGCTTTTTTATTAATTTTTGTACATAAACCACCTACCAAACAAAATAAAAAAGGAGTATAAAGTTGGTTCGGCCTTCTAAGAGTTTTAGTGAAAGTAATAAACAGCAATTTGATTTTTCTATACGTACAAGCAATTCCTGCGGTTCCGTCCGCGTTCTAATCACTATTAAAATAGGGATTGGTGGTAGAAGGATGAAAACTTTGGGAGAGAAATAAATATAAAAAACCTAGAGAGGTCTACCCATATCACGTACGGGAATAAAAAAAGCTAATTAATTCCCAGACCTACCAAATACAAAAGAAAATCATAAATCGGAGGAGTTCAATAGCAAGCACTATGACACGAGATTTTTATATATTAGAGGGAATACATATTATAATATTATGTGTAGATAGGCAAAGACATACAATGTCATCCGATTTTCTTTGTGTTTTTTTTAATTATATATCTAATAGCTATTAAGAAGAGATAGTGGTATCGGTAAAAGAGAAACACTTAAGTTTATTTTATATATTACACAATAAGTTATTTTCAAGTTAATTATATTTTGATATATCTTTTCTCAAATTGTTTTATAAAGATTATGGTCTTATTTAGACTTCTAAGTTAACCCTTATTTTGAGTAGTTCGATATCATGCAACAGATGGTATCTAATAATTGAAAACGAGATTCATCTCATTAATTCGAATAGCTTATAAGCAGAAGGGAAATATTTATTAAACATAAGAATATATGTTTATATTATTAAATTATATACTTTCTTCATTTTAAATTGAATTATTATAACTTGTCTTGAATATACTGGTATAGCAACATTTACTAAGCCTAAGTATTATTAGAATTAGTTTCCACAGTAAATATAGCACTTCTTAAGCTAATAATCGTATTGTTTTATTTTTTCTACGTAATGCAATTGAAATACATAAGTCTTTATTTATGCATGTATTACAGGTAATGTTCTAATAATAATGTTACATACATATTAGTATGTGTGATATGCATATTGGTATGTGGATGAATTTGGGTGGATTAATAAGGTTAATTGTGTACTTATGCTAAAGGTACATTATAAGTAGATTTAAGTTTAATTGATATGCGCTTACCTCAATAAGCTATTACTTAAATATTAGGCAAACAATAAAAAATAATACATTATTAAAGTTCACAGAAAGATCTTAGCCTCATTTTAGTGCCTAATCTTATCTCATTCCGTTACTAGATACAAAATAGCTTTAGGTGCTATAACTACCACACAATATGGACTAATAACATATAGGAAAGAAGTAGAATATGTGGTATATTCTACTGGTATTAGCTCATAAAATAAAATATGCAAAAATATAAGAAAATCTATTTTTTATGATAATAAAGATATTTTCATTCAAAAATTAGGTTATGAATAGTTTAGCGAAGAATATCCAGTGGAAGATTGGTATAAAACTTAATTTCTTTCGCAAATAGCTCTTTGACCTACTTCTTACGTATAATACTTACAGTAGCCGGGTTCGCACGTTTGTGCGTTAAAAGTGGAGTTTTATTTATTTATTTCAATACAATTAGAGCTGTATTTTGCTATTAAAAGATTATACAGAAACGATTTTTATTTTAATATTCTGCAGATGGAAGTCTTTATAGGGTTCTTTGCTGGTATACCATTCACATGTATTAACCATTTTGTAGATTTTTACATCGACTTTTTAAGGGGATTTACTTAGTTATATAATTGTTTCCTACACCGTGAAGGTAAATATTGTGAGGGAACCTGCATGTCTGAGAGAACCTAGCAAGTTTTTGAAAGACAGTTTTGGAATTTGGCCTATTTTACATATGATATTTTTACGTATGTATGTTACGCGATATTTTCTAAGGGGTCATTTATTTTGTAAAATTTAATACGTTCCCATTTACTTCATTCCTAACAATACTCACATTAGTTATATTCACACGCTTGTACCTAAAAACAAAGGCCTGTATTCCAATACTAAGGCCATTTTTCGCTGCAAACGAAAAACATACTAAAATGGTAATTAAAATATAATATAAAAGCACAATTCAGAAGCAATTTCTCTTTAATAGGAATTTACTTTCAAAGTTGTTCGATTTTCAGATTTTGTGAACTTTTTACAAGTTATACTACATAATAACAGGACTACCTTGGTTACAAATTACACCAACAGTGGCAAATCGTTAGTAAGTATTGCTTTAACATGATTGCCTTCAATCTTCATATTAAATTCTATTTTATATAGGTTTAGCGACGGTAGCTATCTGCAAGTGAAAGTTCTGTCAAAATCATTCCAGCCGTTTCAGAGATTAACCGGAACAAACAGACGGACATACAGACAAAAAAATTAAAATTGATTGAATGAAGCTGTTAATTTGAAATTAAAAACTGACACTTCAATTTTATTTATTAGATTTGCATTTACAATAGAACACTTAAAGCGAATCTTTCATGTCATTTTGCTCCGTTCAACGAAAGTGTCACGAAAATAAATATTTCACCTCAAATTTACTCTTTAAATATTCATGCACACGTTAAGCCGTCAGACCTTGCTATCGTCACAAAGTAATTTAATCGTGAGAATTTAAAAATTGACTAAAAAATGTAATATATTCAATAGAGTAATGATGTAAAGTCATCTGGTGTATTTTATAAAACAACTTTAGTATACATTTATCTTAATTAAAGTTTAACTCGATAAGCTCAGATGTTATCAACTAAGTAGTGACGTTTGGAAAAAATGCTCCTGTTGAGTTGAAGCTATTTGGATAAAGTCAAATCAGCCGAACAGTCATTATTATATTAGGTAGTGTATTTTTTATTACTGACGACGCTACTTGCTGCACCAGTGGTCGCGGGTTCGAGTCCCGCTGGGGGCATTCATTTGTTGAGCACGCATGTTTGTACTTCAGTCGTAGGTGTTTATATTTATAATTATTATTATTTATAGTTACTACGGTACTAGATGCATACTGTTAGGTGTAATAATGTACTTTACTACAAACGCGCAAACTCTTCACCTTATATCATGACGGTACGAAAATATCACCATAGAGACCCAAAAACCCCGGGATCTTGAAGAATCCTATATTATAGGGCTCAGGGACTCTGAGAGAAAAGTCGATTTGTAAATCACACGTGTCAGGTAGAAACATTACCTTGCCTTACAGAACATGCACGCACTCGTAGGTTTGTGGGTTTACAATCACATTTATTAAAGTAATGCAAAATCACAACTTATTCTCATTTGCAATAAGAAATAGTATTATGCTATGTATTCAAATAGCTATTAAAACTATTAAATATTTTTAAGGCATTCATAGATTTACGTGTTCTACGAAACATCACTAACTTCCAAACTCTATGCTGTTACTGAATGAATCTTGGTCTGACCCGGAACTCGAACCCCAGACCTCCAGCTCTACAGCCATAAACGCGTGACAAAGAGACAGTAAAAATTATGCCTATAATGTCAGACAGACACGATGCAGATTTACATCGCAACTCAGTTGGCAACAAATGATAAGTGACGTCAGAGGTAAATGTACAATTGATAAAAAAATAATATTTATAAAAAGATCATGTAATGACATGTAGTTATTCTAGTTATGGTGTACGTTTTTTATGGTCTAAAATGTTACATCACTTATTTTTAATAGGTAACTTACATCAGCTTTCAAATATAGTTTTTATATGAGTGTTACTAATATTATGTTTTAATTCATTTTAAATCGTTTCACACCTTTAGGCGATGTTTAAAGTGTTTTAATCTTTAGAATGTTTAATTGCAAAGAATTATATTTATTAGTATAAGCGAAGGTATTTTTAGACCCCTTGGTTCAGTATTCGAATCGAATACATATATGAATACCCTTCCATGCTGAACTTGACCAACCCCAACATCGATTTCAGGCTGAATATTTAATTTCACACTTGATAGTTCTCAAAGGTTCTCCTAACAATAATTATTCATGATTCCTTACGATTGATCGAATATTTCTATATTAGACATGATTCGTAGAAACTACTGTGATATAAATAACAAAGAGAAATAATATTTTACAAGTTTTTTTTCAATGTACCTACCTATATATGAAAATTGTATTTTCTTTCATCCTTTTTCGTTACCTTTAATACATTTCAGAATTTTTGGTGTTCCTTTATCCGGAGATATCAACATAACGAATTGCATCAAAATATGTCTAGTGGTTTCTTAATGCAATCATAGACAAACAGAAAAAAGTGCTAAAAGTCAAAGATTCAATCTATTATCAATCTTTGTATCTATAATAATGACTTTTAATAAGACTTTGAACCATAAAATATTTAATATACAGTTACAACGCAGTTAAAATTTTATTATATTATGTATAGATTATTTTAACGGGCAATACGCAAATGAATGCCAAAAGATAAATTACATTGAAATAAACAAAAGTTTAAGCCAAACTAGCTCTGATAAATGGAAGTGACAAGTTTGATTTGATTAATTACATCAAGAAACCCGTCTGCGAATTGTAAGAAATTTTGGAAGACGATCATTTCAGATATTTTGGTCTTTATCGTACTTAATTGCATTAAAATACTTTTAAATTATAATCGCTTCAACTTTGCAAAAGGGAGGAGACAAAAGTGTCACTCTCTGGTAACTCCATTATCTTTATATAGATACATATAAAAATCTTTTGTGCGTGTGTAGGTAATTGACTCGAAACGTCTGGACCGATTTTAATGAAATGTTGTGTGTATGTTCGAGTGGATTCAAGAATGGTTTAGATTCACTATTCAGTCTACTACAAAGTGTCTTTTTAATTAAATAGTTAAAACGTTGCTAGGCAACGTTGTTTTGTGCATGCGTATTGAAACGTTTCACCGGGAGCAAAAGCTTACAATTTCAATGCGTACAGGACCAAGTATGTCGGGTCCGCTAGTTATTAAATAAGATATGGAAGAAGGTGATTTACTGGTTTTTACCAGATGATATTCCATAACTAATATAGTAATAGGTATAAGCGGTAGGTCGCTAAAAGAAAGATAAACATTGTAACTAACTGAGAAATATCACGTGATCAAAACATGTTGTAAATAATATAAAATTCTAAAGATTTAGACTCGCTTGGGTGTGTTTGTAAAAAAAAAATAATTAAAGAACAGAAAAAAAACAGCAGAAAAATATAAAGTATCTTTATATTATGCTTGTTCAATCCCTAGCGGTTAGAACAATCAGTAATCGGAGTTTAGCGTAATTAAAATATACTAGATTTTTATATAAAATACACAAAATAACTTTATTTAATGTTATAATATTTTTTAATATTATTTTGTACGTACCAATTTTTTATGGTTTATACAACGGTTTAACAGGAATAGATAACACGTGGCAAGTTGGAGTCTGAGAACATTTACAATACCATGTTTGAACGAGTAACAAAATTTTATCAACTTCAATAAAATTTCAATAATAATAAGAATTTAACATAGCTATTAACTCCGCGACACCCACTCATGTTGTTTACACGAAACATTAGGTTTTATCTTGGTGGAAGAGAGTAATGAAATTGCTCTGGAATATGTTACATCGCGCCGCTTAAAATGGCTGCATAAAGGGTGAATATTTCATTTGGTGCATATTACAGTTCTGGCCATAAAGAATGTATAAAACGTTAAAATATTTTGAAGATGATAATATTTATTTTTAATAAGCTACGGGTTCTAATGGACGCAACTCGTTGAATATGTATATTATTATTAGGTATGTGTAAAAAAAATTAACAAAGTCGTAAAATCTAATTACCATTTGTGTCCTTTTCCAGATTTGACCTAATCAAAATATTTTACTAAAAAACTGTCCTTAAAGAATAAGTTATCATATATATTTATGATAAAAGACTAAATAATCTATGTTTTATTATTTTATTATTCATGAAAGAACAGTTTTAAACAACTTTAACTACTTTAAAAAATGTCCTTACACTTCTTCATAATTACCATTCAGCGACATGTTTGTGTCGATATTTTAATACTTTCGCATCACTATGTACCTTCATTCTCACAAAACGTTCGGCATCAGTCGACACTCTGCAATAGAGCAGGATACACGCATGAAAGACTGTTACCGGCAAAATGAAATAAGTTTCTCCGGTTAAAATTTGGTGTGGTTTGGAATATTTCTACATACCGTTTCGATTATAAAAGGTAATATATTGGTTATTTTTTATTTAATTTTAGCTAGATATAACCAACAATAGGATATCTTTTAAACAATAGACTGCATAAATCCATGACTCTTTAAAAAAACTGTATTTAACCGCATATATTGATGAATCTAATTACCAAACTTCTAATTACCATTATTTACCATTCGTTTATAGTCGAATGGTGATTAGAAGAAAGTAACGGTAATGAGTTTAATGTTAAGATTTGATGAAACCTTAACCATATAAATTAACAATTATACTTACAATTAATGTTAAGTGACGCATTTTCGGAAATTAGATTAGTAGGCTTTTATTTTGGTTCTATTTGTCTGTTTGACCCCCACATACTTTAATTGTTTTTAAAAAAACCAAAAAAAAAACAGATTAAGGGCTAAAGTAACACACAGAAAAAGATATTAAATTGAACCCAGTCTCACATGCTCTAGAAAAAAAAGGAGGCCAAAAATATATGTATAAGATGAAAGGCGTTCCTTTCTGTCAATTGGTGATATGACTCCAAGAAGCAAAAGACAGCAAAGAAAAAATGGTGAGAGACCATTATTTTTAACAGTAAGGGGAAAACGAGTTAAAAATCCGCGTTAGCTGGTGATGGTAAGTTTGTTGCCCCTAGACACCTGCAACATAACAGGAGTTGAGAGTGCCCCACATAAAAGCGCTCAGAGAAAACCCCAGGAGGAAGATCATTGCACATTTTGCATGTGCGGGCAGAAAGGAGCGAGATGCATGTTCATTTTTGGGATGCCAGGCATGTAATATATAAGGATGACATCAACCCGACGGGGAAGAGAGCGGTGACAGAAACGCGACGGTGGCATCACATCAAAAAGTTCGTCAGAACATTCCATTATACAGACGAAAGAATACACATAGAGAGCAACATCTATCCGAAAGCTTAAGGGTTCTAAGTCGTATGTTAGTATGGGATCATCGACAATATGAACGGCTTGTCACATGGAAGAAGTTGGTATTGAGGAGTGCCAGCCCAGAGATCATAACAGTATTCCATGAGAGGGTGAACCTGTGATTTATAAAGAACAGGAACTAAAATACTATTTCGCTCCGTTAAGCACTACTATTGTTTTGGAAGCCAATTTGGCTTTCTGTTCCAAATGACGTGTAAACTGGACATGGCATTAAATTTCCGAGGATCACAACTTCCACGCAGGGATATAGCTGGAATAGGAAATCTGACCCTTCTTGGATGTCCGAAGGGTCGGTCTATTTCGGCGTTTCACTATGAGATACACGTCTATATTGGAGTATGTCCCCCATATTTTATACGTGACCATAAAATTGACAGGTCAGGACGGGGTGGCGACAACAGAGTGATATCTTCCCTGACGAACGTACAAATCCCAACTTTTGGCAGAAAGACATGTTCCAAGCTGTAACTAGGATATTTTAGGCAAGATGTATCGGCAGGACAATATCTGTCTCCATTAAAAAAAGTAAGACCGGCTTATCTGTTTCAAGATAGTGATGGACAGCATTGAGGTTGGAATGGAGTGCCTTTTTGTTGCAAAGTCCACATTAAACGCGGAAGGGGTGGCCGCTGTGCAAATTTTTCTTACGTTTGTTGCAACCATAGTGTGTCAAAAAGGGGGAAAAAAGGAATGTTTGTATATCTGCACATTCAAACTGTGTATTTTGCAGGCATGGGGGATAGATCTGGGTACAAACAAACGAGCAGCCAGCGGTAGAGCGTTTCATCAGGTCTCCATGGACTCCATGCCAACACGACACACTTAAACAGAAGCGATGGACTGCACTTAAATACCGATCCCGAGGTCGCCGAGATCATCGGAATTTAGGAAAGGGGCTGGCTTTGAACAGATCTGCGACTGGGACATTTAGCCATCAAGTTCGATATAAAACTGGTCGCGAGCCAGTAGAGAGCAATACTGGCAAGTTTTAGTGGTAGAGGGCATTGGTGAGTTACTCACATTTTAAGAGCAGCTTTCACAGTGGTAGGGGAGAAATGTATTCTAAACATGTCACAGGAACAGTAATGAATATTATCAAAGAAAACTTTTGCTCTGTCTTGACGTAACGGTGAGTAAAAGTGCTAACACACCAAGTTGCAGTGGTACATGAAAATTATACATCGATTAGTGTTTATTGTTACAAATAAAAATTGACAATTTCTATTATTTACTTTGAGTTCACTCCTTAAATTCCTTTTTTATGATTGTTTATATTATACGCGTTTGATTATTTATACTAATTATGTTTCCTCTTTGTTACTTATTACAAATCATATTTGATTGTTAACGAATAAGGGGTCGTCCATAAATCACGTGATGTTTGAATGGGGGGGGGAGGGGGTTCGGAAAAAATCACGAAATATCACCAGGAGGGAGGGGGGGTGTAGTGAGTTATCACGTGATTTTTTTTTACTCACCGTTGGTATTATCTGGCGCGCCGCGACAATAGCCGAACTTTTATAATAATAAGCCTAGTCACCTCCAAAACTTCTCTGAAAAGACCTGTACGGGAACTACTATTGCAAGAAATGGCACTATTAAAAGCTATGCTATGCTTTAAAAAATCGTGTATTATAAATTATTCATAACAGATGATGAGACCAATAGGATAGGCCAAACATTCCCCCAGACACACGAAGCGTCGCTAATAGTAAGAATGGAAGTGTAATAATAAACCGATTGGTCTTAATTGCTTTGGATTGCTTATAAAAAGTATTCACATACTTCCATTAATTTCATGTATAAAAATTAAGACATACATAAACTATAAGTAACGTTACATTGTTATAGTAGTAGTTATAAGTTACAGACGGACGAATTATACATTTTTAATGATATTCTCAAAAACTTTTACTATATTTACATATGTGAATATCAGCACTGAAAGTTTAAGAAAAGTGAATACTATTTTGACTTAACTTTAGCACCGGGTGATGTACCCAGTGCTCAAAGTTAATTGACCGTCGGCCGAAACTAGAGGGTATGCATACAGTCAAAGAACATCCACCTAATCCCATTGATTTTGTTAATGAGAAAAAAGAAAATTCAGGCAGGATTTTAGTCGAGTCGTAAGGATTCTGTAGGTGCTAGTGCACAAAAAAAATACGGAAAAAGGAGCAGTAGCCAGTAAGTATATTATGCGTCACTCCCAGTCACATAGGCTAGACTCATACTTCCGCATGACTCTTATGGAACCCAACTTGATGGACAAGGAAGGACAACAGATCTTGAAAAAATTTACTTTTAAAAAGGCTGCAGAAGTCCACACAGATTTTTATTTTTTTGTCATTTATTCTTCTTAATTAGAATTTTTACATTAATTTTATCACGGTGCTTAATTTACCAAAATTATATTAGATAATACCTGTTAACCTTTATTTAAAAATAATATTCAGATTTTTTAAGGTACTTTGTAAAAAAATACACGTGATTTTGAGTGGGGGGGGGGGGTAATCTTAAACCTCACCACGTATCACCATGGGGGAGGGGGGGTCTAAAAAGTTGCTTAAAAACATCACGTGATTTATGGACGACCCCTAAAATGCTGATTAAAGTACTCTGATGTTATACTTTTTAATATTTTTCTACCACCATTTGAATAAATCTCATTACCATTAGCTAAATATCAATTACCGTTCGTGCTAATCTCATTACCGTTTATTAAAAAACACAAAGCCCTATATCTTCAATACTAAACGTCACATTACTGTACCTCCTTCATATTTAGTTTATTTTCATTATATATTGTACAAAAAAATAATAAACAACACCATCAGGCTTAATATTTGATTCGTCAAAAAAAAATGTAAAATATGCATGAAATGAAATATTCACCCTAAACTTACTTTTTATTTAAAAGCTTAGAGCCTACAGAATGATTACATTTTGAATGTTCTTCGTAAAAATTTAAATTAAGAAATATTATAAGGTATTTTGGTTAAAATCATTTTGTAATTTTAGCCGTTAACCATGGTTTCTGTAAAATATCCAAAATATCGTTAACCAAAATTCAAAACAAATCCACAAAGCATCCAAAAACATAGTTTTATTCACCACCTTCATTAATATTATTTGTAATTATTATACTAGTGCATCGAGCTGGCCTCACTCAGATTTTAAAAGATTTATTCTTATTTGAATATATAATACGAGTGTATTTACGACTATTAATAACTAAGCCTTTTATTTTTTCGTTAGGTTTTGGCGCCAAGAAAATTTTTAAGTGGAAAACACACAGATATAACTCCCAAGCTTAACGGTTTGTCAATTTCTAATTGCATAAGTCCATTTTCTTATTTACTTAAAGTTTTTCTTTAACGAAGGAACCTTTGGAATACCCGAAAAGCAAGTAGGTATAATATGTATTATATCATAATATAATAAGTATTATAGATACCTTGGCGAATCAATTTTAAATGTTAGGTTATCTCTGATGGTCAACCAACAATTTCAAAATAACTGTGAACGGCCATTATAGTTTTATGTACTGTCTTAGCAGTAAACTAACATACGTGTCAGATTTAATTAAATTAACACACATTCGAACGGTTATTGACCAAGACCATATTCGATTGTAACTGAACAGAAGTTAGCTACAAATAGCTAGAAAACAGCAGTTTGTATGCATAAGCGATACTTGATTGGCGGAACTTTAAGTTAAGTTAAGAGTGGCCAGTTATAACAAGTTTAAATATGTTTACGTAATATATAAATTATTAGTGCCTTCGATCGGCCTTGGACGAGGTCACATAAAGTGACGTTCTGATTACTTAATCAGTTAACGGAGCCAGTTAAAAAACTTATCTAAAAATAACTTTTTTATTTAGTTTTTTTCTCGCTTCTTTCGGGCTCATTCCTAGATTTAGCACGATCAAAGCTGCGAGTTCCGCCTGTTATACATATAAACCTATATCTTGAATCACTCTATCTATTAAAAAAACCGTATCGAAATCCATTGCGTAGTTTTAAAGATCTAAGCATACATAGGGACAGACAGACAGCGGGAAGCGACTTTGTTTTATAAGTACTATGTAGTGATTAAGAAGAAGCGTTTGTTGCTGTTATACAATATATTTATTTGATGTTATTTATAGCCTTCAAAACAGCTTTGCGAAAGGGTTAATTCTTTTTTCATATAGCGTAATTTAACCGACTTAGCTGTAAAGCAATACAGCAAATATACTTCATTATGATAACCAGATATTATGTAATATAATAATTAGTAAATAAACAAATAAAGCTAAGAATCGATATTTCTATTTGACAACACGTTTGGCGCAGTTTGTAGTGACCCTACTTGCTGCGCCAACGGTCGCGGGTTTGAGTCCCGTTTGTTGAGCGCGATTGTTTGTAGTCGTGCATATTTATAATATGTATGTATTTAAAGTTATGGAATCCACGACATAAGCCGCGTAGCTTACCACTATTTCTAATAATATTTCACCATATTTATTTATTTGTTATTTATTCTATATTTCTAAGAACGCAAAAGCAATTATAATTTCTCTAAAGTGAGCATAGCCATACTATTGATAATGACATATTATAGCCAATTTCTATGTAAAATGCATCCAGGAAGTAAGTCTATGATGTTAGTACTTCAAATGCAAATGGCATCGTGAGGTAGAATCATGACTCAAAGAAAACACAAGGCTGTTGACACAATGGTTATATAGTGTAAATTATTCATATTAGTATATATTATGTAGTGAAGAAACAGACATAATATATAAAATAAAAAATTGGTTAAACGTTTCTTTTAAATATTTTCTGTATTTTGTATAAGTACATAATAATCTCATAGAGACTAGACATCTGCGCAGGAGATATTATAGTGCACAATTGTACGCGCAGACACAAGTACACTCTCTATTCCTGTCACTCTCATACTCCGGTGGGACGATTATTTGACTCGAACAGTAGGAGTTAAGGCGTAACTCCTACGCTTATACGACCAAGAACGAGAGATACGCCGCAAATTTTCCAACTCCGAGCTATTCATGCTTACTCGATAACTAAATTGGGCCCGACAAGAAACTTGAACCCGGGACATCAGCATTAGCAGCCGAATATGCTAACCATTACACTGAGATAACTAAAAATCCTTATTGGGTCTTAAGTAGAACCATATTGGTAGTCCTTTAATGTTGGGAAATTAAGACACTGTGGAATCTAGTCTTATTAATCCATGGTTTAAGGTACGAGGAAATAGATACCAGACAACTGTAAATACATACAAAATATAAATATAACCCATGAATCGAGTCACACTCATGCCCCTTACACAAATGCATGCACCAGCGGAACTAAAGCCCGCAACCGCTGGCACAGCGAGTACGATTACTTCAAAATGAGTCAATGTACATAATGAGGGACCTGAAGATTAAATATAAAAATATTGTTGCAAGTAAAGGGATCGAGGCTTAGAAAGCGATTCATTTGCCATTAGAAACATGGGAGTAACACATTAATTGCACCTGTTGACCTTTGCTCAACTCTTATAACTTCCTTTTTTATGTGTTTTAACTCTAGTTAATAATGTACTCTAGTAATTGTAATTTCGAAATATTTTAAATAAAAACTCTTTCTAGAAAGCCTTTCGTCTCTTTCTTACTTACGGCAATTTACCATTACCTATTCTTATCTTCCATTGTCACATGTTGACAACCGTCTTGATGTCTATTCTTAAAGCGTGGTTCAGGTGTGCTATTTTAATGAAAAGGCGTTCTAAAATCTCAACTATGAATCAATGTCAGTATTCTATTAAATAAAAACATATTTATTTATAATAATAAAGTAATGGAAATTTTATCTTAGTTATATTGCCTACTTGTAATTATAATTTAAAACAAGTTATTGATATTTTTTATTGTCTACCTATTTAAGCTGTTTTTGTTGTATACTAATTGGATAGCTTATATTTTGTATCAACTTAAAGTTGTGACAGACTAAGAAATGCATTTATAATATTTATAACATTTAGATTAGATTTTAATTTCATATGTTTAATAAGTCTAGTTAGATATGTCACAAACATAAAGTGCCCAGCAGTGGTTCGTTATTCGTCTAATACAGTATATATTTTTAGATGGATAAATAGCCCTTCTTACAACCAGCTAGCAATTTTATGCGCAGAACTTATGGATTATCGCGTCACTAAGCTCCATATACTTAACTAGCGACTCACCATCGCTTCGCTTGGGTTCGTCCCTAGATTTAGCGCGGGTGAAGCCGCGCGCACCGCTAGTTAAAATAAATAAAATTTCTAAAATAAAAGTAGCCTAAGTTACTCCTTATAACATTAGCTATCTGCGAGTGAAAGTAAAATCGGTCCAGCCGTTTTCGAGAAACAGACAGATAGACAAAAATTTTTAAAATTGTGTTTTTATAGTTAGTATCGTGTATACTTTCGTATGCATTTAGTGAAAAGCTGGCAATTTGGAATTAAAACCAGACAATTAGACTTTTAACTAATAGTATAATAGCGTTAAGGCCCATTGTACATGTATATTATAAGTTATACGATAAAAGTTATAAAAACAGATATTTTAGATTTTATTTATATGTATGATGTATAGATTACTAAAAGTTATTTCTAATTACTTATTATTTCTGTGTTGGTTAAAACTACTAACGAAAACCTTATCACTGACAATTATTCTAGTATCAAACGAGCAGGATATAAAGAAAAGTACACGAAATATACGTTTATAGGTTACACCAAGGAAAGACAAATCATAAGTGAAGTTCAAAATAAATTCAAAATATATGAGATTCTACGTCCCTAAATCCTATACTAAGTCTTATTCAGCTCTTAACTTTTGATAGGAGAGGTGCTTGAGAAACAGTACAAGGGTTTTAAGAGGTTGTTCTATTTCGTTTTATTTGTGTAGCTTTACAACCATTACAAGAAACTTTCAAATATAAAGGTTTATATATATTTTAGACTTCGCCCATATATGTTTTTATTTTGTCTCGATCACTGAATGGAAGTTTTAGAATAAAAATATCTCTTTTAATAGATATAGGTACCTAATATGTAGTATATTAATTAGTAAACAAATAAGAAAATAGTTTATATGATAATATATAAAGAGGAAAAAATTGTTCGGTAGTCTGTTTACATTTATAAAAATCCTACTGAGCCAATATTAATAATACTTTTAGTCAATTAGTAAGTTACATTATATGTATAGGTCATATAAGATAAAGTATGAGTAAGAATATCAATGAGTATCAGCGTAAAATATTTAATATGTCACGAATTAAAAGTTGCTAGAGTGATTTATACGAAGTTTTTTTATTACTTTAGTTATACTTACAAAAAAAATCTATTCAATTCTGTCAAACTCGGTTTCGCTTCTATTGAATCCTCAGTTACCCACTGGTTATTGATGTTTCGATTTAGAAAAGTAACAATATGTAACAGTACAATTTTAATCAATTTCTTCATTCTGTATGTATTTTCAATTTATTGAACAAACATTTTTTTTTCATTTATATTGTCTAGGAAAGATTTATGTACTAAAACCATGGCGTAACCATATGTTCTATTCATAGAAATAAATCAGCTATTGTTTGTTATACGAAGTGAAGGTGAAGGTACGTGTAGAATATTCGACAAAATCAAGTTATAAATATACTACCTGTATCGAAAATTACCGTCTATTATAGTTAATTTCTATAAAAAGTAAAGCTGAAGAAATTTATTTTGTTTGTTTATTTGGATTTTAAAAATATCTAGAAACTCATCCTTCCTCTACTAGTTACACTTTTACAATTACTATAGATTTCTCAGAAATTAAATATTTCCCTTTATAATTAGGTAACCAACTATTAGTTTACCAAATTGCAATAAAATATAATCAGTGCTTTCTCGTAATGCGGTCATAGCCAGACATATAAAAAATCTAAAAACTATAGATAATAATAATGGTTATCTCAATAAGAGTTTCCAAAAAATATTTAATGTACAGATTCGACTAAGTTACAGTTGTATTTTATCTATAGATTTATAAAGGAACATTAGGCTATTTTACAATTCAGTTCATTACAAACTTTACGATTGGCTCAGTAACTTGTACAATGCAATACCTATATGTCGCATTCGGAAATGAATACGGACACTCAACGACACACAAACGTCATTTTTGGCGTGTACAGAGCCTAGGTGGGTGGGGAATAAATTATAAAAAGTCATGATTGAAGTAAATCAGTTCAGTTTTAATTTGTGTCTCCATGAGTGAGTTATAATAAGCCTGGGAACTGTGCTGTGTATCGTGTTGGTTATAGTTGTGAACAAATAAGTGTGGGCTTGTGACGCATATAAAGTGATAACTGTAAAATTGTGATTATAGTGTAACTATTAATATCATAAATCAGTTAAGTGAATTACGGTGTGTTGTTTTATTTATCGTGAGTTCCTCGTGCTATACCTACTATGAGTGGAACAGAAAATAATGGCGATTCGTCATCAGAAGTGGGATTCGAGAGAATTGAAAAACCATCTGGTATGGATGAGATATGGCGCCAGTTATTCGAGAAACAAAACGAGACTATGATGTCTTTGATTTCTACTCTACGCCCACCTATATTAAATCGACAGTTTACCTTGCCAGAGTATGATCCTGATAATGAAGAGTGTGACGCGAGGTTATGGTGCTCTACAGTAGATCTTTGCTTTGAAAATGACCCACCACAGGGAGGACAGCTCATAGTGACCATAAGCAAGGCTCTAAAAGGTACCGCATCGGCATGGTTATCTCAAATATCATATCCTGGGATAACGTGGCTGGAATTCAAAGATTTATTTACTTCGAGATTTATTTCTATGGATACATGTGCAGGTACCCTCATTAACTTACAAAATGAAAAATTAAAAGATAACGAATCTCTGGCTGCGTGTGCTAGTAGACTTATTACCACGTTAATGAGTCGATGGAAGAATTACAGTGTGGAACAGATTGCAATAGGTACTGTTTTGGCGCACCTATCCCAGTGTGATCCACGATTGCAACGACTTGCTTTTACAACTGAAATCACTTGTCGACAACAACTACAAAAGGAATTACAAGCTTTTTCGTATCAAAAGCGAAAAGCCTCGCCTATAAAAGGAATATCAGGTCCGGATGGAAAGCGATCAAAAATTTTGAAACTGAAGTGTTTTGGTTGTGGAAAATTAGGTCACCGGCAATCAGAATGCAGGTCAAAAGTTAAAACCTACAGGCAGAAATCTGCAATAAAGCCAGATATGATGTCGGGATCTCAACATGTTGCTACAACATCTAGCATCAGGTGCTTCAAGTGTGGGACAGTGGGACACGTTGCTAGCCGCTGTACCTCAAGTACAGCTGCTAAAGGATTCAGTACTGCCTCCGGTAGGCAGTCTGAGCGTCGAGTCGATCTATGCGTAGTGGATCCTCCAACTGGGAAGCTTGAACACCGCGGTGAGTGCTACACATTTAATTATGACTCTGGCGCTGAGTGCTCATTGGTTAAGGAAAGTTTTGCAACAAAATTCTCTGGAAAACATATTAAAAAGGTAGTTTCCTTAACTGGTATTGGACAAAGTAGTGTAAAGTCTACCGAACAGATTTTATGTGAGGTTATAATTAATGACTATCCATTAGAATTATTGTTACATGTGTTACCTGACGCTTATTTACGTAGTAATATCATGATTGGTCGTGAAATTATGTATCAAGGCTTTTCAGTTGTTATGACAAGCTCTAGTGTTAAATTGTTAAAAAATAAAATTGTTAATAGCTGCACCATTCGGAATTCTATACCTAATTTCAATGAAATAGACACAGATATATCGCTAGAATTCAGACAGAAGCTTTTGGAAGTGTTAAATCGTTATTCTAATTATTTTACAACGGGTATGCCCACTACACGCGTCACAACAGGTGAATTAGAAATTAGGTTAAAGGATCCAAGCAAAACTGTACAACGCCGCCCGTTTAGGTTATCCGTTGAAGAGCGAAATGTAATGCGTGAAAAGGTTGATCAACTATTACGTGCAAATATTATAAGGCCAAGTTGTTCCCCTTTTGCTAGCCCAGCTTTATTAGTTAAAAAACAAGATGGTTCAGATAGAATGTGTATTGATTACAGAGAGCTTAATGAGAATACTATTCCTGATAGATACCCACTCCCTCTGATAACTGATCTGATATCACGATTACACGGGGCCAAGTATTTCTCTAAGCTCGATTGTGCAAGCGGATTTCATTTGATTCCCTGTCATAAAGATTCTATTGAACGTACGGCCTTCATAACTCCAGATGGTCAATATGAATACCTTACTATGCCCTTTGGGTTGCGAAACGCTATCACAGTATTTCAGAGGGCTATCGTAAATGCGCTGGGAAATCTAGTTCGTGAATACGTTATTGTATACGTTGATGACGTCATGATTTTGGCCGAATCATTAGAACAAGGTTTAGATAGGCTTAACACAGTGCTAGATGTACTCACAAAATGTGGCTTTTCTTTAAATTCTAAGAAATGTTCATTCCTAAAATCTAAAATCGAGTTTTTAGGCTATGAAGTAGAAAATGGCAACGTAAGACCAAATAAGCGAAAAATTGAGTCTCTTACGGCGCTACCACCTCCTGAATCCGTAACTCAGCTTACACAGTTCATAGGCCTCTCCTCTTATTTTCGACAATTTATTCCACACTTTGCTTCTTTGATGGCTCCACTTTACAAACTAACGTCACTTAAAGGTAATTTTACTTGGGAGGTAAAACATGAGGAAATTAGACAAAAAATAATTCAAATACTGACAAATGACCCCATATTAAAAATTTTTGACCCCAATCTGCCTACTGAACTACACACTGATGCAAGCTCAGAAGGATACGGTGCTATATTATTCCAGATATATGATAAAAGACGACACGTGATAGCTTATTTTAGCAAACGAACATCCCCAGCTGAGTCACGTTATCATTCTTATGAATTGGAGACGTTGGCAGTCGTAAATGCTATCAAACATTTTAGACAATACTTACATGGCCGTAAATTTGTAGTAGTGACAGATTGCAATTCTCTGAAAGCTTCCAAATCTAAAAAAGAGTTGACACCACGAGTACATAGATGGTGGTCTTATTTGCAATGTTTTGACTTTGATATTGAATATAGACCAGGGAAACGCATGTCACATGCTGACTTTCTCTCACGCAACCCTTTACGATCATCCATACGAGAAACAACTCGCCCTAATACCAAATTTAACCACAAGTGTGTAAATATTGTAGAGCTTTCTTCAAACTGGTTAGCTGCGGAACAACAGCAAGATAGTGAAATTACCAGGATAGTAGATGACTTAAATAGCAGCAGGTTAGATGATAATTTGGCTAAAACGTATGTTTTAAGATCTGGAATTTTGCATCGGAAAATTCAGCGTAATGGAAGAACAAGGTGTCTTCCTATCGTGCCACATGCACTTAAATGGTCGGTTATAAACAATATACACGATTCACTTGTTCACCTCGGATGGGAGAAGACACTTGAAAAGGTGTATGATTATTATTGGTTTGAAGGAATGTCGCGGTATGTAAAAAAGTTTGTAGATAATTGCGTTACCTGTAAAATAGCAAAATCACGTTCGGGCAAAATTCAAGCTGAACTCCATCCAATACCCAAGGTTACAGTCCCATGGCATACTGTGCATATTGACGTAACTGGTAAACTAAGTGGGAAAAATGATGTAAAAGAGTACGCTTTTGTTTTAATTGACGCGTTCACTAAATTCGTTTTACTTTTCCATACTACTCACATAGACTCAAAAAGTAGCATACAGGCAGTCTGTAATAGTGTAGCTCTTTTTGGATCACCCACGCGAATCATTGCAGACCAAGGTAGATGTTTCGCAAGTAAAGAATTTCGTGAATTTTGTGAATGTAAAAATATAAACCTTCATTTAATTGCAACTGGCTCTTCACGTGCAAATGGACAGGTTGAGCGTGTTATGAGTGTTTTAAAATCAATGCTAACAGCTGTAGAAGTTGGTTCGGAGAAATCATGGCAAGACGCGTTAGGCGACGTACAATTGGCTCTTAACTGTACTACTAATAGAGTAACTAAGTGCTCGCCGCTAGAACTAATGATAGGTAAGGTTGCTAGGCCTTTATCGTTGATGGCTAACGATGTTGAGGATGACGAGGCTTACATTAATCTAGATGAAATGAGAGACAGGGCAGCTAGTAACATAAAAGATATGGCAGAGTATGATAAACGTAGGTTTGATAGTACAAAGGCAAAAGTAAACAAATTTTCTGTGGGCGATTTTGTTTTGATAGAGAACGAAGAGAGAAACCAAACCAAATTGGATCCAAAATTTAAAGGTCCGTTTAAGGTTATAGAAGTTCTGGATGGTGACCGCTACGTATTAAAAGCTTTAAATTCAAAGCGCACATATAAATATGCACATGATAGAATTAGAAAAATGCCAGAATGTCAAGTTCGCATAGATATGACTCTCGATAATGATTCAGGTAACTCTATGTTTGATGGAACTTCTAGCTTAACATAAAAAAAAATGAAATATAAAAAGAAAATTAATTAAAAAAAAAATGATGAATGAAAAAAAAAAAAAATTAAATAAAAAAAAAAAAAAAAGAAAATGATGAAAAAAAAAGGAAATTCTTAATTACTCAAGTGATTATTAAGACTGTTATTAATGTAGCATTGTCTTTTGTGAACCCAACAATGGTTAGTTGCGAATAATTGTACAGGTCACAGGGATGACTTTAGCTTTGTAAGCACATAGTCACAGGGTTGACATGTGAATGAAATTGTATGTAGTGGTCACAGGGATGACATAGTTAGCGAACGCATAAGTCACAGGGATGACTTGTGAGTCGATTAATGATGTTAAAGTCACAGAGATGACTTTAGATTTGTGTGCACATAGTCACAGGGATGACGTATGTGGATACAAATGTGGAAGACAGGATCACTGGGATGATCATGTGTGTAACATACAGTCACAGGGATGACTATAGGAATAGGTAGTATTTCTTTATTTAGTAAGGTCAGGTATGACCGAACGTGGTATTCATTACTGTTTCAGACTAACACACGTGGACGTGTGTATCGCAGGATGGCCGTGTCGCATTCGGAAATGAATACGGACACTCAACGACACACAAACGTCATTTTTGGCGTGTACAGAGCCTAGGTGGGTGGGGAATAAATTATAAAAAGTCATGATTGAAGTAAATCAGTTCAGTTTTAATTTGTGTCTCCATGAGTGAGTTATAATAAGCCTGGGAACTGTGCTGTGTATCGTGTTGGTTATAGTTGTGAACAAATAAGTGTGGGCTTGTGACGCATATAAAGTGATAACTGTAAAATTGTGATTATAGTGTAACTATTAATATCATAAATCAGTTAAGTGAATTACGGTGTGTTGTTTTATTTATCGTGAGTTCCTCGTGCTATACCTACTATGAGTGGAACAGAAAATAATGGCGATTCGTCATATATATGTCCAACAACGTCCAGCTTAATACCGAAATTCATCAAAATTGATTTTGCGATTTAGACTTTACGAACTTAAGCACAGAGTTACTTTCGAATTTTTGAAATTATTTTAAATGATAAATACAAACAGTAGTTAAACGCACTTTGACATGATACTTCTTATTATCCTTTTAAGTATTCTAGATTGTATCTATTTTATTGCAGCATTTTACTATTTTGTTAGTGATGTTGATTTGATAAGCGTAAGTAAAGTAATGACACAGCACAATTACTTAGTGCGTGCACTATAGTGAAGAATATAGTCAATTCGCGATCCGATAACGTATTAGAAAAAAATTGTTATCAAGAATCGTTACGGTGTAACATATCCGGAACCTGACTCTTAGTGATAATGTGAAAACACTCTTTGTTTCTTGTACGAGTATAAAATCACTCGACTAGATCAACATCGAATTGAGAACGAACGGTATTCGATATTATAGTTTGCCTTGGCACTTCAACTTTATAAACGTGATATTTTAGGGAATAAACTATCTTTAATTGATTTATGTGTAAAGCCTGCAAGTTTTCTAGGATGTCTAAGGGGTGTTAAAAGCAGTGCTATTTAAGCTGCCGATACAAAACAAATAGAAATATTTTAAAAATTGTGGTCATGGTAGTTATAAATATCTTAAAGGATGTCAAATTATTTCAATTTCTTTTGAGATTTCACAAACTTTTTTTTTCTTGAGTAGTAACGAGCTCTATCCTCTTGTGCCCGCTTATCATTGGGACGCCCTATATATTTAAAAAGTAAATGATATTCAATATACAGTGAAACCTGGTTAAGTGGGACCTGGATAAGTGAGAAACCTCCATAACTGGAAATCATGCGAAGGTCCCAACACTTTGGCACTGAATTACCCCTGTTAGTGGGACGAGCTAAGCCTCTATAACTGGGATTTGTTCTTTCGATTTATCATCATAGTTACCTCTATAACTGAGATAAAGAGTAAATTTTATATGTATAAACCTCTGTAACTGAGATAACATTATTTTCTTTGATCGCACCTTTATAACTGAAATAACCTCTATCAATGGAACCCTCTGTAAATGAGACAGATATTTATTTATACCTGCATATCTGAGACACTGGGTAAGTGGAATACCTCTATAAGTGAAACAACATTGCAGGTCCCTTGATGTCTCACTTAACCAGGTTTCACTGTATTAACAAATTTGAAGATACTTGTCATTGTAAGCATATGAATGGTGTAAATGGACAGCGATTGCAGTAAAACTTGGCCAAGCTCACTCACCTGCAATAAGCGTTCCAAAATGAGCAAGTGTTAAGTTAGTTTTCCCACTGACTTTATCTGTTCAAATCGGTATCGGTTACATTGAACATCCCAACTTGTAGAAGCCTATCATACGATTCTATCAAAACTATCGATACAGGTATCGAATAGATACATATCTCTTGATTTCGGTAGCTTATCATTATTCGACACGACGTGTGTTTTATTAAATTTGTCATGACGTAAACGTGTCATGGTTATCGGTTGAATCGGTTTTTCTTTAGAATTTGCATTTGATGGATTTGATGTTTTGTCGACAACAGTTTTTCTTACAAGATGTGTATTATTATCAAAAATACCCAATATTGTTAACATTAGATAATAAAAGTTATGATTATCTATCTTGAACGTATAACATTATTGTGGATTTTCCACACCATTTTCTGGACAAACTAACAAATTGTCTTCGAAATAATCTACAGAATTTTGTCTGATCAGAATTAAACACAAGTAACATTATGTATCATAGCATCATCACTTTTAAATCAAATCAACAGGTTATTTAGAAAAATACTAAAACCAGTATCTAATTAAAAAATAATCAAACAGACAGACCATCCACTTTGGTGCGAGACAATTAAAACAAACTTGTTGTTTAAACATTGAGAAAAACTATGGATAACAAAGGTATTATCATAGCAAAACCATCGAGTTCCGTGATCGGTAAATAGAGGAAGCGTCAATTGATCTGTTAAGATGTGAGTGAACGTAATGGGGCAATGAGGATGTAAATATTCGTAGTGATCGGTTCTTATATCACACATGACCTATACTATATTAATTATTTATTATCTCTAGAGAGATAATAAACGATTAATTAATCAGTACTTTTACACTTTACTAATAAGACACGACTTATTATTTTATTTGAAGTAGAACAGACCTGACACAGAATTTATAAATTTATAATTTTATAATATAGCATTGATAACCCAGTAGTAATAAGCTTGCTAGAATATCCGAATGATGCGGGTTCAAATCCAGATCTCTTCTCTCATATTTTCATGTGCGAATCTTTTCTATCATGATAACAGTAGGTACTACTTGTCTACCAGAACCCGCATTAGGCCAGCGTGGTAGACTCTGGCCTGATCCCCTCGTATTGAAGGTCAGGTCAGGCCGTGCCCAGCAGTGGGACGTTAAAATGACTGAGTACTACATGCAACAACAAAATATTATTAAATTAAACAAAAAAATCAAGGCAAATCAATTAAAAAAATGCCAAACAAAATTGTTATGCTGTTTTAAATAGGCAGCAATAATACAATAAACAGAAGAGACAAAAAGATTGTGCGTCGTTCCATGATTTAATAGGCTGAAGCAACGCACCAATTTATACTTTAAATGGCAGTAGTAGCCCAGTGGAAATGTTTTTGTATAATATATTTTTGTACAAGTAAATTGGGTTTAATTTTTGGGTCGCATCTGTGATATTTTATGTGCCATCTATAAAAATGTCTTTACTGCTGAACTGAATAACTTGCATGCTTAAAAACTCAAATAGTTTTCGAAAGTTATGTTTGTCAACTTATAATACTCGTATATGGGTTATTTCTAATACCCACGCAATCTTCAATACGAAGAAAGATGGGCCCAGCAGTGGAAAGCTAAAAAGGGATGAATGAAAAGTTATAAAATCTGTTCTCTACTAGCCTACTTTATACTTTCAACGACCAGCTGCAGTTTTCAACACTGATAGTAAATTTGTGTTCTCTACTTGATTTATCATTTATATTTTCGAACAATACGAATACATTCTACTTTGCATGTCATCGTTCCAAATGTTCATTTGCAATGCTGTTATTATCATCACTGGTCGCAAAGTCACCAATTTGTATCTATTACTTGACATAAGCGTAAATACTTCTGTTAGTACTTGAATGTGTTATTTATACAATACCATCTGAATAATTAATTTACTCGAAATTCTCGGACTTTCGACTTTGTAATTCAATTTATTCTAAATGAGTATCACAGAAAAAGTATGTATTTGATTAAATCTGGGGTCAGGAGTTTTTATGCGCAGTATTTAGAACGAAATTTGATGTAACACATTTAAATTACGATTTATTTGTTATGTATTATGTATAATATTCATATAAATAGTTATAACTCGCCACTATTCACATTATTATTATCTTTTGTGCGGAAGTCGAATTCTTGTGAAAGTTCCGTCAAAATCTATCCAGCCGTTTTAAGAATAAGTGAAACAAAGATACTTCGATTTCGATTCGCCTGAATATACAATTTTCCAAAATTACTTATAGGTGAGTAGCGTTTAAAATGTTATAGTTTTAAGCTTATTTATTTTATAATATTTCTTGATATGTAAATATTTTTTTTACATTGAAGTGTTTTATTGTTAAAAATATCTATAGAAAACTTATCCTAACCTATCAAGAATCTAAGATAAAAATTACCACGTCTGTATCAACAATCAACATAGATAAATTGGGTTAGATCAAAGAATGATTGATCTTCGTCATATTTTTGTTTAAAATCTATCCTGAAATATATATAAAAATATTTTGGTAAATGTTTATATGTTTTAGCTTTAACAGTTTGAAATTAAAGCATGAGTGTCTCAAACTAACTAATACTTGGTAGAAGAGTAATTGTAAAGACAAACGCTTTACAAGCGAAGCTGCGGGCAAAAACATATAGTGTTAATATAAATGTACCATTAAAGACATAATACTATATAAATAAGATAAAAAAGTGCCTACCATTAGAGAAAGTCTATACAATGTAGTATTATAACTATGAATCCCAGGCTGGCAACATTCCAAGTGAGAGTCAAGCGTTTGGCATAAAAACAAAGAAAGCTCCCAAAATTGATATTAATATCAGTCCCAAACACGTAAGTAAAACCAATTCAGCGATAAAACAAATCTTAAGTAGAGCTCTCTTGGAAATAAGTGAAAATTATTCAAATCACCAAAACAACTCTTTCAATACAAATTATACACTTCTAAGTACTTATAAGTTCACTTTCAGAAATCACTTAGTAGTTTCATAATTTATATTCTAAGCATACTTTACATTAAGTAAAGTCCGATAGATTTATCTATCGAAAATTTAATTAAAATATCAACGTAGTATTTTAATGAAAAATTTGCCTAAAGAATATCTTACATTGTCAAAAAACATTTACATTAATAAAATTAAAGTGTTTGTTTTTAATTTCAAATAAACAGCTTTTCATTAAATGCATATGAAATTATATACGGTACTTAGTCGAAAAATCTATCTTTAAATTTTTTTATGACTGTCTGTCTCTTTGTTCCAGCTAATCTCTGAAACGGCTTGGCTGAAACATAATGACTGTGCAAATCTGTATAAACAAAACTATAGTGTAGACCGACCATAAGAGTCATACAGTATTAACAGTTCATCAAGTGTACAAGGAGCACCGAATGTAAAAGCTAATCTATAATGGATTTATTTACTGCACAGCTTTATTACGACGCAATCCTGCAATCTACTTTTTATTTGAGAGCACGTACCAAAGATGGATTAAGCTTTATCTCCTTTTCTAAACCAATGTACTTCGTGCTTTGTACTTGTAACGATTATATTTTAACATTTCTTTTAAAGACTTTAAATTAACTGCGATGAGATTTAAAATGATGAAAGAAAAGTTAGTATCACACTATTATGAGGAATGCGAAAGTTTTCGTGTGTGCGTTCTCTATGCTGGCACTATAGATTTTGATGAAACTTTTCTTGAGTAAAAAGTACTGTCAGTATTTAAAGGTGAAGCTGCATGTATAATCTATTGTTATATTATTAAGTTTGTATCTCTAAAATTATTGATCTGATTGTGAAATACTAAGCTATTTTATTGCAATAAAAATAAATGAATCCAAATAAAAATGACTTTCAAGTTTTTTGTGTTTGTTAAGCAGATTTTAAATGATAAAAGGAAAAGTTAGTATCGCACTATTATGATGAATGCAAAAGCTTGCGTATGTGCGTCCGCTATGCTGGCTCTACAGATTTTGATGGAACTTTCCTTGAGTAAAAAATAATGTCAGTTTGAAAGGTGATGCTGCCTGTATAATATATAGTTATATCATTAAGTTTGTATCTCTAAAACTTTTAATCTAATTGTGAAAAGTAATAGGGAACGACGCTATAATCCAATACTAGGCTATTATATTTTATTCCAATAAAAATAAATGAAACCAAATAAAAAGTGACTGTCAAGTTTCATAATCGGCTTTTGTTAAAAGCACTTCGAAACTTCCGAAGCGAGGGTTTGGTAAGTTGTTATTAATAAATATAATTACACAAATAAACATACACCTAAACAGGAAACCTCCTTCTTTATTAAAGTACGTCCAAGAAATCCTAATAAGAACAGTATAGTATGGTGAGTGTAAAATCAATTTTATAAACATTTGCATTCATATCTTGACTATAAAAATAACAACGACGATACGTTTGGCACAGTTTGTAGAGACTCTACTTTCTTGCGCCAGCGAACGCGGGTTCGAGTCCCGCTGGGGCATTCATTTGTTAAACTCGGATGTTTGTACTCCAGTCATGAATGTTTATATTTATAATATGTATGTATTTAAACTTATATATGTAGTATATCAACTATCTGGTATCCGTAACACAAGCTTCCTCCGTAGCTTACCACGGAACTAGATGGCGCTGTGTATAATAATGTCCAACATCTATATATATAAAAATGAATTGCTGTTCGTTAGTCTCACTAAAACTCGAGAACGGCTGAACGGATTTATCTTATCTTAGTCTTGAAATGTTCGCGGAGGTCTAGGGAAGGTTTAAAAGGCGAGAAAAAATCTAATAATTTCCGGGAAAACCCTAAAAACAGCCCTTTTCTATTTCCCATACAAACGTTTTCTGGAGTCAATTTGAACTTTATTGCTATTCAATAAAGTTTATATTAAATTATAATCACTCACTGTTGTCTAACCAATTAAGGCGTGTTCCTAACGTCAAAGAGTCAATTTGCAATTTATTACCGCTGCATAAAGCTCAAATTCAACCATATCTATGATTAAAAATAGTCTTCGCGTGCGCTTTGGAGGATCTAATGTCGCGTTCCGAAAATAAACAAAAGTGAATCGCGAACGCGACAAAAAATGTAATATACTATTAGTAGTACTGATTTCCAATTAATTTGGTCGGCTTCGCGAAACTTTATTTTAGCTAACTTCAGTTGTAACTGTATCAGATTATTTTTTTAAGTTTGACAAATCTTAAGTTTTGTCACAAATTAAGTTTCTGAACACAACCATAATATTTGACATTAGATTTGACAACTAACTAATATGTCAATCATTCTGTCGCACTTCAGAACACGGAGATTTATGGCTTAAAGGTAAACTCCAAAAAAATAAATAAAAAAATCAGAACACGGAAAAAAGTATTATGATTGTGTTACGATCATGGTTAAGATATTCTATGAGTGCATCCTTCTATCTTTGTGAGTGACATTCCAAGTAGTGTGCTCTTTTTTTGTTGATATTTTGTGATAGTGACACTTTACTGTTAAGTTACGCGACGGGTCGCATCGAGGAGATCTTAGGGCCATAGCAAGTTTGTATGAAAGTCTTCATCTTTTGTGCTACGATCTTTATATTTGGTACGAAGGTGGTTAATTGTTGGTACAAGTACGCTAAAAACGTTTTTTTTCTATAGGGCCGAATTACGATGGTGTAAAGGCTTCATAAGTTTTTCGAGATACCTTCATTTTGTGTGCTACAAGTTTCAAATTTTGCACTGAATTAGTAGATAACTTTTACGATACTACAAATCGGACACTTCATTCAAAGGATATTACGAATTTAAAAATAATAATAATAAAATAATGCGCAGCACAGCGGGAAATGTGGAGAGGGACGGGGAACCAAGAGTGGGAGAGGTAGCCGCGCCGCTCAGGAGTATATTAACGATGGGTTCTGAAATAGCTGGAGTAATTTTCGAGAATTTTCAGGCAATCTAAAGATCATCCGATTGCGAGTGATCGAATAAAGATTAGTAGCGATTAAAAAAAACGCGGGCGAAGCCGCGGGTACTGCTAGTTATATATATAATATTATCATAGTTTCATAATCGTACCTAGCACTAGCATAACTACTTGTTACAAATCACATTGACAGTTCTATGACATTATAGGAGTCATACACGTATAGCCACGCATAAGCCATGGAAAGATCGATGAGCGAAGTTTCCGCTATCTAAGCTTGGAGAAATGTGACATGAAATTTTTATGCATCACATAAACGGATCGTTTGAAGGAATATATAATGTTTCTTTACTTAAAACATTAATTTTTATTTAATTGTTTTTAAACGACTTTAGAATTTTAATTAGTGCTTAAAAGAGCGTGAATAACACGCCAGGTTCATAATATATATGTATTAAGAGTAATAAGCACTGTACACGCGTACGAAAAAAAACATAATATTTAAAAAAAAAACAATATTTCCTTTCTGAGAGAAAATATTTAAAATCTGCAGTTTGTCAACAGAATTTCTTTTTTAATTAGTGTTATTAATACAACATTTAGAAAAAGTTTTTTATATAATATATAATATAGTACATTATACAGTAATCATTATATGTAGTGTAGTAGAATTTCTACCACTGGGACAATATTTTACACTATAATATTAATTAATTAGTTTATTATATATTATTTATATATATCATTTATTATATATCATTAAAATATTATTTAATGGATTAAACAATATTTCGCTCATAATGACACCCTTAAGACCACATTTATTACATGTATATATATTTTAGATACTTTAAACAAAACTTAAAGATGGTAAAATGAACGAACAAAATAATAGAATTAATTCAATTTGTTACACAGATTTGATATCGATTTAATTTCCTCTCGTGCTATTCTGATATTATACACTTTTATTAATGGTTTAACTAGAAATAACAAAAAAATAAGTAAAATGATTATTCAGTCCTTTTTTATCGCTAGGCACGGGCCTCCCTTCCTTACAAGGGGATCAGGCCATAGGATAGGAATGTCTTCTTTTCTTGGCGCGTCTTTAGAATTTTCTACATGTCTTTTGAAAAGTTGCCAGGTTCTCTCACACATGCTGGTTTCCCCACGATATTTTTCTTCACCGTAAGACAAGTGATATCTAGCTAGAAGTGATTCGCACAGGACAATATCAGAGGTGCGAGACTCGGGATATGAACCCGCTTCACTCGGTGACCCAAGCGAGCGCGTTACCACTGGTCTACCACTACCTCGGAAGAATTAACTCATATCTCTATTTTAAAGTTAATTATTTTATGCACTGAACATCCTTGAAAATAAATAGCGAATTTATATTTTTAGTAAATTTGTATGAATAAATTAGTATTTATAGCAAAGTTCGTATTAAAATTTGTAATTTTGCATTAATTCATAATGTATACTTAGTTCTTAAAAATTTTATCTTTAAATGAAGTATTTTTGGAACTTCATTAAGTCTGCTTCGGATTTGAATAAATTAGCATTTTTAAATTATTTCTTTAATTTTATGGGAATAAATACTTAAGGTAATTATTTCGTTAACTAGATAAATTAATTTATCATATTTACCTATACTAGATTTCACTCGACCCAAAGTAATATTACAATTGAACATTATTTTTTATTACCTAACAAATATGTGTAATGGCGCATACGTGCGTGTATGTTTTATATAAAAGTAAACATAAATAATTCAATTATATTATTAAGTAATTAACTCAAGTGTAATACAAATATAGTTTATCATATTGAAGTTGTAAATAATGATTCGCCTACATCATTATGTCTTAAAGGACTGTGGGAAGAACAGAGAGAAAATTATAAAGATAAGGCCCTTATAATGCGGTTTGCGGTTCAGATTTCATATCTAAAAAGTGAAGCCTCTACACGGACTCTCAACGATGAAGCCGGAGGTCAGAGTACAAAGCTTTTCGTTTACAATATAAGCGAATTGAAATAAAATCGTTTTAACAAAATATTCTTAGCATTTTTTATAACAGATACCTAACCATAATATTTTTTTACTGACTTTATAAGAGGTATTCAATAATACTATAAAATTTCTTCTTTCAAAATTCTTCTAGCCTTTATGTTTATATAACGCTTATATAAATTTAAACAAAATCTTATTAATGTCGTCGTTGAATTGTTAATTTTAAATAATTTGTACTGCTACAAAACGTTTATTCAGAGGATAATATAAGACTTAGGTAATAAATTCCACAACGTGCAAAGTAAAAAATGCTATGATAAAAATGGCTTTTTTGCCTTCTAATATAATGGATAACATAATTAAGGTAATCTATGATAATTTTGGGGAAATCATTCCTCATGTAAGTTTAAAAAATGCCACAAAAAATAAAAAATGTAATACGTAAATTATAAGACTACCTCATTAATATTATTAATCATTCATAAAATTAGCGTTTGAAACCTTATCATGCTTAAAACGCTAAACATATTTCGATTAAATTTTCCAAAAAACATTGATTGTAATCTCGAATAAGACATAAGCTAACTTTGAACCCCACCTCATGGATCACGCGAGGAACGCCGCGGGCAAACACTACTTAAAAATAGGAAGATCTCTCGTCGCGTGGTCACGTTAGATTGCGTATCCCTACTAATATTATAAATGTAAATGTACGTTTGTTTGTTACGCTTTCACGCGAAAATTACTCAACCGATCATCATGAAACTTTGTACACATATTCTTGGAGGTATTAGAAGTAACATAGGATACTTTTTATTAAAAAATATTTTTTACGAAAAATTAAAAAATTGTTTGTATTAACAATGGGTTCCGAAATAGCTAGAGTAAATTTGAAGAAACTTTCAGGCATCCTACAGATCAACCCAATGAGGTTGATTAGCAATTAAAAAAATGAACGCGGGCGAAGCCGCGGGTAAAGCTAGTATTATATATGACATAAAGGATTTTTTGTATTGTTTGTTATTAAATATATATGTTGGGGCATTATTACACAGTACACACAGCACCATCTAGTTCCGAGGCTTGTGTCATAGATACCAGATAGTTGATACACTACATTATTGTAATTAATATAAACCACCAACTAATCACTGGAGTACAAAATATTCGTGCTCACCGTGTAATAAAACCTCAATTAAGGTATCTTATAAGGTTTAGATTTTAAACGATTTTCCTAACAAAAGAAATAATACAATAGTAAAAACTAAAATAAATAACTAAGAATACTATTCTTCATACTAAAGTAAATGTGTTTTAAACGTCTAAGTATATGTCCTTGAACTTCTGAGGATATGTTTAAATAAACATTTAAAGAAGCCGTCGCGTTGTAATGAATATAAATTAATGATTATTTTAGTTATTTTAGAACTAATACTGATAGTTATTATATACCTACGAGTATAATGAGTAGTGGTAGGAACTACACGGGGTACTTGGAACAACAGCTTTCTATCTCAAGTCGAAAGTGCAGAGGCAGGCCTAAAAGTAATTATAGATGGAAAGATGCAGTCGTCTCCGATAAAGCGTGGAGGAGGAAAATAAGGAAGGCTGACTCCACCACCAAGTAGGATATATAGCAAGAAAGAGAGAGAGTAGCGTCAGGGTCTGTTACACGACTTCATAATGTAGGGTTAGGAATGAATTAAATTTCAAACCAATACTTTCTTAGATTTACGCGAATATTAGGCATTTTAAATACAACTATTTCTATTCTCTCCCGTAAATATGGTTGTTACTTACGCCAGTTCTTTTCAGGTCAGAGGCGTTGCTTTCCGAACTGGACTAAACTCATGACGTTCAGTAAACAATTGTAATCATTTTATGCTGGATAAAATATTTTGAATTTGAATATATAAGGAAAGCAAGGGTTAGGTTATTAGGGTATTTCTTATATTATTAGTAGTACAACAGACTGCTTAGACTTTTTTACTCATTGGGTAATCACATTTTTATGATAAATATTTCCTCCTGCAAAACATTGTTACTAATATTACTTATTAAAAGATAAAAGTGACCTTGGACGTACTAACATTGTTAATTCTGGAACTATATTTAATCTTATTTTAAAATATTTTTACGCTAGTTTTTATATGTTATACATTATTCCTGCATATTAAAGGTTCATTTGGTTTATATTATACTAATGTTATAAAGAAAGTTTGTAAGAATGTATGGATGTATGAATGTATGTTTGTTACTCTTTCACGCAAAAACTACTGAATGGATTTGGCATAGGCTATATATATTTATAAAGATATACTAGCGGAACCCGCCGCTTTTCTCGCACTTAATTTAGGAACGAACCCGAGCGAAGTGAGGGTGAGTCGCTAGTACATTATAAATGTACATAGTTTAAGAAACCACATACTAAATATCAAGACTAAGAAGTTGTATATATATTTATAACTTGTATTTTAAAATCATTATCAGCCCTTTTTAACGTCCCACTGCATAGCACGGGCCTCCCTCGGTACATGGGGGATCAGGCCATAGTCCACCGCGCTGGCCTAGTGGGAGTTGGCGGATTTCACATGTCTTTCGAAAACTTGTTAGGTTTTCTCAGACATGCAGGTTTCCTCAGGATGTTTTCCTTCACCGTAAGACAAGTGGTAATCGTGATATAAATGATTCGCACATGAAAATATCAGAGGTTGGAGACCCGGATTTGAACCTGCATCACTCGATTATCCAAGCGACGCGTTACCGCTGGGCTACCACTGTCCTTCGTCCTCCGTATTTTAAAATATTTGCACATTATTATGAGAAAAGTCAGAGAGAATTTAATAAAGTTTTTTTAATTCAACAAAGACACGTGAAGTCCGCTAACCTGCTTGATAACCTTAACGGACAATGGGCTTTATGTAAAAATATACGTAATATATTTTGCATATAGATTGTGACTGTAGTTTACTGTTTTTATACGTAGAAGTTTTGTAATACATATTATATTGTCAAGATAACATTTTGTAGTATTATCAATAACATATTGATAATACTACAAGTGTATATAAAAATCTAAGATATGTGATAACATGATCGTATGATAGGGCATTTCCGTTGTATTTATGTAAAGCGATTTTAAAAGATAATATTTGATAATGTTAGGTGAACGTATATAAAAGACTAGTATTTCCCGCGACTTCGCACGCGTTCTACAGGAAACCAAATTCTGTCTGAGTCGCATGGTATAGTACCTCGAAGAATTTTCGCCCGCCCCCTTCCCGTTTTTGCAACATTTTTCTCCTATCGTAGCGTGATGTAATATAGCCTTTTTCGATAAACTGTCTATCCAATACAAAAAGAATTTTTCAATTTAAACCAATAGTTTCTGAGATTAGCGCGTTCAACCAAACAAACAAACAAACAAACTATAAGGTGAAAATTCAAAATAATTTTAATTCGTAACCAATTTGTAAGTGAGCAAACACTATTTTACTAGAGTTTCCTTGCAACAAGCTGTAGAGCTGCTAAAATGATTTCAAAGAAATATGAAGGTACTTGAAATAATCTAGCATTTTTGTGTTTGATATAAATAAATGATAAACTTATCGTTCAATAAAACAATAAAGATCGCTGTACCTACCATGAATAAAATAATTTATATTTTTTTGTTACTTTACCTACTTATAAAACTAATTTGTGTTAAAACTTAGAACAGGTAATATTATTTTTGTCCACAAACAAGAAAAACATTATATGTTATAACACTTGCAAAATTTATTTTATAAATTATAAAATTTAAATACACTAACCAAAATAAGCTAGAGCTATTTAGTTTCATATTCGTATAAAAATAAAAAGAAAATTCTAACTTAGTCGAATCTTAACAATAAATATTTTTAGAATATCTTATTTAAGTAATCGTTATTATCGATACAGAAGCAGAAACGATAGTTTTTGGAATTCTTGTCTGTATGTATGTCTGTCTGTTACCGCATTACGATAAAACCTCTATACAGATTATGATTTGTGGTATTATGTGTGAAATTATCTAAGTTTAATACCTATGTATGTGCGAAACCGAGCGGAACCAGGGTAATTTACTAGTACGTATAAAACAAACTTTTTCAAAACAGTTCTAAACGAGACGCAAAGCTCGCGAGAACAAACACGTGTTTTGTACGCTACTTATTACTTAAGTCTCACTAAGGAGTAATATAGACAGTGCGTCATAAAACTAAACGTGATGCCAAACAATGTTTTGAGTTAAATAGTAATACAAACGACAATTTGTGTACTGAGTGACAGTAAATAGATGTTAATAAATAACATTCATACCAGATTTTGTTACAATGAATAAAATATAAAGAAAAGCTAATATATAAGAACTATATTATGATATACCTCTTTTAAGGCCAAGAAGAGAAAATTATATAGAATTACTGCGCTTGGGTTGAAAAAATGAAGGACTTTCATACACACTTGCGAGAGCCCTTAGACTACCTTAATCCGGCCCTGTCGCTGATTACGTTCTTAGCGGTTCTATTTACTATTAACCTCCCTGCCAAGTTTCATTTTTAAACGTCAAGCGGTTTTCGATATTACGTGATGAGTGAGTGACCTTTCGCTTTTAAATGTTTATATTTTTTAAACTTAATTCCCAAGAATGTATACTAATTTAACCAATAAATAAAATTTTCCTTTGTTCTATTGATAATTTAAAAAATGAAAAATCAAGAGTAAAAGTATTTTATTTTTATATTTTGAGTTTAACATTTATATTCGAGGACTCCTATGTTTGTAATTCTTTAACCCAATACTTAAGTGTATTGTAATTTTTTCTATGCAAAACGTTAACGTCAATGAAGAAAAACCTTATAAAAATTCAAAGCCATCCACAGTTAATTTAAATAATGGTTCGAGTAAAAAACATTAAAATTTATTCATTTATTTCAATATTTAAGAGGTACCTATGCTTATGTTCTTTATTCTGTGGCTTCTAGGCGTGCCATTTTGGGAAAGTGGTACCTATAAATAAAGATCTACAATTATTGTCAGTTGATTGAATAATGCAGTGAATAAAAGTGTGTTACAGTGACTGTGAAGTGACTTACATCCGCTTTTCTTTTCAGGTCATAAGTAATTAGACTGAAAGATATAATTTATAATCATGATTATCACTGCACTAAATTCATCCAAATAAAATACTTTGCTGATATGTTAAATTGTTGGACTTTCTAGTTGCGTCTTACGTTTGATAAGGTTGCGTGTTGAGTTTCTCACCAGCTCTTTTCGGCAGAACTGCTTTCAGAGCCCTCCTCCTCACGGACTTCTATACCAACATTTATAAATCTAAAAATAATCTATTAAATAGATAGAGAAATAATATATTCGAAAAAACCTATTAAAAAGTATATTTGAATAAGTCGGTTGATTGATTTTTACGACACGTTTGGCTCAGTTGGTAGTGACTCTACCTTCTGTGCCAGCGGTCACGGTTTCGAGTCCCGCTTGGGGCATTCATTTGTTGAGCATTCAGAATTATGTCATGTCTCTAGTCATGGGTGTTTATATTTATAATATGGATATATTTAAGATTTATATGTGTAGTATATCAACTATATGGTATACTTTATACAAGCCTCGTAGCTTACCACGGAACTAGATGGCCCTGTTGTAATAATGTCCCGACATATTTACTTATTATAAAACGAATATTCATAGTTTTAATTATTCTCATACTCATAATCCGATGTGATGTCTATCTGACACGATCATCGAGACTCGACTAGCCTCCGTAAGCGACGCGATTTTACGATAAAATAATAAATATTTCATGACACTCAAATGTTCTAAAAGCTACCTTTTATTCCAAAACGCAATCCGAAAAAACAACTGTTTGGCCAGACGTAATCCATAAGTATATGGATATTTCAGATTACCTACTAGCTCTTTAAATTAGGTACTCTTCAATAAAAATACTATCTAATCATATTAATTCTATTTATATTCCAAATCGTTCATTGTACTTTATTATTTTTATGCTTTTCTTCTAGTATGAAATATTTTCAGTTGGCCGTAGGCATAAAAATACAGTTATTATTACGAAAAGTGCCATTGAGGCCAAAAAAGAAATAAAAACTTTACCATACGTCCAAAGATAGCATATAATGTAAATACTAATGTATTACATAGTTCCATACAGATCTGATGAAGCATACTTTATTCATATACATATTTCTACTAAAGCCCGTAGGCGACCTAGTATTTAGCATTAATCTCATAGTACATTTCAATATCCATATAACATGTACAATGTACATCCAATTAAATTACCTAAGAGATTTCCGTTATCTATACATCTATACACTATAATAAAATTGTAACTGATTAGGTAGAATATGTTAAATAAATTATTAAATATTTTCTGGGAAATGTTATTGAAATAGTCGCTATTATCGATACAAGGACCACTGGAAAAAATGTAATTAAAGGTACAAAAAAAAGCTCGTAATGGGGGAAAATATATTTTATGTTACCTAAGTAATTTATTCTAACCGTTAAAACCCTATAAAGTATAATATAATAAAAAAAATAATGTTAAAAAATCATATCACTTTTGAAATTGGTTTTAGTGATAATATACTCGTATTTGCAGTGAATCCATAGTCCTACATAACGTCGCAACGCGGAATGAAAAAAAAAAATGAAAAAAAGTAAACTTTATTTATATCTGCTAACTTTCTGCATTCCTTTTTTACTTCAATATTCAATGTTAATCAATTACGTTTCCTATTATTTCCTATATTTCCAGAGCAGTGGTAGCCCAGTGGTGTTGCTTTGGATTAGAAAATTAAATGAAGTGGGTTCAAATCTAGCGGATCATATCTCTAAAACTTTCATGTCATTTTCATCATTGTATTCAGCCCTTCTTAACTTAACATCCCCACTGGGCACGGGCACTACACTATGCCAAGATGTAAATAAAGACTTATCGTAATATTATGTATATTACATGTACAGTAAATATTATTTATTTTTTGATGTCGTCTATTTGTGTGTACACATCTCATAATAATACATATTATACAAATACAGATAATATTTAAATACCTACACATAATTAAATGGACTTAGAACTAAGTATAACTTAACATAGAATATGTACTCGTAACTTATAATAAGGCACAGCGTGAACAGAAATGCGTAATAAAAATAACAATAAAACCCAATATATTGAAAAAGTTTAGCCATCTATCATATATAATAGAATAAGTTAGAATAAATAAGATGCGAAATTAATAAAATTTGCTGAGTAAACTTCATCTTGTACCTTTACAAAAAAAGGCCACAGCTTAAAAAGTACAGGGATGTTGCTTAACCTTTTTTTATTTAATACTGTATTAATTATTTTTATAGAATTATCAGTGATGGAAAATCCTACCTTTTTTGTATGTTTTTAAACATTATATAGAATAATAAAACATTAAGTCATTTGGTTTATATTCTTAATAAATCAAATGATATTAGAAAAACATCTTGTACAGTGTAATTAAGCAAAATTAAATATTTCGTGTGAGATACAACCATTAAAATTAAGGTAAATCAGAATTGAATAATTTAAAGTATGAAAATAATATTAGACGTTTTTATTCTTCGATTTAGCGAACCTTTCTGTATAAAATATCTTTAATTTGCAGCAATTTTAATTTCCTTTAGTAATAAAGATTAAATAAGTCCTATTGAACTCTGCTAAGTAAAATGCAAATAATAGTTTTAAGTCGCGTACAAGGTATGGCATGCCTATGCGATTATGCAATAACGAAAGTTATCTTCATTATAAGATTTATTCAAATCTGTTCACTGTACTACCATTATTAAAAGAAAATATAGCGGTTTATAAAACAAAATAATGTATTAAATTAATAAAATATCTACATTATTGAAAAATAAGTGATAAATTAAAAGTTTTTGAGACACAATGATCTTTAAAAAAATATACTAAAAAAAGCAATTAATATTAGCCTTATGGGTAAAAATATTTCGTATCTTTATTAGGTACTTGAGATATCTCTAGGTTTCTCTTTATTGGTACATCTATATTGCAATATTACGTACATATAACTCAAACTAGGTCCCTTATCGCATTCCTCTACCCTCTACAGTGAAAATCAAGTAAAAATCGGTCAATCTGTCTCTCGCACGAGAACCCATTTTCTTTCCCAGAATAAAAAATATCGGATATCACTCTCCTAAATCCTCTATCGACCAGTTAAAGTTAGTTCAGCCGTTCTATAGTTTAGGGGTTTGAAAAGACAAATTTCATTTTAGTTGAGAGCTAAATGCTATTATTAGTGGCTATTTTGAGACCACACTTTGTCCAATAAAGTGTTTTGTATTGGGAACAGTCGTTAATATTCTTTAATGCGTTATAAATTCAATAGACCCACTTAGCAAGCAGCGACATTTATCGTATAGAATAAATACAATTTGAATTCTTTGACTTAGTTAAAATATATTAGAAAATATCCGAAAAAACAAAACTTGCTGACGTTGATTAATTAAAACCGTTGGCATTGACTGAAAATAAAGCTCTAACTTTTCTCAAGAAACGTGCGTGTCGATAAGAAGCTCAAATTCTATTGCTCGGGGAAGACATGATAAGTTTGTGAAATATTTATTTAGGCAACAATAAAACATCTATACTAATATTATAAACGCGAAAGTTTGTAAGTATAGATGTATGGATTACTCTTTCACGTAATAACTACTGAATGGATTTTAATGAAACTTTACAATAATATAGCTTATACATCAGAATATCACATAGGCTACAATTTATAAAGATATTGTGTGAATTGTCCAAAATATGACGATAAGTATCAAGTAAGTAGTAAAAAATCTACCATCTGCGAGCTATTCTGGCGTGCGCTGCCAAAACCGCTAGAGTTATACATATGTAATGTATGATGGAAATGTTTATCTTAACAAGCGACTCACCCTCACTTCGCTCGGGATCGTCCCTAGATTTAGCGCGAGCGAAGCCGCGGGTTCCACTAGTATTTTTATAAATAAATCATGTTTATAAAGAAAAACTATATTTCATGTCGATTAAAATTTAGATCCATGCCTACTATAACTTTGTAATCTCTCATATCTATATATTTTTATTATATCGTAAAAATTGCTATTATTCAAATAATCAATATTAACGATAAGACAGTTTTATTCTTATTTCAGCACAATAGAAAATAATTCCAACAAAAAGTTTTTGTAATAATAAAGTATCAATAATATTTTATACAAACGAATCATCCTCTTCTTTGCTTTGGTTGTCCCTTTGTATATGTTAATATTTGAGTGGACTTGTAATTATTCTAAAATAAAAGCAGCATTAGTTAATGTTACTCCTTATAACATCAGCTATCTGATAGTAAAAGTCTTAGCAAAATGGGTAGAGCCGTTTCGGAGATTAGCCAGAACCAACACACAGACAGAATGATACGAACATTAAGAATTGATTTTTGATGAATTTTTCTTACATGTATCACGTCATATATCTATGTACCTTCTTATTTGCATTGCATGCATTTAGTTAAAAACCTTATGATGTTTTGATATGACAAACGAACGCTTAAATTTTATGTACCTATACGTATTATCTGTTCGAAGTATTGAAATGATACGTATCTCATTACGATTATACAAAATTTTACCCGATCTAAAGCGTACCATACATAGTTATCGTTTATAAAGCTGACAGTGTTGCCATTACATAGTCAATACCAGTCCACATTAAAATATTATGTATGTACACACATTAAATAACATTAGGTATTTGAAAGCCATGTGTAGTTGTTTTGATGACCCCATTCTTTACTTTATTTATTGAAACCGATTATTTGGAACGAGAATAATAATAGTCGAGTTAATAACCTGAAGTAATGTCAAATGTAATGAATTGAAACGATTAGGTTTTTCAGCTACATACGGAATACACAAAATGTTATTAAATGAATAAATATGTCGAGACATTATTACACACAGCGCCATCTAGTTCCGTGGTAAGCTACGAGGCTTGTGTTACGGATACCAGATAGTAGACTACACATATTATATATACATACATATTATAAATATTAAAAGATCCTATTACTTAAATTTATTGGTGTAATTTATAACTGTTATAGTTTAATCGCTAAAGCAGGTGATTCCACACATCTGCTAACCGGATAAAAGGTATTTTGTGTTAAACGTAATGAAAAAGTCGGCGGTAACGCGCTCGCTTGAAAAATTAGGTAAAGTGAATTCAAATACTGGGTTTTTCGCACCTCTGATATTTTCCAGCCTTATGGTGAAGGCAACATCATTATTTAATTAATTTTAATACTTTTTATTCTATTTTTGTGTATAAGGTAATTTTAATTAAATTAAAATTATTTAAATAATATATCTCAGCTAATTGCTATATAAAAGATTTATTTTATCTTCGTTAATTGAAGAAATAGGTACGTATTTATCAAACTAGGTACTTTACATGTTAAGAAAAAGTAAATTCCTTTATTAATAAAAAGTAATATTTTACAATAAAAACCTATATAAATAGACGTATTGGATGTCACTCTCTATTGAAATAAACCCGGAAACATCTTCACGTGCGTTATCGGGACCATTTGAAATCAAATATTTTTTATTTCGTATTGTGAATTCTAAGGTTATTATGTCAATCTTCCGCGTAAAAAAATATTTTCTTAACAAATTTTATTGTACTTTTATATAATACTTATTCTTAAAAGCCTCGTTGATCTAGTAAATAACATTTATACGACGTACGTCTTAACTCTTAAGAACACGCGTATTGGGTTTAATTCCCGGTCAGGTAAAAAGAAGTCTATGAGTTGTAGATCAAAAATCTAAGACGCTGACATATATTTCACATCATCTTAAATGAGTTATTATTATCTTAAACGTAGCTATTGTATTATTGAATATTAATTTATCACTACGTAGTATAAAATTAAGTCGCTTCCCGCTGTCTGTATGTCCCTATGTATGCTTAAATCTTTAAAACTACACAACGCATTTTGATGCGATTTTATTTAATAGATAGACTGATTCAAGAGGAAGGTATTAGTATATATTTTTATTGGCGGAACCTGCGGCTTCGCTCGCGATTACAAGAATGATGACTATGAGAGGGAATATAAAAGAAAGTTAACTCATAATAAAAATATTACAGCCAATAAAAAGTTTAAAAGTAAGTAGGAATTTATAACAATGTTAAATGAGGATAAGTTATGTGGATGTTGGTGTACTTGTAATACATATATAAAAAAACTATATTTTTTTTATAAAAGGGAGATTCTGCAAAACTTTAAATGTTGAGAAAAATTGTGGTAAAAGTTATTTTTTATTGTGGTTGGTTAAAGTTTGTAAATGAAAAGAACGTTTTCGAATGCTTACCAAACCGAAAGTCTGAAGAAATTAAAATCTAAATTGCAAGATCATCGTAACTAAATAATTAGAAACACAAAAGAAAATAACCAAAACAAAAATATTTTAATATAAAGAGGCTTAAGTATATTTTTGCTTACTAAACTAAACGATTGTACTCGTACATATAGTCAAAGTTAATGTTAAATATTTCCTTTAATTTCAATTGAGGAGATATTCAGATGTAGGTGGGTGAACATAAGCTTATAATTTTATATCAGCATGTCGGATTTTAAAACTTACGGAATTTAAAAAAAAATTCTCTTCTACAAAAAACGTAATACCTACATGTAAACCAAAATTTCTCATATAAAATGAAACAGTATGTACTGTAAATCTTTGCGTTATTCGTTATATATTTTGGCAGAATTAGAACCAATTCTTTGCTGTTAAAAAAATCGTAGATAAATGTTATTTTTGAGAAAAAAAAAGTCCTTTTTCAGAAAAAAATCTATTTTGTGTAACGACAAACTTACAACACCTAAATACAACATTTGATCCAAATCGTTAGTTGTCTCCGAGACACCCAAAATAAATTCATAGGCACACAAGAATTGCTCAATATTACAAGATTTTAGACTCCAAAAACTGTGTATCGTATTAGCAGATATAATAATACACGAACTCATATAATTCGTTCATAAAAAGAATTATCAAAATTATTAACAATAATATTTTTAAGACTTTGCTCAGTCGTTATCTCTGAAGCATAACAAATAATATTATATCTCTTTGATATAATGCAGCTAATCAATATCTGACTAATACTTACAAGAAGCTACTGTACGATATCTTATAGTCTATAGATAAAAATGGCCATGAACACTTTCAATCACACTAAAGAAGCTATAACAAGTGCATTTTTTACTAAAATTTATTTGAACTCTAACCTTTTCAATAACAAATCACGACCATCGAATACTATTATTTAAATTGTCTCTCGCATAATAGAAATAGCCATGACATCGAATGTCTAAAATTTCCACCTAATACTTGACGGGCTTGTTCTGGATATTTTTTTGAGACCCAAAAAAATCAACATAATTTTAAATATTAGCAAAAGTATTGTACTTACTACGCAATTAAGTAGAGTTAGACAGATGACACTAAAAATTGTAAGATTTTCTTTTTGTAATTGATTAAAACATTTCATTTTTTATTTCGAATATTATGAATTATAATTTAAGCCCTTTATTACTACTTCAACGGTATAATACATTAAGTAAATAATATGTCTCTATAATGTATTAAGTGCTCGAGCAAAAAATCAATTTGTGATGTAATCATTGAATAAAGAATAAATTACACATCAACTTTAAAAACAAAAACATCCGGTATAAAAACAAAGTGTCCATAGAGTATATCTTGTATTATGTAAAAAGACAACATTTAATACACATTTATTAGGAAATGGATAATATATTAAAAACTCTTTTAGTTAACTAAATTCAGACTACAATTTTAAACTCCGCACTTAGTTGCCTAAAATAAAACCAAACATTAACCTTCGTTTAAGCTGATAGATAAAAATGATTTACGACGCTTTTCCTGTACAGATCAACGGACGAAGTGTATGAAAAATATTTTAGAAGCAAGGGCAAGACTTTGGCTATTATCTTATAAAACCATATGCTATCGAATTTTAAGATTATTAATCAATCAACTTACTCGTAATATACACTTATTAAAACGCATGAGTGTTTGTATTTTTTTTCCAGAAATTGCCATGCATACTGACACAACTTTTTAAATATTCTTTTTTTATATTTTGGACAACGCCACAAGTATATGTAGAAGACTATTAAATTTTTGTTATCTAATAAATTATTCAATCCTTAACTAAACATTACAATAAAATTGTATTTTTAATATAACTATAATCTACTATAATTTATTTTAAACTGCATTTAAAATGGTAGGTGTACTTATGCGATATTTTTGATTTAGCAACAAAATATATTTATAATATAAATATTCGTATGCAAATAGTAACATTAAATGTTGATCAATCAATTTATCAAACTCTTTACAATTTTTACTAATTATCAAATTTCCGTCATTCAATTACAACATAATTTTGAAATATGTCCTATTAACATTAATATATTATTATTCATAAAACTTACATTGTTATCACAAGTAGCTTCCAAGGGCAAAACCGAATTTAATTCACAAAACAGTTTGACACACAAAAAAACTAAACTTTGACAGTCGCTTAAAATTCGTCCATAAAGTATTTAATGAGAAAAAAAAAATTAAGTCACCAAATATTTTTTTATATCACAACACTTCACTATGCGTATCAAAAAGGCCATTTCTTGAAAAGTCGTCGGGTCGGCATATTTTCACTCACAGTGTAACAGGCGTCCGTCGAGTTCAAATTCCGCGAAGCAACTGCCGGCTATCGGCGCGCACCTGTAGCTCTAACTTTGCTATTTTCAAAATTATATCGCATTGCATATTAATAATTATATCACATATTATTAATATATATTTTGCTAAGTCATTGTAAATACGGAAATATTTTTGCATAATATCTGTAATTTGACGCCTTAGATAATAAATGTTACTGAAGTTATTTTTTGGTCACTTATCAAAATATCGTATCAAATCAAATATTCTTTATTCAAATAGTCTTTTACAAGCTCTTTTAAATCGTCATTTTTTTAAATTAAATGTCAGTCTGTAAGTCTGCGAGTAAGCTTTCATACCCATATAGCACGAAAAATGTTGACTGTATGTTTTTTTGTAGCCAAAGCTTCTAACCAAAATCGTTGGATAAGCGATTAAGTCATACCAAAATTTGGTACAACATACATCTATGTGCATAAAATAAGTGAATGTGTATTGAAATTACATTGATTAAGGCAAGCGCTAAAGTAAAGTAAAAAAATGATTTATGTAAAAAATTTTGGTACAATGTGGCTTGCAAGGCATTTATTTGTACCTCGGTTTTCATTTTTTCGATTACCAATCGATATAACTATATTCAGATTATTGAACGTTTTAATTATAGATATGGCATATAATTGACAGAGGATTTTTCCGAACTGCTTTACCCTGCTTAGCTTTTTCTCTTCTATTTGCTAGCTGTTTTTTTATTATGGTCGAATTTCAACCACTGGGTCAGCTCTAGTATTTTATTATTCAGCTAACAATACCCCTCATTCTACTTCCTTTTTTATAATCTTCTTCTGGAATTGTACTTCTATCTACTAATAATAGGCTAACACTGACTGACAGTCTAAGCTAGGTTTCTAAGCATGAAAATTTGATGAATTTCTTAAAAATAGCGATGACAATAATTTAGTAACTAAAATTTTTAAACATTCGTTACCTAAATAACTTATGAGTTGTAAGACATTTTTAAAATTAACACGGAAAAACATATTAAGAAGCTTCAGTCTAATATATTATAACCAGCAATCAAATTTATATTGACATACGATCGTTTATTTTGAATATGACTAACTGTTTCCATTTAAAAGAATATGAAAGGCTCATCGATATACAATTGAAGCACAATTAGTTTCATTTTTACGGTTAGCCATTCCAATATATTAATAGATCCAATTGGTTTCACGCACATAAAAAAAATAATTCCAATTCGCCTATCTACGAGATAAGGCGAAGTTATCTTTAATTAACGTTCAGATAAAAGTTTATTGCAGAATTTTCTGAATATGTACTTGTTATTCAAATAATAATTATTATGACGTCTTTATGTACACGATGCTTGAGAGATAAGATAGTAAATGAAACGTTTTAAATTACTTCAACTAGTATCGTACCTATAAACTTTATTGAATACTAGCTTCGCGCAAGTTAAAATAAACTAAAAGGTTTTCATAATTTTCTAATAAAATAAAAGTAGCCTAAGTTACTCCTTATAACATTAGCTATCTGCGAGTGAAAGTCCCGTCAAAATTGTTCCAGCCGTTTTAGAGATTAGCTTGAATGGACAGACAAAAAAATTAAAAATTGATATTTTGATGTGTCTTTATAAACTTTCCTATTATGCATTTAGTGAAGACCTGTTAATTTGAAATTAAAAACCGACACTTCAATTTATTTTATGTAGGACTGATTTTTAAGTAAATTCGTATATTTTACTAATGGATATAAACACTTTTGAAATAAACGAAATTAACGAAATTAACGAATAAACGAAATTAACCAATTGATTTGTAAAGCTTATTTAATTTTTAGTTAATATATATTTTGTAAGAAATCGATTAACTTTGAACAAGTATGAGAAACATACAGTCAAGTAAAAAAATTGAAAGCCGTTGGTTTTTTTTGAATACTTAATACTATGTTTGACCTTACACTAAATTTATTAAAATATGTATACATATAAAATGCTCAGACTTATATATTGTCCATAAAATATCTAATGTGTGTGTTATTAAACAGGTTTTGGTTGTTCTTATTATATTCACTAGAAGAACAATCGCTTGTCATTGCGGCGCGGCGTTTGACTCTACATAAAGCGATCGTTAAATTAAAATTTTCTAATACTCGTATACCCGGTATAATATGTAAATAATCGGAATGAAAAACAAATGTCATATTCGCAATCAATTTTATAATTATATTTATTAAAAATGATAAATAGTTAGGATGAAAACTATAATTTAAGTTGGGACAAATCCCATTTGAAAAAAAATGTTAAGATCAAATACGTAGTTTCAAAGTTCCCGGATTAAACTCGAAAATGCGTTGCCTTTGTTACAATTTTATCAATAAAATTCAAAATCGCTTCAAGTGTTATACTTCTAAGGACAGTGTATCATACTTTAATTTGAATTTTATCTAATAAAAAAACAAGTAAACCCGGCCCGCTTCGCTCGGCGTGAGTTAAAATAAAATATTAAACGGTTTTTATAATTTTCTAATAAAATAAAAGTAGCGTAAGTCCTTATAACATTAACTGCCGGCGAGTAAAATACCGCCGAAATCATCCGTTTCAGAGATTAGCCGGAACAAACAGACAGACAAAAAATTTTAAAATTGATTTGTTGAGTTTTGTACGATCGCCTTATTTTATAATAAAAACCTATATAAGAGTTTGAGTACCGTATATTATTTTATATACATTTAGTGAAAAAAGCTGTTAATATGAATTAAAATATAATTTGGAAAATTTGAAGCATTTTATATTAGATACGCATACCGATTAGTTAGTCAACTATAATTTATATCGTAAAAGACCATGAAATTCCAGGAAAAGCCAGCGTGGGTTAAAAAAAGATTATCAACAGGAGATAGGTAATCGGTTTCAGCTAATAGTTTATTTGTTCTATTCATTAATCAGTCGATTAGGACGCTGAAGCGTTAAAATGAAATTGCAAAACAGAGGTTATTTTGTTATTTTTAATATCATTTTATTATATTACAAAATTTTTCATATATTATTAGTTATACATTTTGCATTTTATTTTTTTACTGTTATGTAATATGTTAATGGAAAAAACAGCTACTTTCCGAATAATAAAAATATCCCACTTTGTTAATTACTTATATTATATCCTAATAAGGAGCATATTAAAGGAATACACAAGGAGGACTAGGCAGTTATTTGCCTTCGGACCTATCCGTCGAAGCGCTGTAGATAAAATGAAACATTTGTAATCAGTAGAATGATTGGATGATTTATTCAACAATAGCGAGTTACCCTCGATTTAGCGCGAGCGAAGCCGCCGGTTTCGCTAGTAAATGCAAAAACTTTTCAAACTATATACTAAATCCTTTCTTGAGAACCACTATTCATTGGTGAAAACAGCATTAAAATCGGCAGTAGTTTTTGAGTTTAGTGTGAACAGACAGACAGACAAACGTGGCTGATGACTTGGTTTTATAATATGTTGTGATAATTGGTTCTGTAAATATATAAATTCACAAAGTGTACAATAAATAAAAATGCATAGAGGACAGTCTTGCTATACAAGTAGGTACTGAAGTCGAATAAACCGTTCTTTATTTCAGAACTATATTTCATGCATCCGATATAATAGGCGGATATAATGGTCGATATAAAGCTGATTATCTTTGTTTCGACGGACCTCAGCATCTATTTTCAGAGCTTTCTATTTAGAGAGAACTAACTTTTCAATGTTTAATAAGTGCGTAACTGCTCCTTAGACACTTCATTAAAACAGAAAACGTGTCGTTGGGTTTAAGTATATAATACCTACTGCCTTTTCTCTCCCGTGAGACGCCACATAACTACATTAGTACAGGTGATATGTTTTAATGCATGTCCCAACATTAAAAATATATTAAGCTAGCATTTCCCGGCTTCGCACGTGTTCTAAAGACCGGAAACCAAATTCTTACTGAATCGCGCGGTATGGTATCTCGCAGAACTAACGCCCGCCCTTCCCGTTTTTGCAACATTTTTCATTAATGCTCTGCTTCTATTAGTCGTAGCGTGATGTTATATAGTCTATAGCCTTCCTCGATAAACGGACTATCCAACACAAAAAGATTTTTTTTAAATCGAACCAGTAGTTTCTGAGATTAGCGCGTTCAATCAACCAAACAATAATATTCGTATAGATAAGTAATCTAAATATATAAAAGTAAAAGGTCTCTTACTCATCACGAACCGAACCGACGTATGAAGATGAAATTTGGCAGGGAGGTAGTTTAGAGTTAGTAGACATCCGCTAAAAACAGATTTTGTGACAGGGCCGAATTAAAGAGGTCAAAGAACTCTCGTAAGACTGTATGAAAGTTCTTCATTTATTGTGCTACAAATTTTAAATTTTGCAAGGGAAAGATGAACCCGAGCCAAGCAAGGGTGAATCGCTAGTAATATATTATAATGAATTACTTATAAAAAGCTTTATTCGAAACGAAACAATTCATAGAACTCGACCAATTTATAGGGCCCTTAATAAAAAGTCCGTCAAGTGTTCACAAAACATGCGATACAGATATTAGTAGCTTTATCAAAATCAAAGGCGTTTGTCAAACAAAAATTTGTGGTAAATTATTATTGAGAAAATATAAAGTCATTTTATTGTAAGATTATTTTAATAAACTTTATATAAGTTATTAGTTCTTTAAATATTATAAAACTTGCTTACAAAGAAATCCTTATAAAAGAAGAACACTGTACGACGTACGTGTACGAAAAAAAAGTACATAGTACGTTTTTTTTTATTTTTTTTAATATCTGAAGCTGTTCTTAAATTGAATAAGTCCAAAATCATTTATCACATAAGCTGTTATAGGAAGTGCCTTTCTCAATGTTTGTGTTTAAAGAATCTGTAGAGTCGTCTACTGATATTAATAAGGTCCAAGAGCTTGCTTATTTTTATTTTGTTTAAAAGCACTCATCGTGACAACTTAGAATTTAATAGCCTAATCGTTAAATCGCCCTTAGGACAGGACTATTTTTTGAAATATATGAAACATTTAAGGCCTGTTAATTGAATAAAAAATTAAAAACAGTATTCAATAAGCAACGATATTAAATTAATCAAAAAGCAATAATGACAACCTAAAAACTATTTTTAGTCGTATAAAAATTTATACGTATAGGTACTGTTTCGCTTTGCAAATCCCTAAGTATTACCTACCGACGTATTAAATAAAATAAATAAAAATGAATTCGACTTTCTTGCGTAGTAACAATTTCATTTATTCACTTTTATTTGTATATAAAAATAGTGATAACAGACTAAATATATCCAGGCATACTTAAAATTAATCAATAAATAAACATTCCTATACGTTATCTGTTGTCCTTAATCTATGACCCGTTGTAATGTTACGGCTTGTTAAATAAATGATTCGAATAAATAATGTACATACAAAGTATTGCCTTATATTGGTTAGAAATCGTTAGGTATTTGTAGAGTAAACTAATCCCTTTTTTAATGAATTTTAGAATGAAAATGTTTTTTTTTAATAATATAATATCAAGTCTAAGGTTTTTATCTATTCAGATTATGATATTTTCACGGATTTTTAACAACAGATTTTAACGTTTTTTATTAATACTTTTATTATACCTCTTCATCATACTTAATAATTTTCTAACTGAGTGAGTAAGTTTTAAACTTTATGTATATATTTTATTTTTCTATATATTTTATTTTTCTATATATTTTTTATTATATATTTTTCTATACTATTATTTATCTGAATGCTGAATGCTGTTGGCACTACTGGCCTTTATGGCGTCACCGGGCGGGGAGGCAGACAGAAGGTCCTGCCTAAGAATGGAGTATGAAGCTCAAGGGGTGTAGTTTCGTAAGGGCACCTCCTGCGAGGTTCGGACCGCGGCTTACGAAACTATAGAATGGAGGACTTGCCGTATTGGAGACGGCTGAGGGTAATTGAAATAGTCATTATTATTAAAACAGATGTTAAACCTATACGAGTAGTATCTGTCTGTCTATCTGACCGCTTCACGAGAAAACCAAAAATATATAGTAAATAAATTAAATATTACAAAGAATAGGTGTTAATGATATAATAATGATTTCTAATCTACACCTTTAAGTAATAATAATAGTAACGTATGTAAATAATAGTACATGACAATAATAGGTTTATAAATTTTTTTGTTATTTATTGTATTTGTGTAGGTCATACCCAAAATATTGGTCTCGTTAAGACACAGCTTTGTATGTAGCATCATAAATCACCGCGCATTGTCTCAATACGAACGCTTTATAAAGCTAATGAGTAACGACCCGCCCACGCCTCGCAGTCCCTAACTGATGTAAGCTCTCTGCCACTTTTTACTTTCAATACGAACTGAAATTATAGTGCCTTACTGAATCAGCTGATCTTAACCAAATGTTTGTAGATAAATGATATATTTTACACGAAAAATCATTAACTTATAATAATATACATATAATATGCTTGTTGTGCGTCTAGGAAAATTTCGTGTATGAATGTCGCACAATTCATTGTTGTTTTATTAATTATACTAGCGACTCACCCTCACTAGCTTATTTTTCAACGGAACACTAATTCTTCTTCTAAAATCATAGTATTCTAAGTTACTCATTATAACATTAGCTGTCCTTTCAAAATCTGTCCAGCCGTTTAAAAGATAAGGAAGAAGAAACGGACAGATAGACAAAAATGTAAAGAATTGTATTTTCAAAGAAAATATATTTAAATCATTTAAGTTGCATGTGACAATATACGAGTTAAAAGCCAAGCTAACTATTAACTGTAGTAATTAGCTTAAGAATTACTCAAATAATATTATTATGTAAACAATAGTGACAAGCTATATTCATCTCAACGACTTTCAGCCAAAGCTTAAATTAAAATAGACACCGATAATGTTTGTTAAATATCTGTCAATACAAATCATGCTAGAGTTGTTTATGTTTGAGAAAAAACGATCGTTTAATGTGCAAATGGTGAAAGTACCACTACTAAAAGTGTTTCATGATGAGAAGAATTGATGCTGCACTTAAGCGATTTTAAAATGAACGAATCTAAATTATTATTTTATAAACAAAACCCATTGTTTTCATAATAAAATAGTAATTTATCATATATTAAAAGATATTGTAAACTATTTAATGCATTGAAATAAATCTATATCCTTTTATTATTAGACACCTGCACAAATTAGATAAACATGAGCGAATTGGTTTAGGGATGTGTGCAAATATATTACTTGTACTAATCAATTTAAAGTTAAGAAGTAAGATTTTCTAACTTCTAAAATCTCCTTATATAACATAGGTTTAACGCGAGTAAACCCACGGGTTAGGCTAGTTAAAAAAACTTCTCTTTTGAAGTCGTTTAAAAAGTAGCCTAAGTTGCGCCTGAAACGGCTAATGTTATACATTAGCCGTTTCATAGATTAGCCGGAACAAACAGACCGACTGACAGAGAGAAATATGGTATTTTATTATTATAATTTATTACTCTTGCGAAACAAGAATAAATTGACGACACGTTTGGCTCAGTTGGTAATGACCCTGCTTTCTGCGCCAGCGGTCGCGAGTTTGAATCCTGCTGGGGGCATTAATTTGTTGAGCACGAATGTTTGTTTGTTACTCCAGGCATGGGTGTTTATATTTATAATATTTATGTATTAAAATGTATATATTATGTATATAGTATATCAACTATCTGGTATCCGTAACACAAGCCTCATAGCTTACCACGGAACTAGATGGCGCTGTTGTATTAATGTCCCAGCATATTTATTTACTTATTTAAATCGTGTTAAAATATAAGAAACAGTATCTTTTAAAGTAGAAATGGAGCTCTTGCTTTAAATCTGTTTTGTTGTAGCGATTTCTCTAACAATATATTTTCTGCAACGTCGGAAGTTTTCGAATCCGGTGATACTTACGTTTATTAACCCCAACGGTTTCGATTTATATCCTACCCTGACCGTATCAATATTGAGTGCGATGGTTACTGTACAGGAAATTAGTTCAACAAACCAATGGTGTTGGTTAACCGTTAGTCAATAATCCTAATATCCGACATATGTTTGCCTGCTGCCATGTAACACCTGAATTAATTGAAGTTTTAATGTAATTAAAGAGTTTTGAATAAGAATAAAGAAGGATAGAACACTTTAAGAGCTTATAGTATGTTGGGACATTAGTAAAACAGCGCCATCTAGTTTCGTGGTAAGCTACGAGGCTTGTGTTATGGATACCAAATAGTTGATAAACTACACATATATATATTCTTTATTGCACATGAAAAAAAAACAAACATACATATAATAGAGAAGTTGAGGGCATATATTGAGGCATATATACAATTTAAATACATACATATTGTAAACATATACTAGCATTTCCCACGGCTTCATCCACTATTAACAACCGTTTTTTAATTTGTAGATTTTATATAGACACGGTAGAATACGTATTGTTTGTAGACGTTTACTCGGATCTATCATTATACCCAATTTCATCAAAATCTGACCAATGGTTTTCTCGTGATGCGAAATTGACAAAAATCTAAAAACTCGGACAGACAAAATCTAAAGACTCAAATCGTCGGACTCTGTATCATCCATTATGACATTTACCGTATAGATTCGACTAACTTAGAATTTTACTATAAGTAAGTAAGGATTACTATATCTGATGACAACAACCAATAATTTTTATTTTACTTTGAGTAAATAAATATTTTCAATAAATATTAGAACACTTATACACTGAGTGTATAAATTATTTTGCACAAGTGTACTCTCGTATTCTTGTGGGACTACTCAATACGAGCCGGCGGTGAAAATCAATAATCGCCCAATCCGGGTATCGAACCCTCTGGTTACGTAACCGTACATGCTAGTCACGAGACCGTCAAGGTGTTTATTTTAATATGTATTCATAGTAAGGAAATGACTTAACACTCAGCTTAAAAATCTAAATACGAATATTTACTTCAAACGAACATCGAACTCAAGATATATGGCATTAGAAGCCGGTTTTATAAATACTATGGTTAACACCAACGAGGTCAGTGGAAAAATAGTATTCCAAATGCTGTATACATTTAAAATGAGTTGTAAATATAATAATTTAAAATTATTCATCGAGGCAACCTTGATCATGGCCTTTTAGGGAAGCATCGACATACTTTAAATGACGAAACATATACATTAATTAAAATTCTGTTTGTGACTTAATCTGCATAATTAATTATTATTTTAATATTGTTCATAATAATGGGCACTTTCTTTGTAAATTATGTATCTATTAGTCAGATGTAACATTCTTAATGAAAAATGAAAATTGTACATACCTAGTTTAAGATAGAAAGTCGCAAAATGAATACATTTCGAATATCAAAATATTGATTAAAATGAAGCAAATATACTTGTACCACTCGATCGACTACTCAAATATTGATACAGAAAGAAGTCCTAAAAATAGCCTAAGGCCCTTCGGTTTGATCATCGAATACTGTATGAAAAAGTTCATAAAACTTCTTTCCTTTTTCCAACGACAATATTTTCAGTTTCAATCAAATGTTAACATGCCAGTCATACTTATTCTATAATACATATAAGTTTTTTCTTGTCTTACGCTCGCTTACCTCTTATAATTCAGTCATAGCCTTCATCTGCCCCTGGACGCAATTCATCAACGTTTAAATTAAAAGTGAACAGGTCACAGATAGATCTTCATATTTATAATATTAGTATGGATGAATAGACAAATACTAATATTTAATATTAGAATTCAAAAAAGCATCGTAAAGGAGGCCATTAATTTCTCTATAGAATTTGTTCAAAAGGCAACACAATATGTATGTACCTACAATTTCATATCTTAAGCGTTGAGTTCCTTTGAGTGATTGACATGAATTGAATTTGAAGGAAATTTCAAGACGTTAGAAAGGGTAATATTAGGTATCTAATTATTATAATAATTAGATACCTAATATTAATTATTACTCGCGAGTGTTGAGTGATTGATTTATTAAATACAACTTTGACAGACTCCATATTATATAAATAACTCTGTAAGCTTTTTCTAATTTGTTAATAGCTTTCTACCTAGTTCTTATTTGAGAATTTAAACTCATAACTAATATTCGGTACATAAAATTCTTTAACTAGTAGTTATCTATCGTTTAGCAAGGAAAATACGCAGTTTTGCATAGTATTTTATCATTATATAATTGCATAAGATTACTTTCATAATCACTACATAGTATAAAACAAAGTCGCTTCCTCTGTCCCTATATCCCTATGTATGCTTAAATCTTTAAAACTACGCAACGGATTTTGATGCGGTTTTTTTAATAGATAGAGTGATTCAAGAGGAAGGTTTATATGCATAACTAGCGGATCCCGCGGCTTTGCCTGTGCTAAATCTAGTAATAATAAAAATAAAAATAGTAAAGGATAATTTAGATTATGTTGACTGTTTCAGAAATAATTCACAAATTTGGTCTTTCTATGCCATTTTCTTTCAATGAAGTACAAATAAGTCTTGCTTCGTTTCTCCTGTCTCAAGAACATCTCTATATAATGCTTTAATTTAAATAAGCATAGAGTAAAATTTTACGATTGTACATACATTTGATGTATTTATTTTTTAAGGTTTAGCCACATACACGTACTAAAACATTTTTTGTCAACCACCCTCAATAGTTCAGCCATTGTATACGTACCTAATACTTTCACAAGTTTTGTTATCTTTTTTCAGTTAAGAATCTAAAAAACTATTATAAGGTTCAAATATTCTAAAAAACTTATCAAAGTAAGGAAAAATATAAAAGAAAAGAGACTTGATTATAAATAAATGTGCGACTTGCGCTTGCTTACTTACTTTCTTTTCCATTATAAGATCTTACCGCACTCAACTGATTGATATGTTAATTATTAACTTTGTTACTAAAAGTTTCGTGTAATAAATCAGTGACATTTTTATACGAAGAACGGTCGAACCAATTACTGTGTTTTCCCGCGGGCATAAGAGATTTTCCTGTAGTAAAGAGCAAAAGCGAGTAATAAGTTACCGCTACACAAAATTAAGTTAAAATTCCTTTTGCGTGAAAAACAAAAAAATAAACAAACAAACAAGCCAAAAAATACTATTAAATGAGTTATTATAGTCTATATACAATATAAATAGTATTTTTTTTTTAAACATTTCATTACATATCGCTTCGTTTGTATTTTATTGTATGTGTAGTTAACAAAAAGATAGCAATTCAGCATTCTTTACAAATTGGTCTAATAAACGGAAAATGTGGGATTAAAATATGTAAATATTTTTAGTTTAATCATACATTTTATTATCTCCAAGCTCCATACATATTATGAGGTAATTAAAATACGCAAGCGTAATCTATTATACTAGCATATAAATATATACATTAATACGCATATTATGGTACAAACAGAAAAGCATGTTGTTTAATTTTAAGCACAAACTGCTAACGCTACAAAATCAGATTTTTGTATATTGACCATAAACAGCTGTAGAAGGATCTTCTGTAGGATTCACATCATAACAATATTAGCGACTAACCCTCGCATCGCTCGGGTTCGTCTCTAGATTTAGCGCGAGTGAAGCCGCGGCTTCAGCTAGTAAATGTATACAAAAATATGACAAATTATATATTAAACCCTTTTTCGAGAACCACTCTATCCATTGGTGAAAACAGCATAAAAATGGCTGCAGTAGATTTTGAGTTTATCGCGAACAAACACACAGATGCGGTGGAGGACTTTGTTTTATAACATGTAGTGATAGTGATATCAGTGGTCATGAAAGTTTCAAGACATATTAATACTACTGTCTGCGGTTTAGCATATTATAATTTAATCCACAATCCTCAAACATGATATTCTACTTTGGATTGAACCCGTGCTCGATGTATACCTACATTGTACATATAAGTAGATACAGAACAGCAAACGTTAACATTTTTAATTATTAATTAATTTTAATTTTATTTAATTTTAATTAATTAATCATTTCGCTCCATTCACATGGACGTAAGGTGAAAAATTTATTCACTGTTTATTACTTTCCTGTTATACAATATTTCTTGTAGTAAAGAAACGGCTAAGCCGAATATTCTGACTAAGGTGTAGAGTTTGTGACGTTAGAGCTTGTACAGTTAAGACGTGTAGAGTTATAAGACTGGCTCTACATGAGATCTGATAACTTTTTGACTGTGCCATATGCTCTCGTCTTCTTCACTTCTTTCTGTAAGTTTTTATAACAATACTTTTTATGTTTATTTTATGAATAACATTTATTTTATTACTTATAACGAGGTCAATTGCCTATATTAATTTTCAGACCTCTAGCATCAAAATTACGTCTCCTACAAACTTCTATACAAGTTCCAGCCGAGTCCAGGAGGGTAAAAGTTTCCTGTTTTAGACTTTTTTGTTATTTGTGTACTAATACTAGCTTAAATACCATATTTTAGCTTGTAATTATCAGTGAGTCAATGACGAAATCGGTTTTTATAGATATCCAATACAATCTAAAGCTATGTAAGAGCTATTTAATTAAAACTTTATGTTTAATGATTCCACTATTGACACAATATCCCGAAAATTTTGTTTATGTGGTAAAATCAAACCCAAGTTTTGAGGTTTCACAAAATTTGTAGTACCCTTGCGCTTCAGTTGTCTCATCCGGGATCTTCCGTTTAATATTAAATGATTTTATGGATAACCCGACTTTTCTTGTGATTATGGAGTCAGACTATAGTTTATTTTACATTCATATAAACCAATAACATTTATTTTAAACCTTACCATATTTTGTATCTGTATCCATAACTAGTTGTTTCTGTATAATATACGCTAAATACTAACCGCGGTATGTTTCACTGTAAAAGCATACTAATTGGAATTTATTTATGTCTAGTCAGTTAAACAAACGAGTTATAGTGCTATTAAAATTTTAATGTTATTTATGTACTTTAACTAACTCTGGTTACCTTCCTAACTATTTAATGTCCATTTATGATACAATGTTCTAACATCAAGTAATTTTGTCCTACATTTTGTAAAGTAACTAGTACTTTGTGGAAAAAATCCACTAATAAATTAAATTAGTTAAAAGTTTTAAATAATGCAGTATGAAAGTTTAACCGTAAAAATTATGAACGTATCCTTCATACATTGTATGTAATTTTCTGTAACTGAGTAAACATTTTAAAGGAGATTCTGTTATAATGTTTTGAAACACTGATCGTGCTTACTTAGTATTATTGGTTCAGTCATTCAAAATGACTTGTAATGTAAGTTATCAGTAGAATTTTCTCGAAATTTATATATAAGTTAAGATAATCATAACATTATTGAATATCTATGTATCTATAAAATGAAAACGTAATATATGTTTGTTTAAAACTTACGCTTAATTAATCGTCTATTTTGATGATATATTGGTAATAATCAATAGATTTTTCTTTTGTTTAAAGTGAATAATTTAAATACTTTTTTTAAATTCACACTGATCAAACCATAATCCACAACCGTGGTGGGCTTTACACGTCTTAACAAAACTAGTTAGGCCTTCTCTATTAGGCAATATGCATGTTTTATTACGTTGTTTTTACTTCATCTTGTTAGCAAGTACATGAAAATCTCCGAGGTGCGATTGTCAAGTTCGAGCCCAACGAAGCTACCAAGCAAGCAATGATCTACCAAACTGGGAAAAGCAAATAAAAATGTGTTAAAAAACACCTCTGAAGCGTAGTTTGGGTTACCGGTTTTTTAACGCATGAAGCCCACAATACATGTTTTACTTGTCTGGTTGAAACGCATCACATAATTTCAAAGAAAACGACCACATTATCCTACGACTATACACGAGGGACACGACCCTTTTTAAACTTGACAATATTTTATATTATGATCACTATAGTCGTAGCTTAGGTAACATTGTTTGTCATGCAATTAAGTGGGCTCTTACTAACTATTCATCAAATTTTTTATTGCAAAGCGGATGCAAAGCAAAAGAAAATCTATTTTCAACAGTTCATATTAAAACTGAAAATATTCTGGTCCTAGCGATCATTTGGCCTAAATGGCGCCATATAACTGTATTGCTGTGGAGATTATGGATTTTGAAAAGTGGAAATCTTCTATAATTTTGAGCTACATAATATTTAAGAATATTTTCTCAATTTATTTTCGCGTCGAATGCATAAATATGAAGTTGATTAGTAGACTTTATAAAAGAGCGTCCAAGTTTCAGCTCTAAGTTTTTCGATTTCGAAGCTAATTCTCAGTGTCATATAAAAAATTGTTGTACTAGTATACCTACTATGAGATAAATTGAAATCATAAGTGTTTTTTTGCTATTAGGTATGACGTTTTTATTTAACGCTAAGTAATCAAATATACCACTGAATAATGATCGTTGAAGTAGGAAAAATAAAATAATATGAAATACTAGTCATTCACCCTTGCTCCGCTCAGGATATTTTAATGGTCAGTATGCTTTAATCAATTAATATATTGTCCCGTAGTAATAATACAAAATTTTATCAGTCTATAGATATAGATAGACAAACGGACACAGAAAATTCTACTAAACTATAAGAATCGGCCTATGTATAGATAATAATGATTATTTCAACAATATTTCCTTACTTCTGTTGTACAAAATTAACTCACTTAAAATTTTATTAACGAATATTTATAGACTTGCATTTGCCGCGGCTTCGCATGCGTTCTAAAGACCGGAAACCAAATACTTTCTGAATCGCGTATGGTACCTCGCAGAACTAACGCCCTTCCCGTTTTTGCTACATTCTTCATTGATGCTGCGCTCCTATCAGTCGTAGCGTGATTTAATATAGCCTATAGCCTTCCTCGATAAACGGATTATCCAACACAAAAAGCATTATTCAAATCGACCAAGTCGTTCCTGAGATTAGGGCGTTCAACCAAAAAAACAAACAAACTCTTCAGTTTTATAATATTAGTATAGATATAGCCTGTATTCTTAGTATTGAGATAGTATAGCAGTAGTTATAGGGTAAGTTAATATACATATAAGTTAATACATAAGAAATTGTGTCGATAGTCATATTAGTCAATAGCGCAACCAATATTCCAAGGGTCTCTTACTTAACCGTTGGATCAAGAGCTAGATGCAAATGGCTTGAAACGTCAATATTGTTAAGATTTTTCTCAATAATGCTTATTTTGTCTTAAGCACTTTGTATACAAAATTTATTTTATAAAAAAGATATTATATATTATATGTATAGGTAAAAATGAAATTTGCTGTGCAAAGTACAAAAACTTACCACGGTTATTGTTATTCAGAATTAACTCAATACGCCAATCTTGTCTTTAAACCTTATTCTTGATAAATTCTTATTAGAATTATAGATCTTGTTCATCTTTGAAGTCACTTAGATTTTAACCAAAAATGCGGATACTTTAAAATTATTACAATTTAGATCGAGTAGATATATATAATTATTACACCTATAATGAAAAATGAGAGGCCCTTTAATGATAAATATTTGCCCAGTACTTATTTTTCATTATATATTCATACTACATACTGTATAGAAACTGACAGTTACATTTGAACTCGTTTCGTAAACATTAATCATTCCTCTAAAATGTAAACAAGTAAATTCTCTGAAAAAGCCTCAGCGTATTTAAAAACAGAAGAGATGGACGTTTAAAATTCATGACAATTACATACTGCGTGAAATGCTAAATACGCGAACATTGCTTTGACTAATTAAATATTTGCTTTAATGAAATAGCAGTTCATTAGAAACAGTTCTTTTTACATTTTTTACGAACCATTTGTCAAAATTAATATTTAATTAGAAGGATTTTTACTACATAATATAAAACAAAGTCTGTCTGTCCCTATGTATGCTTAGATCTTTAAAAATGCGCAACGAATTTTAATGCGGTTTTTTTTAATAAATAGAGTGATTCAAGAGGAAGGTTTATATGTATAACTAACGGAATCCGCGGCTACGCTCGCGCTAAATCTATGCTAGCATACAATAAAACGATATTCACAGATGGACAATTTTACCCATATTTTTAGACTATTACAAAAACAATTAAAGTAACTTTAACATTCTAACTCCTAACGAAATGTTCTTAAAATATAAAAGCTAAGCAATTCTCAGTTTGAAATTTACGAAATTTTGAATATATTTAAAGTTGCTTAATTCCGTACCGTTTATAAGTGGGCACTAGCGTCGAAATTATTTTACTGTTGGAAGAATAGTAAGAAAACGTCATCGTGGAAGGGATATTACGTAGTAACGGCGAGCTTATATAAGCCTGTGCGCGCTTCATTCGAGGCGAATTTTACGTACTGTAAACTAGTGAAAGGGGAAACCTTGTTCGTTTGGAAAGTCAACCTGCCTATTTTGTAAATTAAAAGTTAGAGCTTTTATTTTATTTTTGTAGACTGTGTTTGCTTAAATTGTTATGTAATGTATATGTGAACAAATAGTCGTTATTGTCTTTTAATTTTTTTCGAAATTTCACTTCTGGTTCCTAAAATTACATATATTAGGTATTATGGGGAAACAAAATTTCTGTAGTCACAGTATTTGCAGGTTGACGATTTTGTTAAGCTGACTGAGTGATTTAGCTTAAGCAAAATGTACTAACATGCTACTAAATTTATTAAATTAAAATTATAGTGTCATAGAATATTATTTAAATAAATTCTTTTTTATAATGATAATTTTATCAAATATTGTTACTTACATCTTTTATACCTCTCTACCCCTTAGACCTATATGTTTGTTGATTTTATTACAAAAATCTGTTTTAAATACGTCAGTAGCTTAGGTAGCTCTCTCGCATACTCTCCCAGGGACGCGCCCATATTAGTGGGCGGCGGATGCTACTACGGTTAGAGGGCTACGCCCTGGTACCGTTTCCCCACGGTCCGTAAGGGCCGTGTGAAGAAAACTCGACGGTCGTAGCTCTCTCGCTTGGGTAAATGAGTAAAGTTGGTTTAAATCTAGTAACTCGCACCTGTGATATTTCAAGATATGATATTTTAATAGGATCTCTTTCTCTTCCTTTCTCACTCCCCTTATGTACATTATACGTATAATAGAATTCTAAGTCGAATCTGCATAATTATATTCTTTATTGCACTTAAAAGGTCAAACAGAGTAACACAAAAACAAAAAAATTAGTTGACAAAGGTGGACTTATCCCTATAAGAGATAGTAAATATTTTTGGAAAAATCTATCGCATTACCAAAGTTTACCAAAATCTGTCTAGTGGTTTTCTGGTGATGCCGTGATAGACAGACAGATAAACAAAAATTCTAAATAAAAAATATTGCTATAGTATGTATAGAATGTATATTTACATATATTCGACGGTAACTGGGAATAAGAGTCAATTAACTTTCAGTGTCGAGGGTACTATTCGTTTATTTAACATCGACATGTCATTCCCCAGACATTGCATGACATTTTTAATAAAAACTAGTGAAGATTTTATCTTTACAATAGAATCTTTAGGAATATTCTCGTATTTTTGAGATTATTAGTACCTAGTTGTTAAAAATAATTAGTAGCTCTATTGACAGTCAAAATAATTTTTTATGCTTATCGAGTTGTTATATTTTTAATGATTCTTAAATAATGATTGAAGAAACTACTATAAAAAGATGAAAATACATGGTAAAGGCTATTTTACCCAAAACCACATGGTATTATGGAGTTTTATACGTCCGTCATTAGTAACCGTATTCATTAACTTGAATGACCGTTTTCCCTTCATCCTCCGCCTTCGTTCCCCCCTCCCTCCCACTTCCCTCCCTCCTCCATCCCTCCCTTTCCTGAAAGGCCGGCAACGCATCTGCAAGCCTGGCTTGCAGATGTCCATGGGCGGAGGTCATCACTTCCCATCAGGTGAGCCTCCTGTCCGTTTGCCCCCTTTTTACCATAAAAAAAAAAAGATTATTATTCGATGGGTCTAGTAAGTTACGAAATTTATAAGAAATTCATCGTCACCCTACATAATATCGAAACAGTATGCACTTGCAGTTAAGGGAGTCTTCTAACAAGATTACCTAATTATACAAACTCACTCTCAATGGCGAGCAGACAAGTTTTAGCCGTTCCATGTAACAACATGATTAATCTTATTTAATTAAAGTAAATGTTAAAAAAACCAAAAGCGTAATATTTTTAATCTCAATATGCAATGGGTTATACCTCAAAACGATCCGAGAAAGATCAGGTGTGGGATCACTTTTTTTTGGTTTTATATGCTTTCGAACTATCACTAACTTTCCAACTGTAGATTGTTACTGAATTTTTTTATCAAAAATATAACAATAACTTGAAAAGTTAATAAGAAAAAAAAATCGCAGATGAAAACGTCAGACTTTAAGAGTCTTGGAATCAGAAATATCTTTTATTACTTAGTGACGCGCGCCATTTAATCGCTTTAATACTGTTAGGAACGTTTTACGGTTTCAATAATAGAAATATAAAATTATTTGATTATAAATTTATTTAAACTATACTATAAAATTGATCGGCTCTTAAATGTAGTTGTTTCTTTAAAACTTTGATATACCTACTTAACTTTTGCAAGTTATCTTTAGGAATCTATAGTTATATTAATTACTAACTTTCGTGCTTGTCCCAAACGAAAAACAATAACTATTTTTCCCCAGGGGACCTTATATCACTTAGAGATATAAAAAAATCGAATTAGTAGTTGACAAGTTGTCACTTGGAATTTGATTTCCGTTGCTTCGTAAGAATCAATGAATTATAATAAGGCGTTGACACTCTACGTGTTATTCAATAAACACACTATGAAATAAATTGTACTAGTATTTTTGTTGACGGTTACAAATGTCATGCTTTAAAAGTGCTATTTCGTATGTTCGAGACTTATATTATTAAATATAAAATGATAATATTGGTAACACAGGAAGAATCGGCTGATCTTAGTATCATCAGCATCTCGTAACATATGCTTGATTTTTAATTTTTTTTTCAAGCCCTCTACTAACAAAAAGTCAGTAATATGTGAAAAAAAACAAAATTTAAACTGTGTCTATTCGTAAAAATATTCCATAAACTTATTACGTCCTATACCTTGCAAAATTTTTTCTATGTCAGTAAATCACAGGCCAGCCGGCGACGATTATTTTCACGTCATCGCCGCTAACGATGCAACTTGTAGCTGCGAGTAATTTCCGCTAGAAAAATTTCTTTCTTGAGACGATCGTCGATAATAATTAGTGGCGGAAAGTGAAAACGGATTTTGTTCTAGTTCCCATTTTTTTTTCATTTGCAAATCCCTGTTCTTAGTGCTTGAACTATTTTTGTTTCATTGTAAGTAGACTGAAGATAGTACTGTATTTTTAATCATGGTAACACTTATTACGTTAAGATAATATTATAATCAGAACGTTTTTACATTTTATACTCATTATCTAAGAGGGAAATATATTAATATTAAAGTCCTCCTGTCCAATTTCAGTCACGACAGGCAATCGCATTAAAACGAGAACGTGTGTAGGATATATTATGGTGTACAAGTATGCGTGCGAACACACTGCTCTTGTGAGCGCTCTCCATTCCCTTTCCTCTCAACATTCGACGGGATGATACTTCGACAAGATTGGAGAGGAGACAGGAGGGGAACCAATAGCTTTATGTGCTATAACCGCACTCCTAAAGAATGGGGATGTAACTTTACTTACTTCTCAACTCCGAATCGCTACTAAGTTTCTTTATAAAAATAAAATAATAATATTACTTGTTCCGGGAAGCCAACCCTGGAACTATACATAGATCTATTGAATCAGTTTTCGAACCTGCTAAGCATTATTCTTTCTACTTATATTGTTTTCATTTCATTTAATTTTCGTAAAATTTAACGTACTCCACTAGTTTTCCTACAATCGTGTTTCCTAAAAATTATTCACTTCAAGTTCTCCGCTGTGAAGAATACGAAATATTTCTAAGAAATGAGTCTTGGTAAAGTTTGTTACGAAGGAAATGTCAATAAATTCTATTGCGAATCACTAAGCAAAGCTCCCCTACATTACTATTATAGTGATATTTTTCTTATTCTCATAAAATATTCAGTAATAATTATTATATTGCCTTTCAAAATGTCTCAGCAACCTTAGTTTTCAAAGAAACAACTAACATTATAATGTAGCAGCCCGTACCTATGTTATATAAAATAAATGTTCATCCACTGTAAGCTGTGTTTAAGCTCTCTGACATGACATCAAGTTACATTCCACGCTACAAAGTCGGAAGTCATACTAAATCTTAGTCTAAAGTCTAAACTACAGAAATAGCGTTTAACATTGTTTGTATATTTTACTAATCTATAATAATATTATAATGTAGAAGAGTTTGTTTGTTTGTTTGGTTAAACGCGCTATTCTCAGAAACTACTGGTCCGAATTGTAAAATTCTTTTTGTGTTGGATAGTCCGTTAATCGAGGAATGCTATAGGCTATATTAAATCTCGCTACAATACTAATACGAGCGGAGCATCAATGAAAAATGTTGCAAAAACGGGAAGGACGGGCGTTAGTTTTGCAAGTACCGTACCGCGTGTAATATTGGAACATTAATACGTATCACCAATTAGTTACATTTAAAGCTGCCTTTTTTATTGTTGAAAAATGCATTTAGGCATACCACAAGTGGCTATTTCTGACTTACCGGTTAGAAAGGTCATTACAACCCACTAAAACCCAACAGACCTTCCGTGAAGTCCCAACGCTAGGACCAAAGCAGACTACCACCAATGCATTACTGCACAGTCCATTCTGATATCAGAGGAGTAGAAGGAGAAACCCGCATAGCATGCCGCTCACCGAAGTGGGCGACCTCCATGTGCGTCTTCTTAGTTTTGTTTTAGTTAGTTACTTTTAGTTATAAAAACGAAAGACAAATAATAAACGAACATAGTACTAGTTATTTATTAATTTTGATATTAAGATCATTGTATTTCAATTATTGCCCAATTAATCGAGATAGTACTTGCAGATATAAACTACCTGAGTTCAAGTCCTGACTCACGACAAAGTATTTCTGTAAACTACTTCCTAGTTCCTACTATTGTCATAACGGAATTAAAACGTCATAGCTTCGAGTCCGGGTCGTGCCCAAAATAGTTATTAAGTTTTCTGTCAAAATTATATAAACACAAGTCAAACACTCTTGTTCCTCGGAAATGTTCTAAAGTTTTCGGAAGCTCCAAATGACGCGGTTATTTCGAAAACATACCACACATATTTGAATGATAAATCACATACAAACTATTTCTGAAGTAGAATTTCTATTGTATAGTAATAGAAATATGCAAGCCTATAATAACTCACGTCTAGCTAGATATCGGGCTTATGTTTCAAAGTCAGCAACTGTCACGAACGCGAAGTACGATGTATCGCGGGATTTTCAATTGTGCAAACAAATTTTAGTGCTAATCTACTGTCGAGCTTTGGAATTTTGAGTTTGTTTTGATTTCTTAATTTGATATAGCGTCTATTGGTTTATTTTCTGATTTTTTTTCTGAAATTTACACATGTAAATCTGTATCTGTGTTAATTAAAATGACTATAATAATAGAGTCATAGGATTCAATAAGAATTTCCATTAAATATTTAATTGACTCAGGATTTTACATACAAGCAAGTTCGACCTTTGCTGGGCGTAAGTTAATAAATCAAACAGCTTTTATAGAATTCTGATAAAATAAATCTAGCCTAAGTTACTCCGTATAGCATTAGCTATCTGCGAGTGAAAGACTCGTCAAAATCAGTTCAGCCATTTCAGAGATGAGCTGGAACAAAACAGACAGACAGACAAAAGTTTTAATAATCGATTTTTTTATGTAAGTACCGTATATACTTTCATATGCATTAAGTGAAAAGCTGTTTATTTGAAATTAAAAACAGACACTTCAACTTTATTTATATATACTGTAAACATTTGACTTGAATTATTGAAGTATATATATATATATATATATATATATATATATATATATATATATATATATAATATACATTATGTAATATCTTTGATAAATATTATCTCAGATTTCAAAAGCAAAATAGTGTAGGTACCTTGTCGTTTTCGCGTCCTCTTTTTGTTATTATGGTCATGAATGGACACGGCGCGGCGTGTACTAAACATTTGCGTCAGAATCACAAATATCACTATATTCGAGTAATCGGAAAATGGTTTTCTCAAGAAATTTCGATATTTATTCCCGAGATGGACTCGATCCGTCAATCGCAAGCTTATCATATTTTCCGTCATGAAACGAAAATTGAATTCGAAGCTGCGACATCAAATAATACCTACTGAGTTTATTATTTTTATATCATTGCTGTAAATTCCTTATTACTAGATTGGCTTCGTGTGATGTTATGTTCATGTGCTTTTCTAAGTATATTTTTGGCTTTTCAACCGACTTCAAAAAGGATAGACTTCAAAGGGTTTCGGGCATAACTCCTTCTCCAGCCAAAGCCAAATAATCTTAATAGATTAAAATTTACTCGATTGATCTATCAATTTATAAGCAAAATCAAAATACCTGCTCGAAAACTGTCCTTCACGGCTACACCGATGCCAATAATAACTAAGTAATTAAAAGTGTTAATTTTTACTTTTTAGTTTAGGTTTGTACAGTTTTGGAGTCGGCTTTTATTTTACTTCTTTTTTACACCTTGAAAACCTAATTTAAAAGCCTACAGAACCAATATTCTTCTTGCCTTAACGTAGCAAGTGAAATCATTTTATAATAATGTTATATGAATTAAAATATCACTATTATAATAAACCAATGAAGATGTCCGCTTACGTCTTTCTTCTTTATGGTATATCATCATCATAATATGATTTTTTGTAGCATTTGCCTTTCATTTTCGCACCAAATTTATTTAAATTTACTAAGGTCTACATAAACGATTCATACATTTACGTTCCTAGATTAAACACTAATAAATATTTGACATTTTAAACTAAATATTACAGGAAGATTGTTTTCTTTTCTTCTTTTTGATTCTCTCTCGCTTGCGTGCTGTTAAGCATTCGTAATTTCAGGAACCAAAAACAAAATAAATCCATGAAAAGATCAAAAGGTAATTTTATTTAAAATATCTATTCATTTTAATTACTATTTATCAAAGGTGTTAAAATCACGGCATGTTTCTATACTATAAATAAATTAATTAATAAATATGTTGGGACATTATTACAACAGCACCATGTAGTTCCGTGGTAAGTTACGAGGCTTGTGTTACGGATACCAGATAGTTGATATACTACATATATATATATAAATTGTAAATAGGTACATAAATAATATGATAAATATAAACACCCATGACTGGAGCACAAACATTCGTGCTCAACAAATGAATGCACCAAGCGGTACTCGAACCCGCGACCGCTGGCGCAGAAAATAGGGTAGTATCAACTAAGCCAAACGTGTCGTCAATTACTATAAATTATTACTAAGATATACTACAAGACGTTTTACAAACGATGATTCATCTTTCCGGGTCACTGCTTTTTCCGTCTCGATGGTAAAATTTCGACACATCTCAGTTAGTTTACATAATTGTACATAAAATGATTGTATATAAACTGACGGGACTGAGACTTGTTTACAGAATAGAAAAAATGGATAAGAGGAAACCTTTCTTCATAAATATTAATATTGAACAGGTAATCGAACCCACTAAAACACCTCCAGCAGAAAGCAACGTCACTACTTAATTGAACTAACTCATAAAATCTATGGAAAGAATAAAATCTCTAAATTAAATATTAGGTATACCTTACGATTAAAAAAAAACATTTATACCTATCAACTCTAACTAAAATCGGCATGGAACGTATGCACAGGTCATGGGAAAAAGTGTAAAATAATTAACTTTACTAATATTCACTCATTTATTATTAAGAAAATGCATAATCGAATAATCACGTCGTTTCCTTGACACTTGATTGAATAAATATTATACTTCTACTTCTACTTTAGCCCTTTTTTTAACGTCCCACTCACACACGGGCCTCTCTTAGTACGAGGGGTATCAGGCCATAGTCCACCGCGCTGGCCTAGTGCGTGTTGGCGGACTTCACATGTCCTTCGAAAACTTGCTAGGTTTTCTCAGGCATGCAGGTTTCCTCACGATGTTTTCCTTCACCGTAAGACAAATGGTAATCACGATAGAAATGATTCGCACGTGATATCAGAGATGCGAGACCCGGATTTGAACCCGCATCACTTGGTTATACAAGCGAGCGCGTTATATTATAACTTTTTTCAATTAATATGAATCAAAGAAGTTTACAGCCAAATAAAAAAAAGCCCAAAGAACTAAATTACAGTAGAAAAATACACATACAATATTTTTTGCAAATTTCCTAATACGGTGAAAAATAATTCACTAAATTCGTCGCCATTTATGAAAATATTCAGTCTCCTTATTTATATCCACGAGTTCGTTAAATTCGACATGGTTGGAAAGAACGATTTACGAACATACCTAAATCTACTGGTATTTACGATTATATAGTGCATAAAATTTGTGTGGTAAAGCTTATGAAGTTAGTAAAAGTTCCATTTTCTTTATTTTTAAATTATATAACTACATATTACATAAAAATAAATACAAGAATCGTAAAACCTTATAGGTACATAATGGATGAGCGAATTCGGATTTATTTATTACAGCGATGTACATCGCACCTACGAGAACAATCATAGGTATATTTAAACTCAATGAGTACAAATTACAGGCTAGCGTTTTTATGCAGGACTCGATTACGTCTAAAACACAAATCGGTGCATAAAGATCTAAAGAAACATATATTTACGTATACAAATACAATACAATAAGTATTACTTATATCTTTATACGATAAATAATATTAACTAATATATAAAAATCTCGTATCACAGTGTTTGTTATCGAACTTCTCCGAAACAGTCGGAGTTAACGTTATACAAAATATATAATTGTATATCTATACTAATCTATACTAATATTATAAAGAGGTAAAGTTTGTTTGTTTGTTAAATTGTAAGGGGTAATCTCGGGATCTACTGAACCGATTTTAAAAATTCTTTCACCAATAGAAAGCCACATTATTGCTGAGTGTCATAGGCTATATAAAAAACCGAAAAATAAAAAGGCTTTTACGTGGTACTCCGTTTTGCAAAGTAAATCGGAGAAAAAACGGTCGAATGAAAGAAAGATATATTTTTGAGTTCTAGAGAAAATATGTGGAGCTTGAAAATGCCTACAAAAAAGTCAACGACAGCATATGTCTAACTTTTATATTTAAGTTACAAAAAGAAGTTTTTTTAATATTAGTATAGATAATTTAATTTTTAATATTATATTATTAATAAAATAATTTAAATTATTTAAACACTCTGTACTAAAAAAGAATTATTAATATTATGCCCAATAAAGTGGGCACGGGTCAGCTAGTTATGTATAATTTTTATAATTTTTGTTGGAAATTCGAATACGTTACGGAAGTCCTTTTGTTATTTATTCTATAATATATAATAATGTTATATATAGCATTAAACTATTTTCTCTTTTACAATTGAGATAAGATTACATTTTCGGATCGCTTGAACTTTTATTACAAAGGAAATTGATACTCCACAGATTTTACATTATTACAATATAAGAACGTAAGTGGAACTAGGATACACTCTTCTAAATAGAGTTTATTGTGTGCGGTTTGATATTTAATTTATAGTAGCATTAAATCCTAGTTTTGGTCATGTGTTTTAAGTTTTTTTTTTCTTCAAAACTAACGACTCGCGCTGAATTCACTCGGGTTTTCTTAACTTTTCGACTTTTCAGCTTTTTTCTTTCTTTTTCCTATTTTTTATTCTTATACCATTCCTCAACACTAAAAGTAATAATTAAAATCGGTCCAGCCGTTTTTAAGTTTTAGCGAGACTAACAAACATTAATTATGTTATATAGGTAGTAAAACGTTTTACTTATTGTCTTCGAGCAAGATTTTTGTTATTAAATATCAATTATTGTAATCTTTGAATTCAATAATCCTTTCTTAGTGAAGACTCTATCAGTAGTGGAATTACTTAATATTTTCATTCCCTAGCTGACATTATCCTATTAACAGCATAGAAATTATCTAAATTGAAAACATAATATCTAGTAAAAAAAAGTCTGGCAACTTAGTGCTTTTATACATTGGTTATTCTTATCAAATCTCTAATGGCCAACCGAAAACAAAATAGAGATGGCATTGTTAAATTTAGACCAGGAAATCGAATCTGCTACACTCGATTTTCAAGCATTTGTATATGCTACCACTGGTTTAAAAAAAAATGTATAAGATATTTCTTTTTTATCTACTTTATCTTACATAATATATTATCTTTATATACAAGATTGTACACTTTATAAAACGTACTTTAAATATTTCAACCTGAAATATCTACACAACAGAAAAAATAAATCAGCTGTCTTACTCTATCACCAGTGGTTTGTTTTGACACTAAGAAATCGACTTACGCCCGAACAATTTACGTTTACATCTAAAAATAATCGTGTACATACATTATTAGATATTACCGACATAAAGAGCTTAACTTCGGAATGTTGGATTATTCTTTGCATTTTCATTCCATATGAATTTAGAACAATATATTCTTCGCTTTATCCCTTATCTCGCTTATCTATCTAAAAAGTTCATATTTATAACATTTTTTGTTTTTTTTTTAATACTACGTCTAGGTTATAAAATTTTCCAAACGTAGAAAAGCTTTTCCCAACGTTTAATAAAAAGGTTATAATAATTGCCATAACATTTCTATCTCCGATTCTACGGGGGCTATTTTCGGGATCATTACATTACCTATAAGACTGTGCCAATATCTGTTTCTGTCAGTAAATAAAGCAACTTATGGTATACTCTTAGTTGCTCCACATAGTTTATTCATAGTTTTTTTTTGATGTTAAAGTTGATGGAGATGGTTTATATTCTGTATTAACATTTACTTTCTATCTGCAATTTTATTATAGGCAGGTAAAGTTATTGTAATTGTATACACCCTCCATTACGAGTAAACCTGAACCTACTGTTTCGATTCTAAAAATCTTCTAATAGGTAACATTACGATAGACTAATTTTTATTTTGAAAAAAATAAAGTCCTAATAAGTGGCCCTTAAGGTGTTTTATCTGCTATTGATAAGCATCGAACGCACTAGTATATAGCGAGAGAAATTTTGTAGGTTTCTACGATTTTATCTATCCAGGTACATAAAATTGAAATATTTTTAATGTCAAAATAGCAGCCAAGAATTTTTCATTAATTTATTCCGGCTAATCTCCAAAATATCTAGACTGATTTTAACGAAACTTTTTCGAGCAGGTATTTCAGAATAAAGAAGTAGAGTTCTACTGAAATAAATTAAAACGAATCTACGAAAAAGAGTAAAGTATGAATAATTTGCTAGTATATTAATATAATTTACTTATTTCAAATTGTGTTTTCAATTAAGAGGTAATAAATAAATTAACATAAATAATAAATAAAACAAAATTCGATTCATTTCAGTAGACGATTGTTAAAACTTATTAGAAGCATTATTACTTACCACTGCATGTACTAATTATATTACAATATTTCAAAATCGTGTAAGTTAAGTAAAATATTAATTAGATTATCGTCTTCTACCTCACTTTGCCAGCAACAGCTTATCATATTCCAAAATATACTATTGTTAATGTACGTAAGGAAAATAAACCTTAAATGTAGGTTATAGAGTGCATTTTAGTATAAGTTGCCATTTTGGAAACCCTTATTTTATACATCACGGTATGACAAAGGGTCTTGATTTAATATGATTAATGAAACAAGGCGCTGGTTCATTTATTATACCTACATATTGAATTGAAGGTAACACGTATACTGCAATTATTTCTAACCTGGTTACATACATAATTTGAGCCAAATTTTTTTTTTAATATACTGCCGAGTTAATGCACAGACATTAAAATTGTAAATGAACTATACATATCTTCTATCTATGTATAATATTGCTAGAATATTACGCCATATGCTTAGTTTACATAGTTTTTACAAAACCAAAACTATGTTATTCGACATCACGTAGAAAAATATAATTCGGCTCAGGTTCGTCTCTTTTCTCCCAATACAAAATATCCTATATACTAAGCCGAATAACCACCTATCATCATACCAAATTTCATCGAAATTCCAGGGATTTCTAGTGATACCATCACAAGCAGAGGGACAAAAAGGATGATCCAGAAAAATAAAAAATATTAAATATTCTCGTAAACACATATATTAATCACGTTTTTATGCTAAAAATAGATTATAAAAATAAAATATATAATTATAAAAATAAAAATTTAGTATGTTTATTTATCTGTTTAGTATATTATGTATGGTATTGATAATTAATTAAATATATTCTATCACATTTGCACATGTTTGGCCCGTTCTCTTAACCACTATCTCTTACTTCCATGGGTTGGCTGGAAGAGATCTCTTCTAGAGATAAGTCCACCTTTGCAAACTCTTAATTGTTTTCAAATTACTGTATATATCTTAAAGTGCAATAAAGAATATAATACATACATAGTAAAAATCAGAGAAATAATATTTAACTTTTATTTTTTCATTCTATTTGCTAAATTAACTTTAACAATAAATTCTGTTATATTTGCACAACGTTGTGTCATAAATTTCAGTTAAAGGTACATTATAAATTTTCGATGGCTTTAATATCAGAACCAACATAACCTTTATCCCAAACAAACGGCCTAATGAGGTACAAACTCCCCTATAGAAGTTACGTTTTATATTTGTTTGGCTTGATGTCCTTTGAAATGAAATTGTAATTATTTTTGCAGCCCTAGTTATTGACTTAAATTAAGAGTAGCATTCCCTTTTCCTTTCTACAATAGAAACATGTTTTTGCTACCATTGTTTCTCGTATTTTGTATACATGTTTGTTTTTCGGTTTGGTTTTATCATTTTATTATTTGAAACACTAAGCTCGAAAAAATAAAAATAAGCTGACAATTATTTATTTTTCTTTTATTTATGGGAGTAAACTTTTATTCAAAAAGTTTATATAAGTATGACCATTTATGACTTTTCTATAAAAATGATAAAAAAACATTTGAAAACAAATTAGTAAAAACAGTAATTTCAAGATTAAATGTTAAATGCATTAAAATCTGTCAATGCCATGCTATAAAAACGGTTACTATGGTAACCTAATGCAAGCGTCATGGTCATGATGGTTTTTCGTGACCATCTTAAAATTACTTTCATTGCAAAGAAATTTCGCTGAAAATATTTTATAGAAATGCTTTTTTACATTAAAAAAACATTTCAGTTTCATAAATACGAACGACTATAGAATTATTTTACTATTCAACGCTATTTTGGGAGCAAATCACATAAATTATACATTACGAAATACGGTAAAATTTCATAAGCTTATAAGCAATTTTCAGCACATGCTACCAAAATAAGATAAAAACAATATTTGTGAACACTCAAGAACGTGTCTAGAATTGATTTCGCTTCATTATTATCAGTCTATTATACTAAAGACTAAAGTAGTTTTTGAAGTTGCACTTCGGATTATCGAAGCTCTGGGGCTTGACTTTAGCTATTGAGTTCGGTGAAGGAAACAGCTGTTGAAGACTTTTATTATTAATTATAGTGTTAAATGTGTGGAAATAATAATTTTAAAGGAATATATTTAAAATTTTGCTTTTAGTTTATTAGATTTTGTTACTATAATATGTTAGTGATGTATAAATGCTTAACTTAGATTTAATTATTATAATGTTTATTTATAACTAGCGACGCACTCTCACTTCGCTTAAATTCGTTCTCATTCATTCGTTCAAACTGTAAATTTGGCAGGGAGTGCTCCCAAATTTACAGTTTGTAGCACAAAAAATTAAGCTTTTTCATATAAACTTGCAAAAGCCCTTAGTCCTCCTTAATCCGCCCTGTCACAAAATCTGTTCTTAGCGGGCGTCTACTAACTATAAAATACCACCCTGTCAAATTTCAACTTTATGCGTCAAGCGTTTTTAGATATTTCGTGATGATTGAGTGGGAGTGACCTTCGCTTTTGTATATTTAGATTTAAATTGCATTAGTGTATCTTCCGTGTTTATATTAGCCATAATGTTTCTATGATTAATTATATGATAAATGATAATTATCATTGCATGTCTTTTGGCACTGAGCAAGTAATAATTTGATGGAAAACCACGTCTTACGTGTGATGCAAATAGGTGTGTATTCATTAGTACCTACTATTAAATCAGTTCGTTACATGAACGCTCGATTTGAAAATGCTTGAAGAAGCTAAAAGACTAAAACGGTACTTATAATTTACGATGACATACCTACTGTCTGTCCGTCATAAGTATATATACTTAGCCGCATTTATTTTTAATAATCAAATAGGTGTGTTATATTATATATTATTAAAATAATTACAATATTAATCTCTACGAAACTTTGTGTGTAAGACTCGCACTTGTCTTGTGTTTATTTATTGTAACATATTGATAGCTGTTGCTTAGCAGTTTAAGAGCTTCTTACACTATTCAGTAATAAAGACAGTCTAATTAGAACTGTCTTAAAGTGTAAAAAGACAGGAACGCTATTACACCGCCCGAAATACCGCATGCAAACTCATTTACAAGGCGTACGTAGCCGGTGACATTGTTGGCTGTCGCGGTGTCATAGGAAGCACCGGAAAATCACACGGACAACCTAACTTGCTTACTTTTATTACACCAATAACTGTGCAAGAGAATTTGACATACTATTTACTAATCCCCCGTGAAGTAGCTCCAGCTGTGAGAAAATAATCTTGTCATGTTTGTATATTTTTTTAAAGTTGCTTTTTTCATATACATATTTATTTTCTATTACTAACATGTCTTTTTGTTATTATTATTTTGTTTAAATTTTTTATTTTTTCTCAAACTCACATTTCCTGTCTCTAATTATGCATGTGGTGTTTACCTTTATAAGTTGTTGACTGTAATATATGATGGTATATAATATGTGTAACATGTACCGTATTTGTAACAACAACTCGATAACAACTCGATAAGTAAAGAAATAAATACACTACGCTAAATCATAGTAAGACTGTCTTGATACTAAGTGAATAAACTCCTTAGAATGTATATCGATAAAACACGCCTGATAACAATTTTGCCTTACACTATGTATGCCTTAGACAACGATATGTACCCGATACATTACATGTACGCTTAATGCTATCCATACTATGATAGAACCCACCATCTTTATCAGAGTGATTTCTTTATTAATTAAAAGTAAAAAATCACAAAAATGACTTATTAATAGTATTATCTTAAACGATTCTGAAATAGATGAGATTGTAGTCATAATGACGATCGTTATATATTTTCACGGTTGTGTAAAATTAGTGAATTTGCATGGCGCTGTGCCAACATAAATTAAAAAAATAACATGATTAATTAACGTTGGGTTTCTGTTGACATAATGGTATATGAATATTTGAATGTCGTATATTTATAACCAATGCATATAAAATTCAGAGAAACTGATTCTTGGTTAAAGATTAATGGATGTACATTATGTGGGTTTCTTAGTATTTTATTAGCGATAAAATAATATTAATGAAGTAATGTCTGATTTGAAAACTCTGGTTAATTATGCTAGGTTTAGTGAAGTTAGAAGTAGTATTTCTTTCTTTAAGGCACTGGGTATTTAAAAGCTTGACGTCTAAAACAAAATACTACATTTTTACCTTTAACTATTTTTGTATAAGTTGAGAGGCTGCGGGTTAACTTAGTTTTTATTTAGGCAAATGTTTTAGAACATATAGAATGGAGATATTATCTACGAATATTAAATTGAATATCGGTATTGTAAATAAAACAGGCACGCCGTGCAAAGCTAGGATAGATACGAGTCCATGTTAATATAAAAAATGTGTAAGTGCGTTTGTTCCTTTGCTTGTCTTTAAAAGTTTAATAGTGGTAATAAATTTTTGCATATGCGCTATTGAAATGCACACTTTATATCCTAAAGTAGTGACATTAGGAGATAGATCATGAAGAATAACTTGTTTTGTGTAATTTATGTAATTTATAATCGTGTGAATAAAAATAATAATTCAATAAGAAACCATGTAATTTATACAAGTAAATCTAGAACATTACTACTACAAAAAATAAAAGCGAAGACAGAAATGCATAATATAATGTAAAGCAATATGAATAACTCATATCGCATGAATAGTACAAAATCGTTCCCATTTCCCGTGGAGAAATCAAAGGCAACCTCGGATCCGATGCGAAGTTAAGAAACATTTACACTGTCGACTTTAAAAGTTGAACACATATAGTTACTTATAATAAAATGTTGATACCTAATATTGGGATACTATGAGGCAAAAATAGCAAACAATATTACTTTATTATAAGTTTGTATTCGGCAGACACAAATTTTCTGAACACTCAATTCATAGTATATTACAAAAATTGTAAAAGCAATAGTAAAACCTATACAGAGTTTTTTGAGACCGAAAAAGCAAAGTTTACAATATTTACTTTTTATATTATGTAAAATTATTAATGATTGTCCAGTTAAAACAACTCGTTGATAGTAGGTACTGGTTAACATATTAAAAATAGCCTTTAGCACGGCGTAAAGAAAACATTTCCGCGGAGTATAGTAGGAAATTTATCATAGCAATATTATTTTTTAATTTACATATTCTTTTTATCATGTATTTTAAGTCGATAATGTTCCATTTGAAATATAGCAATAAAATATAAATGGCAAAAACGAAGTAGAATTGTGCTAAGAAAAAAATGTGTATCGGATGAATTCGAACTCAACTTTTAATAAAACTGGCGACATACGTTTATGGTTTAAAAAATATGCTAATAATATAAGTTATAGTTTATTTTCTACTAGCCTCAATGCGTATAGTGAAGATTGGGTCTGAGCGAAGGCGATCACCAATGTATCTCAATAAATACAATGTAGCTTTCACATATCTCGAAGGGTAAACCGTAATATACAGTATCTCGACACCGTTTGTATCTTTATTTGAAATAAGCAAAAACCTAAATCGGGGTGCATCATTTATAAAAAGGCAGAAACAAAAGAATTCAGTAGCTTTTTCTTCCCTGCTTGTTAACAAATAACAAAGCTTTTTCTGTTTTGAGCTTTAGTGTAAAATAAATTTTCGATTTGGATAAATAGGTTTTCAGGAAATTTTTGATAACAATTTTAGCCGCGTACGGTCGTGTTTGGCGAACTATTTATTGCCTATAGGTAAAAAATCGTGTAAGATTTGAACTTATTTTCCATAATAATCTGAATCAACATCCCTATATTACTTACTACGGCTATAATTATATAATCAATTATAAAAGTTAATAAAAAGTAAAAACAACGATTAAAATGGACATCTATATTCTGTCCATTTGTATCGAGAAAAAAAGTATTAAAGTAAAAGAACGGCTCATCTCATTTTAATCAAACTTTACGACGATATTGAGTTTCGGATGTAAACGGCATAAGATATTTAATCAAGTCAACATAAAAAAAACAAAACTGCAAGCTTATAGCAATTGTTATGAATAATTCACATGAATGTAAAGGGGGCCTATGATGAGTTTTCATGTTATTTCCCATACACTATGCAGTCGTGCCGTCAATGCAGGTTGAACTAGGCACGTATACGCTGACACACATAAATATATTGAACTCTTGTTTATAACCCGTGTCATTAGAATAGAAGAAGTATACGTTATCGATAGAAATAGTAAAGATCTTGCTATAATTTTATATATGAAATCGTGAGAAATTGTTATGTTTTTAACCAACTATAAATTTAGAATAAAAATATAACGTGTGGTGTCGTGGGACACCGGATAGGAACGAAGTTCCTTATTATAAAAATGTTAATTTTAAGTTCTATTAGCGGTATAAAGAAAATAATTATTCTGGTATACATTTTTTATAATTTTTTATCGATAAAAATAAAAATCTAAACATAAAAAAAGTGATATAGATAACATTTATTGCCATTTTTAAATAATATAAATATAATTGAAAGAAAGAAAATATCTTACATCACTAGCAACACTCAACAGTAAAACTGTTATATAAGTATCCATTTTTATTAAATACTAGATGAAAATTTTATATACCACTACATATCAGCAGTTTTAATATTCTTTGGTAAACTTATATTACAATAAAAATCAAATAAACAGACATTTAACAAAAAATAAAAATCTTACGTCCCATAAGGAAATTCGTTCCAAAAAAGGTAACTAAAGATACTTGAAATTTATTTTTAAGCTTCGGCTTATAAAATCAGGAAATCAGAACAAGCTTACTGTTTATACACAGTAATGTTATAAATCTAACAAATTACCGAGTTATGAGTCGGACACGCATATCCGAGGGTTTCGTAATCATCCACAACGTAATAAATATTTTATGTCGTATCTAATAAAATAAAGTACAACCCATCAATTTTAATGGTAACACCATGGGGGCTCAGGTATTATACTCGTATGTACAAATATTGTTAATAAATGCCAAAAGATGTCTAAATAAGTATTGAAATAGATTCATATTATAATGGCAAATATTTTAGTCTAAAATAATTTAACAAAATATTTAAAAAAATCCCAAAAAGGTATACTACAAGTACTATATAAATAAAAGCGAAATATTATTAATAGTATATTTGAAATTAAAATCTTGTTTTTTAGAATTCTATTTTACGTATATAACACAATAGTTCAGTAAATATATAAAATGAAAAATATGTACAATAAATCTCGATAAAAATGATGCCTTCTCAAATGATTAAGGCCACGGCGGCCTATCTCAGTGAGACTTACCATCTGCGCGGGAGATATTATAGTGCCCTAGTGTATGCGCAGACACAAGTGCACTCTCTATTCCTTATCACTCTCATATTCAGGACCGACGGCTTTACGTGCTCTCCGCGGCACGAGGGTGACTCACCACAGACTTTTCAGCTCCGGGCTGTTACTGAGGCTTACGAAACAAAGACTCAATAACTAAACTTGACCCGACCCGGGACTCGAACCCAGGATCTTCCGGTGAGTGACCGTACATGCAAGCCACTACACCACCGAGGCAATGTCGATAAAAAGCACAGTGATCGACTCAATAAGTGCTAACATCTGGAATAATTTAGGTAGCTAATATGAGTCAACATAACCGATGTGGGTCAATATGGCTTAATCAGTGCAATCCATTGAAATGCATTAACCCAACTCCACCTCCACAAATGCACTTAATCTTCGCCGTATCTGCAGAAAGCTTCGAAAATAGCAATAAATAACCATTATAGGTTTCGAAGAAGTCGTACCGTATTTTATAGTATATTAAGTGTCTATGTTCCAAATGCAATTTTCATTGCAAGATCTAGAATTATGGCGAAATTTTCGTTTTATGCCGTTTTATATAAATTAACTTGAACTATTATCAAAGTTGAACTTATGCATCTGTATTTAGCTCTTTTTATGTCCGACTGCTGGGTATGGCCCACCATTAATACGAGGGGGAGAAGTGCGGTTAACTTCGCAAAACAGCATGTTACTACGAAGCTTCCATTGCCTAACGGTAACAACATGGTAAAGATATGTATAATGATAAAATATACTTTTAACAATTTTGTGTAACTTATTTTTTTAATGAAAACATAAAAAAGCAAAGATAGAAATGGAATTGGACCAAAATATGACTTCAGAAAAGCACAGTAGCCACTTATAAGATATAATGATACTGTATGTTGTATACTGTATAATATATGAAACTTAAATTGATATAAACAAATACAAGGTTAAATTTCACGTCTACTTATTTGATACTTAAAAAATAATTACGCTCACGAAAAACCATTCTAGATAGATAAATAGAATTCTATATGAAATGATGCAGGAGATCATACAAGGAAGTCTAAAAATTAAGCACTACTTATTTATTTACTTCTCGCTATGAATTTTGAATAGAAAATCTGATATATTTCGGACCCGACGTTAAAATCATGGTTCATGATAAGTAACCGTTACGTTAGCTTTTACACTAACTACTCGTAGCAGCTACTAACATAAATAATGCGCATATTTTACAAAGAATATAAATACACGCGTTTTATTGTTCGTTAGATTGTATCACGCTACAATTACTTCACAGTAAAGTGCATGAATAAATATTTCGTAGTTGGAAATGGGTTTCGTCTATGGCTGTATATGAGTAGTTTCCATAAATATTTGGTGGTTTAACTTATTCATTTAATTAAATTCTAACTGTAACATAATTATTTATTCCTTTTGCAAAATCTTTACCTAACTGCGATTTCCTTTTGCAAAGCGCTATTAATTATTTTTAAAGAATAGTATTCGTAGATCTCTAAAGCTTAACTTAACCCGATCAATAAATTAATTATTATCAAAGTACACTCTACTTGTTAATTCTTAAAGCCAGTAATAAACACCATCAAAATCTCCCCTTCATTAATAAGACATCGCACATTTTTTTTTAACGTTGGAAAACGCATTTACGCATACCACCTCTAGGAGGTTGTTAGTTCGTTATGTGTGGCTCACCTGCTAAAGAACCCTGTACTACCCACTAAAATACAATAAACCCTCCTCCATCATAATGAAGCGTCGTAGGATCGTTCACACGTTCAACCACGAAAGCCCCAACGGCAGGTCGCCGAAGCAGAACACAGCCAAGGGATTGCTCCACAGTCAACTCTGCTATTAGAGTACCTGGAGCAAGCCCACCGAAGAGTCCAAATAACGCACACCATATTTAAGAAAGTATTAAATGCAATGTAAGCTTGAAATTTTATTGATATTCGTAACAGTTAATTTTAAAATGCAACCCTTAAAAGGGTAAAAAAGAAATTTGAAATTCATATAAAAACCCATTACTTTTAACCTAAGAGCACAGCTGAAAAAGTACCAGTCTAATATTTAACTGATTTATTTATTTTTATTACACAAAGATAATAAAAAACAAAAGATAATAAAAAATAATATTAAAAATAATAAAAAATATAAACAAATATATCATTAAAAAACGTTTTGATATAAAGGCGGTCTTATCACTTAAGAGTGATTTCTTCCAGGCAACCTATACTATAAAGAAACTCGTGGGGTTGCATGAATAAAGGTTTGTGTTTACGAGGTATAAATAAAAGATATAAATAATATACGAGGTTATATACTACATATATGTAATAAAGATGTATATTATATATATACAAGGTACACATTATACAATACATACACATAATTATAGAATGTTCTTAATTCACAAGTATAGCAAATGGGAGAATAATCTAAACGACAAGTTTCATTCAATCAAAACACCCGTTCGATTCACGTCACTTTCTCATAACTCGATTAACACGATTAAGCTCCTCTCGTGTGAACGTTGCTTCAATATTCGTTAATTATTCGACTGCTGTACATTCATTTTGATAATATGCTTTTACTTTTTGCTACTTTAATTTATACTTCAAATACTTATTACCTAATTTACTATGCAGAACGTGACTCTAAGTGTCTTTTTAAGAAACTAATATTGCAGGGAAGCCATTTGGAATGACAGAATAAATTAAAAAATGTATAGGAACAAAGAATCTCATCCTTTTTTAAAGTTGGTATAAAAGTCGCCTATGTCACATTGCACAATGTAACTTCCTTCCTGTAAGAAGAAGAAATGGGGCGATATGAAGTATCAAAACCAAAACGAATATGTTTTCTCATAAATAAAAGGACAAATATTGTATTTAACTAAATTGATTTTCTTATATAATTCCTGTTTATTGTGAATAGTACGAATAGCATTTGGTAAGCAACTTTTGTAACTAAGCCCTAAGTCTATTTTAACCTCGGAAAAGAACCTTCGTTTGAGCAACTTTATAGGATAAATCCTATAGGCCATCTCTAAGAATAACATCGATCTCAAAAGCCTTCTAAATACAGATAATCCATTAACTTTATTTTATAACTATTAACCTTTAATTTTTAATTTATATATATTAACCAACTTAAGTTTACTTATGTTTTGGTACGTCCGCGAGTCTTTTCTGACTTATTTTTGTTTAAATATATGTAATTTGTTCTGCAAAGTACTATGGGATATATTCTATCATCCCGTTATTAGTTTTTACCCGACTGCGCAAGAAGGAGTTATGTTTTTCGAGAGTATGCATGTATGTATAATTGTTTAGCACGCTCTGCGGCCTGAACGGCTCGGTGGATTTTAGCTTGAGAGGTGTTGTTACATTCGTATTTACTGTCAGAGTGACACTGGGTATATCAAAATGAAAAAAAAACATAATGGCGGATATTTGGCGCCAAATTCAAATATTTCACGCTCTGCCTGGACACATACATAGAAACTCAGTAGTTTTTTTTGTTTTTTTAATTACACTGACTTGTTTATCTAAAGTTGGCTAGAGCTTTACTGATAATTTTGTAATAAATAAAAGATAACGAGCGCTCTTTAGCAATAATATTATCATCAATCAAATGAAAGCACCCATTTCATAATTAAATTTACTCGGATGAAAAACATTGGAAAGAAGAGACTTTTCCACGTAATATTTTCAACGGTATTCAGCCAATTAGTTATTATTATATTTTATTTAAATTAAATGATTCTTTTATTTTTATATTATCGCTTACTTTCTAGAATAATCTAATATTATACTGTTTCTATAATCTAATATCATATTACAATATGGTAATTTCAGCATACATTTTATTGAAATAAAGTTGTATTTCCTTCTTGGAATAATATTTTATTCAACTTCATATTTTTAACCAATACAAGTATCCGACAGCCAAAATTTATCGGAACTAATTTTATCGGTAAAAAACAAAATAGGGGATTCTGATAAGATGGGCATAAGATTCTTCTAAACGGATTTTCCATTTTACGAGTAGTAAAGGATATAAAATAGACATTATTAGTTATTAGTTATACTCTCTTTTAGAAGCCAAACAAAAAGTTCCAGAAGGAAAATTTATACTATTTTTGGCATAGGAAGTGATGATTTCCAATTAAAGCAGAGCAAGGGCGAGTTGCTAGTTCATAAATGCGTCATAACTACTCGTACCTTCTGAAGATGACGGATTCGAACTTCCGCTACCTACATTAAAATGTGGAACTATTCCAAGTTTATAATTGAAACGAAAAATAAATATTTACGACAACGTGATCTGTTATAGATAAACGGGATTTCTCGCACTCGCTTTTATCAAGTCTTCGCGTAGATATACAGTTACTGAAATCTAAATTCTATACATGCGCACATCCTGTCTTCGCTCGAGTGCGTCCCCGAATGTTTACGTATACTTAATCAAGTGATTTTTTTTACATTATTACACACAGCGCAATCTAGTTCCGTGTTAAGCTATGAAGGAAGCTTGTGTTACGGGTACCAGATAGTTGATATACTACATATATAAGTTTAAATACATATTATAAATATAAACCCATAACTGGAGTACAAACATCCGAGTTTAACAAATAAATGTCCCCACGGGACTCAAACCCGCGACCGCTGGCGCAAGAAAGTACCGTCACTACAAACGTCGCCAAACTTGTCGTCAAAAATTTATTTAAATCGAAATCTGTCCTGCCATTTTAGGATGAAGAAGTTTTTAAGAATAGTAAAAGTGTATTCAAGTAGAAAACAAAAGCAAATTTCTTGAAAAGCATAGTGCTGATACATATAAGTCAATTTATGTGCAATATCTACGTACATTTTCAAGCACCGATATCTCGACTGGAGTCCGTGTGTTATGGAATTTGGCATGCTAGAGAGACTGCGAAACCAAGGTGGATACGAAGTGCTTAATATTCAGACGATATAAGCTTTCATATAGCAAAATCAAGTCTATTTCTTCAGAGAGTATTCTTATTTTATTCATATACCTAAGTCTGCAAGGTATTTTGTTTACCATATTTGTCTTATGCTGTAATCAAAATTCATTTTGTCACTCTAATCTATCGACAGCATCAATGACGATACGGTCTATAATACTTTTGAAATTATTGACATTGTTGGACTGGCTCGGTGGCTTACTAACTAGCATGTACAGCTGCAGCTCCGGAGGTCAAGGGTTCGAGTACCGGGCAGGTCAAGTGTAGTTGAACCTTTGTTATGAAAGTCTCAGTAACTACCCAGTGTTGGGAAGTTGGCCGTCTAGTCCGGTCGCATCGAATTTCATTTTATTCACTGTTTACTAATCAATTGCCAGTTGGCTAGTCTTAGTAACACCACAGATTACTTAAATAGTAATACTGGGCGTCCTCACTGAAATCAGTCAGTGGAATATGTTACAGATTCATTTTGAAGTGGAAGTGAAACGAAAACCACCTGCACCAAAACTTCTTAATTTTATTTTAATACATCTACATATATTTAGCAAACGTTAAATAGTTTTATTAATTATCTAAAATGTGAATGTCAGAATTGTTGCAAGCAAGCGTTACCTACCAATAAAAAATTGTAAGATGCTAACAGTAATTTAATTCTATGAAGTTTCAACCGTATCACATGGGTCGCTTACTTTAAATTTATGATTTCAGACTAAAGATTAGTAAGTAGGCTTACTATTTTTTACAGGTTTACTATTCCTCGGGTTTTCATTTTATTTTTGGCCCCCTATTGTTTTTTTTTTTGTAAAATAAAAGTAGCATGCAAATTATGTCAAAATCTAACCAGTCGTGGCAGAGATAAGTAGGAACAAACAGGCAAACAGATTCTAACTAAGACAGACAATAATTATAAAAATTAAGTTTTTCTTATAATACAGTATATAATCACGTGTGGATTAAGTAAAAAGCTATTAAGTTGATGTTACAAACAGACACTTTCATTTTATTAATCAGTAATAGGTACAATACAAGCCACTAAATCTAAGTAACTCAATAATCAAAGATTCTCATCCAATAATAAGTTTACTTCATTTATATACATTAACAATATACAAATTGCGGTCTTAATCGGATTAAAACTTGTCGGTATGAAATTAAGTTTTCGGTTCTCTTAAGAAACAAGTTTATATAAGTAGGTAACCTAACCTACCTGTGGCTTTTAAGCTATTTTCTTAGTTAAGTGCAATGTAACTTAAGTTATTGCTTAATTTTAAACTTATACTTTGTTTTAATTTATTCTTTTTTTCACGATTTAAGTTTTTGAACTAATTGATTGATTATATGTAATATATTTTTTTTATATTAAATCACATTATAGGTTTTCTAAAAAGAGCGCTAAATCAATTTTATTTAATAACTTTTTTTTGTAATCATGAAGTGTCAAAATGGTGCAGCTGTTAACCCGTGAAAGCACGTAAGCTGAGTGTCTTAAAATACCCTTTACGCTGACTCGATAAGCTATCATCATTCGATATATCATCAAAATTTGTCTAGTAGTTTTTTAATAACTATAGAGGCCGACCTTTGCTTATAATAAGATTTTTAACAAAACATTTAATGTGAAGATTCGACATAGAACTTTATTATATTATGTATAGACAAAAATATTTTATAAAATACATAAAAGCGTGAAACAACAAGCTCTTGTTTTCATATAAATCGATACGCCATATCGTTCGCTGTTTTTGAATTTCGTAACTTTCGTTTTATAAAATGACCAAACGGTAAAATTTGTATGATTGATAGCACATGTTAGTCTACATGCCGTAAATGGAACGTTCACGAAATTAATAACCACCCCCTTGACATGACGATTTAGTGGTTTTTACGCGGTTAATTTTTATATTTTATATCGTCAATCTATTTTATCAACGTTAGATGTCCAAAATTTCATTTTACCATTCTAAATGCTTTTGTGTGGTCGTAAAAATTCAAGACTACGTATAATTCGATTCTATATCGTCGTTTTAATTTTATGACGTTTATATTTAAGATTTATATGATTTTTTATGGATGTGAATTTCTGTATTAATATTAAATTTAGACACAACAGTTTGTTAGCCAAGTTCATAAAGCAGTAGCCGATGGTTTATGTTTAACATTTCGTCTAACATCTAACTATGATTTATTACACAGTACACATTCACTTGTTATTAATGCTAATTACATAAGGTATTACTTGGGATTACACGGTAATTGGCCATCTAACATTTGCCAGATTTACCAAGTATCAAATATTGAGTAGCAAAAATATACGATTTCTCATTTTAAAGCAACTGATGAATATTACAATTTCAAAAAGTTATCTGAATAAAGTAGCATCTGGTTTTCATTATCTTGCGAATGTCAAAATTAAAAGTTTAATTTGAGCTGCAAAAATTCATTAAGGAATGTAGGTTTAATATTAATTTCAATGTAAATACTTCACCGGATTTCTGAAAAAAGTGTCTAGACAGACAATCTTGACACAACGAAAACGAAATTATCGTATAGAGTCCCTTTATTCCTACGAGTACGGAACCCAAAAAATTGGCACTTGTAACGATGACGAATTCCTCCTAATAACCTTTCAAAAATGTGACTATATACCAAACTATTTTAGTAGCATAGCGATACCGTTATTTAATTGAATGAAACGAAATGTCAATCAAAATCACATGTGTGATTTACGTCATTAATAATAACTTCTAAACACTTAAATACGAGAGAAATATCATCTTTATTTTATAAGCCATAGAACTTAAATTAGAATATACTACCACAAGTTGCATTACACTAATAGCATTTCTTTTAAATTTAAATTCTATGCAGTTGTATTAAAGTTTATTACAGAATGTGTATTATTAATTGGTGGTATTAGAATATCCCTGTAATCGGATGCATCTATCTGATTGCTGGTATGTAGGTTCGACAACTTTGATGTTCTTGCCAATTGAAACATTCATTTGGTTTTCCCGATACATAAATCATATTTTAAGGAATCTTTGAAACGCGTTTTCAACATTGTATCATCTTTAAGAAAGAATTATATTCAAATCCAGTATGCGAATATTTTTATGCACATGAATATTTCATAGTTGCGAGACCCGGGACTTGAACCCGCTTCATTCGGTTTCCCGTGACCACTAGTCTACCACTGTCGTATATTTTAAACGTATTTAGTAAAAAGCAAACGTACACTTCAATTTCATTTATTTGTGTAGATATTCAATAAAGATATATCTCACGGGATAATTTCGGTTAACGACTTTTCTTCACCAACAAACTTTCAACAAATTTCAGCACAAATAAATTTCAAGTAAACATTTAAAGCCAAAAACGAATATTTCTTACTCGTTAGGAATATTTCTTACATCGTTATGTATTCATAAGACCGCCATCCCATCAGAGTGCAGATTACATAGCACATACAAAATTGCCACAGCTGCTGCCTTCATCACTTATTTAGATACTAGAGCCTAAAGTTGCGACCAAATTTTAAGGAAGTCGACCAATTTACAAACAGGCACAAAGACAACACTTTACTTTACTTAACAGTACTTACTTTAATTTCATTTACACACTAGCCTCTTGATTTCATATACGAGAATTGCTACTGTATAGTGTGATGCCAATTTTTCTAATTGATATTCAGAAATAGAAAAAAAACTAACAAAAAATTCTAAGTTATTCAGCAATATATATTAGTATAGTCTACATGGAATAGGGTCAAGATCATAATTGATAAAAATGATCGAATTACGATGGATATCCGTCTTTCACATAATTCGAAAATAATTTATGTGAAATTTCTAACTGAAAGACACGTTTTTGGGATTAAGTCGCAAGGAAAAATAAAATGTGATCAAGAGGCTCTTTTACATCTGTTTGGTTATAATTAACATACTATACATTTATCTAAGAATAAATCTAAGTATTTTGTTTGCAAAATAAAAAAAACTTCCTTTAAATATTTTTTTATTTTATCGAAATCGATTACTTTTTTATTAAGAAGAAGTGTGCTTGGCGAAGGCTTTAAAATTTTAAAATCTTTTAAGCGCAGTAAGTGCTATTTTACCTGCCTGTTAATAAGGTTGTTTTAAAAACTTTTACACATTAAACAGCACTTTTAAACATCTAAGCTCCACCGGAATCTTTCCTTTTAATCGTTGTTTTAGGAAAAGTTTTTATGGAATATTTTATATTACATCATTAATAAATAACAATAACGAAATGCGTAAATTATATTAACATATAGTATTAATTTTATTAAATACCTATCTCTAGTTTCTAAAAATATCTAGGAAATACTATACAATTCGCAATGTTGTAAGAATTACAGAATCATAACATAAATAAAATCATTTTTTTCTTTTGTTTATAATTATTTCTAATTTTTTTAACATTATTTCAAATACTTTGAAACGAACATGATGAATGAATAAGAACGACGTAAATATTAGGTAATTGTTGTTATATTAAAAATAGTTATATTTAACATATTAAATATTTGCTTTTTAAGAAAGTTTTATGGGTTATATAAATTTTTAAATATATACCTTTTACCTATATCATTTCAGGCCTGAAGCAATAAAAATAAAGTGTGAAGTTATATTCAAGGGCCAAAAGTTTTGTAAGTAAACGCCTATCCCATATTCATAGGTAAATATTAGGAATTCCGTCAGCTGAAGTTGTGAGCAAACGTTTGCAGTCCAACTATTTGTACTAAGCCTCTATATTCGGTTCCTAAATATCATAGCTGTCTATACTCTATGTGCAACATTGTCTGTGCTTTTATTTTATATTAGTATATAATATACACATAATATATATATACATGTTCCACTGCAGGGCATATGGAGATCAAGTCATAGTCCTTCACGCTAGCAAAGTGCGGTTTGGCGTGTATTCACACGTTACACATGTCATTCAACGCACAAAGGTATCACTGTAAGTCAAACAGTCAAATTGGAAAATGATTCGAACATGAAAATATCAGAGATGCGAGACCTTGGATTTGAACCTGCTTCCCTTGGTTTCGCCTAGAAAGGCGTTATCACTGGAGTAACAATAATAAATAAATAAATAAATATGTTGGGACATTCTTACAACAGCGCCATCCAGTTCCGTAGTAAGCTACGATGCTTGTGTTACGGAAACCAGATAGTTGATAAACTACATATATAAATTTTAAATATATACATAATATAAATATAAACATTAAACACCCATGACTGGAGAACAAACATTCGTGCTTAACAAATGAATGCCCCCAGCGGGACTCGAACCCGCGACCGCAGGCGCAGAAAGCAGGGTCACTACCAGCCAAACGAGTCATCAAAAATGCCTTATATACATTTTTTACAATAAATATGTTCATATAAGTACGTTTTTTATATGTTACAAACATACATAAAAGTACGTAACGTGTACTTATGTATTTTACAACGTGATTAATTTACATTTTGCGCTCGTGCAAATCGAATTTCAGGAGCTAATGGGGAAAACTCCACCCTGTTGAATGACAAGATTTCGCATACCAGTTTCATTATAGCACATATTATGTACATTTACACGGGGTGATTTCACAGTGTTGTTCAAATGGCGATAAAAAATAATGCCCTGATACGAGTATATACAAGTTAAACTATATTTTTAACGGTTTTTTTTAAACGGAATTTTATTGGGAAAATATCCCGACATGTCCAATGCAAAGCAATGGTGGTCATGATAAAGTCTCACAAGATTACATAATTTTACTCAAAAAAGGTGACTTATCCTTGTTGAGCTTGGATCGTTCCAAAGGTTCGTTTTAGTGGTTAGTTTGATTTATCAGTTAGGTTGATTGATTTATCAGGGATGTGATATTTTCCAGTAGTAAAAGCAATCGATACGTTGACCCGGATAAACAACTATCGTCATAGTACATTTCATCAAAATATCTTCAGTGGTTTTCTCGAGATGCTGTGACAAACAGACATAAACATACAAAAGATTTTCATAAAATTACTTAATGATTCGACCAAAATTGTATTGCATGTAAGAGATGTAAAATATTTGTGAATGTAAGAAGGTATTAATACTCTATCTTAATAAAATAAAGAAAAATCCTATAAATTCAAATAAGTTTTAGCTTCTAAAAACTTTATCTACATAAGGACACTTCCTATAACAGTTCCCATATTATGTAATAATTACGGTTACATATTATAATATAAATATAAAAAGAGCGTCACTTTTTCTGTCAGTTTACACAAATATTTGAATTTAGTTCGCAAAGTATTTGATGTATTACACGAATGCGTATCGCGTAAAGTTTTATTGCATAACTGTGCGGCGGTAGTGGCTTTTGTGCAATTAAAACAGATATATTTGTTAACTGTTGTATTTATGGATTGCTAATTAAATTCCAGTCAGTTTATAACATTATATATATGTTCATAGCCTTTTTAAACGTCCCATAACTGGAGGTGCCCCCATCAATACAAGAGATCAATTATAACTTTTAGAGAATAAAAAAACGAAAAGTAATCACTCACACACTTTTATTCTCATAGACAATAGCTTCCTTTTGTTACTCGAGTCACTTCAATAAAAATCGATTCGACGGCCCTGAACATATGTTTTATTATTGCCTTACCTTAAAACAAACCACACTAGAAAAAAGAGATGGACAGCAGACAGCCTTTTCGCGAGAAGCTTTTTCTGTTGTGTTCTTCTTTTCTTTTTTTCGTTTAGTATGTACCTATTGATGAGTTTTAAAATATTGAACTACTTTTTTGTGCCGATAGTTATCTCACAACGCTCCATTGCTCTGTAGATTTCATTATAGGTTCTAGTGAGTCAAGACCAAGAATAAATGGGCTTTCCATGGGTTTTCCCAACGACATCGAAAAAAAATGTGCCGATAGTTCTAATTCACGTGCAAAGCTATAGTAAATTGCTATTTATGTAATGATGAGAGCCAGTTCATTAAATTGCCCAGATACTCATTTATATCTTTAGAATACTAGACGTAATTGAAATCTGTCATTTGTTAAGTGTGATTAATATTTATGAACTTAAAGCTCCCTTTGTTTTCAGACTGGTGAAATATGTCCTTCATTAACTAAATATTTCTAAAATAGAATTGAATATGAAATAATAAATGTTTATTAGAATTCATATTTTTCATTACAATCGTTATTAAGTCGTTTTATATATTTCTAAGAAGAATAAATTTAAGCAATTTCAATCCGAATGGACTAGCGGAACTTTCAAACAAAACTGTTTTCAGTCATATAGCTATACTTATCTATATTTTATAATATAATTATAAAATAACGAGACAGACTTAGCCCAGTAACAATGAACATGTTTGGAAAATGTTGACAAATGGAACCAAGCCTTTAATATTTTCATGAATAATTAGTATTTGTCTATCTGTCTGTTAAGTAAGTTTGATTTTTAACGTTGGAAAATGCATTTACACACAGCATATTTACGCACGCACCAGGTGATTATGAGGGACCCACCGTACTACCCACTACCCAATAAAAACCAACAACTAATCAAAAACTTCTGTAACATAATAATTGTAGAATTCTCAAGATAGAGCTAGTTCATTTTTTAATAAATTGAAAACAAAATCATTTTGACGTAATATTAAAATAAATCACAATAATTTAGAAAAATGTTTTTGACTTCCTAAATAAACCAAAATAATAAAATTATAAACAAATAAGAGCGGAAATAATATCTCGTCTTACATGTAAAGGAAAAGGCCTCGGGGAAATTAGACGGGTTTTATTTAAATACCCTTAAGCAAATGGGTCAAGTGCGAATATTAGAAGAAATCGGTCAAGGGAAAGTGTAATAGAATACTTTTATCTCAAGGGACAGCTGTCAAATCGTACCCGTGTGTTATGAAAATTATATTGAGTGCAAATGACGATACTGCTTTTTTTACAAACGATAACCTTACTATGCTATTTTTGAATCGTTTTAATCAAAAAAGTATAGTTATTTAAATAATTCGTTGCACTTTTGCCATTATATTAAATTAATAAATCTTCTTTTTATTATCATTTACATATGTAATTTTTAATCATAAAACACAGAAAGCTGGCACGCAGCCTGATTCTAGTGAAATTTCAGCCGTTTCAGAGATGACAGGGAGACAAACATTTTAAAAATGTTTTTTTTTTAGTTTAATTAAAAACTGTTAATTTCAAATTATAAACAGACACTTCAATAATTTTATTTATATGTATTGATATTCCATCATCAAATTCCAAGGGGAGCCTAATAAATATAAATAAGGCTTCTGTTATGGATACAAAACTGTTGATACATACACAAATATAACTTTTAAATACATATTATTTTAAACATACATGACTGAAGTACAAAATTTCGTGATCATCACTCAAATGAATGCTCCCAGCGGGAATCGAACCCGCGACCACTGACAAAGCAAAAAGCAAAATATAAAACATAACCGTAAGATAATAACATAGATTAATAACTATAGGTATATATTGATAATATGAAGTTTATTACCTATTAATATTAATACGAAGAGAATAATAGTCAATAGCAGTATAACACCATGACATTCTCATACTTCGATCGAAGGTACCAGCCCCGGTAATTGTTAGCGAATCAGGTGACCCAGATCTGACCCATGCTTATTTAAGCCGGTTCGATTTGGTAAGTCATAAATCATGGTCTGCTTTTTAAATAAACAGGCCATATTGAATGTATTTTCTTTGAATTATTACTTTTAAAACGTTTATTATTGAAAGGAAAGAATATATTTGTTGTGTAACTTTGATTTTGTATTATGAGATTTCTGATTAATGATTTTCTAATGTTTTTATTGAATTTTTGTTTAAAAGTGTTCATCGATGGCTGTGTGTTCTCTAATACTCTAGGGGACACACAGCGAACTTCTCAACGGCAGGTTGTTTAGTTCTCTTTTCAAAATATAAAGATTATATAATTAGATTTTGTCCAATCCGGGACTCGAACCGTACACCTTTGGATCTGCAGCCGTATGATGCAGTCGAACTAGTCCTTCTAACTCCGTTGCTTTCTAAGAAATCAGTGTAAGACCGCGAACTTCTTGAAAATATCTTTTAATGACAAATTCAATATTGACTTATTATACAATACTTTTAATTACAATAAATAATTGCTGTATAACCTTAAAATTTACTAGATATAACTGCAACCGTACTTCAAGAAAAGTATATAATGTCATATATGACATGAGTTTTGATAAAATTTTTCAAATGAAAATTGTTATACATAAAAAATATATAAACATATCTAGTTTTAAAATAGAATACTATACTGTTTAAAAAAATATACTGAATATTTTTCAAAAAATACACACAGAAGTTACAACACATGGAATTTGAGAGTAGTTTTTTTAAATGTTTACTATTTTTAAATAAAGTTAGTTGAAATTCAGTTTCCGCAAACACTGAATGGCCCTGAATCCTGATATTTTTTGCTGTTTTATGTTTTGACGTTTGCTTTTTAATGTTTTGTTTTTCATATTCTTTTCCATGGCCTATATTGTTTTGATTTTTGATTTCTTGCTGTAATTTTCCTTTAAAGGGCGACAAGGAAGTATCCATTCACCTTGTCTGATGAACCTGCAAATGTCAGTCGGATAATAATTACTTTGTTTCAGTCACGAATATACGAAAATAGACGACTATTCCATAAATTCATCGGTAACAAATCGGTCCATAAACTTATGAAAAAGTATAAACGGTATATTTAAAAAATATTTATAAAATTATTGTTTGTAGGGTGTAAGACGTACGTGTAGGTACAAGGTACAAATGTTAATTATTATTATTATAGGTATCTACACCGCACCTAATTATTATTATTATTTCATTTTATCACGCTCAAGGATTTCTGCTTGAGACTTCTTGCTAAGATAAGTCATCCTTTATAAACAATGTAGGTATATATACCTTCTTTCTATTTTTTATGTTTATAATTTTTGTGTGCTACACAAATTAAAAAAATCTTTTCTTAACACAGCTCAATTTTTATTACCTATTGTACTACAATATAAATAAAGGGGGGGTGCAATTGCCCCCTTGTATATGTATGTATACTAACAGTAAGGGCTATCTAACACGAATAACTTATATTTTAAAATGCTTTAGCCATCAGTTTTCTATTTTGAAGAATATATCTTCTATCATACAGATTTTTGAAACATTTTAGTATGTTAATTATAATAAAACGGTCATGATAAGGCGTAATAAAGAAACATAATACTCTCTATAAAACCATTACTTTGTATGTAATCGCTTTCACAAAGTAATGGCTTGTAAAGCCTTGAGCGCTGAAATTTTTGAATTTTTCATTCCATTACCCGTAACTACGGTGCTAACACAAAATTACCTAAATATACTTTATTAGTATACTAGTGATTGGCTCTTGCTTCGCTTAAACTTTAAAGATGGTTCTCGAAAACTGTAAATCAGTATATCTAAACGAAATTGAAGTTTCTCTTTGTAATTTTATACTAACAGCTTTTCACTAAATACGTATGAATATACGGTACTTATGGTCTAAGATCCCACTGTATGATCCTGCAGGTACGCGTTTTTTTGATTACATTAATTTTAAATGAATGTTGAGGAAGCATTCAATGGATTAGCGACAGGTTGCCAGTAAAAAGTTGGCCGCAATTACCTGTAATTAATTCATGCATAATTCATTTTCTGGTGTAAATTGCAGCTATATGTTTTTTTAATCAATTTTACGTAATTTTAAAGGAAATGATGTAAAGAATAGAAAAAAAAATGGTTGCCAGCTCCCAGTCAGCCGCAACGTTAGGGTTGCCAGGTGTAAACAGGTATATTATTGTTAGTTATTTACAATCATTTGTTTTTTTAAAAATAAATATTACAAAATTAAGTTTTATATTACCTGTTCACGATAATGCATGGTTGCCAGTTAAAAAATGGCCGCAACCAGAGGTTTCCATGCTTTCTTTTAATCAACGATTATTCCTCCAGGATTATTAAGTGTGAGTGCAAAAGAATGGATTGTTACGTGATGTAAACAAGAGTACAATGTAGTGTAGATGTAAATCTAGTATTTTTTTCATGAAAATAATTTCGCGTGACAAAAGAACAATTTTTATTGAAAAAGTGGTCTACGAAATCTTTGAAGCACTTCGATGATGCTTTATTTGTTCATTCAATGTTCATGTATTAGGTACATTTTCGTTTTTTTTTTTAATGAAGAACTAGTTAATTTCTTTTTATAATAAAATCTTATCAATAATATCGTACTTAAATCGTAATAATTAAATCAAAATAGTAAATATTAGTAAATCATTAATCATATTACATCAATAATCAAATTTTAAAACTTTTGTGTTTGTCTGTTTGTTCCGGCTAATCTTAGAAACGACTGGACCGATTTAGACGGGACTTTCACTCGCAGATAGCTAATACCATAAGAAATAACTAATGCTACATTTATTAGAAAATTATTAAAACCGTTTAATTTATTTTAACATACGCCCGAAGCGAGCCGGCTTTGTTAGTTGTCATTAAAACAATATTAAGTAGATTTTGGTCCCGATATTACTCCAAGTTAGATAGATCAAAATGACTCCACAAAATGACTCCAGAAAATGCAATTATTATTAAATATCATATACTCAATGAAAAGTAGTTAAATTAAAACGACAATAAAATTATGTATGGGAATAAAAAACTAAAATTATATTAATTTTCACCATAAAAACGATTTCAGTTCAAACGGTTTAAAGAATAGATTTCCACCGCTTAATATTCCTTAAAAGTAATAAATATATGTCAAACTATTGAGATAGTGGCAATACGATGCGCTGAAAACTTCGCACTATCGCGATACCTCATGATTGATGATTCTGAATGAGTTTAACTTAAAGTTTCGCAGAAAAGATAGTGATGTAAACGATGGCTTAAATTTTTCTGCTAACGTCTACATTATAGTAATGTTATCCTTTATTTCTATTCAAAATATGTAGATATCTATACTAATATTATAAAGCGGAAGAGTTTGTTTGTTTGCATGTTTGTTTGGTTAAACGCGCTAATGTCGGGAACCACTGGTCCGAATTGAAAAATTCTTTTTGTGTTTGAAAGTCCGTTTATCGAGGAAAGCTATTGGTTATATAACGTTACGACTAATAGGAGCGGAGCATCAGTGAAAAATGTTGAAAAAACGGGAGAAAAATTGATTTTCAGCCTTTAGAACGTGAGTGGAGCCACGGGAAAGGCTACATAATATAATCAACAAAGCCTACAAAATATTTAACATTTATCATTTTAAATTAATTATTAAATAGTGGTCCATTTTTATTATTTATTAACCTTGAATGTAACAAATTGTAATATAAATTACAAGATATTTTTTTAGAGATTTAATATATATACTTACCTAATAATGTCTGGGAATTAGCTAAATTACGGTAATTTGTTTTGAGTATTACCAGTATAACTTAAATATTATTCCTTTGTATTTACATACATACTAACGGACCTGACTGACGTTGTCTTGTACACAGTGAATATAATATATACTATTGGTCCCTGTAAAATATTTCAGCATGCATGGGCAATTTGCTTGCCACATTTTTTTCTTAATACCTTATAAATATTACTTAGAAATAATATGATTACTTATATTTTCTCGCATCACTCAAATATAAGATTTGTTGAATAAAATAGAAATAACAATTTAATTTACTAAAGTGTTAAAATTCACAAGGCGGACATAGTTTTAAAAGATTGAATGCATTTCGATTGTCACGTCTTAATGGATTACATCTAGTCAATGTAGTTACTAATTCTCAGAAATGAAATTAATATGTACGTGATGAATATTTTATGTAGCGATATATACGAAAACAAAGGCCTTTTCTACTAATATGACGTTTTTTAGTAACTTACATTCAAGAGAATTTAAACAGAGTAATGTACTTTTGTACGAGTAGAATCCCTCTCCTTCTGAATCTGAGAAAATTCTTAACGTAAGTATATCCTAAAAACAAATGAGAATTACACTATACTTAACAATTTAAATCGGTTCAAATGCATTTCATATTTTGGTGTGTATTCGAAAAAAATAATTTGACTTCGGCTGCAGTTTGCCAAACCGCATGTGAATGATAACACCTTGGCACTTCATTTTTTTTCTTTGCAATAAAATTTTCTGTTTTATTAGGGACTAGCTCGAGCGAAGCCGCAGGTTCCGCTAGTTATACGTCATATAAACCTTTCTCTTGAATCACTCTATCTATTAAAAAACCGCATCAAAATTCGTTGCGTAGTTTTAAAGATCTAAGCATTCATAGGGACAGACAGCGGGAAGCGACTTTGTTTTATACCATGTAGTGATTAAATTTTTTTACTAAATTGACTTCATTTTTTGTATTAAGTAGTTAGTAAGTATATACATTAATAAAATGTTAAAAGTAATTATATCACTGAATCTATACTAAAAAATATACTTTGATAAATTAAAATTTAATGAAATACACGCAAATATTTGAAACTATCAGACAAACCTGAAAAGAATCTTTTGGCATATTATATAATTAGAGAAAGTTATTTTAATTAAAACCACGAAGGAGGAGCACACCTATGAAATAACTTCTACGATTTAAAATAAACTACTGTGTTAATATACTTTATTTTGTGTTCACTTAATGTATTTCTCATTCAGAGGTTTAACGTTTAAAACATCCAAAAGGATTAACGTGGGAGTAGTCCTTGTCACGTCGAGAAATAGTAGCCGGTCAGATTTATGGGTCAGGTATAAGGTCATCCTTTTTCATCAGATATAAAATATTAAGTTTGGGGACTAAAAGCTGCACGAAAGTTGTAAAGGTAATAAATTAAAACAAAACTGTATAGATTGATAAGCCCTCATTACTCGCAAGTAGTTCGCATTTACGCGTATCATCTTCAATTGAAATTTAAATCATCATATAAATTCTATCATATTAAAAAAATCAGACCTAAAACAAGAGCTTTATGCGCACTGCGTTAAATTAAAGTTTTTAACCAAAAAATTAAATAAAGTAAGAACTATACTAAAGATGTTGGCTAGTGGATATTGATTAGTCGATGCGCGCTAAGTTTGTAAAACGTTAGATTCTTTTAATAAATGAATGCCCCCAACGGGACTCGAACCCATGACCGCTGACGCAAGAAAGTAGGGTCACTACAAACTGCGCCAAACGTGTTGTGTCGAATATATGAACTGTGTAAAAGAAGATGTTAAGTGATCATAAAACGTATACTCAATACTGGGCACTGGGCCATACAATGGGCAATATAAACTTGAAACAGATTGATAAACTTTATTTTTTTTAAGTTTTGGTTATGAAAATGCCGGGTTCCTAACTATCTTTTCTCTGCCAAATATAAAAAAGTGGTCAATGGTGAAGCTAAGGGTTTTAATTTAAACCTGTTTCAAAATACGATGCATACTGTCTGTCTAATGCATGGAGTAATATCCTCCTAGGTCTAATGCCATATATAATATGTAAGTTTCTGATAGAAATTTATAAAAGCTGTTGTTAAGGATTTATTACTTATACCTTACTTATATTTCAAAGTGAGTTTGAAGGGGAATATCCCTAAAAGACACGTAAAACGCCCGCACCGCTTACCTGAGTCGCATTTTTCAAATAAATCGCCTTGACGTGTACAGAAATCCTTTATTATTCATTATTATACTCGCTGGTTTGGAAGACAAATATGGACGAGGATTACCTTTAGAAAAACTTTTTCCGCTTACGATAACACTTCTTGTGAAAAATGATGTAATATAATATTTTAATCTCAATTATTATGGGAAATTGTAGTTTTTTTGATATTTCTCTAGAAAATAACATCCTTATTTTGTCAATCATATTACTCAGTTTAGTCAGCTAACTTTATCGCGAGCGAAGCCGCGGGATCCGCTAGTTTCTTTATATCGAATTAAGAGTACATTAAATATTTTTTGAAAAATAATATTGAAATAGACATTATTATCGATATATGTATAGGCCAAATCTATTGCATTCTAGAATTTTTTCCGTCTGTCTGTCTGTGACCGCATCACGAGAAAACCACTGGACGGTTTTTATTTCGGGAAAAAATCTAATTTCTGAAAAATCTCAACTAACCGTTACAAACCGGCTATACCTATATAACATCACAGTGTATGTAAAGTGTAAAAAATATATAAAAATAATTAAAAATATCTATTTTGTTTCCCGTCTTTAGAAAGCGGGCGAAGCTGCGGGTAATGCTAGTTTTCTTATATATACACAATCTCTTTCCCACAAACCTTGTCTATTTACATCTGCTATTATAACAAATTACCCTCAAAAGAGATTAATTAAATCTGTAAAACGGATTGTTGCTTACTTCAATTGTTAAAACAATAATGTAAATCGTTTCTTAGAATTAAATTAAATTAACTGTTATACCTATTTTAATAGCTTTCGGAATTTAAATGACAGAATTATAATGAAACATAACAGTTGTCGTACATTAGAGACTTTCCATCGGAAACAATTTCAGTAATTTTTTGAGAATTCAGCATTATGAATATATTTTTGTGTGATACAAATTAGTTATGATGAGTGCGTACTAATATTATTATCTACTCGGTGGTATAGTAGCTAGCATGTACGGCATCCTGGGTTCGAGTCCCGGGTCATGCCAAGTTTAGTTATTGAATCTTTCTGTTTCGTAAGCCTCAGTAACAGCCCATAGTTGGGAAGTTGGCGATGATTCACCCCCGTGACTCGGAAAGCACATAAAGCCGTCGGTCCTGCGCCTTAACTCTTACTGGTCGTGTCGAATAGTCGTACCACCGGAATATGAGAGTGATAAGGCATACATTTGTGCAATATAATATCTCCCGCGCAGATGGTAGTCTCAACGAGATTGGCCGCCGAAGCCATAATCGGTCGAGAGGACATGATTAGATATCTACTCGAAAGTATCACTTCTAATTTCACTTCAGGTGACTTTTTTCTTTACTATTACTAATATTATACATATAAGGTAGGTATATTATCAGTACTAATACACAAAAAAAATTAAATAAACATTCAGTTACTTCGATACTTTGACTTAAACTAAAATACAGCTTCCAATGCCAGATATAACGTAATGACCCTGGACACATACCTACTAAATTCCGCTTCACAGCTCTCTCGCGGCCTATGAACTACCCGTGGAACTAAATCCCTCGCCAAGAAAGATTGTAAAACACATAATAGGTACCTACGGTTTACAAACACTAAAGTTATAAGTCTATGTCTTTTATTGTAACACATTTTTTGAACACTGTATAATATTATGCATATTACTACTGTTATAGTCCGGGAGGTAGTGTCAAATTTGACCGGAGCATTTTGGCATGGCTTTTGTTTTTTTGTATAGTCAGTTGTTCCAACGCTTATTAATAAACAAATTGTCAGTTGGCCCAAAACCGGGGCATAAGATGAGAAAATGCCAGGAAACTTGATAGTAAAAAAATGTTCTTGGACTATTTTCATCATTGCCAAAATAGTCCAAGAATATTTTTTTTTCATCTACGTTAATATTTTCTCTAGCCCAAAAGCCCCGGAGTCGCGCCAGCTGACAATTATTTTTGTTCTCATACAAGTACTAACTATCAAAATAAGTTCATAGAGTCCATGCCAAAATCACCGTAAAAATTTGACACTACCTCCCGGACTAATTCGAGTTCATCACATAAACGAATGCCACCAGTGGGACTTGAACCCGCGACCGCTGGCACAGCACGGTTCACTGCAAACTGGGCCATATTTGTTGCCAAATATAGTTACCTGTAACAGGATACCTAGGTCCATACTAACTATTTCTAGCCTCTGCATAGAGTTGTTGACATAACATCCGAACTGTAGAAACGTGTTGATCACGCATCGTTAGATAAACTATGAATATTCCACTACCGTTTACATTTGTACCAAACTTTATTTCGAATACAAACAATTTTGATTAACAAGATAAAAATTTCATATATATAAATAACGCGCAAACTGTTTATTAGTAGATACTAGTTTACGCCTAGTGGTCGAAAATCGAATCGATATTGAAAAATTCAGGTTAACATATTTTATGAACAATATTTCCTATATAAAACTGTGTCCAGTAGTTTTCTTTGATTTACATTCACAAGTACAGAAGACAAAAGTTCTAAACTTTACCTAGTTATATATTAGTAGCCTAAGTTACGCCTTATAACATTAGCTATCTGCTAGTGAAAGTTCCGTCAAAATGGGTCCAGAGATTCAGAGATTAGCCGGAACAAACAAAGAGACACTCCAATTTTATTTATATGTATAGAAAAGTCTCTCTCCTCTTCAAAAAGAAAACATTAAAAAGATAACAAACGGTATCTTTAGTGAAATAAATTCTAATAAATAATAAAACCTTCACAAAATCAAACATTTACGTCTGAGATATAAAATTCAACCGTGAATAAAAATATTGCCTCTTGTAAATTTTGTTTGAAAGAACAACCTTTTTAATATTAGCCGTTTGAATGGACTGTGCATTAAATTTGGGCGCTCTAACAAATACCCTTACCTTAACTGCGTATCATTATCTACTCTGAACAGGCATTTCCCAAAAGGACCGTTAAAAATCTTCAGAATGTAAATGCTAAATCATTCAACAAAAAAGGCAAACTTTAATGCTAACTATTCAGAAAGCTTGAGAAATTCGAGAACCTCTTAAAGCCTCTAAATGGAGGTCGGCGTCAAACTGCCAAGTTGTGAGGGACATCGGAACTTAAGTCACGTCATAATTTAATAATAAGCTTCAAAATATTCAGCTCATTCATGAGTTTGCTGAACGAAGTTGGAATGTAAGAACAGTTAATTAATTTTTAATGTCAGGTTTGGCAAATTACTTTTTATTTGGAAACAATGAAAATCTACAATTTCTAAGAAAGGCACAACTGTTTGGACGAACAATACAATATTGATCAAATTCGAATTGTTTTTAGTTTGTAAGACTTTGTAACTACTGCTATTTGTCAAAATTTTTTGGACAAATCTCTACTAGAACTTGGATCAGCAAAGACTCTATTAATTCTATGGATTATCTTTAATAAATTAGACAATACAATAACGTCACACTGCTGAGCAGGCTCTCTTATATACGAGGGGGTTCAGGCCATAATCCACCACACTGGCCATGTGCGGGTTGGCAGAATTCACATGTCTTTCGAAAGCTTGTTAGGTCTCTTAAAGTTTTTCGTCAGACAAATGGTAGTCATATTGGAAATGATTCGCAAATGAAAACATTAGAGTTTCGAAACTCGGATTTGAACCCGCTTTACTCAGTTACCCTAGTAGTACAGTGCTACAAATGCCTTCAAAGTAGACGTATTAGTTAAATTAATTCAATTCACTGACTCTATAATTTCAGTGTGCAAAATAACAAAAACTAACAAATTTATATACAAATAAGTGTATAGTTATGAATAAAATTATCATAAAATGATAAATAGACTTGCATATTTACGTAGTAACAACATGTTATGCATTTAGTTTTAGTTGACATAGCGTCTCCTTCGAGGCACTTTACAATTCAAAATTTCATAAACTTCTGGTAATATTTACATACATGATAACTACTGACTGCTATAATTTAGTTTTCTAAGCTAATTAATATCAAATGTCCTTTCAAATAATTATGTAATAAAGTATTTTTAATAAATGAGTTATGTGTTAGTTCTAGTCACAAAAGGAAGCATCATAGTGAAATGAAAGTCACTGTGTCTTAGATACACCTACTCGTAATAAACTAGGAAATCCGGCCCGCTTCGCTGGGCAATTTAAAATAAATTAAACGGTTTTTATAATTTACTAATAAAATAAAAGTAGCCTAACGTACCTACTCCTTTTAACATAACCTATCTGCAAGTGAAAGTCCCGTCAATATAGGTCCAGCCGCTTCAGAGATTAGCCGGAACAAACAGACAGACAAAAATTTTAAAAAAAAGTGCGTGTGTACAAAGTACACATGTCAGAAGTAAAACTTGAATTTAAATTAAGGCTAACTCTTCCCCGTCTCAGAGTGCCTGGTACTATGGACTTATTTTTTCGTTTCATCGAGTTTTGAAATCACAACGATTCTAAAGAAGTTTCACTTCAAAAATGCTTTTTTGATCTTAAAAATGGTAAAAATTTTAAAAGTGGTAGTGCCATGCTTGTTACCTTCGGGTAGCAACCGGATGGGCCGGCACGCCCCGTATAGTTCATTAGTACCACTCTCTCACAGAAGACCGGCGTGAAGTGGCAGCTATGCTGTCGCGTTTCGTCCGGTGAGTGAGAGTCCGGGAGGCCCACTCTCCTTCCCCCCTCCCTCTTCCCTTCATCCTCCGCATTCTTTCCCCCCTCCCACTTCCCTCCCTCCTCCATCCCTCCCTTTCCTGAAAGGCCGGCAACGCATCTGCAAACCTGGCTTGCAGATGTCCATGGGCGGAGGTGATCACTTCCCATCAGGTGAGCCTCCTGCCCGTTTGCCCCCTTTTTACCATAAAAAAAAAGAACACTGTACTACTTACTTTATGCATTTAATGAAAAGTAGTTAATTTGATATTAAGAACAGCCACTTCAATTTTATTTATAATATGTACTGACTACATAGACGACTACAGACAGACAGAGGAAAATTTTAAAAACTATAAATTCAGCCTCTATATAGTTAATAATTACTATTTCAATTAATATTTGAACCCAGGACCTAATAAATACAATAACTTTTTATCTACAAATATAATTTTTTAAATAACGACATTAGCGTAGAACACAAACAGTTCAATATAGTTTCCATCTATTGAGCCATTTACAGCTTTATTTAACCGAGTTACAAGGAACATTATATACGCGTAGGTGTGGCGAGACGTAAGTATTACCTCCGCCTTGATATGCAAATTAAATTTAGAGCTCGCGGCGGACGACACCATTAATCCGAATCTGCCTCTAATCTCGGCTAGTAGATGACACGTTAAGGAGAAGATCCATTTTATATGTTTATTTTAGAATCAAGCGATGATTATGGGGCAAGGTGTACGCATGTATAATAAAATTCCACAGTCCATATTGAGCTTGCCTTTGAAGCAATTCAAATCTAAAATAAAAAATACGTTATTGAATAAGGCTTACTACACCATCACGGAATACCTAATAGATGAAAATGTATGGAATTAATGTCTGGTTGTGTCTCACGTAGGATACATTATTGATACAATATTGTTATCAAATTTTTTTTTTGAAAAGTGCCACTGTTGAGTTTTACGCCAGTTCTTCTCAGCAGATATTTGATTTGAATTGATTTGATAGAACTTAATTTTGAAGTATTTATTCGTCTAAAACATGATCTATATTAGGGCGAAATGTCATCGAAATTAATACAGCTAAGTTACAATCATTGAAACTTTCTAATGTTATGAACTTTTTATTTCTTGTTTTTCTTTTGCCAGTGATATCACTCGTGTAGTTCATTTATATGATATTAATTAAATCCGCTTCTTGGGGTCGTGATGAAGAAATAGGTGATAAAAACAAATAAAAGTTCGAAAGTGACTTCGTTTAGCTATCCTTCTTCTCTCAACTTAAATGAGTTTTGATTTATTTAAAGATGTTTGTATTGCCTGAAAATATTCTGTATAGTATGTAAAACAAAAACTTCTGTAAAGTTTATTCTTAAGCTCTAAGTTAATAAATAAATTAATATTTATATAAAAACTATATTCACCAAAATTATAATCCACACACGAGTACATACATAGTAAGTTAAAAACCTCGTAACTAACATTCTTTACGATACAGATTAGCGATGGGCGATTGTTGTAAAAAAAACAATCGACTGAATCGAAAATAGCGCTGTTGTGCATTCGATTGTCGATTTAGTAGTTCCTCGCCATGATTATTCGAATAACAATCGACTAACTACTAACTGTACGCACTACGCTCGACGCAATACGCACACTGCATTTGCGTGCGGGGTGCGGGACGGTGTTGCGTCGATTGTTTTAAGTATTACTTCAAGTGTTTACTTTAGTTGATCTTTGATTTTTTTAGAGCAATTTTTATATTTTTATACTAAATTTTAAATATAAATATTACATAAACGTAAAATTGACCTTGTCAAATAAAAAGTGTACCAAAAATTAGATATTTTCGAAAAAGTAGTAGTAATAAGTTTGTTAATCGCTAGATTTCTAGCTAAATTTTGATTTATTTTAACCAATAACGTAATAATAATAATAATAAACTCTTTATTGAACACCAAAAACAAAAAGAAAATATACATAAAAGACAGAGTAAGGTACAAAAGGAGGCCTTATCGCTAAAACAGCGATCTCTTCCAGGCAACCTTTAGGTAGGAAATAGGAAATTTTACAGAGGGATAGGCATAGAAAGACAAAGTTGTCTGATAGATAAATATGTAAGTTGTTTTTTGTTCATATATATTTTTTCCTGAATCATAAGAAATATTTCTTATTTTATTTAGGTTATTAGCTAGTTGATATGAGAGGAGCATTTAAGTTTTGTTTTACTTAATACAGTTGTACCAATCTTGTATCGGACAATACCTTCCTAATTAAGTTCGTACAACATCGGTAAGTTAGATTAGAAATTCTAATTTAGAATTATATACGTTACTTAATTACTTAGCTTTTACTCATTGATCTCTTTTAAACCTATGATTAATAAAGGTACATTCGAATAATTATAACTTTTTTATTTTATTCTTGTCTTATTCTATTCGTATCAACTTACACTACTAGAACAAAATAAAAATCTATTAGCGCCAATCGCATAGTAATAACTGCAGTTGTAAGCAGTGGTGGCGCACGGACTTTTATCTGTTGATTCGTAGCGCAGCGCACGTTCGCCGCACAATCTTTAGTAATTACTTATTTAGTAGTACGTACGAGTATAGTAATATAGGTGTGCTGCGCTAAAAATTAGTAGTTAAAGTTAACCCGAAAAGAATATCGCCCGCCTCACGCTGCGGTTAGTCGATAACAATCGAATAACATCGATTGTTATCGACTTTTATCGACTAAACTGAACAATCGACTAATTCGATTAATTTTAGTAATAATCGCCCATCGCTGATACAGATACACTCGTAGAACACTTAAGCAAGTAGTAAGTTCAGTATCAATTATTTTTTAATTTTAACATTTAAAGTATACATAGCATAAGAATAAAATATAAAACAAAAAATATTCAGTCCTTGAAAGTGCAGTGCCTTAATTTAATATAGCCAGGACCACCGTGACCATTGCCACTCAGCCCCGGTTAGTGCTACTTAGTGTAATTCCGCACTAACGTCGTTTCTATGCGCATATTTAGCTTTCATATCACAAAGTTATATTGGCTGTCGGTCTATATTAACATTTACGCTTTTAACTAGCCGAGAAACTATCAACGCTAAATTACTTCATGTAGGGAATAATATAGTGTTGTATTACGATACTATATGTATTAATTATAATAATTAATAATAGCTCATGCAAAGTGAATTTGCTTCACTTCTAAAATATTCGGAATATCACTTTTTTGCTATGGTATATAGCATATAGGGCTGCACATTCGGAATTCCTGGGGTCGAGTCGAGGGTCGGGCCACTTTTAATTATTGAATAATATTTCTGTTTAGTTTTGGACAGTTGGCGGAATAGGTAGGAGAAAACAGACAGTTATCTTATATTCCAAAATAAAAAATAACAACTTCTGTCGAATAATTTTTATATGATTAATGATAACCAACATACCGACAATTCACTAATTCACTTCTTATCAGGTCCCACTATTGGTGCCTTTATGCGAGAGCACCAAACTGACCTAATGGGGTACAGATTACACATTTTTGAAAACAGGTACATTCCCTCAGATATAAAGATTTTACACTGTAATTGCTTGTGTTACCTATATTACTACAATAAGCTAAACATAATAAAACTTTTTAAAATTATATAATTTAATTATTTTCTACTACAATTCAAACGTAACATAAGGATAATCTAGTTTCCTTGCTACTCTTTCCCGTGACTCTCTCTGCTGTAGGGGTCCACATCTCTGGTTGAAGAATTCACTCCACCAAGTCTTCCTTTAAAATATACGAGATTTATAATTCGTTACAGTCCTGGTTTTAAGCCTTGACTTATAACTTAATTCTACAAAGAAATTAAGGTTAGCTCTTCTTTCAAATTAATTATATATTATAAAACATTTTATCTTTTAAAGTACCTGCCATATTAAAAGTAAGAATCCCCGCATATCGCAGAATTTTCTGTTGAGTATCGTAATATTATGGATACTGTCTTCATACTAATAAACTCAACGATCTGGTACAAAAACTGTTGTGTGAGAGCATCCTTACTTTATAATACTTCATTATTTTGTGGCTAAATAAGTTTATCTTTAATCGACGAGAATTTGTGAAGTTTAAATTAATTTAAACATAGTTCAGTCTCTCCTCATTAAAGAATTTATGTTTATTAAAATTATGAATTTAATATTAACCACTGATTTCTAACGAAAATTTTCTTATAATTATGAATGTACACTAAGCAATATTAGAAACATATACCTATAAACAAATAGACAAAGGCAACAATATCCTTTCAACAGCTAGCTAAAAGCTACTTGTTATCTTCGAACAATTTGGATACTGTCAATAATTGGCTCCTAATGAACTACCTTGTTAATTATTTCCTTGTTTCTATTCTTATAACTTTTAAAGTATAGAACATTCACTATATATGATGATAGACTAAATAGATTGATAGAAAGTATAAATTCATCTAAACTAAAGTTTTATTAAACGTTTTCCGTATTTGTATAACAGTTAAGTATATATGAAAATTAATGTATGGCCATAAAAGCGTAAAGCTCACGAGAAAGGGTTAAGAAGCATTCCTGATGTCTAAGTAAGTACCAAGTTACACCCTAACTACATTGAAGTTTAAGGGTCTACTCGTTAAAATGTAATGTTAATAACATTTATTTAGTGTTTGAGTGAAATTTGTAAAGTCGTTATAATATTTAATCAAATTTTAATTGAATTTAAATGATGATTACTATTACTACTTTTTTTACAGTATAAGACCGAAGACTTAGCAAGTTTTTGAAATACTTGTGAATTCTGGCAATTCGTTCTTTACAATTTTGCTAGATGCTGATGATCCCTTTAGTATTAAAAAGAAATTCCTACAAATATAAAACTCATGGTTACGATGAAATCATACAAATTGAAAACCGACTAAGAAGCTTATGTAAAAAATATTCTTAAATATAATATCCTATGAAGCCTTACATTTATCTAAAGAACTCAATAAACGGCAAATCTTACACAAACGACTCAAAATGAAATGCGATAACCTTAAATAACGAAAAAGGTTCGCATCCACTTCCTATAGGAGACGTCATTATGAAAAATAGCAATAATTTTTTTATACTTACATGTGCTGTATGAATTTAAGTTTTATTCTAAACTAATAAGGTATAAGTTTGAATCTCAAAATAAATACGCGAACAACGACAGGGAAAATTGGAAAATTGAAGGCAATACTGCTGCCGATGAAATGTATATTTAATCCATTACATCTGTATGTAGTCATCAGTATTGATTATTATCTTTAAGCAATTAATTTTCAATTTCATCGTTATGAAATATACTCGATGCTCTTTTGAATCTGTTTCACAATTATTAAGATGTATCGAAGTGCTTTTCTTTTTGCTGCAGCTTTAATACTTTTTTTTTCATTATGAAAATTAAATTTTTGTTCTCATTTCTCATTTAAAGGAAAATGTACCAATAATTTGGTAAAACATTAAACAACAACTCGGTTAAACAAATATCATTAAGTAAACAGGAAACGGTAAACATCGTGATAAATTCAGTATACAGTGTAAAATTTTCGATAGGCCTGTGAAGTCTGCTAACTCGCATTTGACCAGCTGGTCTGGAGCAGTGGAACTTATGTGGAGGAACAGTAAATAACTAAATAGTCATGGAGTCAAAGTGCTTAGCACTTTTTAAAAGACATAACACCTCGTCACTCGTGACAGGAGAGCTGGCTCATTTTTCGCCCAAAGAATCGACATTGCCATTCAGCGGGGGAATGCAGCCAGCATTCTTGCCACTATTCCACGCGGACACGACTTGTACAGTAATAATTAAGTGTATATTTGCTTTGTACGTATAGTTAAGTTTACTTGTAATTTGCTTTATTGTAAATTAATATTATTAATCTGAAAAAAATAGTCACTAGTGTTGGCCCAATTGTTAATTTGTATTTTTTGTGTTTAATATCAATCGTCAATACCTAACTATTAAAAAAAGGACATTGGTTAATAAGCACAGGAGGTACGGCATGCATTTAGCTTACGAGTAGCTGCTACGGTAAGTTGTTTTTTTATCTATATTTTTTTCAAAGATTGTAGAATATCTTATAGTATCTTGTAGCTTGTAGAGTGATATCTTGTAAGCCTATTTATTTATATTGCATATTATAGTAAAGCTTGCCTCAAGAATGAAACTAGACTATTCAAACTATGTATGCCTCAAGACTATTCAAATACAAAATAAAAAGCCAAGTCAGAAAAATATAAAGAAAACATCGACAACAGATTTTTAACTTTTTCTTAGGAAATGTTAGAAAATTTATTAGCCAAGAAATGTTTCAACGATAAAAATACTCTCAGGCAAACATTGTAAACTGATTTGAATCCTTGAGACGGCTAAGTAAGCTACGAATTTGCGGTATTTACACGAAATTAGTATATTTCGGAAATTTAGATAAGAGCAAGAGTATGGATTTTTTATATGTTATGTTATTAGATTGAATAAAAAATAAAATCGTGACGAAATTTAGCCCCAAAATAACTCAATAAACTTTTCCATAATTTGTAATTTTGGAAAATTGCGATAAAACTCATCTGATTTTTTACAATTCAATAATTTTCTCAATCATATGTAAATTAAATATACTGCTTATGATTCCAAAATGATTTCGATGCTGGCGAATTGATATCATTAGATATTATTTGCATTGAAATACGATAGCTTAAACAAGCAATGTTTTTTTCTTTTTTTCCTTTCTTCCATTAATCTGGAACTTAACTAATTATTATAAGACTTTTAGTAGCCCATAAAAATTGCGCAGTAGTGAAGAGTGATTTTGATTCCACATATAGGTATGTCAATAGTAACCTGGTTCTCATTATTATAAATCTGACTTGGCACACGGGAATGGAACCCATAACTACCGGAACTAACCTTAAAAAATATTAAACAGCCCATAAGAAACTCACGGAATACTGAACTCATTGATTAATTATTGACCTTTGAAACACCGATCGTCACTCTGTTTGTAATAATTTGATATCGAAAGGCTATTTTCATATGTAATAAAAAGCTGTTATTTCAGAAAGGTTCGGAATATAATTTGAGAAAGTGAATCTTTAATGGTAGTTATTATCCGAAAGAGAGTTGCAATTAGCAAATTGAGACATTTATTTAAAACTGTAAGAAACCTAACTATGCCTAACATAAATGTTAGGAATATTTATCCTGTGTTTGTCAATATTTTTTGGTTTAATAGCCGTTAACAAGCTTTAATACTACTATCCAAAGAAATTATTATTATGGTATTAAAGTTAAAATAACTAAATGAATCAAAATCAGTATACAACAACATTACGTTTAGTTTCCGTAGTAAAGTTAGATGTAAGTAATATTGAAAGAAAATTCTCGAGTAAACTTTTAAGTTGCCGTTTAATGTAAAGATATTATTTATATGGACTATCCAATTCGTTTAGAAATTTAGAAAATTAATCCAAGTAATTTTCTAAGTCAAATCAATACTGAATGTACGTCAACTATTAATGAAGCTACTGTGAAACAACGAATGGTCCTTTGTGTAAAGTCTTACCTTACCTGTCAAGTTTTGGGTCTTCGAGGTATTTTTGCTATTCATACCTGGAAGCGATTTGAAACTTGACGCTTTTTGCTTTTGATTTTCGAAGTTCTTTTGAAAAATGTGCAATATTTTCTATAAATGGATAAAGGTATAAAACTTGAAGTAGATAACTCTTCTTAAGAATAGACAAGAATAAAAGTGAAATAAATTGGTATGTTCTTCTCAAGACTAATTTATTCAGCTTAATAAAATTAATAAAATATTAATAAAAAAATGAGAAAATAAAAAAATATTGGAACTTGAAAAAAAAAATGTTTACACACAACTGTCTTATCTTATACTTAGGATGAGAAAGGCGTCACATACATGTAATTAAAATCAACTCAGTTATAATATGTTGGGACATTATTACACACAGCGCCATCTATATCCGTAGAAAGCTACGAAGCTTAAATACATACATATTATAAATATAGACACCCATGACTGGAGAACAAACATCCGAGTTTAACAAATGAATGCTCCCAGCGGGACTCGAACCCGCGACCGCTGGCGCAGAACGTAGGGTTACTCCCCACTAAGCCAAACGTGTCGTCAGTTGAATCTGTACATTGGAAATTTACTTTTTACTGCCATATGTTTTATGAGACAAATATATTAAAATTACACCCCCGTTAAGTTAACCCAATAACACATCAAATAAAGCATTAGTATTTGAAGTAAGATGTATCTAGAATCATAACGAAGATATTCTGAAAAGGTTATTTTCATGAAGGTATAATTTAATGGATAAAATCAAAGGGGTCAGACAAGGGTTCGCATCGTAAGGTAATGTTTTAGATATGACCGACAGCTATTATTCCCCGCAATGCAGACAACGCTGCAACGATTCTATAGTGGTACAAATATTACAAATATATAAACTACATAAAATTAATTTAAAATTGTATAAGAGAAATGTATTCAGCCCTTTTAAAGTTGCAGCCCATAGTCCACCACGCTTGCTTGACAAGGGGGGTTGGCGTACTACAAATGTTTTAACTTTGCGTTGCATGACTTTCTCTCAAACATGCAGGTTGCCCTTCACCGTAGGGCAAATGGTAATCATGTTGAAAATAATTCGCACATGCAAATGTCAGAGGTGCGAGACCCGGGATTTGAGCCCGCTTCACTCGGTTACCGGTAGGCGACGCGTTTGTCAATACTTAGATACTTTTTTAATTTTATCAACAAATGAAGTCTTTAGCAGGATAAGGGATAGTATTTCTTCGTAAGTTCTTTTATAGAATAAAATATCGAAATATATTACGCCTTTCCGTAGAACATCGTGGTTGAGTGCGTAAGCGATCCTGCCACACCCCATTAAGACGGGAGAAATTCTGTTGAGTTTTAATAGGTAGTACTTGCTTTTCTACCCGGTTGTGTACCCGGCGAGTTATGATGCGTAAATGCGTTTTCATATTAAAATAATATATTTAATATGTACCTATAAGGTCCATTTAAAATAATTTCAACCAACTTCATCATACACACTTGTAGTATTAATATTGTATAGGTACATGCTCTTGGTAAATTAATTAATTAAATATATATACTATTTCTCCACCCCTAATAAATAGTACCCAATCCTATAATAATAATATTTTTTGATGCACCCTAATTTTTTTTTAAATAAACTATACATCTAATGCAAAAACATTTTTTTGTAATTAGACTGATAGTGATATCACAAATAATCACTAGACGCGGCGCAAATCCTATAAATATAAAAAAAAGAAAATTTGGATTGACGAATGTTTGTTACTTAAACATGCCAAACCAAATCAAATCAAAATATTCTTTATTCAAATAGACTTTTACAAGCTCTTTTGAATCGTTATTTTTTTCTCTTTTCGTTACCAGAGCTGGGAAGTGAATTAAAGGCAGAAGGATAGATTATAGTGTGAAACAGCAGGTTACTTATGTCCCGTGGGGTAGATTTATTTTTGTTTCTCGCTAAGGTTAAACCGAAAAATGAAGATGAGTCGCTAGAATAGTACATTTATGTTACAAATACTCGTATCCTAAAGAACTATTATTATCGCTTCAGCCTATAACATACGCCAGTCTCAAGAGGATCGGATACCCGCGCTTTGATTACTGTTTTCCGTGTACGGACATCGACTGGGGTAATTTGCTCGCTATCATAAAACCGCCCATGCCTGTTTCGACACGTATGCACATAACATTACTTCATTTTAAATAAAGTAGAATACTGACGTAAAGCTTTAAAATTTGTCAGTAGTATTTTGTTATATTATATTTAATTTTTTAACAAGATATCTATCGGTACTAACGTTTTTTTAAGTGGTCGCGACGTATATATATTTCAAAACAATAAATATTTATTGTTCTGACACATCTTTCATGTCCTTTATGACAATCGATATATCGTAACAATATATAGTCACACAAATTTTAAGTGCGAAGACTTTTGGTGTGTTACTCCTTCACGCAATATGGTTATAAAGATAAAGGTAAAATATAGAGTTATGAGTGTAATTAAATTTTCTGAAAGGTGATACATAAATCAAAAGTTAAAAGAGCTGGATCGGCAAGCGAAACAAGAATATGTTAGTATACATTTCAAACGTACATATGTTTCCTAAAACCAAAGTTACTCATAGATGCGGGTAGTGCGCACAGCTCACGAGCTTGATTGATTTAAAAGCCTGGCTCGCTTTTTATTTCTTTTTAGTCACCAATCCTATTCCGGTCCGTTTGTGCAAGTTTCAAAGATAAGGCTTTTATTTATACTCTACATATAGTCTTTTGCAAGGACTCTACCCTCGCTACGCTCGTCCGACGGTTTAACGGTTAGTATATATTTCCCGGAGATAAGATATTTTCTATAGAAAAGTGTGGTCGAAATTGTGAATACAATGCAGGGGCTGTGTTTTAGCGGTCTAAGACCATCTCTCGTCGGTTGGATAAGGTCATAGTCTTTTACAGACGTAGGTAGAAAGATGTTTTAATTTTATGTATATAATATATTTATATTATATATCTATATTATTAAGTATATATTTATAAGTAACATTGTAATATCTGTCGATTTGGTGTTGTAATTTAAAGCTATACTGCAATTATGTATTATATATACTTAAATATATTTTTAGTCTATCCCATGACCAGTATTGCATTCGAAACGTCCTAAACCAAAAAAAATAGTTTATTTCACCCTTTAAACAACAACTTATCGTTTTTTTTTTCAAAGAAACAATAATTAGGAATCTGAATTTATTATAAAAAAATTTTAACCCAGTCAAATGTTTTCCATCAATATATGCAGCAAACAAAAATTATATAGTTTATAGTTAAGTTAGCAGTTGTTACATTCAAAAAAGTAGTGCTCTTTAGTTTAATTTAACTAAATCAAATCAAATATCGATTTAAAAATATAAAAGGCTCTATAACTGGAAAGTAGAAGTAAAAACAGTTAAATACTGAAAAGGTCTTAAATGATATTTCCTACGTCCACTGACATTCTGAGCTCAGGATTATGGACGAAAATGCTTTTGAAGAGGATTTAAATTTGAACTGCTATGAGTTTTCTGTGATTCTAAACTAGTTTTCTCGCTTCTTTACTAAGGTGAATTCCACTTTGTAATCAAAATTTAAAATTCATAAAACTTATAAAATGGTCTTCTCGTAATTATGTCTTTCAAAGTGAGGTCTTAAACTTTAATTTTATCTTTAATTTGAAGAGAAGTGTAACTCTATTACCTCGTCACGAATAATATTGCAAATAAGTAAGTTTATTGTATGGCAAATATGATATGGTAAAGCTTCTATTGTTAATGTAAAACGGTTTTTTTGTACTAATTATAACCTCACAGGGATTTTAATATAATCTATTTTCTATATTCGTACCAAAATATGTATAACCTTACATAACTGAAGCTGCCCAATTATATAAATAATAATATAAGCAAGAAACATTCAATTTTCTATGTAATAAAACTTCTATCGTAAGTGATCGTACCTTTAATATAATCTCACTAAGCTTCTCTTTGTAGGAAAAATCATTTAAAACTTTTAATGAGTTACTCTGACACTCTTTATCTTTGGACGACATAAAAGGATCCTTTGTTTATTTGTTTAAAATTCAGCGAGGCTTGTTAGTAAAGAAATCAAATGTAAATATTGATATCACAAATACAGTAAGCTTTACTTAACTTTTTAATTCAAAGTAATTAAAAATGTTTCAAACATTTTATTATATATAAATAATTTATAATTTAATGTTAACAACATTCCTTAAGGGAAGCGATAAATTCGTATATAAAAGCATTGCTTAAAAGTTTTATTATTGCCCCTTAACTAATCCATTGTACTAAAATTCATAAAGGACATTACATATTTATTTTGTGTGTTTTAAGTGAAATAATACATTCTTACTAAAATTATAAATGAAATAAATTATGTTATTGTAAATGTCAATACTCGTAATAGAAAAAATGACATAGGCGACAAAAAATCACAAAAGTGCACTCCTTCTGTCTGAACACGAAATAAATAGATTATGTCTAACATCTTTATAACTCAATCAAAATCCGAAACTATTATCAATATTCGTTTATACTAAACAAGTAAGTATATTTTGAACTTTCCTTCCTAGAGTAGTGGCAAAATAAATTATCCATATTAGTAAGGTAACTTTGGTCACTTCCCGAAATAAGTAAGTTATAGTGATCTTAGATAAAATGAGCCTAATTTTAGTAATGAGTAAGTTTTTCTTGAATAAAGTATGAAGAAAAAGATATTTGTAATGAAGAAAAATCAGATTTAGTGATAATTTCGAAAATCTATACTCACATATATGTAATTTTTGGAAAATCTTATTGAATAGATTAAGATGGATCTTATTCTCAATGCTTTAGAGGTCGAATGTATAGTTTTGAGAATTTCTGTCCGTACCACATCACCATAAAACCACTTTATCAGACGTGTATGAAGCATTATACAAGAGTAATGTAAAGAAAACTACAGTAGGTATGCTCGTAGAAAACAGTTCAAATTTCAGTAGCTACTTTTATTGCTCCAAGACTATAGTTTAAGCCCCTATAGCACATAATTGGCATGTAAAGACTTGAAGTAAATGGTAATAAGCTATCACTACTTATTATAAAACAAAATCCTCTAAAGCTTCTGTCTGTATGTCCAACTGTTCGCGACAAACTCAAAAACTACTACACCGATTTCCATTCTGTTTCCACCAATGAAATATTAAAATATTTCTTGCCTTATATATCTTTTTTTTTCTACTATATAGATAATATAGTGTTTATTTAATGGATATTTATAATAATATGTAAGTATATATGTATATAATATATATAGTAATATATATGTATAAATATCGTAATATATTTGGTTCTTAATAATGCATTATATTATATTTATATTGTATAACTTTATTTATTTATTTATATATTTTCTTTCTTTTACTTATTTATTTATTTTATCTGATATATTGTAACTATTACATTTTATTATTTTTCCTCAAAAATGTTTAATTGATTGCACCCCTTCCACGTCACATTTTGCTATTTCCAACACCCAAAGGTTGCCTGGAAGAAATCGCTGTCTTAGCGATAAGGCCGCCTCTTGTGCACTTTCCTGTATATGTATTGTTCTTGTCCTTTTACGTGTATTAAGTTGTGTGCAATAAAGAGTTTTTATTATTATTATTATTAAATGTAGGGACGAACCCGAGCGAAGCCAGGGGGAGTGGTTAGTTAACTTTTATATATGCCTTTGTTTCACACATTTCATGTTAATCAAGTTATAAATGTAAGATACTCGAATGTTTTCAAATTACAAAAGTCTCGTAAAATCTCGTGCCGTGTTACATAAGTGAAAGTTCGACAAAAACAAGATAATTATTTTACTTTACTCAACATAAAATACGAAGTCATTACAAAGGACGAGGGCAAAAATTCTTTTCAAATATATATTTTAACATTTCTCACTTAAATAGTCCTTGAAATAGAGCACAAAGAGAGGCATTTAATTTTTATCCCAAAATTATAATATTTCAGGTTTGAATAGGCTACCAACGTATAGCAGTATCGAATAGACTATCCACTTATGTTGAGAGATCCTCGTTTTATTATGAGGTTTAACTTGTATTTTGAATTACCATAGTTCTTTGTTGTTTTATTTTGGCAAACTACATTAAACTATACATATTTTTTCCCCAAAAGGTAAAATTTAATAGTCTTTTAATAGTCCAAAATTTTTCATATTATAACTAAAAGACTGAATATGCAAAATTATAATATTAGTAATAAGTATGTTAAGACGTAATTACACACAGCGCTATCTGATTCCGTGGTAAGTTACGAGGCTTGTGTTACGGATATCAGATTATTGATGTTGTGTGTAGTTTACACTTAATATATAGCAGCAAGTACATACATACTCATGACTGGAGTAGGTACAAACTACAAATATTCGTGCTCAACAAATGAATGCCCCAGTGAGAATCGAACCCGCGACCGCTGGCACAACAAGTAGGATCACTACAAACCAAGCCAAACGTGTCGTCTAAATTACTAAACGAACTAAATTGCCTCCATAAAATTGTAATAGGGGAATTCGCGTTAGAAATATAGTTAAGAATAATTTATTCTTAATAGTTACGTTATGCACAATCACGCGCCAGGCACGCTAATATCCGTCTTCAGCGGAAAAGTACCACGTACGCAAGTTAACAAAATGGGGTCATATGATTATTATTTTCTTTATGTAACACTTAGGTGCCATGTAAATATAATATTATACACAGGTGATGCCTCCTTTTAGCTTTATAACGTACTAGAGACTTAAACTTGCTTCGCTTGTGTTTTTCCCTAGATACGTTTTAGAACGAGTTGTATAGATTTCTCAGAAATTAGATATTTTCGCTACTTTTGTGTATGTATGTATTATACATATTTCTCTTGAGTTACTCTACCTATTGATAAGAACCGCGTTAAAGTCCGTTTAGTAGTATAAAAGATCTGTTTTATACTACGTACTGCGAAGGCCTAAAATTTACTAGTAAAACTATTTTTATTAAATCACTAGTTTAACTTATTTTATATATTATTATATACATTTAAATAGTATCTGCATAAATACAGTCTAAAAAATATTTTCCATTATTCTCCCCTATAAATAAGGGTCGTCGGCAAACGTAACAAATTAAAGATAATAAAACATAGAGACCGTTACGCTTGACTATTTTGTTAAGTATAGGGGTCACGAAAAGTAGACTTGAATAAGTTAGAGCCATTTAACAAAACAAATAAGAACGGTTATGTTAGAGGAAATGTGAAAGTTTATAATTATACTGTAAATATTATTAATGCGAAAGTTTTTGAGTGTGTTATTATTTTTTCAAGTTGTAACAATTGTTTGAATGTAATTTAGAGTGAAGATGGTCGCAGGTTCGATTCTTGATAACTTTTTTGTAAATTAGATCTTAATTTTATAACAGTTAAAGCCAAAACTAATCGGAAATATAAACGTAAATTTAAAACGGAAGTTATTTCTATAGGAAAGCTATAGACTATACTAGACACCTGTAAAACTTTCCCAACGGGCATCAATTGAGTTATAAGAGTATATACGTACATATGTATACACACTTAAAATTAATGTAACAGACCTAAAATACATTAAAATAACTTATTTCGGAGAACAGATGCCTTTATTATTTTACAATTCAAGTAGAAGCTGAAAATGTGAAAAGGGGATAATTAAAAGGCAAAGTAGCTATTACGTTCTACTGTTGTTATTACAATTAAAAGTTTTTATTTAACTTTTATAAGTATAATAAATGTATTAAGAATCCTAAAGCACAAGTTTGCCTACTTCCTCTAAACGTTCGACTTTGAAATGTTACTTATTTGTTCTGATAACGGCATTAAGATGGAAAAAAATATTCGACACTGCAGCCAGGGATATTATCCTCACGAGGGCGTTTCTCTATTGACTATTATAATATACAATCATTGATAGGAAATAAACCTAAAATCTTTGATTTGTTATTACATACCAAATACTAAGGGTATTTTTGAATATTTAATAAAGAAAAAATTGTAATCTCGAGCTCTTAACAATTTCATAAAGTACTAGATGAGAACAGCTTTATTTGATAATAAAATATTTGAAAAACCTTATGAAATAATATTTACAGGAGCAAACAGTAATTTTAGATTTACCTTTAACTTAATGGTAAACAAGAGTCTCTAAGCAATGACAGCTTCACAGAACAATAATAATAATTTACCTGCGGTTTCTTCAAAAACTTTTCTTTTTGTCCCAAATTACTTTTATCTAAATTATTTTTTCATTTCAGTTTATGAAATAGAACAGAAAATAATTTATATGAGAGCCTTAAATTAGAATCACTGATTTATATTGTAAGTTATAAAGAATTAAGACCTAGCCAATAGACCACAAGCAGTGCAATATTCGACCTACTAGCAACTCACACTCGCTTGGCTCGTTCGTCCCTAGATTTAGCGTGAGCGAAGCCGCGGGTTCCACTAGTTATACATATTTATACCTAGTTATACAAAGTTATGTAAACCTTACTCTTGAATCACTCTATCTATTAAAAACCGCATCAAAATTCGTTGCGTAGTTTTAGAGATTTAACTATACATAGGGACAGATAGCGGAAAGCGACTTTGTTTTATATTATGTAGTGATGAAATATGTTATCTATAATTTACGTCTCTACCAAATAAACAACTTTTTTATCACATATATATAGCTAAAAGTAATAATCTATACTAATATTATAAAGCTGAAGAGTTTGTTCGTTTGTTCGGTTGAATGCGCTAATCTCAGGAATTACTGCTCCAAATTGAAAATTTCTTTTTTGTGTTGGATAGTCAGTTTATCGACGAATCGTCGAAAGGCTATAGACTATATTACATCACGCTATGACCAATAGGAGCGGAGAATCAATGAAAAATAAAAAATAAAAAATGAAATATTTCTTTTGATTTTAAGCCTGAAGAAGGCGAGCGGAGCCGCGGGAAAGGCTAGTATATAATAATAAGCTAAATTTCCACTATCTAAATACATAGTAATAAATTTTCGCCAGCTACCAGCGGCATTTTCATACCGGCACATTAAGCCATATTATGACGAGATGACTTTTATTAAAACAACGTCATGTCGAGAATTTACGACCCATTCACCGAATGACAATATACACATATTTTATTATACTTGTAAACTTAGTATGTGTTCTAGTACTCGTAAAATGTACAATGCATCTCGTTTGTTATACGACATCGATAAAGGTAAAAGATATTTATTGTTGTAGTAGTTTCATTATTATAGCAAGAGTCTAAGAGACAAATACACAATATGACGACATGCTTGGCGCAGTTTGTAGTGACCCTACCATGTTCTGTGGACCCTACTTTCTGTGCTACGGGTCGAGAGTTCGAGTCCCGCTGGGGACATTCATTTGTTTAGCATGAATGTTTGTTCTCCAGTCGTAGGTGTTTATATGTTTTTATAATGTGTATTTAAAGTTATATATTATGTATAGTGTATCAACCATCTAGTATACGTAACAGAAGCCTCGTAGCTTACCACGGAACTATATGGTGCTGTGAGGAGTAAGTAGTAGGTACTATATTCATCCATCACAAGTTTATCATTCGCTTACACTGCTTTCAATGAACCAGATACCAAATATAAAAACGAGGTTGACGGACATTTTACTTAAAAAGCAAAATAAAAGTTTTTCACATTTGCTTAATTAAGTCACAGTGAGCTTAAAGCTTCTACAATTTTAAAACTGTTTTATTGTCAGATACAAAGTTTCCCTCTATACAACTTTTATGTTACTACGTACTATTTTTTAATCTATCCTAATATTATAAAGCTGAAGAGTTTGTTTGGTTGTTTGTTTGCTTGGTTGAACGCGCTAATCTCAGGAACTACTGGTCTGAATTGGTTTTTTTTTTTGTGTTTTTTATTACATCATGTTACAACTAATTGGAGCGGAGCATCAATGAAAAATTTTGCAAAATCGGTAAGGGCGTTAGTTTTGCGAAGTATCAAAAAGAATTTGGTTTTCGATCTTTAGAACGCGTGTGAAGCCGCGGGAAATGCTAGTATTTTTTTAACTACGAGTAAATAATAAAATATAGTTCACTAGTAAAAATGAATTAAAATATGACCTCAAGGACTTTTAATTTCGTAATAGATTAGTGGAAAAGTTTTGAACAAAGACATAAACAACAAAAGCAATTACTAACTTCAAGCTTGTGGCAGTGTTAATCACACTCATGGTTCCGTACTGTCAATTTTGTTTTCAATAATATTAAAAACATAGGTAATTTTGACTTTAAAATTAAACATTTTATTTAAAATTTCAAGCAAAAATTATATTTATATTGAAAAGTTTAGTAGCAGTCAAATGAACAATGTGTATACGAACTATACTATAAATATATTCTACTTCTTGACGACATTAACTGTAAAATTTAAGCTTAATAATGATCTGCGCATCAAATATCTGTGACATACAGAGAGGCACTTCCATTTTTACTTTTTAAATACGGAACCTTAATAACTAATCAAGCCACTTTAGTACAAATAACCACATATTTATTACTATCAATCATATTATTAACTTGGCGACGACGTGAGTAAACAACACAAAGATCTACCACCGGTCATTAATCATCTTCGTTGATCACCTTCCTGACTTCTTTATTTCCTTAAGTGAGATTAATCTTATAGTTTTGCGTTTTAAATGTAAAACCACGTCATGTTTTTAGACTCTTTCGTCATCTCTACGTATAAAGTTATAACTGTATGTATTTGGGATTAGTAAAAAGAGTATGCATGTAAGAATAAAAGGCAATGAATAGAAGGATTTTAAGAATAGAATGCGTAAGAAGTATAAAAGGAAGAAAGGAGGATGTCTTGTCATTACGGCAATACGACGTAACGCAAAAATGTTGTATCTTATATTTTAGAATATAATTAGTTTGTGAGTTCTAAAAAGTACTGTTATTTATCATCATTATGATCCTACATGTATGTACGTTTAACTGTATATTAACAATATTATAACTAAAACAAACCGGCAGTAGTAACAATCTCTCTTAGCGAACTATTTGACGCGGGGTCAAATCCTGGGTCTCACGACACTGATATTTTCATGTGCGTTTCAAAGAACTTAGGAAGTTTGAAGTCCGCCAACCCACACTTGGCCATATGGCCCCATTTGGCTTGTGGCCAATAGTAGGACATTAAAAAGGGCCAAATACATACAAACTCTAATATTTTAGACATTATTAATCATAAAATTTATAACACAAAAATATATATTATATACGTGTCATAAAAACCTATTCATAAAAGTGAAATTAAAAAATATCTCAAGTAGAAAAATGTATAGAAATAATAGTAGAATTCCAATACCTTCGTGAACTTTGTCAAAGTCATTTAGATTAGCTTTTAAAGAGAGAAGTAATCAAAAATCGACACATTTACAAGCAACGATCCAATTTTTCCATCGTGAATAATATATTCAATTTCCGACATGTATCTTCAGAGCAATAAAACATTTCTGATATATTTTAGATATATTTTTATTTTACTTTTTGATTGTTTTACATATTTAATAATCTTTATAATATTTTAATAAGTATAAAGATAATAATAAATTCTATAATCCAAATTCCTTGTCGTGTTAAGGGGCTCATAGCGTCAGGCAATTTAGCCTACAGTACTTGTTTATATTACGTGTTAGTTTAATGTCTTTGATTGTATGAAGAGTCCCATTCAATAAAATACTTTTGGAGATTTACGATATTGAAACTGCCGCACTTATGAGTTGTACAAAGTTAGAAAAATCGCAATACTAAAGACCTCGGACTTATAACGCTTAGTGTTAAAGAGCCCTCTCATTTACTCGCTCTTCATACGCCACTAACGTTTTTTAAGTGCACGAGAAATTGGATGGCTTTATGAAAAGGAGAGAAAGTGTTTCAAATAGCACTTTAATTCACTTATTTTTGAACAATAAATTTATTTTAAAAGTTGTTTTGAAGAGTGGACTCTTTTCTATAGTAAATATAGTTTGCCTGTGGTTATTTTTTTTTTTGGTTGGGTCTGGTTTTATTGGTTTAATTGGTCTGGTTTAATTGGTTGAAAATTAAACTGAGAGAACTAACATCTCCTAACAAAGGTTAATTGTTATAAATTATTTAAAAAACAAGCTTTTTGATCTTATTATTGTGTAATATAACGAATGCGTTTGATGTAATTTAAAGTATATTTTTTATTTTATTAACCATGCATTGTCATCTAACGTGTATGTAACGTGTCAGTTTAATTAATTCCTTTGTTAAAACACTACTCTTAGTATTTGAGAAAGTGGCATTTACATAGAGTTTTTACAGAGTTTTATTCAATTTTCCGTTTCCCTTTCTTATAAAGAAGAACTTCAATAAAATTCTTTAATTATTTAATGTTAGCGATTTGCTATAGCTTTCAGTTTCGATATGGTAATATCATTGACTTTACAGAAAAACAAATAAATGTCTCATATAAAAATCTAAGTAATGCATAAAACTTAGGTATCAAAGATAACTAAATGTAACAGAATAAATTCCAACAAGCATGTGAATACCTTAATATGTTATTTTACTTCATGGTGCTTTTTAGCTGCAGGCACGAGGTATTCAGCTTTATTGGTTTGCTTTAGCAGTTTAGTTTTAAAGTATTTAAAACTTTTCCTATTTATTTTATAGTTTATTACGAATAACTAAAGTTAGAATTTAAATCGAACTATACACAATTTAAAAGGCAGCAGTAGCCCAGCGGTAACGCGCTCGCTTGTGTAACGGAGCAAAGCGGGTTCAAAATCGGGTCTCACACCTTTGATAATATTCATGTGCGAATCATTTCTACAATGATAACCTATATATGTCTATACGATTATAAAGCAATCATGAAAATCTGTTTACTGGCTAAAACGTTTCATTTTAGATACAAAATAAAGTCCAATAAAAATTAAGTGCATATATGTTATTTATATATATACCTATCGGTGAAGAGATGGTGATATCCATTATTAAATTGTATTGAACAATAAGTACTTCATTTTGTGCACAGATATTAAGATGATAAAGCAAAATTTCGCTAATTATATCCTAGATAGCCCATACATACGTATACATTTTAAACAAGAAGAAACTAAGGATAATAATATGTTAAATTTTAAAACCAATATTCCATGACACATTGGCATTTGCACCTGCTTGCTGCGCCAGCGGTCACGGGTTCGAGTCTTTCGGGGATTTGTTGAACACGAATGTTTGTACTCAAGTCATGGGCGTTTGCCGTTTATATTTATATTATGTATGTATTTAAAGTTAGTGTGTAGTGTATCAAATATCTGATATTCATAACACAAGCCTCGTAGCTTACCGTGGAACTAGATTGTGCTTTATGTTAGTGTCCCAAATATATATTTATATTTAATTAAGTTAACCAATTAGTACTAAAATGAAGAGTATAAAGTACACATTTACTTAAAAACTTTATTGTCCTTTTGTGATAGTTGGGTAAAATTAGTACACTCGTAAATAAATAGTCACTTCATTATATTTCTACAATACGGTCTCCTCTCAGATTTGTGTAACACATTAATAATGTGCATACGTTCGTAGTATGTGGTAAATATATAACACTTCTGTAGCTAGCAGCTCCTTAGAGCTGCCAACAGCAGACCGCCAACTCCCTATTGTCTCATCTCGTAATTCACATTTGTTATTTATATTTGTACAGTGTTTGGAACTTCCGAACATTGTTGAAATGTCTTCTTAGTTTCCATACATGGTTATAACTAAATATGTAAGAAGTTATAAAAAATGAGCAACTTTCTTCACGCTTTAGCCGATTAATTTTTAAGAGGGTATATCCTGCCTCTCAAGTAGGGTGTATGAGGAGAAAATTCCTACTCTTTTGCTATATTGTGGGTTGTGAATCAGAAAAATATTTTAAAAAAATCCTTTTTTTATAATACAAGGGTTACAAATACATACTTGTTATTACATTAAATATACAACCGCAAGGGTCAAACAAGCAAGAAAGAAAATAGAGCATATTCGGTAGTTCTACCGAAAATGACTCCCATGATGCAATACAATTAACCATCTACCCTATATCGGTATGTAATATATTGTTACAAACCTTAGCTTCTACCAATATGTATACCTAATATTCAAAAACTTTTTTTTTATATCAATCTGAATTAGTGCTTGACTACGATCCACCTGATGGAAAGTGGTAATGCAGTCGTAGATGGTAAGTCGCACTAATTCAGTAGCCACCTATTCACTCTTGCCTTGAAGACACCCATATTGTAATCGGACGGAAACACGGACGCAGGCAGATTGTTCCAATCCTTAGCCGCACGTATAATAAATGACGAAGCGAAACGCTTCGTCCGGACGGATGGAATGTCCACGACATAAGGATGGAAACCAGCCGTACGTCGCGTCGTCCGATGATGGAAAGGGGATGGGGGAATTAAATCATGTAATTCCTGCGCACACTCTCCAAAATGTAATGTATAGAATACACAGAGGCTGGCAAAGTAACTAAAATCTGTTAAAACATAATATGTATGAACTTTGTTTGTTACGGTGTACCTTCAGGGCTTCTTCAAATAAAGGTCGTAACAAGATTTACATTCCAGTTTATTATGTTAACATTATTTTACGTATAAGAAGATTTTCTTGATGAAGTTTTGATTTAATTTACCGCCTTATGGAATAGAGTCTTAATTTTTGAACAAAGCTCATATTAATACTGCTTTTTAATAAAAAGCATTAGTTATCTCTGTAACAATGGTAAAATGTTGTGTGAGAAAACCTTAAGATCAAAATATTTTGGAATACAAAATGGCTTCACTAAGTAACGTGCATATTTTTTTTTGTTTCTTGCTTTTCGTTCGCTTACACTTTAAAGAACTTATTTTCAATATCGTTGAAAATGTAAATACCACCCATCATTATATATTTTTGTTATCGGACTTTAATAATATTAAGTCGATTTTTAAATCGGTATAGATATAATCATGCAGCTCAGAATTAAGTAAGAAACAAAAAAGTCGCAGTTGCAAATATTATATTAAACACCAACAGTCAGACTTAAACAGATTTTTTATATAAAAAAATATTAATCGATTATCGGATAAATTGTTACACCAAAATAGTAAATTATATAAGTTTCGCAAATTCTAAACAGAGAGGGCTTATTCATTCAAAACACGATTTAACACACGTCATCTATAGTGTGTAGTTAAATTGCTCTCTACAATTTGAGTACTAGGGGATATTTGAACAGTTTGTAACTAGATTTGCTGACCTAATCTAAGCTACTAGGTATTTGCCTGTCACGAGCTTTAAGGCTATAGTTTCAATTACAATATTGTAATGTTTATGCTATCTGGATATAGTAAAATATCAATCTAAAATAAGATTAAAAAATAAAATTTCTTAAATACTGGTTTAAAAATAACCGTCTTTAAATTTTCTTTTTATCTGTCGTAGCATAAATTTTTTACCTGAACGTTATAAACGTCATAACCAATTATAGTCAACCTAAAAGTTTGTACCAACATAAAAATTTAGGGTATTTTTATCTATCGCAAAGCCCGTAAATATGTAGTATAATTTCGGAAACAGTGTAACAATCTCGTATCGCATTAAAAACTAACAGAAGTGCCAAACGTTTATATCAGCCAGACGATCAGAGAGGTTTATAACCTCTGGAATAGTCCCGTATCCATAATGTTTATGGAAAATTCAGTTTGAATTATACATGATTTTTAGGATTCTTGTTTAACATAAATACTATAAGGAATATTTTACAGTTAAGCCAATACAACTACCACAGATGTAGATAAAGTAGAATTCCAGAATCGCTATCGTTAATTGATAATTAAAAAATAGAAACATTATGACTATGCACAATGGACATATATTTTAATATGTAATTTTTCTAAAGTGAAAAACGGATCCTAAAAAAAACAATTTCTGTAACTAAAAGCCAAATAGGAAACTGATTAAACATACAAGTTTATAATTTAGTGAAAGCTGTACTAAGAAAAGTTAATAAGATTTTATGGATAAAGATTTATTGAAACATTATATCCATACTATGTACCTACTTTAAGTACCTAAATATCTAAGCATTTATTTTAAAAAATGAAAAATTATTTATAATGACATCCTTTTAGTAGTCGATCAAAAATAATGTATTTTTTTGCTTTATACATAGCATTGGGAATATTGGGAAAGTAAAAACAATATCTTTAAATCACGAATAAAAAAAATCATTTGAGATATTTCCAAATATATAATGTTTAATATATTATATTAACTTTAAAACTACATACGAAAATAATAAAAATTGAATAGGAACGCACCCTAAAGTCTGACCGTAAAGTGGATTTACATCAAGTTCGCTACAAAATATTCGAGGAATATTAGCCATTACTGCAATAATTTCCAGCCACGAGCAAACTTTATTAGGCCCCAGCTACTTTCATATTCCGTTTATCTTTAGTTGAAATGAAATATTAAATTTACAGCAACAACTTTAAAGCTGATTAAATAATCGTTATTAGATAAAATTATGGATAGTTATATATTATATAAATTATGAATAATTCTGGAAACATTTTCACTCTAATTTTCTACAAAAATAACCCGATAATATAATAAAAGTTAATATTAATATCAAAAGTCTTTTCTTATATTTATGGGGTAGCCAGAGGTAACAGGAATCTGTCATATCCGTTATCCGCTTTCGGCCAATCACAGTTGACAGTATATCTTCGTGTTCGCAATTTACCATAACGCTGCCCGTCACGACACGAGTTGGCGAAATTTACATATCGTTCGATAACTTGCTAGGTTCTCTAAGACATGCAGGTTTTCTCACGAAGTTTTCCTTCACCGTAATCATGTTGGAAAATGATTCGCAAATGAAAATATCATAGACCCGGGATTTGAACTCTTATCAATCGGTTTCCTAAGCTGTTACCACTCAGCTACCATTGACTTACATAATAATAGCATCGGTAAAATTTTCTAGTTATGCCAATATATAAACAAACTACCTACTAAATTAATCCAGGATTTACGTCCTATTAACTATTAAAGTCAAATGCATTGACCAGTTCCGTTCACGTTCACTACACAATGCGAACGGCCAATTTCCCGCCCGATTTATTAAGATGGGTATCTTATTATAGACAAAAATGTTAAAGCTAAAAACAATTATAAGTAGGTATTTATACCTAGGTACTTATAATTGTTGAAATATTTCCTAGTTATGCCATAATGTCAAATATGTAATATCGTACCGTAACGTCCTACGGCAAATTATAAACACGACCAATGTTTTCTTTACTATACTAGGTCAAATATCAGAGACCCTCAATATTTCATAGATTCAATATCATTCGATAACGAAAATAAATTTTGTACTATCCATTTAAAGAAAAATAGATATTTAATTAAAAAAAATGATTTTATACACAAAATTAACTACGAAGTACATAATGGTTAAGTTTTAAATCTAACTAAAGAAGGAAGGAAGGAAATGATTATATATGTTGGGCCACAATTATACGCAGCGCCATCTAGTTCCGTTTTAAGCGACAAGGCTTATGTTACGGATACCAGATTCAATTGATAAATTACACATATATAATGTGTAACTTTAAATACATAGTAAATATAAATAAAACGCCCATGACATTGCCATGAAGTACAAACATTCGTGCTCAACATATGAAGGCTAGTAGGGTAGTGTACAGACAAATCTTATATACTCGTTTATTAGCAGAACTTCAAATCTGATAAGTTTCTTTGACCTCCCTATGTGAGATGTCTCTAAGGAGCTTTAGTACTTTACGCTCATCGGATTATGAGAAAATGCTGTGAGATGACGGATTAAGGTATTATATTGGATTCACATACATATATGTCAAGGTTTAATCAAATGGACATCAATTTCACGATTATTTTTAGGATAAATATATGATACAATTTTTTTTAAGATTAAACCTTTAATCAAATTCATTATTTATTTTTTAATTAACTTAAGGGAATCCTCTTCATTTGAAACCTTAACTTACTTTCCTATTAAAAAAAACGGTATTGCTGTATCGATTAATGAAATTGGAGTATCAAGTATTTTAATATCAGACACTCTCTGACAGCTGTCAGAAATACTGATTGTATTTTTGAGCAACAGAGAGAGCTTTTGAATAATATCTTATGTCAAAAGAGGAAAACCTACTAATACTTTCCGTAAATACTTTGTTTATTCGTAAACCAAATTTGTAGAGCTAATTTGTTTTCATTTTAGAACTCAATTTGCGGGATTTCCCGTGATAAAAGTAATTTTTTATCTCATTATCTTTCTTCCATAATTTATTTTGTTATAACATCAACTTATGTATGTACAAAAATAAAACAAATTAAATAAGCAACTTCATATAATCAAATTTCATTTTTCTAAAACCTGATTTACCCTTGAAATAGCTATCAATACTTTTATAATCAGATTAATTCTAAGACTATAAAACTAAAAAAATATACTAAGAGGAACTAGACCATCAAGACTTACCGTCTTCGACTCATACTGGACTAAAATTTGGTCAACTAGCAGTATTTTCGAGGTCACACAAAAGCGACCGCAAACTAAGCTATAAGTTCTTTCTTGGTTGCAAAGTTTTCATGTTATATTCCAGTTTTATCCGATTTTATTATTGAGAATAAAAATCTGTAGATATAGAAGTTAAAAATAGGTAAAAATATTTTTTTATCTTCTTAATTTTTTTAAATATTTTTTCTTACTTGTTATAACTTATATACAACATTAAAAACAAAGCAAAAGCTTATAAATTAAAAACTGACTTGTTTTTGATGTCTGTTTTTTTACTTTCTACGAGTACGAGTACTAGTAAAAACAATATAGAACGTTCAAATATGAGAGTACAGTAATAAAATCAACATTCTAACAAACTTAAGAAAACTAAATTAAATTTACATATATATATTATGTAAATTCATAATTAATTTCAGCAAAGATTATGAAAATTACTTGTATAACTGTATGTTCAGATGAATCGAAATTTCGAACCTCATTTAATTTTCCTTATCATCATTAATAATACCATTTGAAATTCCATTGTGTTGAATCCGTATGGAAATGTAAATGTTCATTTAATTAATGTTATACATCCTAAAGATATTTAAAAACTGAGTTACATATTTAAAAAAGATGAGTGTTTGAAATAAATTAATCGTATTGGTGGTTTTTACAGCTGAACAATTTAATCAATTTTCATGAAAACTTTTATCTGAATACCTTTATTAAGTCCTGTAAAATTTTAAAATGCTAGCTTGACTCGATTTAACTCGATAAAATTATTTATTACGACGATTTGAAAAGGTTTTATAAGTATCAGCAGAAGTACTAGTATAGTATTAAGTAATCTGTGGCTGAAGAAAGTATATTAAGATAAGGAAAAAAGCCTTATTAAATATAACATCATTTTGATTATTTTTATCTGTTTGATAAAACAATAACTTAATGCTATCGCAGAGATTTGACTGACATTCCATAAAGTGGATCAGAAGAACGTGTATTTTATGTGTATGGGTTAAATATAGCGATTACTTACATCGCTCTTAACTTTATTATATTCTTTATTGCACATAGTGATATAAACAGTAATGCAAGTATAAATTTAGTTTGCAACGGTGGACTAACTAACTAACTTTTTGGTAGATATAATTACTTGCTAAGGCATGCTGGTAAAGACAAAACAGATGATAAGTTATAGGTGTCTGTTGATAAAAACCTCATGCGGAAATCAAACATTCTTACTTCAGTGTCACTGTAGATCGAATCTAAAAACCTTTTAGAATTACACTAATATTTTGTATATAAAATTGCGTATGCATATGTAATTTTATAGGCATAATTTAATGAATTTGAATTGAATTAGTGAGAAAATACTTGTAGCATACTCTTGTCGTGTCGAGTTTAAAATTATTTCAAAAACATACATTGTGCCACAAAGTGTCTTTCTGCTAACGAAACACTTGAAACAAAAGGAATTGGTTGCTCTGAGAAAGTCGTAAATGTTAAGTCTACTACTACTATCAGTTTTATTCTCTGCATTTATTTTTATTTTGCCATTTCTACATAACTATCATAACTGCTTTTGTTGTGCCTTCACAGTCTAGTGGCTAGCATGTACAGTTGTCGATCCGGGGAGATCCTGGTTTCGAGTCTCGTGTCGCGTAAGCTTATATCAGAAAAGCATATCACAAAAGATAATCAGAAAAGCATTTATAACCCCCCACATGACGTTGAAGAGTGTGAGTTTTTAGGTGTATGTAGAGTGAAGACATTTGGATTTTTAGTTGGTATTCTATATCTTACATAATATTGTAATTGAATTTTAAAAGTTCATTACTTTTAATCTACAATAAAATAAGAAAATGTACACGAAAAGGGCGCTTCATAATAAGGTATAACGATAACTTCGAATCATTTAAATTTAAGTTGTGGTTTGTATTTTGATTAAGTTTGAAATTTAATTCTACATACCACTGTCTCGATATTTCATAGTAAAAGAGGAGAAAATATCTCATTTCGGTAAAATACGCTAATCGTTAAAATCCGTCTAGAGACGAATCCGACCGGAGCAAGGGTGAGTCTAGTTATTATTATTTATTACATCAACAACAAAGAGTGTACGTTATAATATACGACTTTCCATAGTAGTGACCCAACTCTGAAGCTATAACTTAAAATAGCATCAGCACGAATTTTCAATATTTTAAAAATACAAACGTTGGCTTGGAACTTTTAAATTGTGGAGAAAGCTACCTATCTACGATGTTACGAATATTTTACATTATTTTAAAAATGTTTTTATTCAATTTAGCAAAAATTACAGCATATTAAGCAAACTAGTTATTAAAATGTGAAAAACGTATACAAAAAATATTTTATATAGGAGGCAGACAAAAAAGCTTTTGTTGTCCCGTCGATAAACAAAATTTAAAAAATTAAATGAAACTCACCGGAGCTATTAATTAGATATGTTTTTTTAATTACTCTTAGTATTTCAGTAATTTACTAAATTTTACTAAAAGACTCAAAGATAGTAATTTTATCAAGTTAATTGATCCGATATTACGTTATCTCTTTATCCCGACCTGAGGTGATTACAGATATTCAAATTTCCAAAGGGACCAACCATTACAGGGGTTTAAAATTTGGAAGTAAAATAAAAGTTAAACTTGGATACCTTTAATGGACAAATTAAGAATACCTTGGATGGCCTTAGACCTCAATTACTTTACGAGATAAAAACGAGTACCTACGTTTGTTGAATATGAATACTGCGAATAATTGGACCCGAATGAAAACTTACAAAAAATTTAAGTAAAAAAATACAACAAAGGGAAAAACGATAGTGCATGTATACGTTTAAAACAAAAATAGTGAGAATCTGGGACTGTCATACATTTTATCGCTATACAAAATGCGTGTTAGTTTTTCTAGTTCTGCATAGTCTTATAACGTAATATTTTTCTTTTACAAATCTTACGTTTTTCTCGAATAAAGAGAGTTTTTAAACTTAGATAGTCACAAAAATATATTTTCTTATTTGTAAATACTTACGAGTATCTCGAATATACGAACTTACAAATTATTTTAAAGCGAATTTTCTGATACCTTATTTTAAAATACGCAAATATTCCGGGAAAAGTGCACGTAAGTCACAATAATTCACATAACTTAAGACTCCATATTCCCTTAAGAAAACTAAAGCCTTTTGCGCTACGTAGAGAAAGACGCTCAACCGAGCTCAAATTTGTTCCTTACGGGAAATGAAACTATGTAGTCTCTTGTACACAATATAAACAATAATTTGTTTAAAGTACAAATTACCTACGCCATGTTAATTCATTATCGTATGATTAATATTAACTAAAATTGATCACGGTCATTAACATGCTTAATGAGCGCGTCCTCGTGTGAACAAACATACCTAGCGCTAAACTTGATTGATTATTCTGTCAAAACTTGCTAAATGCTACTAGATTTGCCTACAATAGAAATTAATTCAGGTACTTAACAATATTTCAATAATAACAAAAAAATACTAGGAGATATTGGAAGACCTAAAAATACCTTTTTTGTAATCTGAAAAGAGTTCAATTTTCAAGTAACTGTACATTTTTATTTTTAATTATTTAAGAATCACATAGGTATAATGCAAGTGACATGAGGTGATAAATAAGTGACATTGCAAGAGCGTTTCCTGCGAAACTTTAATCAATGTGTGCTTTTACGGTTAGTGCCAGTAAAGTTTATGGAAAATGTAAACATTTTTTCAACATGATTTCACAGAACTTTTTAAATGTTTCTATAACTTAATTAAATAATGTAGAATATGATGAATTAAAACATGTTTAAGAACCTTCGTACATGTCTTTATATTATACTGGCTTTGCTGGGATACGTAAATACGTGAAATACTCAACTATGACGTCACAAATTATACATACACAAATTTCAAAAATCTTTTGTTATTTGAATTATAGATATACGTTTAAGTGGTAGTGCCATGCTTGTTACCTTCGGGTAGCAGCCGAATGGGCCGGCACGTCCCGTATATAGTAGTTTATATATATACCACTCTCTCACAGAAGACCGACGTGAAGTGGCAGCTACGCTGTCGCGTTTCGTCCGGTAAGTGAGAGTCCGGGTGGCCCACTCCCCATCCCTCTCTCGTCCCTCCCTCTTCCCTCCATCCTCCCTCTCTCCTCTCTCCATCTCTTCTTCGTCCCTCCTCCCTCCCTTCTACGTCCCTCGCTTTCCTGAAAGGCCGGCAACGCATATGCAAGCCCTGCGGTATTGCAGATGTCCATGGGCGGCGGTGATCACTTTCCATCAGGTGACCCTCCTGCTCGTTTGCCCTCTTTGTCCCATAAAAAAAATACATACATACATACATTCATAAATATGTAAATGAGCGACTTACTCTTAAATTAAATTTTGCATTTTTTGTCATAAAAATGAACTATTTCACTGTACTTAAATTGTTATCGAATAAGTTAGTTATTAATAAGTTTGTATGTAATAAATCACCGATATTTTTTATGATGGACAACTCGGCCCACCGTTTATTCTGTTTTCCCGCGGGGAATAGGGATTATTATTATTATCTTTTAGCAAAAGGTCCATTTAGGACCTACTTTTTTACACATAAATCTGACTTGATAGTTTTATGAAATTAAATTGTGAGCTCGCTGGATAAAGGTTCATTTCGTTTTTCTTACATATAAAAACTTAGGAACCTAAAGTAAACTAGCTACGAGTCTTTTATATTTACCAAATGGCTGATACATATATCAATTTAAATTTAATTTAAATACGTATACATGTTATAAAATATAAACTCCCATGACTAAAGTGCAAACATTCGTGCTCATCACACAAATGAATACCCCGAGCGGAACTCGAACCTGCGACTGCTGGCACAGCAATGGTCACTACGAACTGAGGAAATGTATTGTCCATATAAAAAAGTAACAGATATTAATGACAAAGAGACAATAGTCGACGAATGAGTATTATCGGACATACATAATATATTATTAATCCTTGATTGTTAATGGACAAATAGCATAACTTTTTAAATTCTACCGTCTACGCTATCTACTTTCTTATTACATTAAAGTAATATATAAAAAAACATATTTTTACTGTATTTAAATAAGGCCATCGATTAAAAATATATTTAAGCACGTCTCAGCTCAATGAAGGATGCAAAAGGGTCGGAACAAGCGAACCCATGAATATTAATGAAAACATAAATGATGTTTCCGGACCTTTATTAACGTCTAAATTAAGTTTCCCTTAAAAAATAGATTTTGAAAAATATAGGTATAAAGTGCTTTGCTTAGTTGCGTATAATAGTTATGTTTTGAGAACTATATCAATTATAGTCGCATTGTTCGATATTTGATCATAATATATTCTGTATTATTCGTATATGTTATTTATATACCCTAGTAGTAGTGTAAACTGTCCTCCCTGTAAACCTCGGTAGTGTAGTGGTAGCATAATATACGGCCATACATCGAGAGGTCTTGGATTCGAGTCCCAGGCAGAGCCAAGTTTAGTTATTGGGCCTTATGCTTAGCAAGCCTCAGTAACAGTCCGGAATTGGTGGTGTGTCACCCCCGTGCCTTGAAGAGCACGTAAAGCCGTCGGTCTTTCGCCTTAACTCTCACTGGTCGTGTGTAGTCGTCCCACCGGAGTATGAGAGTGATAGGAATAGAGAGTGCACTTGTGTCTGCGCGTACACTTGTGCACTATTTTATCTCCTACGCAGTCGGCTAGTCTCAATGAGATCGGCCGCTATGGCCGGAAATGGTCGGAGAACAGAACATTATAGTAGTAGTACCCTAAAAATAAGTATGATTGAATTTTAAAACTAAGCAGTTCACGTACAATGTAAATGTTCAGTTAAAATGAAAGCGAAGATCTATCTAGACATTAGGTAAATAAGTTAGCTTTTTACGTTTTGATAAAGAAATAGTCTACCAATCAATGTTTGCAACTGAATAATTACTCTGAAATAAGATATACATAAGAATCTATACTAATGTTGTATTGAATAATTTTAATGAAGCCTCAACCGAAAATATCTCGTAACTTCCCTTAACTTTCTAATTTGAAAGTGAAGATTAATGTTCAGAACTTCTAAGCAACTTATAACGATAATAATCATAATTAACTTAAGATATTTGAAAATATATACATACTCGTGTATATACGAAAGAAGCTCTTTCATTTTTACTCCATTGAAGAAATGTATTTGTTTCTTTTTTGTCATTTCTCTCACATATTCAAGATCAAAATTACGCTATACAGATTCTATGAAACTCTAAAAAATTATAAAAATACATCTATTCAATGCATAGAATTTTAATCGAACGGTAATCATTTTATGCAATGTCCTTAAATTACATTATGGAATTGACCATACGATAAAATGATCGAATTGAAATTGAGTAAATTATATTTAAATGAGATAGAATGAAACAAACTATGCAGTTTAAAATAAGTTATAATGGTTTTAATTTCTATAGAGATATTATTTTAACATAACCCTATAATTACTATGCTTATCTTTCTCGTTGATCTTGTCACTAAATCTATAATCAACGTTATATCACCTTGTATTGTAAAATCTAAGAAACGTTTTACGAAATACATATGGTATTATGTACGAGAAAGATGCTTTTTAAATATTTTATCAGTCTATCAGTCCGTTCGTTTGTTCCGGCTAATCTCAAAAACGGCTGGATCAATTTTAACAGGACTTTCAGTGGTAGATAACTGATATTATCAGAAGTAACTTAGGCTTTAGTTTTATAAGCAGAATTTATATACCAATGTCCAATTTTAATAGAATATTATTTAACCATGCTGAAATTCCGTAAAGCACTATTAGGTAATCAAGTGCATCAACAATAATTAGATAATGTTTACAATGTTGTTATTGTAAAGTATTATTTAAAAGAAAATAAATGATTTGGCAAACGAATCTTTAATTAGTCGAAGTGGCTTTGTTCTGCAATGGAAGCACAAGGTTCTTGGATAGCCCCTTAATTAAACTTATTAAGCCTACTGAAGATTTTGTACTTAAGTTATTTAAGCAACAGTAAAATTCTTTTGGTTTATTGAAATAAAGTAAACACAAATTAATTAAAGATATATAAAAATATTATTATAACACTTTCAAGATTTTTCTTTCAATATTATAAATTTTTCATGAACTTCATTAATGAATTTTCAAGGCATCGCTTAACCGTAAGATTTTTTACGTTTATTTAATATAAGAAAAATATAAATATTTAAAATGAAAGTAAATATTAATTTAACGTATTTGAAATATTTTTTCGTGATTATTTGTAAGAGAATTTTATTACACGAATGTTTTCTTTTGATATTTACGCTATCACTAGCGACTCACCCTGGCGTTGTTCGGGTTCATCCCTAAGCTTTAACTATTAGTATAAGATTTCTAAGAGATGACATATTTTCTTGTTTATAGTTTAACCCAGAAAACTGGTTATGATCGTACCAAATTACATCAAAATCTGACCAGTGATTTTCTCGTTATGTGTTTTCAGATATACAGACCATATTTGTAAAAACTTTAGATTCGTCCACTTTATCGATAAAAAAGACTATTTTAACAAGATTAAAAAATATTCGTGTACAATTTCGACTTCATTTATTTAGATATTTGTTAACCTTTTTCATTGTTAAAAGGTTTATTGGAAAGACGTTCCTTATGGAACTATGCGAGGGGTACCCTAACCGGGGAAAAACGTCCGTACGTAAGATTTTTATTCATCTAGTATTTAATAAAAATGGATGCTTACATAACAGTTTTACTGTTGATGAGTGTTGCTAGTGATGTAAGATATTTTCTTACTTTCAATTACATTTATATTATTTAAAAATGGCAATCTTCTATATATATATAATGAAAATGGTCTTCGTTTGAGGCTCAATCACGCCTAAACCACTGATCGTATCGACATGAAACTACCACCATTCGATGCGAAATTTTTCCTAGATGGTTTATGGCTATCTATTTTTTGAATTCCAACATTCCTTCATTTTTTTATTGCTGTTTTACTTTTATGAACATTTATCCCGCTAATAAAAACAAAAGATAAGCATTTTCTCTTGATTCTTTTGTTTTCATGGATTTCAACAGAGTATATTAAACGGATTATGGTTTTTTACATTCAGCTAAGAATCTACTCACGGTAGTGAAGAACGGCTGGACCAATTAGGGTTTTTTTTATAGTCAGAATTGTCAGGTGAAAGTTTTGTATGTAAGAAAATTTTAAAAAAGTCCGATAAAAAGTTAAAAATTTCGATGATAATCGGAGAATTCCCATCTATATAGTCACTCACTACGAAATCTCGGGAACCATAAGACTTAGAAACGTGAAACTTGGTAGGAATATTACTTTTGCTATGTAGAGGTCAGCTATGAATAGATTTTAAGAAATCCATCCCCCAAAGGGGATTGCGGGGGCGTTAACAATGAACAATTCCTGTTTTTAAACTATAGCTCCTATAGACTTCAAATTTGGTAGGAATCTTCTGTAAGAGGTGTAGAAATAGGCTATGAACGAATTTTACGATAGCTCACCCCGCAGGGGGTTGCGGGGGTGGGTATTAGCAATTAATATTTTTAATTTTCCAGCTAAAGCTCCTACAAGCTCCAAATTTTGTAGGAATTTTCTGTGAGCGAAATATAGCTTCTAAAAATTCTAAATATGGTAGGAATCTTTTATTATTCACATAAAGATCATCTCAAAATGGATTTCAATATAGTCTACTTCCGACAGGAATTGCGGGGGTGGGTGTTAAAATCTAAAATTTTAATTTCCAACCTGTAACTTCTACAGACTCCAAATTTGGTGGGGATCTTCGTGTATGTAGGGATATTTGTGTATTTCCTTACAACAATCGTCTTTTTGGCAGCGGAGAAAAAGTCGTTGAGAGGTTTCCAAAACTTAACTTTACATGGAGCCAATCAACGGACTAAGAATTTTACATTCATTTTACTTTTGCAGACTACATATCCGACTAATTCTTTTATTGCGGGATCGCGGAAATATACCAGATTATAATGAATGCATTTTCTAAGCACTTGAGATGTGGAAAAGAAATTTAGTTACTTATTCCAATAGAATTCATAAAAAACATGAACAATTAATTTTCTATAAAAAATTGATGTCACGGAGAAAATTTTAGTTAACAGAAAATTCGTCGCACTTGAACCTAGACAAATTTCAACTTCACACATGAGACTTGCAATGACTTTAACTTAAACGATTTTAACGACTTTAACTTAAATGATTGCACATTGAAAGTTACAATGAATATTAGTGAGAAAAATCACCTGGATGGAAGATACAGGCTAAATCGATGGAATTTGGAATTTGTGAAAGTCTAAACAATATCGATGCTTACAGTTCTATCCGCGGGGCCTATTTATGTTCATACAAAAATAAAAAAAAAGGAGAATAATAAAAATATGGAAAAAGAAATAAAAATGAAACATAAAATGTAATTTATTTCCTTTTTTAATTCGCCCAGCGAAGCGGGCGGGAAACGGCTAGTAAATATTATATATCACATTTTTTATGTTTAGATTTTTATCTTTATCGGTAAAAAAATTATAAAAAATGTATACCAGAATAATTATTTTCTTTATACCGCTAATAGAACTTAAAATTAATATTTTATAATAAGAAACTTCGTTCCTATCCCACGACACCACACGTTATACTTTTTAGATATTGTTTGATTGTATTTGTAATTCCGTGATAATTTATTTCGAGAATGCCAGTTTCATACAACGGCTTCTCGTTATGTTTATGATTCATTCAGTCTGACGAGACAATTTAGCCATTTTTATGGCCGTAAGCTATACAATGATAACTTTTCTTTTATCCCACATTAATCTTCTATTTTATGGCAAATTACAGTTATTGAGTACGTAAGAAATTGAATATTATGGTTTTTATTCGTATTATATTGTAATGTGGATAATATTTTTGTCTGTTTATTATAATTATTTCTTATTATTGTTATGTACTCGTATATACTTTGGATTTGAAATACTCAAAGGAGACTGGCTCAGAAACACATTTAAGACTTAAGGTATTAAAAAAATTGATCAGACGAAATTAATTTTTAGTATCCATAGAGAGTAGCCTCTAGACCCGTAGCGATAAAGAAATCACTTAAATATATAGAATTATAAAGAAAAGAATACACAAGATGTTTTGTGTTGGTATAATAAAAGATGATATATTATGACTTTCAAATTGTTATAATATTGATATGGTCGCTTCAAATAATGACCAAACTAATATATGTATTTCACTATACAGATCAATCTAATATCTCCATAAATTTACTTTACCTAAAGGGATCCGACGTACTAAGCCATGAATAAGTTATAAGTTTAAGCTTCAACATATGTGCCCTAAAAGTTACAATATGAAAGTACACCGTATAGTAGTAGGTCTATTTAGTTGTTTCATGTGGATCGAAAGTTCTGTATTCTAGTGCTGGGTTGAGCTGGAGGGTTATAAATATAAATATATTTTTTTTTAAATCTCTTGTCTTCAAATATCTCTCTCTCCTCTCTCTCTTCTATCTCTCCCTCTCCTCTCTCTCTCTCTCGCTCATCTCTCTCTCTCTCTCTCTCATCTCTCTCTGTCTCCTCCTCTCTCCCCATATAAAAAGCAAATTTAAAAAATAATCTACAGAACAGAATTTACTGCGGTTTTCATCAATAGACAGAGCTATGCAGGTAAAGTGAAACTTAGGTATTAGCCGACGAACCTTAGCGAGGTGAAGATAAGTAGATAAGTCGCTAGTACTTGCATAGTAAATCTAAAAAATCTTATAATAAATAGTTTCTTTTACTCAAAACCTATATATTAAGTACATAATATGTTTAATGTATATGGAAAATTATAGAGTTCTCTCTTTAAAACTTAAATTCTTAAAATTAGGCTAAAATAACGTAGTTTCTGTTGTCGCCTAAATTTTAGAGGAGCTATTCCGTACATAGGGTACACCGCAAATTAGCCAAGTTAGTTGTGGAACCGAAATTGTTGGCATCCAAACCACATGCATATGTACCTTGAGGTATACTCGTAATGAAAAGCTACATGCATTTAGTAAATTCCACGTTTATATTTAAAATAAATATGATCGGACCTTAACACACAGCGCCATCTTGTTCCGTGGTAAACTGTCGAGGCTTGTGTTACGAATACCAGATAGTTGATATATTATACATATATAACTTTAAATATATACGTATTATAAATATAACCCATGACAAATATTCGTGCTCAACAAATGAATGCCCCCAAGCGGGACTGGAACCCGCGACCGCTGGCGTAGCAAGTAGGGTCACTACAACCTGAGCCAAACGTGTCGTTATTAAATTTTCTTTAAAAATCGATAAATTAAAAAAATATCATAACTATACCTACCTATTAATTTTATGTTGGCAAATTTTTCGTTGTTGCTTATCTTCTTATATTAGAATTTGAAAATATCTAATATTGTCATGACTCATAAAATCAAAGTACACATCGTTTATTTTTAATTGTAAGCAATTTCTTTAATGTCTAAGGTTTTATTTATAAAATTTATAGTCGGTGGGAACATAACCACCTGCTGTTTCACCTAGGCTGTGAACTGCCACTTGTTTTCCAGTAACTTTAACTTTCTCATAGATTATTATAATATCCCAAGTAAAATAGCAAATAAAACTAAAAATTTAGTTTTAAAATTTAATTATTAAGTTTTGATTAGAATTCCAAATTGATGTTATTACGTAGGTATATTACATACTATTACCTAAACAGTAGTTTCAGTGGTTTATTATTGTGAATTTAGTATGTATTTACTTCAAAATAACACATAGCTTACGTATATTTAACTAACATTTTATAATTAAATAGTAGTTCATAATCAGTTTGTGATGCCTAAAGGAGCGCAAAATTTTCAAGTAGCTGAAAGAAGTACGAATTTATATGATGAAATCTACAAGGTCTACAATTTCCATTAAATGAAATCAAATAAACATTAGAGGCACAGTAGGGGTCATATACCTCAAAATCATATTTGTGTACTTTAAATAGAATTGAGTTAAGTTAAAAGCCCTTTTTAACATCCCATTGCTGGGAGAGCCACCGCGCTTGCCTAGTGCGTGTTGGCGGACTTCACAGTCTTTCGAAAACTTGCTAGGTTTTCTCAGACATGCAGATCTGAGTTTCAGTCAGTAGGACAAGTGGTAATCGTATGCAAGACCCGGATTTGAACCCGCTTCACTCGATTATCACTGGACAACCATTGCCTAAGTTATATAAAATAAAGTATTGATTATTCAAAAGGATTGAAGGAAATTACCCTAATGCCTATGATCTTGTCCTATAAAATGCTAAATCGTTTTCCAGTCAATAAATCGCCGCTTATTCTATCCAATTTCCTCGTGGCTCGTAATAGACTTCGCCTTAACTTGATTTTTACAGTTTTATATTTATTCTTCGTATCTTTATTTAGATTTTATTATAATTACTTATGTTCTACGACGATTGGTGGCCATTCGCAATTACTTTACTAGAGTACCACGTTTTATACAAACAAGTGAAATTCTGCAAGCCCCTCGTTTTCGTAGATCAAACCGAAATACTTATGAATGGCTTAGAAACATACTAAATTGCAAATATATAAAAATGTATTTTTTTATTATAATTCTACTTATAACATATTTTTTATTTAAATACTGACTATATAAGAACTTCAAACCCATCAATCAACTTTTATATCGTTATTATAATATTTTGAAGTGTATAAATTATTTAAATGTAAAATGAAATCCATCATACTTTGCTCAAAAGTAAAGAAGGATGGAAAAACCGAAGCAACGTTAGAAAATTAAAACGTTAGTAAAATTTAAATGAATGTTGTTTAATATAAATCCAGCTATGTTTTAACTTCTTGATATTAAACAAAAATATTGTTTTATTTATACCTGTCTATATTATTGCTTTGTTTTATATTGTATACATATATTACCTAATTACTTTTTGCTAAATAAAAATATAAGACGGTGGTAGCCCAGTTGTATCAGACTCGCTTTTATAAACGAGTGATGCTGGTTCAATTTCGGGTCTCGCACCTTTGATATTTTTATTTGCGAATCTTTTCTATCATAATTACCATTTATATTACGATGAAGGAAAACATCGTGAGGAAACTTGCATGTCTGACTGAACCTAGCAAGTTTTTAAAAAACATATGAAGTTCTCCAAGCCACACTAAACCAGCGCGGTGGACTATGGCCTGATGATAGATTCTTCTTCTTCTTCTTATCGAGTCGATGGCAATTGTTACAATGTGTCAGCCCAAAACTCGGCCACCATTATAGCTTTATCAGTGGCATGCATAAGCTCCTGTAAGTTGCAGGTAACAGGGCAAGCAGGGCATGTAAGTAGGTGTCTCATCGATTGAGGAATGGCGCCGCATCTACACTCCAGGCCACCGCTCGCAAATCCCCACCTGGCCAAGTTTTCCTTACTTCGGCCAACCTGAGTCCGAAGTCTATTAAGCGACTTCCAGGTCTGCCAAGGCAAACTATGTCCAGGAGCAAGATTCTCAGACGGTGGAACGAATGGAATAGGCAGAGAACCATGAGTGTCCTGCCAAATCCTGCATCTTGCCTTAGGTATTTCGTCACTAAGTGGTGAGACACTCTTCATGAAACTTTTTCGGCTTTTTAGCCTTTGTGGCACTAAGATGTTGTCGTGCATGGGATGACGCGGGTCTTGTTCCATATTGGCCCTTTCTTTGGAGCTCGCCACTGCTCTACGGATCTCTGGAGGCGCAATTCCTGCCAGTGGGTACAGCATTGGTGTTGGGGTTGGTTTCAGACATCCAGTAATGATACGACATGTTTCGTTTAGTGCTGTATCCACTAGTTTTGCATGGGAAGAACGACACCACACGGGACAGGCATATTCACCAGCAGTGAACGAAATGGCCAGGCCAGTGGTCCGCAAAACATTAGGGCGAAGCACCCCACTTGGATGTGACTAGTCGACGCAGGATTTGGTTTCGACTATGGACCTTCTGCTTGATGTTCTCGCAGTTTTGCCGAAATGTAAGTGACGTATCCAGAGTTATACCGAGGTATTTGGGAAAGTTACTGTGCTCAATAGACACCTCACCCCATACAACATTTAATTTTCGCCCAGCCTCTCTATTGCGAAGGTGAAATACGCAGGATTGAGTTTTGCTCGGATTGGGCTTTAGCGAGTTTGCGGTGTAGTATGTTTCTAAGCTAGTAAGAGCATTTGATAGGTTTTCCTCGACCTCCTCAAAGGTGATAGCTTGGGAGGTGAGCGCAAAATCATCTGCGTAGAGGAAGCGGGATGTGTTTGGGCTTGAAGGTTGGTCATTTGTGTAGATGTTGAAAAGAAGCGGTGCCAGGACGCTACCTTGCGGTAGTCCGTTTTTTTGTTGTCTCCAGCGACTTTTGTCAGAGAGAAGATGGACTTGGAAACGTCGGTTGTGGAGAAGTTCTCGGAGTATTTTGATAAAATTAATGTCATTTTTCATGGTCTCCACCTTCCACAACAGCCGCTTTAGGCTGACTGTATCGTAAGCCGCTGATAGATCCACGAAAACAGCACCTGTCACCATTCTGTTCTCAAAACCATCCTCAATATGTTGCACGAGTTTGAGGGTCTGGTTGCAGCAAGACTTAACAGGTCTGAACCCGGCTTGCTCTGGGATTAGCAAAGGGTCAATAGCAATCGTTAGTCGGTTTAGCAGCAGTCTCTCGAAAAGCTTATATGTGTGACATAGGAGAGATATAGGTCGATAGTTCTTAGGACTGTCTGCTGTCTTTCCAGGTTTCAGAATAGCTATGACCCTAGATTTTCTCCAGAGCCGGGGTATGGAAGAAGATTTCAAGCAGTTGTTATAAAGTTGCAGCAACCACGACACAGCAACCGGGCCAAGATGTTTGATTTGCTCAACCGATACTTCGTCTACTCCACAGGCTTTTCCACACTTTAGACTTTTGATCGCTGTCACAACATCAGTAAGGTTGAAGGGCTTACTGATATTGTCGCAGGGATCATCAGATATCTTTAGTTTAGGGACTCTTTCGGCGCGAACTGCCGGTTTCCCATTAATAATTAACTGATGGGCTATTTGATTGGCGGTAACTCGGCTTGTTGGAGAGGGTCGAGATGGTTCGTTTGTTAGTTTTCGCAAGGTATTCCATGCTTTTTTCTATTGTGAGTCATATCAATACTAGTGACTGTATCTACCCATTTCTCCCGTCTATTTTTACCAATTGTAGAAAGCAGCAGCTCTCCTGCCATTTTAGTAGCGTCCGAAAATGGATCTTTCTGGTAAAGTGACTCATACCGGCCCAACAGCTCAGTGGACTCCGTTGGCAATCCTGGTATGTATGAAGTCCTGCAGCCCCTCGGGATATATTTCCGGGATAAAGATTGTATGGTTTCGACGAATTTGTCGTAATTTGCTGGGGTTGGCAAAACGTTCAAGAGGGCGTCGTCAACGGATTCTGTGAAGGAATCCCAATCTGCCTTAGTGTAATTAAAAGGCACAGTTATAGGCCTGACAATGGGCTCAATGATGCACAAAATAGGTCTATGTTGAGTGCGGGGGATTGGAAAGCATACGCTCTTTGTGCACTGTGAACTGATGCAAGAACTGACGAAGACTAGGTCAGGATTGTACCCTCGCTTCCACCTGCCACTATTAAAGGAAGCTGGTAGCTTAGGATTGTGTATCAAACACAAATCGTTTGTCTCAGCCCATGTTTCGATTTTTTGTCCATCTGCATCTGTATCATTATAGCCCCAGTTTTGGCTGCGGCTGTTGAATTCACCGATTACAATTTTAACAGCTTGGTCTTTATAATTCTCTGGAGGGTCAAATTGAAAGCTGGTTCCAGGAGGTTTATAGATTGATGTAATCGTACAAATTCCAACATCGATGGTAATAAGTTCGATTCCGTTTTGGGTTGAGTATTTGGTGGATAGGATGCTTACGCCGGGAGCAACAAACACTGCGTTACCGTGCTTCGGATGACAGATCTCGGCGATAAGCGTTAGTCCAGGAATGTGTGGTCGACTTTGGGTTTCGTCTCGATGAGTCTCCTGAACACATAGAACGTCGCACTGTGTTTTGCGATGTAAATCAGAAAGAAGTTCTGATTTGTTTTTCGAGAACCCTTCGATGTTAATCGAGACTACACACAAAGAAGGTTTTGAAAGTGGACCTTGAATTGCCATCGTGGTTAAAGGATTGGCCAATCAGCGTTAGATATTACTGATTGCCCAGGGTGCGCCGGACGTATGGGAAGGTATACGTCACTCGGGGAGGCTCCTTTCGATATATGATTTCGATATATGATGATGATAAATGATAATATCATCTTCTTTTACCTTATTATTTTCTAGTGGTAGTGCCATGCTTATTACCTTCGGGTAGCAGCCAAATAAGCCGGTACACCCCGTACAGTACCACTCTCTCACAGAAGACCGGCGTGAAGTGGCAGCAATGCTGTCGCGTTTCGTCCGGTAAGTGAGAGTCCGGGAGGTCACTCCCCATCCCTCCTCCCTTCCCCTTCCCTCACTCCTCCGTCTTTCCTCCCTCCGTCCATGGGCGGAGGTGATCACTTTCCATCAGGTGAGCCTCCTGCCCGTTTGCCCCCTTTTTACCATAAAAAAAATATTAAGAACTACTTAAATAGGAAATCATAATTTGCATATATTTTGGATTCTGAGAACAATGAATAAAGAACGAATAGTGTTTCCTGAAAATTTTTAAATAACAATTACGATCGAATTTCGTCCACGCACTAGTTAAATGAAATAGTCACTTTAAAAATCCATTAAAATATCATTGCAATGTGATTAAATGTGTAATTAAATGTATCTCATCAAAGATAAGTTATATATCAAACCTCGGACATATATTGCGTTACCTTGACAGCATTCATGCAATGAGGTAGATTTATGGCATGCAATATTGTTGCAGCACATACATAAAGATAAGTAATTATATCATCATCTTCAGCCCTTTTTAAAGTCCCACTGCAGGGCAAGGGCCTCAAATACGAGGGGGATCAGGCCATAGTCCACCGCGCTGGCCTAGTGCGTGTTGACGGACATCACATGTCTTTCGGAAACTTGGCAAGTTTTTCTCAGACATGCAGGTTACCTCACGATGTTTTCCTTCACCGTCAGACAAGTGGTAATCATGATAGAAAATGATTCGCACATAAAAATATTAATTATCAGAGGTTCGCACCTATTTTCTTGATCCGGATTTGAACGCGCATCGCTCGGCTATCCAAGCGAGCGCGTTACCGCTGGGGTACCACTGCCTATAAGTAAATATATAAATTGTTGTAATTCATAAAGAAGTTATACGTTTTTTTATATTGTACAACTTTTAGTAAAAATCAGCTCGTTCTGTTCGCCCCTTCTCTACTGCAGTACAAGAGATATTAACTCATAGTCCAAAACGCTGTCCAAGTGAGGGTTAGCAGACTACACATTTCTTTTAAAAAAATTGCTAAGTCCTTGATTAGAAACTCTTTTAAGAGTATCTATTTCATTTAAATTTCTTTTTGAAATGCTTTCAAACTATTCTTTATAAGGTTTTTAAAGACAAAGACATGGAATTTGGAAAAGTGCCCGGAAAAACCAACCACTGAAAATTGTTTTACATTATTATTTTTTTGTATTAACTCAGAGATCAAGAAATAATTTTAAATTTACCATTTTCAAATTTGAATATTCCCATATTCAATCAAATTTGAATATTCCCATATTCAAATTTAAAATTATTTTTTGATCTCTGTCTGCCAGGTTTCGAATAATATTTATATATTTAGATTTCTAGTAACTACTGTACAAGTATAATATAAAGAGATTATAAAAATAGTATAGGTAGTTTATTTTCGACTAAATAAATGGAATTTAAAACAGCGAATGCACTTTGCATTGCATCTACAATTTATTGCAACCCCAAAAATGCTATATGAACCGCTTATCAAGTTATTTTGTAACCGCACCGCTTTCGTTGCATAGCTTTATTGCAAACTAGTGCAAGCTTTTTAGTGCTTTCATTCGTATTTTTTGTAATATAGTATACTTATTTTTAAATGCTTTTGTGAAATTCATACATAGTATAAAACAAAGTCGCTTTCTCTGTCCCTATATCCCTATGTATGCTTAAATCTTTAAAACTACGCAACGGATTTTGATGCGGTTTTTTAATAGATAGAGTGATTCAAGAGGAAGGTTTATATGCATAACTAGCAGATCCCGCGGCTTTGCCTGTGTTAAATCTAGGGAAGAGCCCGAGCGACGCGAGGGCGAGTCGCTAGTAAACTATAATTTACAACAAAATAAATATCACATACAGCCAAAACAAGTGAAAAAAAAAATTGGAGGCCGAACAAATAGTTGTAGTAAAAGTACATTATGTAGAGAACAATTCTTAATGCCATTATCATAGAATATATTTAATGCCATTATCGTAGATACTAACGGCTTCTATTGTACAGTCATTATTTCGTGTATACCTTAATACAGATTTAGCTGCCATTATTTCCTAACAAATAACTTTTTTGCTAAAACTTATTTTACTTCATGAATGTATTTGGGTATGATCACGGCCAGATTGATTCAATTGAAACAAGGTTATAACGGGGCGAGCTACGTTTGAATAAAAAATATTATTACCATCATATGTAGATATTCAAAAAATATCACACATAATTATAATAGGAGTTTTCATTATATACGAGTAACTCTGATCTGCTACATGTGTTTTTGTTTATAAAAAGTGGTGAAAATAAGTTTATTGAATAAAATTTCGTTCATTTTCATTTGCTGTTTATTAACCTATTCTTTATTCTTTTGTAAATAAAAAGGCTTCTAAAAAGGTATCTCAATAGTTTAAAAAGAAGCCTCATTTAGAGTGGAATAATTACTGCATAATTTAAATTATCCTTATAGTCCATTGAAAATTACATTTAGGGTTGCGTTTTTCGGAGGATGCCATTTTTTTATGTGTAGGGGTTTAGTATAAGCTTAAGTTAAAGTTTGTGGGAGTCGCCACCCTTATGTCCCGGCCGTTATTTGGCCTAATCCCCCTTACACATCACACTAAGGCCTAAAAAAGTAACATTTCAATGGACTAATATAAGTACATTATTCAAAGTGATATCTTATGGAAACATAAGATATTATTCTGTTGCAAAAAGAAAATTGTAAATTCCATTCGATATTAAATTATTACAATTTTCATTGAACGTCATGACTAATACCAGTAGGGAAAAAGAAGTATCAGACTTGTAAAGAATTGGCGAAGGCTGAGTGAACTTCAGAATTTCGAGTGCTGGTTTCATAAAATTAAATACAAATTGTGATTGATAAATTTAATTAACAATTTAAATTTCCTACGAAGTTTACTTAACCAAAACCATAATGGAACGATAACCCTTTGACACTAATAAACACTTAGTGCGTCCCAATAATCTATAGTCGAGGAAATTCGTTTAATGGCGCGGTCATAATTTGATTTTAAACAGGTTTAGAAATTTTAAATGTTCGCGATGGTGTTAGCAGTGCTTTATCTCAGATTTTATTGTTTGTAACATAATATTATTTTAATTTTCCCGCGCCTTCGAATATTTCGTAGAATATATAAATAAAAATACTATATAAAATACTATATATGCATAAGTGCGTCCTACAAATACAAAAAGCCTATATAGTATATAGTAGTCAGTATAACATAAGCAACTGAATCTCACCAAACCATTGTTGTGTTAATATAGTGTAGAAGTAACTAACATTTACGTAGACAATATTATTGTAATAAGGTCTGACTTTGATATAAAAATAAGGACTACAGAACTTACTCGTCTTAGCATACATATACGACTATTTCACCAATTTTATATAGCGAATTAAACTTAAAAATATAACAGACAGACGGACAGAGTTACTGTCCTATTTATATTAGTATGGATATATAAATAAATCTATTATATATATTATGATTTTAAAATATGTACAATATAAATTATTATTTACGAAATAAACCTTAGCTAATGGATATATCACTCTTGCTGAAGTTCGTAAAAGTGTGTTAACGTAGATCGAGAGCTTTCGAGCGAAGGTTATTGCATCTGAAGATTTATCCCTCCCTTTATTTGACGACCACTTTTATTGCACCTCGTAATTTCTGAAATATTTGTTTCTGTTTTCACTTAGATCTGTAGCTCGAGGTTGTTACAGGGTTGCTTTTGCAAGTATGTATATTATCGATAGCGCTATATTTTGTTATTTTTACTAATAGTATGCTATGGGAAGAAGTAGCTAACATACAAACTTTGCACAATTATAATTTCCATGGGGATTGCTCCTGGTACATCTCTGATAGAACAGTGAACTTTGGAGCAACCCCTTGGTTATGGTCTGCTTCAGCATACCTACCGGGGCGTCGTTGAATGCGCAAGCGATCTTTGGAAAGCAATTTAGTGGTTTTCTTAGACATATAGCTCTTCTCACCATTTTTCTTCACCATTCGACGAATGGTAACCATATTGAAAATATTTGGCTAATTAAAATATTAAGGAGATCTTTGATTTGAACCTGCTACAGGGTTACCCAAGTAAGCACGTTACTACTTTGCTAAAGGTTTAATAACCTTCAAAAATAGCACTACAACATTATATGTTGAAAGTCATGTACAAAGTATGAGAAATCTCCTGAGGGTACCTTTGAAAAGATTAATGATTGTAGAGAAAGCAAAGGAATGCCGTAATCATGATGTTTGGCACTTCGTTTTATTCGTTAACTCATCAGGGACTTAACCTGAAAATATAACTTTGTTGAAGTTAAAATGTTTATGACTTGTTTGCAGTAGGTACTCGAGTATGTAGTCAGTAGGCTGTAAAAGCTAAATTGGGAAATTCCCTTCAAATGACAATTTATATAGACTAAAGCTCTCCCGGCATTCATATACTACACCTACTATTTATATTACTCAGGCTAAAACAATATAGTAATAGCATAACACATAATATGAAGGTTTTAGAATTGTTATGTATGGATCCAGACACTGATGAGAAAAAGAGGAAAAAAATAAAAAAAACATTTGATATAATTTTAACTAAATCGTGCCCAAAATTATTTTTACTATTTATTTATATTTTGTAAGTTCATATTATTCTTGTAAAAGTCGCGGTTTAATAGTATTCTATGAAACTACGACACTACACTATACGTTTAATTATTTAGTTGACATCAGTATGATGCATTAGAATAAATTTAATTTTATACTGTGTTTTTTAATTATATACCTACTGTGATAATAAATAAGAAAAATGCAATCTTTACAAAAGATTATAGTAAAGGTAGGCCGCGAGCGTTAATTCATATAAATCCTAATGTATGAAATACGAAATCAGAGCAATTCATTTAAATCCCTCATATCAAAAGTGCTTCTAGCGAGATAACGAAAAACATTCGTAATATTTACAAAATTGGATCAAGACATTATTAAATAAAAAATATATAAGAGAAGTACGTATATCAAAATTAGTTCAAAATATGATTTCTTTGTAACCGTCTTGTTTGAGGCAAAAGCCTCAGGGAACATGTAATATGGGGGTTCCAAGGAAAATTTTAAAGTATTCCGTTAACATCTGATTTAAGCTCTTGTACGTACGTAATTATTCCCTCAAAGTTAAATTACACGTATTTTGAAATAAAGGTATTTCTAAACGAGGAAATGCAATATGTATAATGTATAGGTTGTTACCTGTTATATTACCGACCAAACTTCTATTCAGGCCAAAAACACGCACATTAATATATCAGAGATGTGAGACTGGGATTCGAACTCGCATCACTCGGTTGTCCAAGCGAGCGCGTTACCACTGAGCTACCACTATCTACTGGTTTGTCTCGGGCCGAAATCTATCATCCAAATCTGGGGAAACATATCTATTGTAATGAGCCTATAAAATATAAAAAAAAGAAGAGAGTGGTAAATTATTAGTTAATTCTTATATATTCCTCTAAATAAAAGAAAAAAGAAATCCCTGCAACTTAACGAGCAATGCTTAAACTTATCTATATAGATAAATTAAATTGAATATTAAAATAACAGCATTTACAGTACTAATAATACGAAACGTCCAACCTTCGTCTGTCCGTCCTTGCTCATTCCGGATAATCTCTAAAACGGCCGGAATGATTTTGATGGCACTTTCATTGGCAAATAGTTCATATTATAAAGAATTAAAATACCGCTCAAAAAGATTAACAAGGGGCGAGCTTGTGCGGAGTGAGGGTTAGACGCTATTATGGTAATAAATTTAGCTGCGTCATTATTAATTACATTCTATTCACTGTGGAAAAGTTCTTTGATAAATGTGAAACGTTCATTTATTCTTTCTTTATTTAATTTCCTGTGACAACTTAACACGAGTCTATTGTTATGTGAGAAATACATCGAAGCAGACAAAAGAAGCAATTTCTATTAAGAAGACAAGGGTTCTTCAGTTAACTTCAAAGAGGAAAATATAATTTCAACTCTTTCGTTTTTTAGTTAGATATATATTTTCCTAATGGGTTTTATTGAATGAAATGCAACATTAGAGCTTTCTTCCACAATTATAATGATTTTCAATTTTTTCACAAAGTTTTTACTTTTACTTAAAATCGATGTATTGTTTTTCGTGTGTATCGTATGTAAATTTAAAAAATAATAAATTGAAATCACAAACAAGTGTTATAAAATTATATAAATTAAAGAACATTTTATTCATCGAAAATCATAACTAACACTTGTGAAATGTAATATAGCACAGAGAAATATACTAAATCAAATTAATATTCGTTATAGAAATAATAAGATAAAAAAAACCCCTAAAATTGAACAGACTCCGTGCACAAGTAAATGATACTAGAGCTTTATGAAAGTAGTGGGCTCTTGGATATAATTTCACGAAATGAAGCAAAATCGCAAATGCACAAAAAAGTGCAAAGCACAAAATAAGAATGAGCTTCATTTTCTTCTCGTTTCTCATTTAACTTTTAAGTGTGGTTTTCTACTTGGTTTTATTACAGAATGTATTACGTGTTAAGTGTAAGTGAAAAATGCCTTAAAATGTTGGCAAAAGGTTTCTTATATCGAGCTTAAAAAGGAAGGTTAGATATATTGAATTCTTTTACAATTTTTAAGTTTCTTACAGTTAACAAAAATATTCAAGCTATGAGCCGTAAAGTTTATTTTAAGATCTTTTAAATTATTCTACGTTTCATTTTCTCTTAGTTTTCTTTTAAGTTTTATTCCAATAATAAATGGCTATGTTATATTTTAAGTGCCAGTACGAAGAGGATAATTTTGAAAGTTATAAATTTATTACTACTACAATATCGCTACTAACTTACTGACTATAATTCAATAAAATGTATGTAATTTTTTTTAACAGATTTTAGACTACAGTTTAAATATAAATATTAAAATCAGTTTTTGTGATTAGGGGGTTAATAGAGGAAAGAAGCGTACCTATCATTATTTAGGTAGTAGGTTTCATTTTTTAATTCAAATAAAACTTCGATATATTTATTCTTTTGTTTTAATCTCCGTTTAAAGAGCTTAATCGCTACATATGCAACTATGACGCTTTGAATATTTATTCTTATATTCAACATCAACTTAATTCTTTAATAATAATCAATACTTATGTCCGTGTGGAATCTACCACCGGCTTATTTACTCAGAACGTCCATCGAGAAACTCAACAGTTGCAATTTTAATTAAATAAACAATTAACATTACAAACAATTATTCATCACTGGTTACCAAGTGGTACTGACATTTCCGCCCCTAAAGCTCGGGAAAACAAAAGAAAACCCGCGCCCTTTTTACTTAAACGACCATCCCATTGACCGAAGTCATATAAACGCAAACTTTATACATAGATCGTAACAAATTAGTTAGTTTTTTCTTTATCGCAAAATAAACGTTCACAGAGTATAAGTCAAAGCTATTCTACAAATAAAAGTTTATATTATTATGCATTGTTATTAATATTTCATACATAACCACTATTCCTTACTTAGATGTAATACCCAAAGTGTAGAGGTAATCTATAACCTATACCAATCTATACATACAAGTACATGGTCTACAACGTGATAGCTACGGCTTAGGCAGTGACACTTCTGTTATCAGTTGCGCAACAATAGGGCGAATAGTTCGCTATCGTGTACGAAGATTTGCTTTAATCTGTCGAGACATACGGCTATCAAAGATGGCGAGGTTTATATGACACCAATAATTATTAAATTAATTGATTTATCAGTTTTATATAACAAAATCATAAGTTTGTAGTTGTTGTGCAGCATTTCTGGGAATTTATACTTCATTTCCTATAAATAATACGCACTAGACAGTTCTTGCCTTGGTAATTATATTCTATTGATTTTTTTGTCATTGAATACTATGAAAAATAATTAGACGTTTCATGCGGTATAACATGACATAGCACTTAGTATGACTGACTACTTTATCAATCCTTAAAGCAGGCTGCTTTTATTTTTATTATTATGAATAGCAACACCCGTTCGCTTGAGTTCATCCCTAGGTGCTACCGCCAAATTTAAAGTTTGTTACACAAAAAAATGAAGGACTTTCGTACAAATGCCATGCTTGTTACCTTCGGGTAGCAACCGAATGGGCCGGCACGCCCCGTATAGTTCATTAGTACCACTCTCTCACAGAAGACCGGCGTGAAGTGGCAGCTATGCTGTCGCGTTTCGTCCGGTGAGTGAGAGTCCGGGAGGCCCACTCTCCTTCCCCCCTCCCTCTTCCCTTCATCCTCCACCTTCGTTCCCCCCTCCCTCCCACTTCCCTCCCTCCTCCATCCCTCCCTTTCCTGAAAGGCCGGCAACGCATCTGCAAGCCTGGCGTGCAGATGTCCATGGGCGGAGGTGATCACTTCCCATCAGGTGAGCCTCCTGCCCGTTTGCCCCCTTTTTACCATAAAAAAAAAAAAAACCTCCTTAATCCGGCCTACCATATACAAAGATAATGTAAAACCTACGGAAAACCATATATATCTTTCGCGATGGATGAGTGAGTGAGTGAGTGATATTCAAAAGTAAATTGCATGAAAAACGTATTTTCTACTTCTGATCAATATTTTCATGGCGAAATGGTCGAGTTATATGATCCATTTACAAATAAGTATTATATTAATATTTTAATTCAATATAGTAAATTGAAGTAAAAGACAGATATTGAAGTAAATTTCATCCAAAACCTTCTAGCCGTTGTAGCTTGATATAGAAATGTATTTCAAAATTTCGTAATTATATTAGTCTGCTTATTCATTACTTTGTGTATAATAAAATAAAAATTTGACGAAGCTTCCAGTAGTGTGTCATTAACGAGTGAATTGAGTATGCGAGACGTTTCAGTAACACTGAATCTAGTTACATTGTGTCCATTTAGGCTTGCTTTAGTTCGTAGTTTTGTATGTAAATTTCACAAATGAAATGTTAAATCAAATTTGAGTTGTGTTCTTAAAATGTACATACACGTATGTATTTAACTCTTTTTAAAGTCCTACTGCTGGGTGCGGGCCTTCCTTCACTACAAGGGGGATCAGTACATAGTCCAACGCGCTGACCTAGTGCAAGTTGGCAGAATGTCTTCTCTCGAAGATGCAGATTTCCTCACGATGTTGTCCTTCACCGTAAGACAAGTAGTACTCATGATACAAAAAATTCGCACATGGAAATATCAGAGGTGTGAGACCTGGATTCGTATCTGCATCACTCGGTTGTACAATCGAGGGCATTGCCACTGAGCTACCACTAAAAAATATATTTATTATTATGTATTTTTCTTTTTTCTATAATTTTCTGTAATGTATTGTACATAGGACATAATATGAAATATCAAGAAATCTTTAAATTAGACATATTGGTAAAAATAATATAGCGCACATATTTCTATTAAATAAGTCATTGGACATTTTTATTGAATATTAAAGATTTATGTTTTTGTAATTATTTTATTTAGCATAATTGAGTCAAAAATTCAATTCATCTAAAAAATAATATGAAGTAGCGACTCGCCCTCGCTCTGGCTCATCCCTAGGTTTAGCGCGAGCGATGCAGTGGTTTCGGCTAGTAAATGTATACAAAAACTTGACAAATAAAACAATAAAACCTCCCTCGAGAACAACTCTACCTATTGATGAAAACAACATGAAAAACGGTACAGTAGTTTTTGAGCTTATCGACAGACAGACGCGGCGGAGGACTTGTTATATATAAAAAGTTTGTATCAGTGTTTGTCAAAATCCTCCAAAACGGCATTTAATGTCTTTGTTTAACAAAAATCTTAATATACATAAACTAATAAATGAAGTCAACATTTTAAAGTATGCTAATTAATTGAATTAATGTAGGTAATCAGAAATGAGAATTTCTGATTCTGTGTAAACATTGTGTTACTGTACTAACTATTTATGTTAAAAAAGAACATAATATATGGTGACAGTATTAAATTTATTACCCATATAAGGATTTAAATAAGGAAAGAGAAAATTGTAATTATTTAAACGTCTTACATTAAAATTATTGGTATAATATATATTATATCTACTATGTGCTTGAACGTTACAAATATGCCAACACAGCCCTTTGTTTCCAGCCCTCAGACGCTTCAAATTCTCATTTTAGCTATCGAATACCACGGAATGGTTAAATACACACGCAGTTGTTTTTATATTTAACTAGTTTTGCTTCGTGACTTCTTTTACTTTATAAGTACATTTACTAGTTACAGAGTGTTAGTGTATATTTAATATTAGTTTATAATTTATTTTTACTTTTTTTATAATCGTACAGGCTATGTTTGCTCTAAGCAATGTCTAAGTAGTATACATTTTTCTTTTTTAACGATTATTGTTCATGTTAGTTGCTTCCGTTATACATCTACAGACGCACCTACATATTATAAAGCAAAATTGTTATAGAGAATTTAATAGTTTGAGGAAGTGAATTTATACATACATAATATTTTAATTGTTCCGTATAATAAAAATAAAATTCGCCTGTATTAATAAAAAAAGATTGGACATTTTTCAATACCAAATTGACTTCACCTATTTTTACAACGCTTCATATATATATACATTTTTACACGCATTTAATAAGTTGCGCCAAAAGCGAAGTAAAAATGAATTTTGTTATGAAAACATTTTTCTCTTAAAATACTCGTGGTTTTTGTTGGAAAAGTTATATTAATAATACTCGAGTTATTATATAAAAAAGCAATGCAAAGCAAGCAAAAAGCAAATAATATAACGATGTAAAACTGTGTTCTAATAAAACCTAATGGAAAAAGTGCTAATTAGATTTGTGGGGTTTCAATTTCATTTCAATTTACAAGTTAAGTTTTTAAAACAACTTTTTTTATCGTTCCTTTTCTGAAATCCAAAAAAAACCACAAATATATACGAAAAAATAGATACAAAGTGAAAAACTATAGAAAGCTTTCTACTATGTATATATACATGATTTTCAAAGCTTTAGTTGCTTTGAAAGATGTGGTGGACGGTTTCACATTTATTTTCGACCAAGGGTCGAAAAAGATTACATCGTTTACATTTACATCTTCATCTTGCCATTCTAAAGATATCTACAGACCTACATGTACGAAATTATAAAAGGTATCAGTAATTTTACAGTTATTTATTTGTAATAAAATTAAGTTGTAGTAATTGTTGTTATGTGATCGTTGTTATTTTAAAGAAATGGTATTTAGGAACCATCGAAAAAAGCGTGGATCCTTTTAAGGGATATGCGTTTTAAAAGTTAAGCTTTTTAAGGGCAAAGCTAAGTTTATACTGATACACAAATGTTAATGCTATGGCAGGATGTTCTTCTAATTTAAGTACACTTTAGATAATATTAGTTTCCAGCAAAGTTTTGGCAGTAATATATGTAATACATAAATTATATTTTAACATCTACACTGTTCGAAGTAATGAATCTAAATGTGTCATATCAACGATTAAACAGAAGTAAAAAATTGCTAAAAATAAAAAAGGTAGTGACGTTTTCACTATTTTCACTTCGCTGAGTGAAGTGGGTTCAAATCCCGGACTTTCAATATTTTAATTTGTGAATAGTTTCTGTCTTGATCACCATTATCTTACGGTTCACCGGTTTTATGTCTGAAAGAACCTTGCAAGTTATCGAAAGAAATATGATTCACGCTAACCAGTACTATGATTTTCAATTTTCAAGTAGTTAGACAATGACTTGATGAACCCCTCATTTAAACGGCACGTGCCCAGCAATGAAACGTAAAAAGGACAGTAAAACCTGTATTATACCAAATTTCTTGTTCGGATCGATTTTACAATACGTCCTGTAAAGGTGTAGCAACAAAGAAACAGAAAAGCAAATTTGCTGAGACACTTTGCTCGTTTGGTTAATTATGCTTATATTTTTTTATAAGTATGTTCGGACATTGAGACACAGCGCCATCTAGTTTTTTTTAAGGTACAAAGGGGGCAATCGGGCAGGAGGCTCACCTGATGGGAAGTGATCACCTCCGCCCATGGACATCTGCAAGCCAGGGTTGCAGATGAGTTGCCGGCCTTTTAGGAAAAGGAGGGAGGGAGTGGGGAGGGAAGAGGGGGGAGAGGAGGGAGGAGGTAGGGAAGAGGGAGTAGGTAGGGAAGAGGGAGTAGGGAGGGAAGAGGGAGTAGGGAGGGAAGAGGGAGTGATGGGGATAGTTGATACACTACACATATATAAATTTAAATACATAAATAATATTATAAATATAAACAACCATGACTGAAGTGCACACATTCGTGCTCAACAAATGAGTAACCCCATCGGGACTCGAACCCGCGACGGCAAGTAGGGTCACTACAAACTGCGCCAAACGTGTCGTCACATTACACACATGCATTACTCCCTCATTAATAAAGAGCAAAATCAAAAACTATTTATACTACATAAATAATTATTCTTGTACAATTATTTTAAAACAATAAAGGTAAGTATTCGTTTTTGAAGCTTATACTAAACCCTAAGAAGAATCACTCTTATTTTATTTTCAATTTCACAAGGCAAAATTAAAAGAGATCAAGACTTTTATGCAAGTAATAAGGACTTTTAAATTAATTTTTCACTTAGGCTATACTTAAAGATAATATCTTTCAACTTATTAGTATCCTTATTAAAATATTATTAAAACCATAAAATGAAATTAAAAATCGATTTTGTAATATTGTTGTAAAGCTCAATTTTTTGTACGGGTTATTTGATATTTATTATTCTCAAAAAATAAATCTCGTAATAAAAATTATTTTAAGAACATAACATAACATAGTCATTCGTATTATAGATGTTTCATTCCACAAATCCCTTTCAACGTCTGTGTTCAAGTCAATACGTTTCAGGCCGTCTATAATCTTTATAAATAGGAGGCTATAAGAAATGAAATCCACGCGGTTTATCCGAAGAATTCTGACTAAGCTTTTTCTCAGGATTTTTTAAGATTCGTCGTTTTTTCAATGAAGGTTCGTACTCTTCAACTTGAATAAACTTGAATGGTATCCTAACATATGGAAATTTTAAATAAATATTTTCTTCAATATATAAAACACAAACATAAGTAGCAGATTGTATGTTCAGATTTCACTACATAGTATAAAACAAAGTCGTCCCGCTGTCTGTCTGTCCCTGTGTATGCTTAGATTTTGATATGGTTTTATTCAATAGATAGATTGAATCAAGAGGAAGGTTTATATGTATAATACACTAGCGGAACCCGCGGCTTTACTCGCACTAAATCTGGGAACGTAACCGAGCGAAGCGAGGGTGAGTCCCTAGTTATATATACGAGTGCTGTTAAAGAAATTACGTTTTTCCTTTCATGTAAAAAAAGAAATTGGAGTTTTACAGAAAATAACGTAATGAGCGAATAATATTGCGTGGGTAGATAATGAGTTTGAAGTGCGAGAATCTCAAGTATAGACCTTCGTAGGATGTTCTTACCAATTTTCAATAACAAGCTTGAGCTTTTTGAATTAGCCATTTGTTTCTTTTCAGTACCTATTCTGGTAACATCTTTTATATTGTCTGATTTAGGTTATATTTAAATATTATCTTTTCTTATTATATTTTTATACCAGGTAAATAACTGTATGTATATACAGTATTATAGTCTATCGATTTGTAGGCTTGAGTTGTAGTAACAGAGAAATCTAAATTTAATAATAAAAAATTAAATATAAAATAAAAATATTTAACCTAAGATGAAGTATTAATAATATTGTCTTTGTTTACGAAGGCAAGATACTGGAAAATCAACCAATCAAAATATAATTTATTCAAATAGACTTTTACAGGTAATTTAGAGTCTTCAATTTTAAATTTAAATTAAATGTCAATGTAATCAGTCCGTGACGGATATTCCATTCGGCGAATATCCTGCTAAATGCCTGCTAAGAAGAGGAGAGGAGAAACTCAACAGTTTTTTTTTAATATAACTATAACAAGCGAGTTCGCTCACACTCGCTCCAGAGTTTGTCCCTAAATCTTGCGCAAGCGAAGCCGCGAGTTATGCTATAATATAGTAGTAAATATAGCCTATGTTCCTCGGTTGTTATTTAGGTTTCTAATGGTAAATGAATTTTTGAAATCGATTCAGTAGTTTTTGAGTTTATTTATTTAATACAAAATACAAATCTTTCCTTACAATAATTATATTTATATCGTGAAGCTTTTCATTTTTGTCAATATTGACTGTCTAATAATTAGTGACTCACATATTTGCACCAGTAATAATACGTTAATGATATAACGTAAAACAGTGTTATATTATGATAATTAACATCGAACATAAACTTTTATTTGACGCAGTATATTTATCAATTAATTATTTTAATTTATGCACATTAAATATCAAATTAAATTTGTTTAATTTGTTTGCGAACACGCATACGTGTTTTTAAGCACCTTGTTTATATAAACCAAAAGTAATTATTTGCTATGTGAAGTGGTCATTACCACAAGAACCGCAATTAATGTTTCATAATATATAAATTAATTCAATGAGTATTAATAACACAATATTGGTCGTTTTGACTGAGTTAAAAGAATTAAAAAGTTCTCAATTATGTGTATGTGTGTGTGTGTGTGTGTGTGTGTGTGCGTTGCATATATATGACGATTACAAGTAGGTTAAAATAAGCTTTTAAGAATTCATTAGATAGTTAAACAAATCTACTGAAAGCTACTCCAATTTAATTTTAATAATCTCAAACCTATTATAATATGTTTTTTCATAGAGCAATAACTTCACTTCACTTAAAAATTATTGTAGAGCGAAGACAAGAGAATTTGTATTTAATATAATTTCCTACTGTTTTCGACAGTTTGTGCGAATCTGTCAAAATAGTCAATTATTTAAGAGCTTTACCGGATAACTCTTGGATGACGGCTAAGAATAAATAACTACGGGTAATTTTATTATTGAAACAGTTCAAATCAAAAGGATAATGTCCAACGAGGTTAAATTTTAATTTGATGTAGCCTCTCCTAATAGTTAGATATTAAATGACGTTTTGATTATCTTTATATTGTTTTAGGCATACTGCAAACTTATTGATTATATTACTAATACAATTTTTCTACTTTTTGTGAAAATAAAGTAGAAATTAAAACGTGGAATATAAATTCTTATTATTATAAATAATTAAACGACTGTAAAGTCTAAAAAAGTAGCAATTTTTGAACGATGTGTGCGTAGGTACAAGTGCAATCTCTATTCCTGTAACTCTCACATTTCGGTGACGGATAAGGCGGATGAGTATATACTAGCGTGTTAATAGAATCGTTATGAAACTTGGTTTTAGAGTGATTACATATTAAAATTATATTTTTGAGTCAATAAGTTAATTAGCGTGTTTATTATTTTCACATTTTAACGATTATAATGGATTTAAGAGAAATTCCTTTATTGTTAACTGCAGCTAGACCAATTATAGTTAAAAATCTTTTGCCACTTATTTTTTACTCGCCAGAACACGAGATTCAACTAAAAATCACATTGACTCTTATGATTTTGCTTCAGATGGATAAAGTGAGGAAACCGATAGAAAAACAAAAGTTTCATAATTATTTATAGATTAATTTAAATATATGCATATTCGTGAGGCTGTATTTTGATATCCTTTATAAAATACACACCAAATTAACTATTAACTTTATAGCTTTCTCTACATTTTGGATATAAACTGCGTGTGAAAGACATTTAGAATTCTAAATGAGACTCTCTTTGAACATAATGTACATATGTACCTACAGTCGATTATGTAAATCAGTGTACAGGGTTGTGCTAGAATCTTGAATTAATTTCGATGTTTGGTTAATTTTGCTACATTATTAATATCATTTGATATTTCTGAGTATATTCGAAGTAGAATTTAATAAAGCAAATTAATTCGTCTGAAAACGTAAACCATTTCAATTATAAAGCATAGTTATAATTGTGGAGGAATTTAAAATTTAATTTTAATTAGTGTTATAATAAATATACACTCAATTTATTTAAATTGTAAAAGATCATTAAAAAATATTAATATTGATTTTAGAAATTACTGCGTTTGCAATGACAGTTTAACTTTCTACATTTTTTACATATTTCACATCTTTCACAGTAGGTACAACATGATACTTGTTTTATTTTCCGCGAATATTTGACTTTTTAAATAAAACTATTATTCGAATTTTTTGCAATAGTGCAATTACTTTAGATTTTAGGTTCCCCACTTTTCGAACGCTTACAGTATTTATAATTAAAAGTACAATAGCAATTATTGTGAAAGTTAAGAAAACATCATCACAAAGGATTTTTGAAAATGTAAAACCTTTATCTTCCTACGACTGAAGTTAATTATGGACATCGAAATTTCCAAAGAAACCACTTCAATTTCAGTTAAGTAAAAGGAAAAACTGCTCAGCACCTCTGGCGTTAAACGGAGGCAAATTAACGAATACCTTTCCAACAGTCCGTTGTTTTTCGAATTATTTCAAGATATTTATTTATATTTTCAATGTAGGTTTTAAAGAGTATGTTTATATATATCTGTAGTATGTATATATATAAATCTTTGCTCACATATAACGTTATTCGTGTGTATAGAATACTTTAGTAAGAAGGTATAAATAGTTATTCTATTACACTACGACTATACACTAGCGACTCACCTCGGGTTCGTCCCTAGATTTAGCGCGAGCGAATCCACGGATTCAGCTAGTTATATACCAAAACCTTCCTCGAGAACCACTCTATCCATTAATGAAAACAGCATGAAAATCGGTGCAGTAGTTTTTGACTTTATCGCTAACAAACCGACGTGGCGTAGGACTTTGTTTTATAATATTATGTAGTGATAATTATGATACGTACTATCAACAAAGGATCGAACATTTTTTAATAAAGACTTGTCAACGTTGATTGTTAATTTAAGTTTACTCTTATATGCTAGTGCGAAAACTTACAATATTATATTTATTAATTTTTTACCACTAAATTATACAACTAACAAAATTTCACATTAAATTTATTATTATAATGTACCTATAAACTCTTCAAACGAAGGACTGTTACGAGTGTTTCGGATACATTATAGTAGAAACAATTTAGAGAAACAACTGAGGAACTCCCATAAAACTTTCAAAGCGCCAATTTCGACGGTTTTAAACGTTTCGTGTGGACTGCTGTAAAATGTTTTTATAGTCTACGCTGTTTAAGATACAAAGTATTATATTTTTATATGGAAGTGGTACCTATAACATTGTCAATATAATTAAAATACAGCCTTAAGTTAATCTAATGCATCTGAAGAATAAGATTTGCGAAACATTCTATACTTAGTGGTATAGAAAATGGTTTTCATAAAAGCGACAGCTCACTTTTCCCAAAACCATAATACTATTTAATTAAGTACAAGAGTTTCAAATTATTATATTAGATATTTTCGCGTGACGTTCTTTCTCTCTTAGGATAACTTAACTTCCTCTTCCCTTATATTGAATTTGATTGATTGTTCAAAACTAGGTCGAAAAAAGTATTAATAGAATGATTCGATCAAACCAATTTAAAACTTCAATTGACAATAATATTAAAAATAAATAAATATATGAATGATAAAATAATAATTTTTAACCTGTAACCTTCCCTATTAGGTAACTTGACTTGACTATTTACTTATATTACCTAAGTGTTAAGTAAAATAACTTTGCATATGAAAACTTAACGAGATTTTCTTAGTTATTTTTATGTCCCACAAGCACGAGACAATTTTCGTTGAAACTTCAATAACATATAAAATGAGTGATGTAGGGTAGCATCTTTACAAGCAGCCTAATTTTCGTTCGCATTTTTGAATCCCGCTGGGGCATTCATATTTTGTTGATCGGATGCTTGTACTACAGTCATGGGCGTTTATATTCATAATATGTATGTTTTTTAACTTATATATGTAGTATATCAACTATCTGGTATATTTTTTGATAAATATAGTAATTTTAAATTTAAGGCTTAATATTATAGGTTGCATATTGCAATTTCTATTGCGCACCAAAAAAATGTCCATAATACTGGCTTCTTAAATTTACGCGATATTTGACATTATAAATGAAACTATCTTTGTTAGATAATATCGAAAAGATAGTTTCAATTATAAAATACATAAAAGTATTTAATAGAATAGTTTTTTATTACTTTTTCTATGTTTAGTACTCTCCAATGCTCTCATTCGAAATGGCACTGGTTTTCACACGTAAGTAATATAATTTAACGAATCAGCTAAAACGTATGTTCAAGTTAATGAATTGACCCACCTACCTTTAAAATAACCGTATAATCAAGACTCTTTGCAACTGTTACATGGCGACCTCATTGTTGAGAAGTTATTTTGTCTACACTAGCTCATTCTACTTAAATATTTATTTATGCTATTTCACAAACTTAAACATATGTAAAATTAAACTTTCCTTGAATCTCTCTAAGTTTTATTCAGATATACATTTATTGCTTTAAATACGTGTTGTTAAAAACGTTAGGCTGGTATCCCAAACCCTTTCTCGTGCGATGGATCGTGAAATACGATCCTTGGAAAAAACACTTTCCAGGTCCCAAAATACGCCAAAATCCTTAAAATAAAGGCAAAAGCGTTATTATTTAATTTTAATGAAGATTAAAAAAATAACTTTAAAGATTTAATCATCTCTTACAATATTATTATATTAAAGTAAAAACATCATAAGTCTATCGGTTAGCCTATTGTTTTTTATTAAGAAGAAAAGCCAGACGTTTTAGCATAAAAATATTATCGTCTGAATAAATAAATCTGTAGACTAAACCAAAGTACCTCAGCAATATAAAGTTCTCGAGAATTTTAATAATTAAAGGTTCAGAAAGCGTTTGTATGTTAGTACAAATAAACTCACTCATCTGTCTAAGACAATTGTCAAAATACGCATCACAATAAGAATTATATGTGACGAACCCGTCGGGTATCTCATACGGATCGTTTACGGCACAAACAGGTGTTGCCACTGATCTGTAATAATAATCATAATTTATTTAATGACATTCCTAAAGAAATTGATAATGGAAATGAATTAAAAAGAATAAATAATGACAAAATGCATATCATACATATATACGAGAAAAAAATTAAGAAAAAAACATGAGCTTACACGGCTGCCGGACTTATACTGACATTTAATTTAATGAAACATTGAGGATTGAAATATGTTTTGTTAAAGTCTATTTTAAAAATATGTAAATTTTCCACTATATCTTTCACTATGTTTATACTCGTAGATATTTCTTTTTCAGACATACAGTTTTATCAACTATTGATTGAGTTACACTAGCAATTCCCGGAGCTCGGCCCGCGTTCCAACCACTTTCAAAAAATATGGATTGGTGGTAGATGGATGAACATTTAGGGTTTTAAATATTTTTTATGCCAAATCATAAATAAATAATAAAGATTTGGTCTAAATATAAAAAAAAAACCTGGAGAGGGCCACCCTTATCACCTTGGGGAATAATGAATATCCTACAACCTATTCTCATACCTACCAAATATACATTAAAAAATCCTAAAAATCTGTCAAGCCGTTTTGGAGGAGTTCGATAACAAACACTGTGACACGAGTTTTTTATATTCAAGAAAATACAAGATCATATAAAAATAAATTCCTTAAGTAACATGCAACTATAACATCATTACAAAGTCATGATTTTCAACTGACTTCAAAAATGTTACATCTAGTAAGGTACCTACTTGCTTAAACATCAAATCTAAGTACCTAGGTATATCCCAATATAAAACTACTTGTAAAAAAAGACAAAAGTGCTTGTGAGTATTTTTAATTTATGTTCATTTTTATTTTATTTTATATTTCATTTTTTTAAATGGAAGAGAATTTGCAAAATTTTTCCATAAATTTGTTATTTTGGAGAAATGTATCGCTATAAAAATAAGAAAGAAGTAAGTAGGTATCTTTAAAAATAACATTTTGGAAGTTCAGAAAGCCCTCTTAGTGCAAGAACCCTTTATTAGAGTAAAGAAAAGAATAACATACTGAGTAATCAGGCACTTGGTATAATCATCAAAGCATCTCTCATATCTAATCTTGGTTTCATACTGCTTATTGATGTAATTGAAGACCATCGTCGTATATTTCCCAACATCATGATTAAGTGCGAGCTGTACATCAGACTGCGGAATATCTGTTATTATTGTTACTTCTTCTGTTGTTGTTTCTAGAATATAATATTTATTAACAATATCAGTGGTATTTGTGCTTTTTGTTCTTTATATTTTAGTTTTCTGTGTATATAGCCTAACTTACGTCCTAATTCGTTAATATATCAATTGTCAATTCTTGTTTAATTAAAGAAAAAACTAACTAAATTGAGCACCTACTCTTTTTTAATTCAGTTCGCAAAAACAAAATCAATGGAAACCAATTGGTATGCCTTTTTAGATGAAATTTTTGTCATTTTCAAATTTGATTTTTTTAATACAGCAGTATATTTTATCTAACTTTACTACATAATTACTATGTGAGTTAATAACATACGAACAAACATACAAAGTCACGAGATAGTTATACCTAATATTTATATCACACTTTTCTTTGCTGAAAATGATGGAGTGAATCCAAAGACTTTAGTACGAATTCAGTTTCTTAACCTCAAACTTTCGCACATAAGCATTAATTAAACATTAAAGACTCTAGAACAATAACATTATTCATGAAACATAGATTTCATGAAATCAAGAAGTTTTGATTTCGAACAATAAGAGCAAATATTTAACATTAGAAAACAAGTTTTAACTAAACAATACAACGAATATTAATTCGCTTACAATAACAATTCTACTAAATATATTAGTAGTATAAACGCGAAAGTTTGTAATAATGTATGGATGTATGTTTGTTACTCTTTAGATTTTGATGAAACTTTACAATAATAGAGCTTACACATCAGAATATCGCATAAGATATAATTTATAAAGATATACTAGCGAAACCCGCGGCTTCGCTCGCGCTAAATCTAGGGACGAACCCGAGCGAAGCGAGTGTGAGTCGCTACTGGTTATATTAAAGCTACAGTATTAATACATATAATTTTCTGGTTCATATTGCTTAAATCATTCGCAATAATAACTTTTTATTAGTAAAAACTTAGACTTCTTAGGAATCACATATATTTTACTTACTCTTTAATATAAAATTTTATGGATTTAAAAAATGCTGGACTGATTTGGATGTAATTTAGTACATATAGTAGATAAGGGAGAGTAAAATCAAGTTTTTCCCGTGGGGTATCATGGTATTGCATATCAGTGTGCAAAAAAAGGTTAGGAAAAAGAGTATACTCTGTATTTCTTTTAATACTATAAATACTTTTTGTGCTAGCTTGTATAAAACTTACAAATAATAACATGTATGTATATTTATATTTAATCCACACGTTTTATAATTTATTTGTTCACTTACCTACAATGATAGTTTTAAGTGTAGTTTTCTCTTTTTGCGCCTTGGCTTGTAGATGGTATAAAAAAATAAGAATTACGCTGTATTTTAAAGTTTGCACCATTGTTATGAATGCTTCAAAATAAAAAATATAATTTGATATTATATTGATAAAAATTGAAGGGAGAAAAGGCGACACCGACTGAAAAATTCCTTTATTTTTCCTAACAAAGGATTCACAAAAATATCTCTGAAACACCATTTTTGTGGTTTTAATAAATTGTTTAATATCGAGCACAAAGGGGCACTGGAATCATTATATTTCAATGGAAGAATCTGTATCAAGGAAAAGAAAGCGAATTATAAAATAGAAAATTTAAATTGTCTTTCGTACATTTAAATATTAATTTATCCAAATGTATTTTCGCTTAAATTTGTAAAAAACTGTTGTATATCAAACACTTTCCTTTTTAAATCACTCTATTTTCTAAGACAAAATATAATGAACGCCTTAATACAAATTGAAATAAACGCAGACAGTGGACTCATTACCAATATGTAGTTTGTTAGTTAATTAGCGTGTTGGTGACTTTACTTGATTGTAAAAGGCGAAAAGTGATTAACGCTGCTTGAACAAGTTAACGTCTTTAAATATGTACAGTTTTCTCCTGCTTTACTCGCATATTTTATTTTTATTTTATTTATTTTTGTGTATTTCCTTAATATACGTTTTTAATAGGTAAAAATAATTATTCACCCGACGTAAAAAAGGGGAGTTCTAATTAATTGTTTGTCTGTCTGTGGTATCCCATCGGCTGAACTTTGTTTTATAGGTAACTTATTGAGTTGTAAATAAATTATATTAAAAAACCAAGTAAATCGGTTCAACTTACAGTTCTTTTCTAGACGCTAAAATGGTATACTAAAACATTAGATTTTTCTTATCCCATTACTTTAATGGCACTTCAATGATAGGACCGAAAGTTACACCGTGGGCTGACATTTGCAAGGTACTAAAATCTTTACTAAAATCCTCTAAGATAACGTATTTCGACTAATTGAAATGTTTAAGATAGAAGCCTTATTTATGCAAAAACTGGCCTAAAATTACTTACTGAAATTCAGATTTCCATATGATATTATTGTTCTTTGGAAACACTATACATTAATATAATAATTTTCATTATAATTTCTACTGCATATAAATCATTCTCGGGATCATTATTGGGACATTATTACACACAGCGCCATCTAGTTCCGTATTAAGCAACGAAGGAAACTTGTGTTACGATGTTAATGAATTATGTAAGTAACATTATACAAATCTAAGTGATTTACAATGTTACATTTAATAAAAAAAAATATGTAAACTTTAATAATAATAAATAAATAAATAAAATAAAAAATAAAAATAAAAAATACGGATACCAGATAGTTGATATACTACACATACAAGTTTAAATACATATTATAAATATAAACACCCATGACTGGAGTACAAACATCCGAGTTTAACAAATTAATGCGAATCCCCGCGCGCTGGCGCAAGAAAGTAGGGTCACTACAAACTGCGCCAAACCTGTCGTCAAATAGTAGAGAAACATAAAAGATTGTATATAAAGATAAAAGTATCTATATGTACCTACGTACTATCCACGTTATTAAAATAATTAAGTCAGAAGCGAACAAGAATCGATGAGCAATATGTAATTCCGATGTCTTAATTAGCCCAGTAATTAATGAAAGATAGGAGATTGTGTTGATCGAGGGCTTTGCTGTAATCTGGTGAAATTAATCTATTAATTAAAACATTCAACATAGCCTGTAATTTATTACATATCTTTCCAGATAATTGCATAAATGTGTTACTTATTTAATTTTTCATCTTTCAAATTTAATTGAAAATGGGCAAATAATGTAAACCTTCTTTATAACCTAACCTAACCTATAATTTAAGAAATTTACTTGTCTTCAGGTCTAGCCAATATTATTTTTTTTGGTGCTAGTTTTCTGGGTGTTCTTGATATCACTTGAACCAGCAACAATCTATTTTTAAACGTTATCGACAGAAACTGCGGGTTGCGATAGCATGGGCACTTTTATACGGTTACTACCTAACGGTCTATGCAATTTTTAATATTACGAAAGTTTTCAGAAAATCTTCATATAAACTTGAAAGAAGTAAACAAAATTAAGAATACAATACAATCTATACTAATATTATAAACGCGAAAGTTTGTAGTATGGATAGATGGATGTTTGTTACTCTTTTACATAAAAACTACCTAATGGATTTTAATGAAACTTACAATTACATTTCATTTTAATGAAGCTTATACATCAGAATAACACATTGGCTACAATTTATTAAGATATTGTGTGAATTGTCCAAACATGACGATAAATGTCAAGTAAGTAGTAAAAAACCACCATCTGCGACTCTCACTTCACTCGGGTTCGTCCCTAGATATAACGCGTGCGTAGCCGCGGGTTCAACTAGTACTTTATGTAAGAAACATTTTAGTATACCTAAGTATAAAGTGATTGTAATTGTGGAAAGCCTTGTTTCAGTTTATTTAAAATATTTCATTAATACGATTTCTAAAAGAAGAGAAAGAAAATATTACAATATTATACAAAGCACCTCAATATTTTTTTCCTATAACATAAAAGTTATCTTCGTGAAAATGTTATTTAAGGTATTACAAAGCGATAACGTGCCTCTCGTTAAAGCCTTAAACAGACAAATGAGCATGTCTCCTTTCCACAGTTCCAGCTCATTGCGTTCGCATCCGAGACACATCGCATCAATCAACGTAACACTTTAATCTGCCATCTTCACCATCCTTGCCTTACCTGACATCATCATAAAGTTTCAGTACTTGGGCCCTAACAAAATAATTTTGTATGTATTTGACCCTTTTTAACGTCCCACTGCTGGGCACGGGCCTCCTATCTATACGAGGGGGATCACTGATCAGTCCACCTCGCTGGTCAAATGCGGTTTGGCGGACTTCATATATGTTTTTCGAAAACTTGTTAGATTTTCTCAGACATGGAATCATGTTAGAAATAATTTGCACATGAAAATTACTGAAGTGCGAGACCTGAATTTCAACCCGCATCACTCGGGTATCCAAGAGAGCGCGTTACCGCTGTCTTCAATTATTTTATTATTTTTTTTATTAGAGCTATAGTTCAAATGTAACATAAACTAATCATAAAATGAGTAAATATACACTGCGGTATAATCACAACCGAAGGGTATAAATACAGTGAAACCTGGTTAAGTGAGACATCAAGGGACCTGCAATGTCGTTTCACTTATAGAGGTATTCCACTTACCTAGTGTCTCAGATATCCAGGTATAAATAAATATCTGTCTCATTTACAGAGGGTTCCGTTGATAGGGTTTAGTGACAGGTTATTTCAGTTATAAAGGTGCGATCAAACATAACAATGTTATCTCAGTTACAGAGGTTTATGCATATAAAATTTACTCCCTGTCTCAGTTATAGAGGTAACTATGATGATAAATCGAAAGAACAAATCCCAGATATAGAGGCTTAGCTCGTCCCACTAACAGGGGTAATTCAATGCGAAAGTATTGGGACCTCAGCATGAGTTCTAGTTATGGAGGTTTCTCACTTATCCAGGTCCCACTTAACCAGGTTTCACTGTATGTTATTATTAAATTATAAGCGTGAACTTGCTTAATACCTAGAATTGTTATTTAGTTAAATATGTTTTTTTTTTTTTTTTATGATAAAAAGGGGGCAAACGAGCAGGAGGCTCACCTGATGGGAAGTGATCACCTCCGCCCATGGACATCTGCAAGCCAGGCTTGCAGATGCGTTGCCGGCCTTTCAGGAAAGGGAGGGATGGAGGAGGTAGGGAAGTGGGAGGGAGGGGAGAACGAAGGCGGAGGATGAAGGGAAGAGGGAAGGGGGAAGGAGAGTGGGCCTCCCGGACTCTCACTCACCGGACGAAACGCGACAGCATAGCTGCCACTTAACGCCGGTCTTCTGTGGAAGAGTGGTACAAATGAACTATACGGGGCGTGCCGGCCCATTCGGTTGCTACCCGAAGGTAACAAGCATGGCACTACCACTTTATAAAGTAGTAGTATTACGAATTGAGATGAAAAGCATCGACCAATTATGTTGTATGTATTAATGTTGTATATGTATATTGTAAGTGTGCCTATAAGAAAATAAATAAATAAATAAATAAATAATTTTTTTATATTTATTTAGAATTTGTCTATCAAACACCACCTTTGTAAAGCAATATTTTATGACTGAGCTAGCTCTCAAGGTATTCTCTTTTCTCACTATCTAAATTACTTAGATATTAGATATTATGTGTCTAATCACTAATGTCTATGAATAGTCTTACATAGTTTGACGATAATTAATAGCTTGTTTTCCAAATTTCAAGATATAATAATATTATATCTTCAAATTTGAGAACATTTGAAGAACAATATATAAATATTATTATATACTATTTTACACCAAAATAAAATAAGCATACCTATATAAAATACTAGCAAACCTGGCCCGCTTCGCTGAGCATCAATTAAAATAAATTAAGTTTTATAATAAAATAAAAGTAAGTTAGCCTAAGTTACTCAGAAAGTTCCGTCAAAATCGATATTGATATGCTCCTTAATATTGTGGACCATTTTTTGTTCTATCATCAATAGTTTTCGCAGCGCATGCGATGAAAGATATTTTATAGGCATTTTTTTACACCTTGGGTAACATTATTGTAGTTTTAGTAGGGATCCTTATTTTTTCTTGCAATTAAAATAGCATATAGGCTATATTAATCAATGATAATGTAGCATTCAAATGGTAAAAGGATTTTTAAAATCGGTCCAGTACTTTTTGAGCCAATTCGTTAGTTACAAACATACTTACATACAAATCTTTCCTCTTTATAATATTAGTATAGATTGGTGTTTACGATTCTCATACACTATGTTTTTAGATAATGGCTGTATTAATAAGCAAATGCAGACTAGTATTAATTTTACGCTATAACTACTAAGAGCAGCATTTGGTGTAACATGATGATATAAATTCCCACCAGACAAACTTACTCTCCAAACAGTATTTGGACACAATGAGATATGTAAACTGAACAAAGCCGGCGTAAACTCGACCACAAAACAATACAATCAGATACATTGTCAAAATTTTGGCTGTAAGTAATATTATTTACGTTAACACATGCGGTTACCGAGTTTGATAAATGGGTCTGAGAGAACTTATATTGGAAAACTTGAGACAAGACCGTGCATCGAAACTTCAAACTCTAATTGGAAGCCTGTTTTCTTTAAGACTACTTATTGAGGGAAATATTTTATGTAGATTATTCGCTAACTTAGTTAAAGAGATTTGGTAAGCCCATTGAATTTTAATTTTAGTTTCTAAGTAATAATAATATAATAATAATTGTTTTCTTATATATTTTTTATGATTGTTATAATTATTACTTATACTACTTACTTACCAATGAAGAACTTTTTTTAATAAGTAATACTTTCTTAGGTTTACACGAATATTCGACATTTCGGTTCTTGTCGCGGATTTATTTTAATTTTTGGTTCCCGACATCTCGAATGCTATACAGCATCAGAAATCATGGTCATGGTCAAATCCACGATAAAATCCAAAAATATAGTTGCATTTATATATTTTTTAACTATTTTTTGACTATATAAGCATCAATCCTGCCCTAAAATCCATGTGCGTTTACGAGTACATTTAGTGTCGTAAACTTAGCAATTTTAGCTGGTATTCACTTCAAATTAAACATTTGAGAAACTTAGATATGCTTTGCTAAGATTCTAAATCACGGCTTCTGTGTTTTACGACTTGTTACCGCCAGGCCATTTCGGCGACGGCCAACAAATTAACGACTGGCACTACGAATTATAGTGAAGTTAGGTAGTAGGTACCTTGAACACAGAAATAGATTACATAAGCCCTAAGGCGGTGTTTGTATTAAAAAGATGACCTTTTTCAACATCATAAAGAGGTACCATATAAACTTTAAAGTAAAAAATAAACGAGTTACTTAGTTTTAAAACGGAATGATATGTTGTAGACGTATTTGGCTCAGTTTGTAGTAGACTGCTAGTTACTGCCAGAAGTCCCGGGTTCCAGTCCCCCGCTGGAGACTTTTGTTTGTTCTCCAGTCGTGGGTAGTTTGTTAATACCTATAATTAAAGTTATAGCTAACTTTTAACATAACGCAAGCCCCGTAGCTTACCATGGAAGTAGATGGTGCTGTGTATTAATGTTCTAACGAACAAAAACGAAAGAATCATTATATGTAACTACAAAATTTTACTAAAAATTACAAATTTATATTATTCTTTAAATGAATTTTTCCAAAGCTTTCTCGAGTCAAAAGTCCCATCTGGATCGTTTATCGCGTTATCCAGTAACCGCATCGTTTAGTAGCGGGCGGATTTACTGCGGAATGTAATGGTTCACCGTTTACGTTCTGTTTTCAGGCTATTTACATTATTCAGCTCTGACCAACATATAATATATATGAATAACGTATATAACGTATATATGAAAATAAAATTTTCGTAATTTTAAATGAAATCGTACAATATATGAAAGATTATAAACCATCTAGGAGGTTTATTATTAGGTAGGTTTGTTATGTTAAAAAAATTAATTAAATTGTAAATTCACACGCTCTCGCTTCGCTCGGGCCCATCCTTAAATTTAGCGAACCTGAAACCGCGGGTTCAGCTAGTAAATGTATACAAAAACTTGACAAATTATATATAAAACCTTCCTCGAGAACCACTCTAATAGCTTTGGTTAGTTTAAACAGCATGAAAATCGGTGAAGTGGTTTTGACGCGACGGAGGTTGTATAATATGTAGTGAAGTTATATTTTAAAATACTTTATCTTTCAGTAAACTACCAACTTATAATCAAATTTAAAAATGAATTTCATAAATAAAATTTTGAACAGGTATCTAACGAGACAACCGCTAGCAGAGTAATAAATCTGCACTGTACATTTTACTATTAATTTCTTCCTAACATACTCGTAATATAACTTCAATAACAATAATAATGGATATATTAAATAATATGTTCTTAGAAGTAATGCCTTGAAGTGTAGCATTGCTTAATAAGCCTAACAATGGGTTCATTACCTTGCAATTATTGTATTTAATTTTCTTCATGATTTATTTTTCCCATTATAATTTTCCGTTATCGAATAAAATTAAATATTTTACGTAACACTAAGACTTAATTATTATTATTCATTTTATCTAAATATGTTACAAGAAATAATCGTTCGTATATGAACGTTTGTTTTTATAAAATAACTCGCAACTAAACGTTTCAATGTAGGACTTTTTTTACTACAACCTTAAAAGCTTTTGCACCTGCCAATATAAGCCCTGGAGCATGAACGCTAAACTGCGATGAGAAAGTTTAAAAATAGTTCATGTCAATTGGATGAACCTTCAGCTAATAATATAAATAAACTGCACTTAACGTTATATTCCACTACTAAACAAAATTTGCTACTATATAGTACGAGTATCTATCTACACTAACTTCACTTTGAACAGGTTCGATTTCCGTACAGGACAACATAAATCACTGCGAATTTACATTGCATTGAATATGCTAATGTAAGCTTAGTACTTACATCCTCTTTAGATTCGATTAGAAAGATTTACCTTCGCTTCGCTTCGGTGTGTCCCTAGGTACATGCACAAAGCGTTGCACTAGAGATTTTTAATAGGAATAATTCTGTAATACATTGTGTTCACATAACTATATTAGTTAACTTGCCTTTCCCTCGGCTTCGCTCGCGGTCTAAAGACTGAAAATCAAAAGAAATATTTTTCATTGATGCTCCGCTCCTATTAATCGTAGCGTTGTGTAATATATCCTATAGCCTTCCTCGATTAACTGACTATCCAACACAAAAGGATTTTTTAATTCGGACCAGTAGTTCCTGAGATTAGCGCGTTCGACCAAACAAACAAACAAACAAACTAACTAACTAACTCTTCTGCTCTATAATATTAGTACCTATAGATGCGGCGTACGCCAATAAGTTATAGAGCTCCTCCTCTCACTCACTGTTTCACTAACTAATGATCATTCACTTCACTCAATTGATCATTCTATCTTCTATGAACAATCTGTTGATGAAAACCGCATTAGATTATGAGTTATCGCGGATAGGTAAATGAACCGAAAGACACGGCTTAGGATTTTGTCTAAACGGTATTTGCTTGTAGTAATAGTAAAGACAAAAAAGTTTACTTAAGAAACAAACACAGGGGAAAAAGTACTAGTACTACTACTTTTTCCCCTATATTTGTTTGTTTTTTTTTTATTTTGCAAAATAATAGTAACATTCTAAGGCGAATATCTGCATATTCGACTAAAAAATTTATTCTTTTTTGGAAAATTTATATAGAGCTTACAATAGTTGTCTGTCTATATTATAGTTATTTCTTTATAAGCAATTTTGCTACATGTAGACTAAAACTTATAATAGTAAGTCTTTATTTCATTTACAGAAGGCACGTACTTGTAAGTTTCATGATATATTTGCGGGAGGTGAAAATGACGTCTTAATAATTCACCAGAGACAACGTACCTAACAATATTTTGCTTCAACGTGAAGCGCAACCTGAATTATAAATATTTAAAAACTTGTGAGATCAGGAGTACGAAAATATTTTAACCAGTTTTTTTCAACGTGTTAGCACATTCTTATACTCTAACAATATTATTTCTTTGTTATATTTTTACTTAAATATAAATGATTCGTTGGACTAGTGGCATGTACAAGTCCGAACGTCTTGAATTTGATATCAAACATCAAAATCTCTCTATTGGTTTTGTCGTGTTGCGGTCACAGACAGACAGATAGACAAACAATTCTGAAAACTATAGTTACGCCGCTGTGTCAATAATAATCACTATTGCGATTTTTCAAAAAAATCTTTAATGTACACATTCGGCTCAGCTAGAATTTTATTATTAATTGTCAATTCCATTTGAGAATCGTTAAAGAAAGATAGAGTATTATTATAAGGCTTTCCTAAAGTGCCTCATAAAGCGCAAAAGCAATTGTAATTCATATTTTGCAACCACTTTAATACCGTTAAGTGTAAAGAGAAAATCCGAGATGGAAACTTCACAAACTCTTAGATTTAATATTTCGCATCTCCTCTTCGCGAGCTGCATCGTAATTTTCAGTTTGCCATTTTAGTTTTACATTGAGTTATTGAAGTCTTACAGAAGCTTTCTTGTAAAATAAAGCGTAAAACTGCACTTACGAGAAAGTTTTCAAGTGAAGGTGGTAGTTGGTACCTCTTTTACACGACTGCTTGATAGCTAGATAAATAAATATATTAAGAGAGAAATAACTTTAATGCTAATAAAGTTGAGATGTTTTGCACAAATATAGTTCAAATTCTTTGGCTCGATATACGAGTATTTATGGGAAAGCTTAATAATATACAAATATTTACAGCTTTTCTTTACAACCATCAAAAAGACTTGTATAATGTTTTCTTTTTATTTTCATCGACATTTGTCACTTTTTAAGTTCACTCATACTTTTTAAAAGCAGGTGAAAAATACGTACACACGTATAAATAATTAAGTTAAACGTTTAAAATAAAAAAATCTTTATAAAATTAAAATTTAGATAGAGAAATCTAAATCACACATCTCTAGCACCTTAAAACATTGTATGTCACAAGTTGCAAGACAACAAAACAAGACTGGCACTGTACCTCTGCATCACTGACACAATTACTTGCACTTCTCACTGCAAATTCTTATTATCAAGTATATATTTTTATAAAAAATCTTTTTCCACTTACCAGGAAAAGCAAGTTTTAGACTCAGCTTTTAAATTAAAGTATTTTTACAAATGTTGTGTACCGTTTCGTAATTATATCTACTAATAATTCCTTAATTTCAATTACACGCCAATAAACTCTTTCTTTAAAGCTAACTTAATTAGAAAACTTAAATACTACTATAAATATACAAATTCCTCTTTAAGTATAAGTAAAGTCTACAATATACACAACACAGTCAAGACTGGTAATAAATGCTGGCAATCAAGAGATGTCTGCTGAACGTAGTTGCGAATCTCTGAAGCAAACGTATGTAACCGTTGATTCAAGATAAATATATTGCGGTGAGTTTTACACATGCTACCTAAATCCGTGTTAAGCTACGAGGCTTGTGTTACGGATACCAGATAGTGGATATACTACTTATATAACTTTATATAAATACATATTATAAATATAAACACCCATGACTGGAGTACAAACATTTGTGCTCAACAAACGTCCCTAGCGGGACTCGAACCCGCGACCGCCGGCGCAGCAAGTAGGGTCACTACAAACTGAGCCGAACGTGTCGTCAAATCGGCAAGATAGAAATAATAGATGTGAATATTAGAGGGAAATGATTGTGGCATGTGTATTGAACACCAATCCAGCATAGCCTATACATTAGTTCTATATCTACTATATTATATACATAACTTGTGATTTTATGCAATTACATTTAGGTTTCAGCTAATATTTAGTGATTTTTATTCATAATATTTTACAGCAAACATAACCAGGTTACAGAAAGATAAACATTATAAATGTGAAAGTTAGGATAGATGAACATTTGTTACACAATCACGCAAGAATCGCTATTTATTTTTTAATTTTATCCCGGAAGAATGACGGTTCCCGTGGTATATCCACACTAAGGCTATGAAAAATGATTCTAATAAATTTTCCTATAGTTATGCAAATAAAAAATATTTGAGTTATTATTTTTATCACTGAGGATAATGGTTTATTTATACTTGAAGTGTGTGTTACAATTTTCTAGAATAATATTTTATACGAGTAGTTCATGAGATTTAACTAAAATCATACTTATCAAATTGTTTTAACTGAAGCATTTATTAGTATAGTCAATTACATAATAAGTATGTACAAAAAAGTTACTTGTTACAAATTTCGAACTTTTATTTAATCTTTATCGTATACAGATAATACAGTTTAATTTTCTTCAAATTAATAACTTGTTCCAGTTTCGAAACAGTTTTGATGTAGGTATGTGTATGTTCAATTAACTTACTCGCCTACGGCAGGTTAGTTAATATTAATTTTAAAATAATAATATTACTAAAATATTTAGTGAAAGTTAAATCCAACTAAATACATCTTCTTAATGTATATTTTCTTTACATAGCTCAGTTACATGTATGGTATAGGTAGGTACATTGCGAGCCCATCATTATTTTGATTTTGTACTACTTTGCCCCCAAGTAGGTCTAATAGACCATAATAGTATGACATTTCGTTAAAGAATACGCGAGTTTAAAATATAAAAACCCAGTAGATGTTTTCTAAAAAAAGACTGTGGTAAAACTTTCTGCTGCCTAATTGAAAAAAAATGGTACGTCAAAGTAATAAATGTACTCCGAGTACATGCTTCCAGAGTAATTTTATCAAAATATATTTAATATCTAAACCCTTCTATTTAAGCAAATTTTGTATTTTTTATATCATTTAACATAACATGTAAAGAAAGAATTCAAATAATCGCATTGTACCTACTGTACCAAACATATTTCACGAAATGCTTTAAATTTTTGCTTAAAAATATTAAAACAGTTGTGAAATTATTTCCAAGATAAATTACATTTTATTGTTTGCTGTAGTTATTCTGTTTCATACAACGCTCGCTAAGTGATGCTTGTTTCGCAACACGACTATGACTACTTTATTTATTTATTTTACTAAAGATGTATGATTTTAACTTTTAATTTTAGTTTATGAATTCTTTTGATATTTATTCGTACTGCAAAAAAGTCGACGACATGCATAATAGTGAAAGGGGATGATAAAATCTAAGGTACTACAATATTTTTAATATGCCTTAGTATTCCGCCATGTCCTGAAGTGATCCTGTTTGTGCATTATACACTGGAGGCATGGACGTATTAACTAATACGTCCATGACTGGAGGTAAGTATATGTGACATACCATCTACCTGGCGACCTAATTGTAGTATACAAATGGTTTACTTATGTGAATACATTTTCTAACAGTAAAAATATATATTAAAAGGTTTGTCATTTTAATTTAAAGATAAATTCAAGATATTATTCTTATTTACAATTCATAGTAGCAAGTCTTAGTAAACTTCTTCTAAAACCTAAAAGAAAAAATCCCAGATTTTCACACTTTCTGTGTAGCTTTCACGAAGCTGCTTTATAATGGAAATACTTTTCTTACCTACATTATAAAATTAGCCAACGTGAAACTTTCATTTGCGTAAAAGCTCAAACTTTTTTATTTTATTTCTGTCTATTTTCAAATTAAGAAGTAGACTTACGAAGCTTACAGAATAAAATATTTATTAAGTACCGTTAGGGCATCGATTGAACGTTACTTATTATAATGTAAGCTCTCTTCTAAGTAAATAATTAATTATTCCTGTTAATAAAAAAAATGCAATGCACAAAGCTAAACTAAATTTAATAACTTTTTTTTAAATTTTAGGGCTTGCGGCTTACCCTTGTTTCGCTCGGTTTTGTCCGTAATTATAGATTTTAACTGTTAGTTTGGTAGATTTCTCAGAAATGTAATAAACAAATTGTTATAAACCAACAAATTTTTCCCTGATTCTTTCTCATTCTTTAATAATAAAAATAATGAACGTTTATTTCAGACCAGAAGTCCATAAAAAATCAAAAGCACTAAACCTTAAGTACCAATCGCCAATATTATAATCCATAGTTCTTTTAACAAATCAATGATATAATGTGTTAAATTAAATATTTTCTTAATAATACTCCATTAATTTAGCATTTTATAAAATATAGAACACGGTATATTGTGAGAACAGTGATGAATGAAAATGATTAATGACTCGAACGGCGGGCCTAATGTTGTGAATTGTTCGTAGCTGATGATCCGTGTACATTGTACAAGTAGGAACGCTATAAAACTTTTATTTTACGTTTTTCGCACTTTACTTTGCCTACAAAGGCGCTCTCAGTACTGCTAATTTAAATGTTTTACATTTAAGAGCCTTTGCAATATAAATTGACCTATTTCAATGTAAATCTCAGCCGCTGAATGCAAGAATGTTTTTACTTTATTTTAACTAACTTAAATAATAAAGTAGATTTAGAACTTAGTTTTCTTTTCTTGTAGAATTTTTAAGGGGCTCCGAGGAACGAGATCTAGATTATCATATCTTACAATGTATAACTTTCCGCTTTACGCGGTTACATTTCCTGAAGATATTTCGAGGTGATTTTAGGCAACTGAAAATTTCCTGTTTAAAATCTTCACTTATTTTCATTTTTTTTCAATAGTTATTAAAATATATAAATAACATTTTTATTGTACATTCTTTGTGTGCTTACCTACTAAAATTATTTCATTTTTGCAATAGGAAACCCAAAAGTTTTAGTAATTTCGTCACGAAGATATTATTAATTCTTATGGTACCTATAGTAGTGAAAAATCTTGGGTAATGTCGAATATTTTCCCTGTAATACATTCTGGAAATTCATTCTTTTTTATAAAAATATCTTGTAACCTTAGAACTATTTGCTATAAGGTTTACTACTTCTATAATAGCTGCAGACTGGCATCAATTTTGTAACCTAGACGTACGTATGTTAGACACGATACGACTCATAATAAAGTAACATGTTCATATTCCTCGAGAGCAAACAAAATTTTGTAAAAATTCTCAGCGACATCCTTTGCCATGTACCGAGATTTCCAGCGGGATTCGATCGTAGTTATAATATTCATTAGGTACCTACTCGAGTTCGTGTAGTGAATATAGAAAGGTAGATAAACATTTCTAGAATTTCAGCTATGTTATTTTTTTATTTAGAAGATATCTGTTCCACTTATGTTTTATACATTAATAAACTTTAGATACTTTTTTTACTTAACTAATAATAATGTAATAAGAATTTACTATCGTAAACTAGCAAAACTTTGACGTATTCTGCGGATGGATTTAATTTATTTACCATTTCCAGAAGCTTAAATTAATTAATATAATAATAAATTTGCTATTGTTCGCTTACTCTACTTTGCATCGCTAAACGTTATTTTAACTTGATTTTTTTTGACAGCTAAAATAATTATTACGAGCATTTTAATCTCCTTTGTCTTCTCCATTCTACGTGACATTGGCGAAATAATCTGTGCTCAACTGGCACGCTTTGAAGCCATCAACAACAGAATTGAATTGAATTGAGGGTTCCCTGAACTTTTTAATCATCCTCAACTTTATTGCTATTATTTTTAAATTTCCAAAACAAAATAATAAAAAGAAAGTCTACTTAATTAAATTATTTTGAAGACGAAACCTTATTTTTTTGGGTTCGCGAACTTTTAGGAAACAGCTGAACTCGGAAACTTAGTAGTAGATATGTTATATAGTTCTAATTCAGTAGATATAATTTAGCTACGTATAATTCGCGTCATGTAAAAAGAACGCTGGCTGTCAAGTTGCGCAGAGGCGATTTATCGGCCAATTTGGTGGTAAGACGCGGGGCGCGGGACGTTGAGGCACGCGCCGTATGCTTTCCGGCTCGCTATTGGTTTGTCAGTTCAAAATACCATCGTGCACATAAAAGTTATTAATTACGAAATGGTTTTATATAAAAAATATAGAAAAATATTTTTGACGTATATTGTTTTATGAAGAGAGAGTCTGTTAATAATGCAGTTAAAATATATATTAATCGAATTAATTTAATTTTTTGTAATTAGATTAAACATTCTACATTGAATATTACATATTTTATGAATTAATAGAATTCTATTTAATAACGTTCTATCTAATATATTTTTCAATGTACCTAACAATGACCAACATACGTCGCGAGCGAAAGGCTAGTTCAAAAATAAAAGAATAGGCTTAGTAATTTTGTGTGCGAATGTACCCATGCGCAAACACACCCCCCACCACTTTCCTCCAGCGTTCTTTTTACGTGACGCGAACTGTATCTGTAACTTTGTTGCTCCACATGTGAGGAGAAAAACGATGATTTTCATGTAAAACAGTATTTTTAATTTGATATGATATGATATATTCATGACGTTATAAAACCTCTGTTTATAATAATAATTGAAACTAGCAAAAAAATTCAGTGAGCTTTTTTTTCGTATCTTAGTTTTGCATCAAAATACTAGAATAGTTAAAATATTAGCATAAATTCAAGAAAAATTTAAAAAAGTAATAATAAAAATGTGTGTGTATAGACGCAATTTTTATGTACATATGAATGATGAAGTGTCTGTTTTTAATTTTAAATTAACAGCTTTTCACTACATGCATGTATATGAAAGTATTTACTATACTTATATCAAAAAATATTTGCCTTTGTTCCAGCTAATCTCTGTAACGGCTTGACCGATTTTGACTGGACTTACACTCGCAGATAGCTAATGCTATACAGCATAGCGCAGATAGCTAACGCTATAGCAGAAGCTTAAGCTACTTTCATTTTATTAAAAAAAAATATAAAAACCAAATATTTTTAACCAGAGAAGCAGGCCGGATTTGCTAGTTGAAAATAAAAATACAATTGACTTTGACTACAATATATTTTGGTTTCAATAGTAATAATTGTAGTTAACACAGATTAAAATATTTCAAGATTATGATAAACTTAACCTAGAATAAAAGGAAAATTTAAAAGGCAGTGTAAGAAGAATCTAATCTTAATTGCCATCAGTCCATACTGGATTGAATTTAGAATAAATAAAAAGCATTTATTCCTCATCAACAAGCAGTAAAACCCTGTTTTTGTCAACCCTTACTTTGGGTGCACTTCTCAATTTCTTAATAAATTTATCAGCAATTCTATCATCAATCTCATCACCTGTAAATTCTGAATATTCAGATAAAACTCTCTTTTGCAAGCGCTTAAAAGGTAGCTCATTTCCTTTCTTCTCTAAAACTGAAATAATAACGGCATGCCAGTCAAATTTACCATTATTTTCAGGCACTTCTCTCTCACCTAGAGCTACATTTTGGTCATGAAGACAAATACTTTCATTTGCTTTAGCTTCAGCAACATCATTCTCCATTTTCAGCTTTTTCATACTTGCTTTCATCTTTAATGTCTCACTTTCTATATCCTGCACAGCTTCTGGTACCTCTACAGTTGGCACAGTGTCTTGTCGTTTACGTTTCTTTTCTTTTACTTCTTGGTTATGTCCATTTACATTCTCTTTATTCTTTTTCTTTCCTTTTTTAGACACAACAGTTTCAGTATCGACTTCTGGTTCTTCGGGTGGTGCTTCAGCACTTAGTAATTCTGCTTCATATTTTTTACGCTTTTTTTCTTCCTTTCTTTGTTTCTTAGAAAGTTTCCTGTTATCTTCCTTTTCAGTTTGAATTTCAGTTTTATCTTCTTTATCATTTTCTTCATCTTCTTTATCTTCTTCATGATTTCCATTTTCTAATTTACCATTAAGACTTTCACCATTCTGATTATTTTCCTCTGCAGAACCATTTTCTATAGATTCATCATTTTTTTCTTTTTGATTTTGGTTTCTATTTTGAGCATTCATGTTTGAAAGTTCAGTTAATTTTACAGAAATTAAGTCCCAAGCTTGATCAATATCTTTAGGATTTGTTTTGTGTCCACAAACATTTTTTACAAAGTTAATAAATTTTGGCTTTTTCCTTGGTGTGTTATTATGCTTGCTTATGGTCTCAATAATCCTTAAAACATTTCTAGATGTATTTTTCTGTTCATCTAATACCGACTGTAACATTTCCACCCAAGCATTTTGTTTCTTTTCACCTTTTTTTTCTTTTGCCGTAAATCCTTTCCCAGAATAGCGTTCTTCTTCAGTAATACACTTTATGTGAGCTTCATAGTCATTTCCTCTGGAAAATATAAAATTATAGGATATGTACATTTATATTATAAAATTATTATAAAATAATAAATCCTTTCAAATGTTTAGATTTCAATTGAAATATACAATGGAAACAATAAAATATTCAGGTAGTGACAATTTTTCAACATGTGATGAGACCTGTATGTCTGACTCTGAATGAGCCTAGCAAGTTTTTAAAAGACATGTGAAGTCCACCAACCCACACTTAGCCTGCATGGTACGCTATGACTTGAACCCAGTAACATATTGAAGCGAAATCCATGCCCAGCAGTGGGATGTTAAATAGGGCTGAATACAAAACAATTATATTCACAATCATTTGAAAATGTGTGCTATATATTAGGATACTTACAAAAAGTCTTTGAAGCAGTCCATGCAAGAGAGGTTAGGGTTTCTATTTCTGCATTTTGTCAAATAGTGTTTTTCAACTTTCGGTTTTTGGACTGATTCACCGCAGTGGCCACAAGTAAACACAACCATATTTTTCTCTGAATACAAATAAAAATTTTATAAAAATATTGTTATATTATATGATTCTAACTTATCACATTATATATAAATTCTGATAAATAAATAATCCTTCTAGATACGTGACTTTAATCAATTCATTAAGTTCACAATTCTCATTATGTTATTTAGTAGGTTCTGTAATACAACACAAATAATTTATAAAAAAAGTCACATACTTTGTGATTAAAGATTTAAAAAATCACTCTAAATATTGTTTTGTTTTATCAACACACGTGCCATTCAAAACACGCCAAATCCGAATTTTCTTAAAAAAAATATTGACTATTGACTTTTGTCAATTGTCAATGCTAAATGCCAAATCCAATGTCAAATAATATAGAAACAGAAACTATTCATAGATAAAGATATAAATACTTAAAAATTAAAATTAATGTTTTTGAGAAAAGATGATAAATACTTCATTTTTAACAATAAATACTATAATTATAGTATTGTGTATACATAGAGATGTTTGTAAAAAATTATAATAGAATATACGTAAATCGCGAGATATCATATTGTCAAAAATGTATAAACTTATTTAGCAGTTGGTAGCTTTTGTATCAACAATGGTCAATGTGCTTTCATCATAGATGACTAATAAAGCTTTCATTGACAAATGACAGTTAACGCTCGATGTAATTTTTGATTGTTTGAAGTTTACGGATTTCGGGTGTGTCCAAAACTTAAATGTTTTTGTCTTTAACACAATAATTTTGAATTAAATATGATAGTATGACTGAAAAGATAAAGATGATATTTAAATATAATTTAATATATTTGTTACTGTTAATAAGTAAGTACAGATATTTTAGGTCGTAAAGTTTACCTATATTGGTCGTATAGTTCGTATTTAAATTACTGTAAACAGTTATAGTATATGTGTAATAATTATAAAACTGATGTTTCAGCATCCACAATTGCTGGCTTTTCATATAGAGAGCCTAATTCGAATGTTATTACTGACAAAGACAATCCAAAAGTAGAAGGTGAGGACGTTGTATCATGGTGTACTACATCAATAGCCGAACAGAAAAAATGTGAAAAACTTGCAGATGCTATTATAAAAGATAAAGGGCTATTTGGAAAACAGTTTTTAGAAGTACAGTGTAAAAGAGTGAGTAGTTCATACATATTTTATATAATTCAACTTGATTTACAAAAAATGTAAACAATTTAGTATTACTTTTCTTATATACAATTATCTATACGGATAAACAAATACTATCATTTGTCCAAATATTGTCATTTTTTACAAATATTTATCACTTTTGAGCTTTCTTATATAAAATAAGTAAGTTTTAGGTGCATGATGGATATATTTTAAAACAAAATAACCTTACCCTACCAAGTTGAAGTTTTTAATTTGGATGATTAATTTTTAATGGTAATCGGACAAGTAATTAAAGTTATTCATCAGATTATCGGGCAACTAGACACTTAATATTATAATGTCAATTTTAATAATATGGTTTATATTAATATTTTAGGCATTTGACACTGAGGAATGTATGTCATGGGTAGATAGAGGAGAAGCTTCACTGTTGGCATTGGATGCTGGTGAAGTGTATGTAGCTGGTCGTTTCCACTCTTTAGTTCCTATTGTACAAGAGGTAAGTCAAACTTTACGATACCCATATTTGTTGAACTTTAAGTGTAAGTAGGTGAAAATCTTTGTATTAATATTCATTTAACAGATTTTATAACTACTTGTATATTATATTAATAAAAATTAATAGCTAATAATTAATATTTATATAAAATAATATATACTTGGACAAACTAATAAACATCATACTTATTGTATAGCTTTATGGGAGAAGTGAGCCTTACCAATTGGCAGTAGCAATTGTTAAGAAAGGTGGTCTACCACACATTCAGGCTGGCATGGGACTTCATGGGTTGAGAGGTGCTAAAGCCTGTTTCCCCGGAGTAGGATCTCTAGCAGGATGGGTGATGCCTATACATACTGTAAGTTTATCCATTAAAACTTAAATTATTTTTAATTGTTTTTTTTAAATATTGGAATTAGATGAAAAATTATTGTTATTTAATCTCTTAAATATTTTTCAGTTAATGCAAGAAGGTGGTCTTAAAATAACAGATTGTAATAATCATGTGAAATCTGCAGTGGAATACTTTGGTGAATCCTGTGCTCCCAATTCTTTAAAGGATATGTACAATCCTATTGGTGACAATTCTGATAAGTTAGTATTAAAATATTTATTTTATTTGAATAAAAATATATAAAAACACTTCTAAATATATAAAATTATCTCAAAACAAAAGTAAAATAGGATAACCTCAATTTACTTGTACTTATTTCTTAACATTAAACTCATTATATAGGTTAAAGGTGAAAAAAAAACTATTTTTTGGATTTATTTTATGTATAAATGGAAAGAAACCTAGAATATTTGTATAAACAGTTAAAAGATACATTATTTTAAATGTTAAATATATTACCAACTATAAGAAACATATTGATTTAGGTTGTGTAAGCTGTGTGCTGGTGGGGCTGGTGTACGCTGCACCTTAGCAGATCCTTATGCTGGGTATGAAGGTGCACTAAAGTGCCTAATAGCTAATGGCACTGGTGATATCGCTTTCGTGCGTGACACTACTATACAACATACCTTACTGTCAAATAAGGTATTTGGTAAGTATTATTTTTGTCTATATGTATTACTAGCCTTTCCTTTCCGGCTTCGCTCACGTTCTTAATGCTGAAAATCAAAAAAGCATCAATGAAACAGGATAAAAATATTTTTATCCCTTTTTTACAACATTTTTCACTGATGCTCCGATCCTATTGGTCGTAGCGTGTTGTAATATAGCCTATAGCCTTCCTCGATAAACGGAGTATCTTCCTCGATAAATGGATATAATGTTTGATAATAATCCAAATCTATTCATAGGTGGTATTACAGCAGACAGCTTTGAATTAATATGCCAGGATGGATCGCGTATGCCAGTCCGTGAATGGGAACAGTGTAACTGGGGTATAGTGCCCGCTGATGCAATAGTCACTAGCAGTGCCGCTACAGTGTTCCAGAGAAAGAAGTAAGTTTTAAAATATGTATATTGTTTTTAATTTGTTTATTATAAAAAATAAACATTCTGTAATTAATATTTATTAAAAAAATTTCAATAGCAGCTCAATTTTACTTCACTTCCTGTTCATACCCTAGTGAAAATAAAAACAAATTGTCCAACGTTTCCGCACTTAGGCTATAAATGCCCGTTGTGCGGAAGACCTTTGTGCTATTCTAGACTTTAATCTATTTCTATTTCATCCATATCTGATCAGCCATTCTGATGTATCTATTATAATATGTCATATCTATGTTATGTTTCATTAATTATATTAACACATATTTAAACTTTACTATTTAGTGTATGATATCTGTTAGCTACCCTAAAATAAAATTTAAATTTACTATCAAGAAAATAAAATACTGCCAATTTCTTTGTTTGAATTCCATATATGTATAATTTACAGTAATAATTATTGTATTTATTGTAACTTGTTTCTAAATTATAAGAAAATTGTATTTTAAATATAAAATTCCAATTGTAAAAGTAAAAAAAAATCATATTAAAAACATATTCCATATTTTTCACAGATATCAAAACTTATTGCTCAAGATTTTAGAACTATATGGAGAACCGAACTCACTCAATAATAACTCAAACCGAACAAGTGATTATCAACCACGTGACCTATATGGTAACATAGTAACATCTACCACTGAGCGTATGAGGTATAACGATTGGAATAGGCAAGATCAATATTCAGAGAGAGATTACAAGAATGATAGGTTAGTTTTGTTTTAATATTCCCTTGATTTTTGTAATATTTATTTTAAAAAAAAGTGTTACTTTGCCAGTTTGTACTAAGAAGTAAAATAATTAACATGAATTAACTTTATTTTATGGCTATAATAGTTAATTTGCAATTTTTATGATTTATTTGTATAAAAATTAAAACTTTGTTTATATTTATTAGTACATCGCCGTTCAAGCAAAGGACAGACTCATCTGGAAGACCTATTGAGTTACCATTCTACCTGTTCAAATCTGGCGATACAACGGATTTATTGTTGCAGGTACATTCTATATTTCTAATATTGTTATTTGAAGAAATTGTACACAAATTGTATATATGCTATTACAGTTCGCATCACGTAAAAAGAACGCTGGAAGAAATTGGTGGGGGGTGTGTTTGCGCATGGGTACATTCGCATACGAAATTACTAAGTATATCCTTTTATTTTTGAACTAGCCTTACGCTCGCGACGTATTTTGGTTATTGGCAAGTACATTGAAAAATATATTAGATAGAATGTAATTAAATAAAATTATATTAATTAAAAAAATATGTTTGATTCAGTGTGGAATGTTTAATTTACTCACAAAAAATATTATTAATTAATTTAACATAATTTTTAAAATCATAAATCATTATCTGCATTATTATCAAACTCTCTCTTTATAAAATAATATACGTCAAAAATATTTTTTCTCTATTTTTTATATAAAACCATTTCGTAATTAATAACTTTTGTGTGCGTGATGGTATTTTGAACTGATGAACCAATAGCGAGCCGGTAAGCATGCGGCGCGTGCCTCGCCGTCCCGCGCCCCGCGTCTTACCACTAAATTGGCCGATAAATCGCCTCTGCGCAACATGACAGCCAGCGTTCTTTTTACATGACGCGAATTATAGTTTACTTACTTTTATTAATTAATTTAATTATAATTTTTTTTATGAACTTTAACGATTTTAATGAAATATGAAGAAAGCAGGTCAAATCAAAAAAAAATGTTCTTAAGGCGTTGCCCAATAAATAACTGTCCCAATCTTTAAGTAGTGAAGTTTGTCAAATCTTAATGCTATTTCCTTACGACAGGATGCAACAATGAACTTCCGTATCCTCAAGGAAGAAGAACAATCAGCGGATCACATACTAACCTTGAAGGGTTCCCGAGTCAGCTCTCAAGCGGAGAAAGCAGTAGTCGGTATAAGAGACTGTCCAGTTAAGCGCGCCACGTTGTGTGTCACTAGCGACCCGGAGATGGAGAAGTGTGTTAAAATGAGGGTATGTATATTTTGTGTATTTACTTTTTAATAAGTTTAAAACAATATATAAATATTATAAATGAAACTAACTTTTCGGATTTTGTCGCGGATTTATTATGATTTTTGGTTCCCGACGCTTCATTTATAATGTCAAATATTCGCGTAAACCTAAGAAATTATTAATATATAAATAATCAATAAAGCCGGTATAATAACGGAACCTGCACCTCTTAATAGAGCGTCACATAGCTTAGTCGTAGTTAAATTAGAAAAACCGGCCAAGTGCGAGTCAGACTTGCGCAGAAGGGTTCCGTACCATTATCTATAAAAACGAGAAAATACATCACTTGTAAAAATTTCACCGGTCTAACTATCTAGGTAGCAGACGGACGGACAGTCTTAGTAATAGGGTCCAGTTTAGCCGGTATGGTACGGAACCCTAAAAACACTAATATTTCCGGAGGTTGGCGCTAAATAAATAAAATAAGAAAATAATAAAGTAAATATGTTGGGACATTATTACAACAGCGCTATCTAGCTCCGTGGTAAGCTATAAGGCATATGTTACGGATACCAGATAGTTGATATACTACACATATATAAATTTTAAATACATACATATTATAAATATGAACACCCATCACTGGAGTACAAACATCCGAGTTTATCATATGAATGCCCCCAGCGGGACTCAAACCCGCGACCGCTGGCGCAAGAAAGTAGGATCACTACAAACTGCGCCAAACGTATCGTCAAAAATAACCCCGTCTAAGCTCGTTGAGAGAGGGAGATGGCGCGAAGGTCACACTCACGAGTTAGACAGAGTTAGTATGTCTATGTATGTATGTGTCACTGACTCGCGGTGGGCGAGATCTAACTAAGGCTAACTCTCCCCCGTCTCTGAGCGCCTGGTACTATGGACTAATTTTTTGAAATCACAATGATTCTAAAGAAGTTTCACTTCAGAAAAGGTCGGTTTTACCCTTTGGTTACGGAACCCTAAAAACACTAAGGCTACGTCCGCACAGATAGGCGGCTTGATTAGCGCCTAGAGCCTAGTGGATTGCGCTCTGGCAACATGGTAGGATACACAGTGGCCGCACTGCAAGAGGTTTGCGTGGTTGCTTGTCGGCGCGTTGACGAGATGTCACTTTCAAAAATAGCTTTCAAAATTATTTCTTGAATAAAATGCCTCGCGCCTAGTGTCAAAAAACCAACATGTTTGTTTACTTAGATACACGCTTAGCAACTAGCTAGGAGCTAAGCGCGCAGTGCGGCTGGTCGCGAACATTTTAGAATGTTCGTTTTAGTAAGCTACTAGTTAAGTGACTCGTTAGGCTCTAGGCGCTAAGCAAGCCGCCTGTCTGTGCGGACGTAGCCTAATATTTCCGGCAGGTAGCTCTAAATAAATATAGTTCGATTGTACCCTTTGGTTACGGAACCCTAAAACATTAATTTCCGTCAGGTGGCGCTGAAGGCGGCCTACCTATCGCCACAGCTGGTGTGCTGGCGCGCGCACAGCACGCGGCACTGCGAGCGCGCGGTGGCGGAGGGCGCGTGCGACCTGGTGCTGCTCGACGCGGCCGACATGCTGCACGCCGCGCACAAGTACCGCCTTGTGCCCTTCATGCAGGAGGTTAGTAGTGTTGCGAAGTATCGATAGTTTAAATCTAAAATAGACCTAATAATAATCTATATAAATATAAAGATAGAGGTCTGCATCACGGAAAAACTACTGGATAGATTTCAATGAAACTTTCTATGAAAGTTTTAATTCTTAGACACTTGGCCCTTATCAAAAACACAAGTACAATTGACACTAAAGTATACATTAAACTACGAGGGTAGTCTGTATAAGTATGAGACAGGAGCTCAAACTAGGTAAATTATATAGATAGCATTGATAACTCGAAATGTGACAATACCATTAATAAAGGGCAATACTGTCGTTATTATTACCGCTAATGAATGATAAGGATAGTATCAAGAAATCAGAAGATAACAATAATAAATAGTATCGATACTAACCATAAAAATATCGATAAAAATGAGTGGACTATGGATATTATCTTATTTCTAAAATTAAATAATATCAATACATCAGTAGTTTATGGTTTTATTAGCACCTATCTATAGTATTATATATTATAGTCTGTCAATAGTATTGTCGATAGATATCGATATCGATAAACCTTCCGATATTCTAACTATCGGTCACTTCCGATTAATTATCGTTTTTTTTCGTTCATTTTGTACGAATCAATCGAGATATTAAAATACAGTTTTAACAAGTGATTACAAAATATATACAACATAAAAATATATACTTAGGAGTAAAAAATTCAATTACTAATATAGTATACTTTACTGATAAAGTTATAAACATATTATTATTTAATAATTAAATATTACAATTTCATCACAGGTGTACTCTAGTGGCGACAATTGGTACTACGCGGTCGCAGTGGCCAAGGAACAAGACCCCGATACAGACCTGACGTACCTCCGCGGCAAGAACACGTGTCACACCGGCATCGGCATGGCGGCGGGCTGGGTCTACCCCTTAGCCTATCTTATAGCTAATGGATGGATTCGGTAAACTATTAGTATATTATATACATTTTTATAATTTAATTATTTATATAAGTTCTAGCGTCTCACAATCGATTTGTTCGAGTTTGTCCCTAGGTTTAGCATCAGCTAAGGCACGGATTTCGCTAATTAAAAATTAATTAAGAGTATGTAGTGGTAGCCCAGTGGTAACGCGCTCGCTTGGATAACTGTGTGATGCGGTTTCCAATCCGGGTCTCACACCTCTGATATTTTCATGTGCGAATCATTTTTTATCATAATCACCTTCTTCTTGTCTTACGGTGAAGGAAAACATCGTGAGGAAACCTGCATGTCTGAGAAAAACCTAACAAGTTTTCGAAAGACATGTGAAGTTCGCCAACACGCACTAGGTCAGCGCGGTAGACTATGGCCTGATCCCCCTCGTACTGAGGGAGGCCAGTGTCCAGCAGTGGGACGTTAAAAAGGGCTGAAGATGACTGCATAATTGTTAAATGTCTATTATCTTCGCTGTAGAAAGAAAACCTCGTATGTCCAGAGATCCAAACTTTACAGGAAATGAAAAAAAATAGTTCTATTTGTCAATGTATTTCAAACAAGAGGTTTTCGTTTTACTCCAAATATAGCACTAGTAGTCATGTATTGGGTTTATGGTGTCGCCGTAATATAAAATACGTAATTTTCATTTTATTTTTACAAAAAAGAATTAAAAGTGCGTGTGTACAAAGTCCACATGTCAGTAGTAAAATTTCTTTGGCGAACTAATTTTTAAATCTCGCTTATATTTCGAGCAGGCGAGATCTAACTAAGGCTAACTCTTCCCCGTCTCTGAGCGCCTGTTACTATGGACTTATTTTTTCGTTTCATCGAGTTTGATATCGCAACGATTCTAAAGAAGTTTCGCTTCGAAAAAATTATGCATTTTTTTTAACATACGAGGTATTCATTCTACAGCGACGTTATGTGTACTGTGTGCAGGTCGTACGGGTGCGATGGCGCGCACGCGGCGGCGCAGTACTTCAGCAAGGCGTGCGCGCCCGGCGCGCTCAGCAGCGAGTACGTGGACGCCGCCACCGCGCCCCACGACAACCTGTGCCACCTGTGCCACGGCGCCTCCTTCCGGTACACTATATATACATATAATATTGACGACACGTTTGGCTCAGTTGGTAGTGACCCTGCTTTCTGCGTTAGCGGTCGCGGGTTTGAGTCCCGCTGGGTGCATGAATTTGTTGAGCACGAATGTTTGTACTCCAGTCATGGGTGTTTATATTTATAATATGTATGTATTTAAAAATTTATATGTGTAGTATAACAACTATCTGGTATCCGTAACACAAGCCTCGTAGCTTACCACGGAACTAGATGGCTCTGTGGTAAAAAATGTCCGAACATTTTTAATAATAATGTTCGTTAGTTATTTATAATAATAATGTTCTTCGACCGACTCCTGCCATGACGGCCAAACTCATTGAGACCGGCCAACTGCGCAAGAGATATTATAGTACACGAGTGTACGCGCAGACACAGATGCACTCTCTGTTCCTATCACTCTCATATTCTGATGGACGACTACTCGACACAACTATTCAGCTAAGGCGCAGGCCCGACGGCTGTACGTGCTCTTCGAGGTACGGGCGGGACACCGCCAGCTTCCCAACTCCCGGCTATTACTGAGGCTTACTAAATAGAAAGACTCAATAATTAAACTTAGCCCGACCCGGGACTCGATCCCAGGACCTTTCGACATATGACCGTACATGCTAGCCACAACACCGCCGTGGCATATACATATACTACCTATGAATACTTCACACAAAGGAATGTCACATCATATTATTATCTGTAACTGTATACAATATGCAAAAATTTCATGCACCAAACCATACCACTACTACCATAGTTATATGGTTTATGTTGAATACACACTTAGTGTAATAACACAATGGTGAGCTGTGGCTTAACACCTTTTCGCGTTATATTTTGTATTTCCTAAAAACAAAAGATACGATGGGACTGGCATATCCTAGAAGGACAAAAGTCCCTTAAAAATTTAGAAATAAAAAAAAAAAAAAAAAGATGGCAAATACAAAAACGAATGTGTTTTAAGTATCCAATATTCAATGAACTCCAACAGTCGATGCCGTCGCGACGCGAGCGAAGACTACTACGGTCACGTGGGGGCGCTGCGGTGCATGGTGGAGGGCGGCGGCGACGTGGCGTTCGTGCGGCACAGCGCGCCCGCGGAGGTGTCCGCCGGCCGCCGCCGCGAGTGGTGGGCGCGCGACCTGCTGCCCGACGACCTGCAGCTGCTGTGCCCAGACGGTGAGACATACACATTACACATACATAGACACTAACTCACACAAGCATAAAGATACATATCCTGATGGTGAGACATACAACCACGAACTGACTCACGCACACAATCAAACTCTCGCACGATTATAGAGACATATGCGAGCGTTCACACACACACACACACACACACACACGCGCGCGCAATAAAAATTTCATTTAAATTGAAGACTATATAACTTAGGATCTCTGAAATTCCTGCTGTTTTGAATTCCTGTCTACCAATGCAATACTTTCAGATGCAGATTATATTTATGTTGATGTTGTCCTCCCGACCGATTCCGGCCACGGCGGCCAATCTCATTGAGACTAGCGATCTGCGCGGCAGATATTATAGTGCACGAGTGTATGCGCAGACTCAAGTGCACTCTCTGTTATTATAGCCTTCCTCGAAAAACGGACTATACAACACAAAAAATATTCTCAATTTGGACCAGTAGTTTCTGATATTAGCGCGTTCAACCAACCAAACAAACGAAACACTTCAGCTTTATAATATTAAAAATAAAAATAAATTATAAAGTACAAATTGAGCAACGTTTTTTTTTTAAGATTGTGATGTAGATAGATCTGCCACAATTTTATTGTTACTTACTAGAAAACATTTAAACTATGCCTATGAAAATATTTTAACTTTCTCTTAATTTTTAGGTACACGTGCGAAAATGCACGAATATAAACACTGCAATTTGGGCAAGGTCCCGGGTTCGGTGCTCATGGGACGCGCTAACCATACAGAACTAGACACGTTCTCTAACCTCATGGTGTATGCTCAACAGTTGTATGGTGCCACTGCTTCAGATGAATTTAGGTATTATTCATTTTTATGTATAATGTTATTAGAACTTTAAGTTAACTGTTAAAACTGATCAGTAATTTATTATGTGAAGATAAAAATGAAAATTATTTATTATATTCATTATTGCACTTTAAAGAAATATCTATCAATAAAAATAGGATTTATTAATGTTATCATTATTTATCATTATCGAATTATTATATTTATTACGAACTAAAATTATATGGGAAAATCGTTTCTAAACATTCAATATGTATGAAATAACTTGTTAATATACAAATTTACCTGAAATCATTTTCATTTTACAGTTTCAGCATGTTCAATTCCCAACCGCCATACGCAGACTTGATCTTCAGTGATGCGGCGGTTCGTCTAAAACCCCTTTCACACAGCAAGCGGTCCGCAGAGTTTGTAGCAGGCGAGGCTTTAGCTCGAGCCGCCCGTATTGTATCGTGTGACGCGCCACAATCTTTAGCCTATATAGCCTCAGATCCAGATTTTTTGTCTATGGCTCACAAAAATGGTTTTATCGGACATGTTCTAGCTATTGGTCTACTTGTACTAGCGTTATTACGATGATGAAACTTAATTTAATTTTTAAATATTATGTATAATAATATTGCTTATATCTTTAAATCGTACAAAAATGTGCTTTATGAAGTAATATTTTCTATTTTCTTTTTTTATATACACATGCATTTTATATATATTTTTAAATTCATAAAGTTTTATATTATATAATTTAATTGAATCACGTGTGTATATGTTATAGAACAGCTATTGTAAGACTACACTAGTATATAAGTTACTTTTAAATCACTTCCGTCCAACTAGTGCCTAGTTTTAATACTTTTAATTACTTTATGGAATGTTTTATTGACTGTACATACCTCACTTATATAAGGATCTATGTTTCCGAAATGAATCTCAATTCTTAAATGACTAATAAAAATGACTGTCTTAATTGCTTTAAGTGAGTTTGTGATGGTATAGTTGCTTACCTACACTCTGCAGCTCTTTCTTTTACTAAAGACTTACGTTTGTATTTGTGTATAGATGTATTTCCTCATTGTATTCCGTCCAAATAATCTGTGACAGCTAAATATTAAGAGTTTGTAATAAAACAATTTTAAACATATTTGTTTTTATTTATTTTTTTTTCACTTATAAAATATTTTATGATTAAAGCATTGGAATTCTTTAGGTAAAGTATTAAAATTCTTCATAATAGTTCTTAAGTCACTTCTTCTACATACATCTCTAACAGCTTCTCTCTGATTTTGCCCACTTTTACCAATTCTGCTAGAATGTTCCCTCCATTTCCCATAAATACAGTTTGTTTTAGCTAATTCAGCATTAACTATAGGAACTAACACATTACACTTTGGTGTTTGTCTTGCGCACAGTAACAATGCTTGGAAAGATAAATACCGAAAATGATTAATACAATAAATAAATGAAACATTTTGAGGCTGATTTTTGTGCAATGTTTTTATAATAGTGTTACAAATTTTCACAGTCACCTTTCTTTTATAAACTGTTATATACTTTTCCATATCCTTTTCATCACATAACATTGCTAATATACAGCAAAATTTGTTTGCTGAAAAACATAGTGTCACAAATATATGATTCCATACTATTTCCTCGCTGTTGAAATAAAAATTGAAAATGTGACTATTTATATGAATTCCTGATTGACCTATTCTATTTTCAAGAAATTTTTCTATATCAACAGTGGCACCTGAAAATTGTATTTTATAACATACTTGTCCTGAATATGCAGAATTAGCTCTACTAATTTGCATATTACTTGTGTTGTAGCTATATCCTAGAAAAGTTATTTCATGACTGCACTTAATGGTTGGATGGGAAAAATTTACAACTGTTTTATCCAAATTTATATTCTTATAATTTGACAGTGCTTCTAAAAATAACTTAGCATCATCCAATGAATCTGTAATATATAAATAATCATCTACAACTCTTATAAATAATTTGATTTCCTCTTCAACACAATTTAAATGTTTTGCAAAATAAATTTCATCAAAATGTGTGTAGTATAATTCTGATAAAGCTGGGGAGTACTTGTATCCTTGCACCAAGCCTTTCTTCCATTCATAAATTGTAGAACCAGCTCGTATTAGTAATGGTTTCCTTAGTTCAGCAATTATTTCCTTATAAGTTTGACGGAATTTCTTTTTTATATAATTAGGCATTTCTTTTTTCTCAAATATAATATATCTTTCATGAAGGACTTTCAAAAGTTTTTCTTTACTTATTGATCCAAAAGCATTACGAAGATCTGTCTTAACAAAATATAAATGTGGCTGATTTTTATTTAACCATTTTTTATGTAGATTTTTATACTGATTTTCTATTTTTTCATGTGGTTTTCCAATTAATAATTGCATAAATTGCAACCTTTCTTTAACTTTATATTTTTCAGATGGGTTCAGTTCATTTTTATAACACACAATTGGCCTATACTGATTCTTCGATTTCAACACAAGATGTAGTTTTGGTGTATTCTTTTTAATAATTCTTAATGTTAATATTTTTTCTCGTGTTTGAGCCTTTCTCAATTTTTTGCTTATACAGTATGGCACAAATCTACAAATAACTTTTGTAATCACCATATCTGATATTTTCTTGTCATAGAATGCTTGCCATTGATTTTTCCAGAAAAAATGTAATTGATTCTCATTAGCATCAATTTTACATGTTGTTACAAAGAAATTTAATGCTATTATTGCAGACAGTAATGTTTTAAAGATCCATTGTAAAATATTATAAAGTATTTTTAAAGCTGAAGAAGGCAGAACAGTGCTCCAAGGAAATACATTCATACTCCACCGTTTAATATTAACATCTAAATAAATATACTGGCGATTCATACTGTATATTATGATTTGCAAGCATCTCTTAAATATGTTACTGTTGTTATTACAATTAAATAATTTGTAAGGAATTATATTATATAATACATTCATACAACTTGTGAAGACATTCTTCTTTTCTATAGCTTCTAAATCATCTTGTCTAACTTCAGTTTTATCCAAAAACTCCTTAAAATCACGATTACTACAGCACTTTATATTATATCTCAATTCTGTTAATAAAGTCCTTAACTCTGGGCTAATTTCTTTCAATAATTCTTCATCACCGATAACTTTTTGAAGAAAAACATCATTATTTTTACTTTTTAGTATTTCAATGTTTAAAATATTACTAAATGATCGCATATTTTGTTTATTTATAAAATACTGTGAAAAACAAATTGGAGAACACATTCCTTTAATAATAAATTATACTGTTGTTGTTACTTGTTAGCAGTTAGCACTCTTTCAGTTTCTTAAATTTTTATTAGGTAGGTATTCATTACATAAATTCAATTCAAAATTCAAATTTTGCGGCGACTTGTTCAGACTTGTCTAAAATTCGTTGCGTTCCGTTTCTGTTTTGAGATGCGCATATTTAACAATTAATTTAATTGTTTTATTAATGTTTTTTTTTTTCAATATTTAAATAGTAGGTGTGAGAAGGAAACAATTAGAATATTTGTACAGTTAAATACTTAGTAGTTAGTAGGTACTTTTGTTATTATTTATTAAACTATTCAGAAAACTGGAAATAGACGACTTACAATCTATACTATACATCTAAATTCTATACAAATAAATAAAATTAAAGTGTCTGTTTTTAATTTCAAATTAACAGCTTCTCACTAAATGAACATGAAAGTACTATAATATTAATATACGATACTAACATCATAAAATCAATTTTTAACATTTTTGTCTGTCTGTCTGTTTGTTCCCACTAATCTCTGAAACAGCTGCACCGATTTGGACGGGACTTTCACTTGCAGATAGCTAATGTTATAAGGCGTAACTTTGGCTACTTTTTAACCGACTTCAAAAAAGAAGGTTATATTATAGATTTTTAGTTAACTAGCGGAACCCGTGGCTTTACTCTTGCTAAACCTAGTGACGAACCCCAGCGTTTACCGCAAATCCACCCGCGTTCTTGTCATTATTAAAAAATGGGGATTGGTGGTAAAGGATGAATATTTAAAAAAAAACTGGAGGGCCACCCTTATCACCTAGGAAAGGGAATAAAAATAGCCTGTGACCTATTCTCAGACTTCTATTTCAATCGTTCCTAATATTAAAATACATAATAATATAATATAGGCATAATGTTGCTATTTCTATCATTTGAGATTCAAGAAATGTTATCTTATCCTTATCGTTTAGTTATTAATACTAACTAACGTAGAAAAAAATATAATATTATGTAATACGGTATCTAGTTTGTCGGCAGGGCCGTACTATCCATTAGGCAGTGGAGCTGGAGTCTAGCCCTGGGGCCTAGCATGTTTTAGAATTTAAATTTAAATTTAAGTATAGACCGCGACAAGAAAGATGAGACTTAACAAACCTCGTGGCTTTGATATAATCTAAGCCTCGTGGTATGACTTGCGCAGAAGAAATAAGTTATAATTTTAATATAATATCGTTATATTGTAAGATTAATCTATACAAATATACATGTAAATAAAATTCGAGTGACTATTTTTAATTTCAAATTAACAGCTTTTCACTAAATACATATGAAATTGTATACGATAATAGCAACAAAAAACCAATTTTTAAAATTTTTGTTTATCTGTCTGTTTGTTCCGCGTAATCTCTTAAACGGCTGGACTTCAACTTCAAAAAAGGAAGAGGTAAAAATTTTATTTATTTTAACTAGTGGAACCCGTGCCTTCGCTGACGCTAAACCGTATGAAATTATAAAATTATATTATAATGAAATAATATTATAATAAACGTAGCTATGAAATAAAATTCAATATTTGGTGGTTCTTGTTGGTTACTGAAAAACGAATATGGGGCTGGAACCCAGGGACCAGGTCATATGAGGGCAATTTTGTCACTTTTGCGCCTTTCTATTGATTTTTTGACGCGGTTTCGTCAAAGTCTCATCCACAGCCTGCAGTTTTGAAGCATACCAGAGAATTCTGTGGCAGAGTAGTCTCTGCCCTCTGGGGACTGTGAGTACTTGTCAATTGTCTTTGTCATAGTGACAACTGACAAAACAGTAAACACTAAACAATAAACATAATTGATAAGTGAAAAGTCACAGTGATAACTGATAAGTCATTGACACTGATTGTGAATTGTAAGATGGGAGAAAGAGGCCCCGGCCTCCTAGAGGGGATGTGAACTTTTGGAGGCCCTGATAATATTTATCAATCCGGCCCTGTCTAGTGATACAATTACTTATTATTTTACTTTTAGTTCTCTCATTAAATTTAAAAATGGCAAAAATACTTAGTGAATTGATCCAAATTTTTAAGAGCAGTGTGTCAGCGGTCCTTCCTGATAAAGTTATTAAAAACTGTATCAGCTATGACTCTTTAACAGAAGCAGTTACTATATGTGGGGAACATTATAACCTAAAAAGTAAGAATCTATATATAATTGGAACTGGGAAAGCTGTTCAATATATGGCCATTGAAGCAGAAGACATATTCCATTCTAAAATTCAAAAAGGAATCATAAGTATACCCAAAGGAAGTTTAAATAATAGAACTCCCAAACAAAATATTATGTACCTTGAAGGAGCTCAAAATAATTTGCCTGATGAAAATGCTGTTTCAACAGCTAAGAAAATTAAAGATTTAGTGATGAAATTAACAAAAGATGACTTTTTATTGGTATTTATATCTGGTGGTGGATCAGCTTTATTGTCTTTGCCGAAAAATCCAATTACGTTAGAAGAAAAAACTACTTTAATAAAAAAGTTAGCAAGTTCAGGGGCAGATATAGTAGAACTTAATATAGTGAGGAGAACTATATCTGATTTAAAGGGAGGCCAACTGAGTAGGTATGCATACCCTGCACAAATAGTAACATTAATATTATCTGATGTTGTCGGTGATCCTATAGACATAATAGCAAGTGGACCTACAAGTAATGTTACAAATAGCCCAGAGGATGCTGTTAGAATTATTAAAAAGTATAACTTATATGAAGAAATGCCAGAATCAATAAAAGCTGTCTTAAATAGTAATGAAAATATAACAGATATTCCAACTGACCATGTAAGAAACATAATTATTGGATCTAACAAAATTAGTATTGCAGCAGCTATTTCTACAGCAAAGTCTTTGAATTATTACCCTGTGGAATTATCAAGTATAGTCACGGGCAATGTCAGTGATATTGCTAATTTGTATGTGAAATTAGTAAAAATATTTTGTGACTTTAGAAAAGGATACATAAAAATAAATGATTTAAATTTGAAACTCAAAAATTTAAATATACCAGGCTTGAAGCATAATTTTACAGAGAAAAATTATGAAGCATTATCAATTAAAAATAATAATTTATGTCTGATACTTGCTGGAGAAACCACAGTCAAAATATGTGGTAATGGAGTTGGTGGAAGGAATCAACAACTAGCATTGGAATTCTCAAAAAATATTAATAACTTGAGAGAAAACCTACAGGATAATGAAATTCACTTTTTAAGTGCTGGGACCGATGGCATAGATGGTCCAACTGATGCTGCTGGGGCTATTGGATATCTAAATTTAATTTCAGAATGTGAAGAAAATAATATAGATCCTGATACTTATATCAATAATAATGACTCATACAATTTTTATAAAACATTTAAAGAGGGAAAATTTCATGTTATAACAGGACATACAAATACTAATGTAATGGATTTACATTTAATTATAATAAAGGAAAAGTTAAAAAATACAGAATAAGATAATTATTTTATAAATAATACCTACCAAAATGTACAAAAATAGGGTCAATAAATAAATATTTTGTTAACCTGATTTCATAGTTTATTATTTTATCAGTTGTTTATTTATATTTTATAGTGAGAAATGTTTTACAGGATTGATGGTTTTAAAAATAAATTTAGTTTATTTTCTTTTTCTTGTTTTAATTGTGTTGCTGCAACTACTGCCTTCTGACATAGTCCAGCAAATTTGTCTTTCCTTTTCTTATTATTTTTTATTATTTTAGGTTTTTCCTTCATGGTAGTTTGAATAGTGTTTTTGTTTAGATTCAAGGAGAAGGCAAGTTTTGATTCACAGTAAACATTTGATTGGAATTCTTGATTCATTGAATTATTCCTTTTTACAGTCTGTGTCTTTTGCATTTTAAGATTTTTTGTGTTACTTTTGTTTTTCTCATCTATTATAGGGTTCATTTTTGATTTATTAGGTTTTGGAAATATATTTTTTGTATTTCTACCACAAAATGAACAAGTTCTTATCTGAAAAAAAGTTAAAAACATGAGATACCTAATTACTAATTAAGTTATCATGACAATGCACACTTAAACATTTAAAACACTAAAATTTTCAGAGTTAACAACATACAGTAATAAGCAAAGTAAAAAAAAAGCATATGTATTGTAACATTATATCTTTTAAATTTTAATCATCTGTAAGGATAATAGTCAATATTTAAACATTATTTATTGTAACCTATTATATATTTATACATATAAAAGTAAATAATAAATTACCAATTCATTACTGTGTAGCAAATGTTTTTCGTTCTTTGAGTTGGCTAGTTTGGCATTACATTTTATTCTTTTCTTTTGTCTTCTACTTAATTTTATTTGTTGTAACTGAAAGAAAAAATGTGCAATACCTCTAAGATGTGAAAAAAATAGTAAAACATTAAATTTAATTTCAACTTTTAAAATTATACCTTTACTTTCGTGTCCACATTCCATTCGATACAGCAACGAGAACATCGTACTTGATCCGAAAATTGCTTTTTAGGTAAACCAAAGCCTTTAGTTATTAGTTTACATCGTGTCCTAGTAATGAAAAGAAGGCTAATATGAAATAAGAACATTTTCACATAAACGTAATATTATACAATTACTTACAAGTAATAACTTTTTAATATTTGACTAGTGTTATCATTTTCATTTTGAGATAATATAGAAGCCGCCTTTAATAGAAGACCTACTTGTGCTTCAGTCATACCTATTTAATTTAAATTATTTTCTTGTTTTATCAAAAGCCTAAATAGTAATCATGGGTAGCGATAACAGACAGGTAACGTGATTTTAATTTTTAAAAACAAATCAACACTGCAAGTGCAGTGACCATATGAGAATGACATTTGACACTTGACAGCATACTGCCACAGACTACTAACAACTACTACATCTACAAGAGAACAAGCATACTGCGTAGAGGTAGTGCGGAGAGTATATTGTGTGCTTTCCATTTACTTAACACAGAGGGACTCTGCGTTACATTGTGAAACACTGCCAAACACTGTGTAAAAGTTTAAATGAAACAGCTAGTTGTCTCGAAATAACACTAGAGCGCATCAATATCGCAAAATTATGGGCGTTGTATACCTAAATGCAAGTTCCTTGACAAAGTCTTGGCTCAATAATTTATAAACATAACCTTCCAATAAGTTAAAGAACTTTGACAATTTGCGGGCAAATAAATAATTGTTTTGTAATAATACTACTTTTGTTTAATAATTTTATAATAATTTAATAATTTTTTTAATTCATCAATTAATGTTATGAAAATCAAGAAAGTTGGCTATTCAGTTGTAATTAAATATAATGTTTAAAAAACCAACTCAAAAATTGAAAATAATTTTTGGCTATAAAAATAAAACAATCACTGTAATTCACTTATATTTTTATTATAATTTGTACGTATTTCAATAAAATTATAGTCGAAACAAAAGTAAAAAATATTTCAATAATACTAGGATGCTTATAATTAATAATATAAAATATCATCAGTCAGTAGTTCTTACGGTACTATAAAATCTATGACATTACACCACTTTTTCGAGTGTCAAACAGTGTACGGCTGTGTTCAGCAGTGTCGTTGATGGAAAGCGCTTTATCGAGCACTGCGTTACACTGCGTCACTTTTTGTATTAATTGGAAAGCAAACATTATATAGTATATAGGTTACTAGTACCATAGTATAAAGAGAGAAAGTAAGGCAACTTCATACAAACGCACCGTGCGCGGCTTGTATGTGTGCGTCATAGTATCTTTACGTTGCCGCACGCACACTCAAACATATCTCGAACCGTTTATCAGTGCGCCAGTCAAGGCTGACGCCACACAAGTTTCGCGCGTCACGGTTTTTCACTATATGAAAAATGTGTGATATTCGTAGAAGAACTTATTGCTGTGTGTTTGGGTGTCTAAATTCTTCATCGATTCCAGAGTTGTCTTTGTTCAGATTACCTACTGAACAGAAAAGGTAAACAAATCACTTATTCTATAGTTTGTCCATTTTGTTAATGGTTTTTTGACAGCTCGACGACTGACAAGCTATAGTGACAATATATAGTCAAAAGGACGTAATAATCGATATCTCTTATTTTTTTAAATATAAAATAATATTTATTTTTATATTTATTAATATGAAAATAAATATTACTATCGTAAAAATCAAGTGTGGTGGAGAGAACTAAGAGAATCATAATGTCTGATTTGGACCGTGACATTGCATTTGATAATTTATGCACACAAGAGTTAAATATAACTGTAATTAAGTAATTAATATAACTGAAGACTCCTCATCGGACAAATCTAAATCTAATATAAATGATGATTGTGACGAATCATGTTAATAAAAGGAATTAAACTGATTAGTTGTTTTATTTGTATGATTTTAATAAGAAGAAAGTAAAACTTTACATAATGTTAATTTTGTTGTCTTCCTGTTTAAATAACATATTACACCTTATATTTAAATATTAACATTGATTTTTTCCGATTATTTGTAATCTGTGGCACAATCGTAGTAATCGTTATGTGTGGCACAACAGTAAGGGGGCGGCGGTGGTGCCCGTGGAAGGGCAGGATGTGATATGATTTTATTAATATACTTTTAATTTTTTTTAATTGTTACTAATAGCATATTTATGATTTTGTAAACGCAAGAAATTAAAGGATTTATTTTATTTACACAAATACATTTCGAGATAAATCTAACAAACAAACATTTTTAATACTATTTTCTACTGATATATCAGTTAAGCAAGTAACTACAGGCCTAATAAAAATAATCATAAACATGTAGAAACAAAATGTTTTACATTCTTAAATGTATATAAATAATAAATATTTTTTAATAACACACTTCCCGGCCCTGGCCAATTTCTGAGCACTGAATTAAAATTTAGCTACAGTGACAGCCCTGTGACAGGCAACTATGGTAACTATGACAGCCCCTCTAGACAAGTGGCATAAACGCTAGTAGAATAGAATAATCAACTCAACTAGCACGCATTGAAGCCAAAAAACCAAAGAATTGAATTAGAATAATCAATGTATGGGATTCGACATAAGCTTACGACTAGTGATTAGATACAACGTATCGAATTTGTAATTGGTAGCCAAATGTAACGAAATGTCAGATTAGTACATAATTCCCAATACAGAAGTGTCACTTTTGACAAACGACTTCTGCTATTAGCGTACGGCAAGGCGTTAGCGTTTATCGAAATAGAATAGACACGGAGCGTTTGCCACTTGTCTAGAGGGGCAGGTAATTATATCGCGGATTGGGCCGAAGTTGTCCTACTTTGTTCTCTCTCTTTATACTATGCTAGTACCTATTAGACACTCACTAGTTACTTAGTGCCATAGAAAATTAATTTAATACTTTAATTAAATAAATTTGTGACTTGTTGCATAGAAGTCAATTTCAATTCAATAATTTAACCACTTTGGAGATAAATAATTAAAATTAAATTTAAAAAATATCATATCGTCATATTATGATAAAAAATTACGCGGCTATCCGTCTCTAATCTGTATTCCCTAATAATTCCCGCCAAAACATTAACTGTCATATCATAACAACAACGTGAAAATTGTTTGAATTAAAATTGTTATTACGTTAAAAGTTTTCTGTTTTGTCCGTTAACCATAACAAAACAAGTACGAAATTTTATATAAATGATTAATAGATTTCAGCAAGCCACATGGCTATTTATAAATGAATAAGCGTTTAACTAAACATTGAAAATATAATAAAGGTCAATAAACATTTTTTTTGTGGTTAGATAAAAATATATCGAATTATAAAATCAAATATATTAAGAAGGTAACTACTGCATAAGTGTTACAGAGTACTCTGCTTTATATTAACAAATTCTACAGTAAGTGTTGAACCATGGATGTAGCCGATACATATGCCACACAAAGTCAAGTAAAAGATGATGTTGGAATCAGGTGCCAAAAATTATTTCAAGATTTCTTAGAAGAGTAAGTATTTATTCAACTTAATTAATTTAAAGAATTGTGAGTGTGTGTACTATCGTGTACCTTGAGGGGCTATCATATTATGTGATAAGAGGATGTGTTGTTTCATGTTAGATATACAGTATTACCTAGACCTCTCAAAAAGCAATCTCTTATTATGAAAGGCAAGGAAAGATCTGACTGAAATTTATTAATGAATTAATTTTTGAGTTAATGTAAATTGAATAGAATTTATCTTGTTGTTTACATTTTGTTGTTATTGTTATTTCATATTTGTTAGTTTAGTATAAAGTGTTCCAATCAGTACAATATGTTATACACACTTATGCATTATTTCTAGGTTTAAAGAAGATAATGAGCTAAAATATGAGAAACAAGCTAAAGAGCTTCTTAAGCCTGAATTAAGCACACTAGAAGTTAGTTTTGATGATGTGGAGAAGTATAATCAGAATCTTGCCACAACTATAATTGAAGAATATTACAGAATATATCCATTTCTTAATCAGGCCATATTAAACTATGTGTTGAGCCTTGCAGATACTGGTATGAAAAAAGATTTACAAGATAAAGAATGCTATGTTTCATTTGTTGATGTACCCACAAGGCATAAAGTGAGAGAACTGACCACTGCCAAAATTGGAACTTTGATAAGGATATCAGGACAAATTGTGAGGACTCATCCAGTGCATCCAGAGCTGGTTTTGGGTACATTTGTCTGTTTAGATTGCCAGACTGTTATTAAAAATGTTGAACAGCAGTTTAAGGTTAGTATTATAGTAAATCATATAAGTAGTTTTTCGTTACTATGTGTTTTTTCCGATTAATTATTTTTTTAAAATTGTCAATACTTAGTTTTTAAAATTGTGATAATAGTAAAGTGTTTGGAGCCAGTTTGGATACTGAACTTAATTTATTTTTTTTGTTTTATGAGCCTTCTTTATTATGGTTATCTATCCCTTCACCATGAATTTTAATAATGTTTTTGTATAATTAAAAAAAATAACAATTTGATTTAAAAAAATATTTCTCATTTTAGTATACAATACCAGCAATATGTCGAAACCCAGTATGTGCGAACAGACGCCGTTTCATGTTGGATGCGGACAAGTCAGTTTTTGTGGACTTTCAGAAAATTAGAGTTCAAGAAACCCAAGCAGAATTGCCACGTGGTTGTATACCTCGATCACTGGAAGTTATATTGAGAGCTGAAGCAGTTGAATCTGTACAGGTAAGACACAAGTAATTTAAAATACTTTCTTAGGTTAAGCAGTCTCTCCCGTGACCATGATTGCTGTAAAGCATTCGAAACATCGGGAACCAAAAATCATAATAAATCCGCGACAAAATCCGAAAAGATAGTTTCATTTATAACTCAAGTCATTTCTTAAATTAGACTAGCGATTTACACACACACACAGAGACAAGAATATGTACATTTGTATAGAGTACCTCTTCTTTTATTAATAATATTAATTATTTACAGGCTGGAGATCGCTACGATTTCACAGGTACACTAATAGTAGTACCGGATGTTGGCTCACTATCGTTGCCGGGAGCAAAGGCAGAATTAACCACAAGAACTCGCCAAGGCAATGAAGGACAGATGGAAGGCATCAAGGGCTTAAAGGCTTTAGGGGTCAGAGAGCTACATTATAAGTATGTCAACAATGGCTTAATAGATACGATATGTTTGAATTTTTTTAAGTTTTGTTGATTGTTTGTTAAGATTAATCTTGTGTTTATTATAATAAGTATTGTGTAATTTATATTATTGGTAACTCAGGAACACTTGAGAAATAATTAGTGACAATAAATTAGAAAAATGCCTAAATTCTTAAATTAATTCTTAGTAATATAATAATAAGATGAAATTATTTCAGGACAGCATTTCTGGCATGTAGCGTTCAAGCGACGTCTCGACGTTTCGGCACTGGGGATTTGGCTACAGATGACTTGACTACTGAAGATATGAGGAAACAGATGACTGATAAAGAGTGGGACAAGGTTAGTTTTTTAGAAATTCAAGTAATATAACTGCTTTATGTTTGCACTCAGCCCTTTTTAATGGCCCACTGCTGGTCATGAGGTCCATTGATAAGAGGGAGATCAAGCCATAGTCCACCACACTGAACAAGTGCGGGTATATGGACTCTCGTGATGTTTTCCTTTACTGTGGGACAAGTAGTACTCCATACTCAAATTAGAACTGATTCACACATGAAAATATCAGAGGTGCGAGATCCAGATTTGATCCCATATCACTCTGATATCCAAGCGAGCATGTTACCACTAGGTTACCATTGTATGTAACTTTAGATTTGACATACAATTCATTTTTTACAGGTGTATGAAATGTCGCGGGACCGTAATCTGTACAATAATCTCATCACAAGTCTGTTCCCGAGTATCCACGGCAACAATGAAGTCAAGCGAGGCATCTTGTTAATGTTGTTTGGAGGCGTCGCCAAAACTACTATTGAAGGTTAGATATTCCTAGTGGGAAAATGATTTAGAGTATTATTTCGTTTTATTATTGAATAAAATATTGTGTTTACTACTATAATTTATTTATTTATTTAATCTTTATAAAGCACAGTAACAAAACACATGTTATTGAGAATTTCAAAATATCTCTCTTGTACCCTATCACCTTCTCACAGACAGTATCGAGTAGTTTGCACTTGCATCTTTGTGTACATACACTGCTACTACTAGTTTCCGAGATTACCCGCTATGGTCAAAATCGGTTAGGACATTACATTTATTACAAGGACATTCAAAGTATTTTTTCGTGGTACGGTGTATCAAACAAAAATTGTAAAAACTATAGATTAACTGTATCAATAGTGTTAACTTCTATATATTTAATGGATAATGAATATGGACTGGTATTGACTATTTTTATTCTATTATCAATTTACTTCATTGGGAGTTGTATTGACTTCCTGAAGGCACTGTAAAATGGGTGGGATAAGGTTTTATAAGTTCTGTTTAATCTGTGAGTGACACATTTCGATTCATTACTTCTGACAGTACCTATAGATTGTATAATATAATTGCTGTTGAAAGTATTGCTGGTAATATTTGCTGTGGGATATATAATTATAATAAGAATAGAAGAATACATTTGACGACACGTTTGGCGCAGTTTGTAGTGACCCTAATACTTGGTGCGCCAGCGGTCGCGGGTTCGAGTCCCGCTGGGGGCATTCATTTGTTAAACACGAATGTTTGTACTCCAGTCATGGGTGTTTATATTTATAATATGTATGTATTTAAACTTATATATGTAGTATATCAACTATCTGGTATCTGTAACACAAGCTTCCTTTGTAGCTTACCACGAAACTAGATGGCGCTGTGTGTAATAATGTCCCAACATATTTATTTATTTATATTATATAATGTGTAATAACGTGTAATTGGAAGACCATCCTGTCGCAGAGTTTACAATAGATATCGTTAATAACTATAGTTGGAATTTTATTATATGTATGTACAGGCACAACCCTGCGAGGAGACATCAACGTGTGCATCGTGGGCGACCCCAGCACGGCCAAGTCGCAGCTGCTGAAGCAGGTGAGCGACATGACGCCGCGCGCCGTCTACACCTCGGGCAAGGCCTCCTCCGCTGCCGGCCTCACCGCGGCTGTCGTTAAGGTATTGCTGCAATCTGATATCCTGACCATATTATACGTCATATTTATTTATTTATTTATATATTTGTATATTCATTTATATATTTATTTATTTATTAGGATTACCAACAGAAATGACAACAGTAATCATAGTAATAATTTACATAATAAATTGGTGACAGTATAATTGTATTTCTTTTTAAAGGTAATCACAACATGCAATTGATTTTTTATAAATTAGAGGTATAAAAAGATTTAAAAATTGAATTGAATTACATATTATTAGACAACTGATATGAATAATTTATAGTTTAAAAGAAATATGCATAATAAAATTATGCATAAAATTATATTTTACCTCATAATTCATATTGCTTTAATAAGTACCAGTAGTAACACTAAAGTAGCCGGGCAGGGTTGTGGGCTGTGGCAGAGCATGTATATGCGTGTCACATTAAAGATGCTGGACAGATGAAATCTAATACGTAGATAGTCGACTATACCTCGACCTTTTAGGGAACTGCTGCTGGTATTTAGTATGTTAATATAATATAGTGTCTATGGTTATGAACGAATATGAAATTACGAATATTAAGTGACTGTATTCAGGCACGCAGTGACGGTTCAATGCAAATCTTACACAATATACTCATACATAATCTGAATCATTACTTGTTACAACTTCTTTCATGTAGTGTTTAAAATGTTTTTGTTTAAACCATAATCATAGAAATCCTTGTTTACTGTATAAAGTTCTCATACACAATGACGCCAATAAAACGAAATTTCATCACCAGGACGAAGAATCATTCGACTTCGTAATCGAAGCGGGCGCGTTAATGTTGGCTGACAACGGTGTGTGCTGCATAGACGAGTTCGACAAGATGGACCCCGGGGACCAGGTCGCTATACACGAGGCTATGGAACAGCAGACTATTTCCATTGCAAAGGTATGAATGAATTACAAATATGCATTTGAGCTCAACAAATCAACGCTCCCAGCGGACTCGAGCCCGCGACCGCTGGTGAAGAAAGTAAGTTGACTACAAATTGAGCCAAACATGTCGTCATTGATATTATTAATATTACTAGCAAACCCGGCCCGCTTCGCTGGGCGTCAGTTAAAATAAATTAACTACTCCTTACTACATTTTGGCCACGCGCAATCTATAATCTAGAAATAGAAATACGGCGCCATCTACCGGATATCTGTGCGACTTAGATGCCAAACCGCCATCTATTAGGATTTTATAGAACTAACCGATAAATACACACTAAAGTCGTATAATAAACATTTAATTTGAAATAAAATAATATTGCGACTATAAATTAAGATGTAAGCTATCCTATCTTTCAAGTTGGATCAAACTGAACACGGTGTGCAAATTTGATAAAAATCGGTTAAGTAGTTTAGGAGTCCATCGGGAACAAACAACGTGACACGTGATTTATATATATTAGATAACATTTAATGTTATTGACATTTATATTATTTATAATTCCACAGGCCGGAGTTCGAGCAACCCTAAATGCGCGTACATCAATCCTAGCAGCAGCCAACCCTATAGGAGGTCGTTACGACCGCGCCAAGTCATTACAACAGAATGTGCAACTAAGTGCACCCATCATGTCTCGCTTCGACCTGTTCTTCATCCTCATCGACGAGACCAGCGAGATGGTGGACTATGCTATTGCTCGCAAGATTGTGGATCTACACTGTAATAAGGAAGAAACATACGATTGTGTGTATACAAGAGAGGATCTACTCAGATACATAGCTTTTGCTAGGTCTTTCAAGCCTATTATTACTGAGGTATGTTATTTTAATTTGAATTTTTAAAATTCAACGTTTTCATATGAACATAAAAATTGGCCTTAGTGGCTAGTTCGCGCTGGCCTAGTGCGTGTTGGCGGACTTCACATGTCTTTCAAAAAACTTGCTAGGTTTTTCTAAGATACGCAGGTTTCCTCACGACTCGCGGGTGGTATCCGTAACAGGATTTCCCAACGTTAAAAAAAAAAGGTTTCCTCACGATGTTTTCCTTCACCGTAAGACAAGTGGTAATCATGATAGAAAATGATTCGCACATGAAAATATCAGAGGTGCGAGACCCGGATTTGAACCCGCATCACACGGTTATTCAAGCAAGCGCGTGACCGCTGAGTTACCACTGCCTTTACCACTAAATAATATTAATATCTAATGAATATCGACTGTATACTGGTAACCGGTCCTATCTCATTTTTTTAGTTCCAAGTTGATTTATATTATCCTATCTGGTTTTTATATTAGAAGGGAGCATATAATGCTATTTTTCTTTTGTGCAATAAAAATATTTAAAAACCACGTATGTTTTATTTAATTTACTAGATGCTATATTAATGATTCAAACAACTTTTTTCTTCATTCTGTAAAGTTTTCAAAATTGAGATAGGACATGTTGCCAGTTCGATATACAAAAACATTCATTTAAGTGGTAGTGCCATGCTTGTTACCTTCGGGTAGCAGCCGGAGAGAGAATGGGCTGGCACGCCCCGTATAAAGTAGTTTATATATACCACTCTCTCACAGAAGACCGACGTGAAGTGGCAGCTACGCTGTCGCGTTTCATCCGCTAAGTGAGAGTCCGGGTGGCCCATTCCCTCTCCTCCCTCTCTCCTCTCTCATCTCTTCTCCGTCCCTCCCTCCTACCTCCCTCACTTTCCTGAAAGGCCGGCAACGCATATGCAAGTCCTGCGGTATTGCAGATGTCCATGGTGACCATCCTGCTCGTTTGCCCCCTTTGTCCCATAAAAAAAAAACATTCCAGGAAGCGGGCAAGCTCCTCGTCCACTACTACAGCGTGCTGCGCGCGCGCGAGGGCGGCGCGGGCGGCGCGGGCGCGTGGCGCATCACCGTGCGCCAGCTCGAGTCCATGCTGCGGCTGGCGGAGGCCATGGCCAAGATGCACTGCAGCGGGCATGTGGCTGACCAGCATGTGCACGAGGCGTACAGGTGATACATTGTATTTATTCCACGACGCAAAAACAGCGGTGTTATTAGTTTGACGTGTGTGTGTGTGTGTGTGTGTGTGTGTGCCATCGTCCAAGTCCGGTCCAAGATGGCCGCCGCCACAAGTGGTTGATTACATACGATCGATTTTTTTACGAGTCCTTGATATGGATATCAAATGAAAGGGTTTTACTTATTTACTATTACTTTATTTACTTAGTAGGGTATGTATTTTTTTATGTACCTTTCACGGATTTCACAGCCAACTGTTGGCTGGATTCAAATATTTTTCTTCTTTTCGGTAGACTATAATTTCGAGGGCATCCCATTGTCTGATGATGGGATTCTTTTTCTACTTTAAACATGTAATTATTACAAATTTTTCATTGTTTTTAGGTTACTAAATAAATCCATAATTCGTGTGGAACAGCCAGACATTCATCTAGATGAAGAGGATCCGCAGTACGAACCTAGTATGGATGTGGATCAAGAAATACCCAATGGCACAGGTTTGTTTACTTTAAATAATGTTTATTTCAATTCATTAAAAATTTGCAAAATAAAAGTTTATCATATTTTAACCAATATTTTCATTATAGAATAAATTAATAAATCAAAAGAACAAGTACAGACCGTACCACGAAAGATAAGACTTGAAATTAATTATACATAACTCTTACTAGCAAGACTTAAGTGCGAAAATGCCCCGCTACTGACGCTCGTCAACTCTCATCTTTCGTGGCACGTATTATACTTTAAATTTAGAACTAATAAATTACTAGATTGTACCAGCATCTAGTAATTTACTTTAAAATACAAGAACATATTTTTCTAGGTTCTTCAGAGAGTCAAGTGAACAGCGATCAGTCGTCTAAGAAGAAACTTACGCTATCATTTGAAGAATATAAAACTTTGAGTAACATGCTGGTCGTGTTCATGAGGAAGGAGGAGGCAGAGGCAGAAGCCAAAGGTATATGAAACTTACGCGTTTATAACATTTTTAGAGTTCCATAGAGAATAGGTACAATAACCTCTAAAATTTTATCAGATGCATCTGCCATTCATGTCACTGGTATTTATTATATGTCTCTACAGTAATTGTTAAGTAGGCATGTAAGAGTGAAAACTCGGAAACAGTGGCGTAACTATACTATCTGAGGCCCGTGTCAAATTCTTTGGATGGGGCCCTCTGGCATCCCAGAAAAAATATAATTTTTAAGTACTTCGGTATAAAATTATGTTAAAAATGTTAGGTTATTTCTGGGTTTCTTCTTAGGCCGGGGCCCCTTTGCGTCGGGGGCCCTTGGCATTTTGCCACCCCTGCAACCGCCACTGCGTCACTTATTACGCCACTGCTTGGCAGTTGGATAAACACTGCTTTATTACATGGACAATAGCATTGTAGGCGAAATAGCATTGTAGGCGAAGCCTTTTTAGTTTGCTCATTTAATAATATATAACATTAATTATTGTGAAGTAATAATGTCTTGTATTATTCAATTAAAGTAGCTTTTAATGTACTAATGATTTACCATCGCTATTAGCCTACTAATATATCACACACAAATACATATGCTCAACAAACAAACAAAAACCAATACATCTATGCGTCCTTGCAGGTGAAGAAGGTTCAGGCATGCGCAAGAGTGCAGTAGTGAGCTGGTACCTGGAGCAGCTGGTGGCGCAGGGGCAGATAGAGAGTGAAGACGAGCTGCTGGAGAGGAAGACACTGTTGGAGAAAGTTATTGATCGGCTCATGTATCATGTTAGTTCCTAGATTTTCTTAATTATTTCTTTTTTTTCGGACTTTTGAGTCTTTTAGGTGAGTGGCATGTCTTGTTGAAATCAAACTTATGTTCAGTAAAAGTTAAAAATACTTTAGTATAACGAACTTTCGCAATAATAATATTTAATAGGATTAATAGGAAGTTTTTTATTTTTTGAGTTTATTTAATTGAAGTTATATTTTTTTAGATAGTTTATTTAAAGAAATTGTAATATTATTATTAATATTTAGAGGTATTGAAGTAGTATCATTTAAGTATGTTAGGTTAATATTTAAATTAAATATATACATATTTGAATAATTTCTTTATTCAAAAGTTACATAAAGATTACATTAGACTAGTTATTTAAGTAAATCTAGATCTTTCGTTTTAATAGATTTATTTTATTCCAGGACCAAGTAATAATCCCCCTGCAGACGACGGGGCTGAAGTCGAAGTCGTCCGACCAGGAGGTGGAGGACGACCCGCTGCTCGTAGTGCATCCCAACTATGTGGTCGACACGTGATATTACTAGTATTTAAATAAATGATTGATTTTGTATTATGATGTTTTTATTTCGTAAAGGGAATTACTTTCCTGTATATCTCTTAGTTAGTTAAGGACACAGACAATTAAACCTAATTGTCTGTGGTTAAGGAAAATTACATGGTTTGAACTACCCCGTCGTAGTTTGACTGTAGTGTGTTGGATGTAGAGGAGCGAATAATTAATCAAATATGAAAATGAAATAATGTAAACAGCGTTACCTATTTTGTAATATTTGTTTTTTATTTTTTTTATTTTACACTAAAACTATAAGCAAATCAATGCATTCGCGAGCGCGATTGAAATAATATTTTCCTAGTCCCTGACTAAAGTACCTACAGTACCTCTTAAACTTTTAATATAATATTTCTTTGACGAGAATGAGCTGAATACAATTTAAACCTAAATCCATAAACAAAGCTACATAATTCAAATATGATTAAATAAATAAATCAAAACATTAATTAAATATAAATTTTATTTTCCTTATATTTATTATTAAACAATTAATTATTAATAACATAATAATAATACATATTTAACATCGTTCAAACACTTTGTACAGATCTCCAAGGCTAGCAATTTGTAATATAGCCCCGTTGCTTACAAAACTAGTGGGCGGTAGAAAGTATCTTCGTATCGCAGGGAATATTATATGTTCTTGCTTCCATGTTTCTCCTTTTATTACTTCTTCTGAGGTATCGGGGTTGGTTTGGGAGTAAAATATGGCGGTCTGTCTGCTGAAAGTGTCGAAACATTCCTTCTCAGAGTCCCAGTTGACTTCACTTACAAGACGCACCAGGTACGTCGGTAGAGCTCCCATAAATGGCGTGTGACCATCTGTAATATTTTTTTATAATGAAAATAATCAGGTCGAAATCAATAAATTTTGTTGTTATTGTGTACAAATAATTGCTAATCAAGGTCGGATGTGGACACGAGATGATTAGTTTCATATACGAAAACTGATTTTAGATGTTGTTTTATACCAGGATTCCTTTTTTAATTTGCAGCAAGTCAAGAAACATATCAAGTGAACTAGAACTTGGAAGTTTTAGTAGCAGTGATAAACGAGTTACTCTATCCTCCATTGGGTTTCACGATTAGGGCCAACTCTGTGGTATAACATGTATTCATATACAACTTTCATACTTAAAATCCGATTGTTATTAAACTTTATTATTTAAAATTTTAACTAAAACTAAAACTTTATTAAAATTTATATACACAGTTTTAAAAATTATACAGATAAACATTATTTTTCATACTAAAGGTCCGCGCGCACTATGCGTAACTGCACTGCAGCAGAGCAACGCGGCACTACACGGCAAAGCCTCATAGTATTGTATCTATGTGTCATACTATTTCATACAAAGAATATTATGCAGTGCAGTGCCACGTTGCTCCGCTGCAGTGCAGTTACGCCTAGTGTTCGCGGACCCTTACCTAACAGTAACGGTAGCGCGAGCAGCTCGCCCGCGGCGCTCAACTGCAGGGAGAAGTACTCTAAGAGCATCGCACTCTTGCTCACCAACAGTTTTGTCATTTGCTTCGCCATTTCGTGCATATCTCCTAAAATATATTATAAATAAATATTTCACCCCCTTTCAACATATTATAGTTTTTCAGTTTGATTATTTAATTATGTATTATGCATTTAAGAATAAATGAATTTCAACATTATTATTTATACTTTTAACTATAATTTTTAAATACATATATTAAAATAACGCTAAATTATGACCAAAAATAGTTACTAAAAAGAAACATCATGATTTTTTCTAATAAAATAAATATATAAGAGAAATTATTTAAATTGATTTCCTACCTAATTCTGGATTCCACTCATCTTCCTGTGAGCTGAGTCCAAGCACGAATAGCTCTTCCAACGGGAGTGGATTAGATAACTTAATTAGGCCAAGGTTTTGGAAGTCATATAATATTGTTTCATAGAAAAGCTCTTCCCTGAAAGGAAATTATTAAATTTGTTTGAACACAATATAATTTCGTCAATGATGCATAGATGGAGAAAATACAAATGAGATTGGTACGTAAAAAAATTGATGTATTTTTATTTTTTTCAAATACTAATTGTTTAGAAGATATTCATTACATAAAAATCGGTCATAGTTATTCACGTTAAGATCTCATCTCTCAAATAGCTTAGACCAATAAAGATAATCTAATATATAAAATTTTCGTGTCACAATGTTCGTTCCAATACTCCTCCGAAACGGCTCGACCGATTCTTATGAAATTTTTTATGCATATTCAGTAAGTCTGAGAATCGGCTACTATCTATTTTTCATACCCTTAAATGTTAAGGGTGGGACCACCCCAAAATTTTTTTAAATATTTCAAACAATTTTATTTGTTTTTATTTTTTATGATACAACAGTCAAAAATACATACAACCCTAAATTTCTACCCTTCTACGATAAATCCCTATTTTTTATTTGTTAATTATGACTTGAATTTTTTTGGCAATATTTTATTTTTATTTTGTCATGACTCAGAGTAATAAAAATTCATATTACTCTCAATTTTTCACCCTTCTACTATCAACCCCTATTTTTTCATCGCGATTTTTTAATTTTGTCCACAGACCCGCAATAGGGTTGCAAGATGACAATCGAATATAATAATGGAAGTAGGATAAATTTTCGTTCAGTGCACATATGAATATGAAATAGAGTAATTTTGAAGAAATTTTCAGACAATATAATGATCTACCCACGCATGATCAAATGAAGTTTATTAGCATTAAAAAAAACGCGAGCGAAGCCGCGGGTACAGCTAGTAATTTGTAAAATGTTCTCATACTTATATATAGTATAACATAGTCATAACTTATAAAAAGAAAATATTTTAACGAGACAAAAAATCAACAAAAAACAGTATAAAATGAGATAAAAAAAACTCCTTCACTTACATTAATTTTCTGGTATCACACAAATACAATTTAGTAGAGTGTTGTATGAGCGCTCGGTCAGAGTCAATACAAGCGATAAATATTAAATTCGCCAAAATCTCGCGTAAATTTGTATTACATTTATTTTCTACATCCAATCGTAATTGCTTCACACTTGTTAACTTTGTTTCTACCCTCTCATACTGAAATATCCGGGTCTTGAAGGACTCTTTTGGATCTACATAGGATATGTTGGCATTATCTATTACTACTGAATGTTTATCATCTCTCAACTTACTTTCATTTGGTTCATATATTAAAGAACTTTCTAGATTGTCTTTATCATTTATAACAATGTCTGGGAGCTTCACGGGGCTTATATTATCCGATTCATTCTCTTTATTATTAGTTTGTTTTTCATTATTTTCTTTACATTCATTTATTTTATTATTTCTATCAATAGAATCATTTTCAATAACTTTATTGTCTTCAATTACAGCCTTTTTGTATATTGTGCTTGCTGATTTGTTGACAGCTTGGAAGAACTTGTCTATCTTTTGCATGTCTGAATCAACTCTTACTAAATCTTTAGCGTATATTTTAGCTCCATCTGTTGTTTTTCTTACTATTTCTTCTACCATAGTAGCTCCGGGAAGTCGGGCCTGGAAATTTTATTTTATTTGTGTTTTTTTTTATAGTGAGTTGATTGACAACACGTTTGGCTTCCGGTTCGAGTCCCGCTGGGGACATTCATTCGTTAAGCACGAATGTTTGTACTTCAGTCATGGGTTTTAATATTTATAATATGTATTTAAAATTTATATGTGTAGTATATCAACTATCTGGTAGCGTAACACAAGCCTCGTAGCTTATGCTGAACTAGATAGTGCTGTGCGTAATAATGTCACAACATGTCCCAACATATTTGTTTTATATGTACATATAAATTGTTTATATTAATGTCCACTGATTTTAGATCACATTATTTTTCTGGTTATTATTTATTAGTATTTAATTCTATAATAGTTGTAACAGTAAAAGTTGAATTTGAAAATCATTGCTACATTTAGTGTTTAATATTTATCTTCACTGTAGGACTAGTGATTATTATGTTAGAAATGATTTGGACATGAAAATATACAGTATAACAAGCAGTGCAAGAACGGACGAAAATTCAACTCAATGAATATGTTATCATTGAGCACCACTGTCATTTTAAAAAAAATTGCATTAAATAATGATATTATCATTTTTACATGTACCATTATTTAAAATTATGCTTTCGTGCATAATTTTAAATAAACTACCTTTAAATTTATTAATTATTTCTTGTGTACCTGAGTATACATAACCCTCGATGAGTTACAGCTTAGCAACTTGCTCTCTATGGCGCTCTTGATTTTGTCAATAATTTGTTCTTCATACAAAAACTGCACTTCATGTTTCGTCGGATGCACATTCACATCTACATTTCTTGGATCTAGAAAAAATACAAAATTATTTAATAATCTAGGAACATTTATAAAATTTGTGATTTAAAAAAAATTATTCACATTGTCGATTTTAAAATGTTTAACAGCAAAAATATTGACAGAGTTTTCCTTAAAATTTAAACTTTTTTTTTTTTTATAACTTAGTCTTGTATTTTAATAACTTTAGTAAAATAAGTACTACTACTAGTATTTTTACAATGCAATCATTAACTAAGTCCCAATAAGAAAGAAAATATTATATTTAAAATTACCTAGTTCTATGCTTAAATAAACAAATGAATGGGCGTTTTTTGGTAAATATGTTGAGTACACAGAGTCGACGGCTTTGCGAATAGCTGCAAATAAATTATCATTATTAGTAATAAGTAAATAGTAATACACTATACAATGTTACTTGCATTTCTCTGCTGCTCTACTTATAAATGCCTTTTTGATTCATATTTTAATGTTACTTCATATTATGTATTTTTAAATGTTATTAGTGAATAAAAAGAAAATAAATTTATTACTCACATTGAGAATCAACCAATCTATGATTAATAAACAATAGCATGGTTCCTTTTTTATGAGAGTAATTCACATTAGTGATGAATCCATGTAAAGATAGTTTTAGTGTTGAATCTTTTAGTTTTATTTCAAGCAACTCACGGGCTATTGAATTTCCATGTATCTAAAAACAATATAAAATGATTCCTTTGCACAAATTTACTTAATATGCCATCAATAAAATAAATATTCAATGTTTTTGATTTGACATTATTACACACAACACCATCTAGATCCATGCTCCATGGTAAGCTATGTGGCATGTGTTATGGATGCCAGTTGATACAATACTCATAATATATAACTTTAAATACATTCATATTATAAATATAAGCACCCATGACTAGAGTACAAACATTTGTGCACACGGCACAACAAAGGAACCCACTACTGCTGGCGCAGCAAATAGGGTAACAGAGCCAAACAAGTGTATTTTATTGTATGGGCTTTTATTTTCACATAGAAGTTTTGAAAGATTTTTCTCCATATTTTTATATTACGATCTACATTAATAAATCTATAGAAATATAAATAAAAATGAGTGTTGTTAAGTGCAAAACTTGAGAATGGCTCAACCAATTCAGCAATTTTTTTTTTGTGTTTACCTTTAAGGCACACGGAAGGTTTTCATAATAACAAAAAAAAACTAAGTTAGTAAAAAACTGATACTAAAGGGGGTACATAATCATACTCACAATTCTAACATTTTCAACAACAGATGATTTAATTGGTGTTCTAATATCAGTATTTTCACCAAACTTTTTTAATGTAAACCCTACATTATTGTTATGAATTGCATAACCACCAACTACTTCCATTATATGTGTATATTCCTCATTGGGACTCCTAAGGGCTCGCTTGCGAGCTATTACATTGTAGAAGAGATCTTCAACTGTTATTTGAGTCCCATTGTTACCAGCACATGCTTTGATTGGACCTTTCAATTTACCATTTTCATAAGATGCTCTAAAAAATTAAAAATAAATATGTTCGGACATTATTACAGCAGTGTGATCTATTACCGTGGTAAGCTATGAGGCTTGTATTATGGATACCAGTAGTTGATATACTACACATATAAATTTTAAATGCATACATAATATAAATATTAACACCCAAGACTGGAGTACAAACATTTGTGCTCAACAAATGAATGCCCCCAGCAGGACTCGAACCTGCAACCACTGGTGCAGAAAGTAGAGCCACTACCAACTGAGCCAAACATGTTGTCAAATATTTATACTGTAGTACCTTAAAGTAAATAATATAATACTTATACTTTAGTACTGTAGTACCAAACAACAAAATGATCATGAAATATTTTACTAGCATTTTCACATACTTATAAGCACATTTATCATCTGCGGTTTTTGTAAGAATAGTCAAATGAGCTATGTGACTAATGCTGGCTAGTGCTTCACCTCTAAAACCATAAGTACTAATTGCCTGTAAATCCTCATATTCTCTCAATTTGGATGTAGTAAATCTCTCACAAACAATATCTAAATTGTCATTTCTTATTCCAGTGCCATTGTCTTGTATCTAAAAATATTGAAATATTTATAACTTATTCTATGATATATAATATTGTTAATCATTTCTAATTACTTTACATTTTCATCGCGAATTATGTTGCCTCACTCTCTTTGAATCCATACATCTAATCATTTTTCTAAAATGTGTTTTACCTGTAAATATTTGAGACCTCCAGCTTTGACTGTTATTATTATATTTGTAGCCCGAGCGTCTAAGCTAAAATTTATTAAAATAATGTTATAATGTGCATCTTAACAAAATTCTATAAATACCGAGAGGATAAAAAAGGACCTGTTTTCAATTAACTCTTTCAAGGCATTTGCAGGCCGTTGGACAATTTCCCCAGCAGCAATTCGATTCACAACATCCTCATCTAATTTTTTTATCATTCCTGGCTCTCCCATCTCTTTGTATTATGAAAAAGAAAATAAAGAATTATTGAACTCACAATCTAAGCAGAGAACATACCATTTCTAATTTCAGAATTCCAATTTAAATCATAGACGACTAATAAAAATTTAAATTTTTAATTTTAATCTTGTTTTGACTTTTAAAATTTGAAATAATTCACAATCACATGTCATGTCAATATTCATTGTTGTTGTTTTTAAAATTTATCCCCAACCAATAGGGAAAGGCAAAGGACTATAATAATAGTCCATACAGCTTTAACAATACAATATTCAATTTTCAAAGCTTTTGAGGACCACTGTCCAATACTACTTCACAAGATCTTACTACGAAGCATAGATGACTAATCAGTGCTGCCAGCTCAGTTTACACTTTACGTGTTGGGCGCTAAATCAGCTCAAAAAAAGCGCTAGATTCCGCTAAAAGTGCTAGATTATAAATGTATATGAGGTCCAGTCGTCGTCGACTAAAAAAAAAACAAAGGACCCCTACGGATTTTTTTTAAAAAAGGATTATTTTTAAGTTTTTCGTTATAATACATATTTTGAATGCAGATATTTCGAAAATATGATACTGAATCTTCGCGTTTACGCTTGAAATGGCTAACAGTTTGTCACATATTTTTTTTGTGTCAACAAACGTCAAACAAACAACGGAACGTAATCTCCGCCGACTGTTTTTCACAGCTAACCATAGAGAAAAGTAATATTTTTTAATAGAGAGCCCTCTCTACCGTTTTTTTTGCCAACACTAAACTAGCGCCATCTGTAATTTTTCACCCCATGGCCTATACTAGTCCTTCTGATATCATAAAAATTATATTTAAAATTAAAGTCGATCGATTCTAAATGTGTAAATATAGTGATGATATTATTATATCTATTAACATTAAAATAATAAAAGCAATAAAAATATATACTTAACATCACCATATTTACAAATTTAAAATCGATCTACTTAAATAATTAAGTAGGGTTGAAGACTGTCGTTCTATGTAATAAATAATACAAGAAAATGTTATTTTTAAACTTTATTTTGTATATTTTTAGTGTAATACATTTATTGTATAACACAGCTCGCCGCGCGTGGCATTACGTAGAGCGTAGACATGAAGATCGTATAGTTTGTCCATTTTGTTAATGGTTTTTTGACAGCTCGCCGACTGACAAGCTATAGTGATGACAAAAGGACGTAATAATCGATTTCTCTTATTTTTTTAAGTATAAAATAATATTTATTTTTATATTTATTAATATGAAAATAAATATTATTATCGTAAAAATCAAGTGTGGTGGAGAGAACTAAGAGAATCATAATGTGATTCGGGCCGTGACATTGCATATTTTGATAATTTATGCACACAGAGTTAATAATTAATATAACTGAAGACTCCTCATCGGACATATCTAATATAAATGATGATTCTGACGAATTAAACTATTAAACTATTTTAGTTGTTTTATTTGTATGCCTTATACTAAGAAGAAAGTAAAACTTTACTATTAACTTTAATGATTTAACTTATTGGTTTAAATCTTAAATTTTTTTTGTCTTCCTTATTGAATAACATATTACACCTTAATTACATATTAGCATTGATTTCTATCGATTATTTGTAATCTGTGGCACAATCGTAGTAATCGTTATGTGTGGCACAGCAATTTAGGGGGAGGTGCCCGTCCATGAAGTACAATATTAATGAGTATGACATTTTAACAGCTACACAATTTTAGCACCCCATCGAAGGATTTTTGAAATCAAAATGACCTTAATCGATAGGTCTACGTTTGGTCTGTATAGGTCCACTATCATTTTTGTAAGGTCACCTGTAGTTTTTTAATAAATATTTTTTTAAATTTAACTATTATTTTAAAATAAATCTTAGCACCTCATTTACACGAAAACTGATTAATCAATAATCTTTATATTTCTACATTCTTTATCGTTAGGTCAGTATTCGTCTCTATAGTTTTTGCTTTTATATTATCCATTTAAATTTTTTTATTACCAACTATAAATAATTGACATTGACAATGTCATAAGTTATTATTACTAATTCATCACTGGCGCATGCGCTCGACGCGCCTTCTAGGTGTGATTTAATAAAAAATAAGTGTACAACAAAATAATAAATTTTATAGGTTAGAGAAAAAATTTTGTTAATAAGATTCGAAAATTTAATGTCTTTTATTAACCATAAAAATTTACAAAATGTTGACAATTATTTTCTGCATACATACCTATTGTTGCTATAATTTGAAGACTCTTCTTTAAACAAAAAAGTGAATTTTATTGTTGACTTCAATTAGTTTTTATTAAATTATTTTTTATTATATTTATATGAGAGGTAATAAACAAAATTTTTTTATTACATTTATTAATTATTATTATTTATTTATTTTTATACCGCTGGTCACATAAAAAATTAATGCGCATGTCTCATTTCCGCGCATATTAAACATACGTCGTGCGCATGATCCTCTATCAAAGTGAAAAAAATCTTCACTTATAGTGCGTTTCAGTAAAGAGTTCCCTTCGTGGTTATATTGGCTACGCTGGCTTCAATGTTGCCATATCTTGATGTGAAATTACCTCAACTATTTATGATAATCGTCTTTCCTGATTTTTTGATAAATATGTTGTTCTGATGCAACATACCAATCTACGTAGGCAAGAGGCAAGGTTGCTTTTAGATAAGGAATTATGCTCTTATAACTTGATTAAATATTAATTGGTTTGCTATATTTATTTACGCTAAAATGTTCTTAGTTATTTAAAAAACAATATAAGACAATAATAAAACAACACTGATTTTTATTCAATGTATTTTAGCCTGTATTAAAACATGGAATTTATTTTAATATGAATGGTCCATTTCAATAGGAGTTAAACTTGAAATTATACTATCGCAATCACTGTCTGAAGACGTATCACTGTCTCTTACTTCAATAGTGAAATTATCCATTTCTTTATCCAATTCTAAATCATTGGCATAATATTTTTCTTCGATAGCTCTGACGTGATTACATTCTTTCTTCCATATGTCAGGTGTGATGCCATCTAAATCTGTGCTCAATTGGCACGCTTTGAAGCCATCAACAACAGAATTGAATTGAATTGAAGCTTCTTCTGTCAAGTGAACAATATTTTTTGATTCTTGCCCCACATTTTTTTCGGCCACCCGTTTCTTCATGACACTCCAAATCATTTCGATCGGGTTAAGATCGCAGTGGTATGGCGGTAACCTTAACGATTTGTGGCCATGTAATGTTAAATAGGAATCCACTTCATAAATAGGCTCTTCTTTGTGCTCTTTAATAATTTCATAAAGTTCACATTTAAGCATGTTTGGCAAATATGCAAGTCCCTTATTGGTAATCCACTGTTGCATTTCCGCTTTACTATTTGCCATTGTTGGCGACTTGTTAGTTTTGACGCTATGATACGGCGCGTTATCCATTACTACTAAACTTTGCGGAGGGAGATTAGGTACAAGTTTTTCCTTCAACCACTTCATGAAATTTGTTTGGTTCATATCATTGTGGTAATCACCGGATTATGTTTGTGACTTAAAAATCAACCTAGCGTTGGGCACGAAACCATTTTCTCCTCAAGCATGCACTATTATCCAGCGAGCTCCCTTTGCATCGGAAGATAGAACCCCTTCTTCATCTTCACTTTTCCAGCATTTGGTCACACCGTACGAAGCATGGAGGTAAGTTTCATCCAGGTAAATGACAGGTCGAGGAGCAGCAGCACTACGATTCACTCGCATCTGTGTTAGATATTTAGCTCGCCAAGCTATTATGTCTGGCCTCTCCATTAAAATTTTTCTCTTGCTTGTGCATTTTTGAAAGCGAAAACCAATTGATTGCATGATTCTCCACAGGCTTGTGCGGTTTCCATTGAAATTGATATCGACCTTCAAATCATTCAATAGTTTTGTCAGGGTCGGAACTTCTTTTCGAACAGCATAAAATTCATGAATTTTATGACGTATAACACATAGGTCAAAGTCATCCAATTTAACTCTCTTTTCGTGTGGGCGTGATTTTCCCGGAGTTGAAATTTTCGTGGATGTACTTGCGGCAACTGCACCTTCTTGACTTATTTTTGTCCCCGTCTTTTCTGATATACCGAAAAATAAAATAAAATAACTTGCTCCTCAAATGCTCCAGCAGAATCCGTAATTGCTCCACCGCTATCTAATATTTTTTTTTTATTTCATTAATAATTTTATTGGAAAACAACTGCACGTATCTGGCCCGTTTTTAAACACTAAAACCTCACTTCAATAGGTTGGCTGGAACTTGGAAGAAATCTCTTTTTGAGATAAGTCCACCTTTGCTCACACTGGCCTCTGTATTACTTGTGTAACATTCAAATTACGTTTTTAAAATATACCATTTATGACTAGCGAAACCTGCGGCTTCAAAATATGATTTAAGAGTTTAGAACACATTATTATATTATTCTTTTTAATAGTATTTTAGGAATTAAATATTCTTTTTTATGTAGTGAATATATTATACTTTATTTAATTATACAGTATACTATATATTTTATTTTATACACTTTAGTTACATTTTTATTTTGTTTTTATTTTATATGAATTACAAATTCTCATATTTTATATTATAAGAATATTATAAAAAAATAATTCCCGACTATGCAGGTTTGATGAGAAGGGAAATAAATAGTAGTAACTTAACAATCGATAGTGCCATAATAGTCATCGATACTATCGATAGCCCATGGCTATCGATACTATCGATAGTCTATCGATGTTTAACTAACACTACCTAAGGCTAAATAATCAATCAATAAATTTACTCTATGGTTGTGCTTCTGTTCACTGTTATGGCCTGGAAATATAAAAATGTAAATTATCTACCAAATATTTGTATATAATTTACACTTTACAAGGCAAAAGAAAGATACATACAGTGCCGACTTATTGTTGTCGAAAAATAGTACATTCTATTAAATAATTGTCCGGTACTTCGGTAAACATATTACACTACAAGTTTATAAATTTAAATGAGTGATTTTGAAATGGAATCAGACAGTGATTCAGAAACTGAAATACAAGATCTAGAGCAGCTTAATGCAGCTCTAATTGACGACGAGCCGTCTCAATCCAGTGCTTCTGTTTCCTGTGTCTCCATGGTTACTTTTAACTCTAAATATGAAGAATACTCGAAAATTGAAACAGCTCTAGCACTTAACAAAATGTGTGATGAGAAATTGCGACGTCTGGAAAAAATTTTGACATCCCGACTAGATAATTGTCGTCTGAAACTGAGCGAAATACAAGGTACAGAAAATAATGAAAGGTATGATAAAGCAGAGATATTTCGATATGTCAGCTGTGGTAAGCCATATTTTAAAGATAAAGGTAATTTCCCAGCTCCAAATAATGAAGACACTAACGTTATGGTTAAATCGCAGATGTATGACTTTTCTAACATAGTATCTGTTCCTGGTTGGACAGTCAGAGATAAAAGTCAATTTTTGGTTTTAATACATAAAATGTCTCAAGAGATAAGAATTAAAAACATTGAATCAAAAATTGCAGAATTAAAACGTGAAGATAAATTTAAACAAACAAAAAGTAATTTAAAGAAAATAGGTGTACTGAGAAAAGAAATAGATAGAATATACAAAATGCAAATAAAAGAATCAGCGTTACCAATTGAAGAGGAATATGACTGGGATATTGTTGCAAGTAAATTAAGCCAAAGACATAGTGCACTTGAATATAGGTCTCTTTGGAGACTATTTCTTCATCCTTCTATTAACAAGAATGTCTGGACTAAACCAGAGCATATGGCATTACAAAAAATTGCTTTTGATCAAAAATTACAAGACTGGGATAAAATAGCATCATTACTTGGCACTGGCAGAACTAATTATCAATGTTTTGTGTACTTCAGAACAAATATGAGTAATACATTTACAGGTAAAAGATGGTCAAGAGAAGAAGAAGAATACCTTAAAAGACTAATAGAATATTACAAGGAAGATAATTATATTCCTTGGGGTAAAGTTGCCGCTTCAATGGAAAATCGAACCAAAATACAAGTTTATAATAAATTTTCTAGACTTGAAGAAGTAAGAAAAGGTAGATTCTTACCAGAAGAAGATGCTGTAATATTAACATGTGTTGATAACTTTGGATTAAATTTTAAAAAGATGACAAAATTTTTACCAGGTCGTTCTGTTACACAGTGTCGTGTTCGTTATCAAGTTTTAGCCAAAAAAAGAATATCGACAGTATGGACAGTAGAAGAAGATAGAAAATTAATACAATTAATGGCAAATCAAGATTTATCTATCAACTACTCAAGTATAACTAAACATTTGCCAGGAAAAGATAGACAACATATAAGGGCTAGGTATTTGACCTTGGCAAAATGGATGAGAAGAAATCCTGATATAGATATTTCTAAAGCACCTAGACGTGGTGCCAGGCGTTTAGGCCATGGACACTCCTCAGAAGATTTAAGTAGAGCTATAGAAGGCTTGAAATCCAAAATACAATCTGAAGTAATTGATAAGAGAAAGAAAAAAATTAATAAAGATTCACCTGAAGATGCAATAGAGGATGCTATAATAGCTACACTTGTAACAGAAAATGTGAGATTAGAAGAAGCAAAAAAGGCCCAACCATATCCAGAAGAATCTGATCATGAAGAGAGTAATTCTGAAGAATTTAAACAAAGCTGTAATGTTCAAAATTTAAAAAAATTACTAATTTTATTAAAAGCCAAGTTAAACAAAAACAAGTTTATGAAGAGTCAATATAGTAAAATATATAAAGGACTGTTAGACTCAGAACAAGATGTTCTTACAGTAAAGGTCAAATCTTATTCAAAACAGAATTTAGAAAAACAAATAACTATGGCTGGAACCCCTGATATTTGGGGAAATGTTAGCTTAGGCCCATTATCATATGTGCTTCCTCCTCATTATTCTACAATTACAGGTTGTAGGAAATTAATGTCATATGTATCTTCGAGGGCACATGCAAAAGATATATTAAATATTAATGTTGTGTTAAGAAGGAATGCTTTGTTAAAGGAGGAGACTTTTATCTTAATGGAGAGATTCAACATTTTATTTCTTTGGCCAATGCTCCTATCCAATGCAATAGCTGGAGAGACTTTAAATATAAACCAAGATAATCCTCCACAAGAATGCCCTTTAAATACACGATTAGAGTTTCATAAACAAGCTTGGGATATGCAAGTGCCATTACACAAATTAAATAAACATGAAAATCAAGCAGATAACGACGAGTCAGCAACAATAGATGATAAACTAGACACGAAAAATCTTAATTCTACTAACATGTAATTTTATTTAGAAATAAATATGTGAAAAGCCAGCTGACTAATCATTTTTTTCTTTAACTTTGAAGAACACATTACAATAATTAACAAATACCTAATCAAACAGTTGAGTCAATCAGCTGACAATTTTTATAAATTTAAGTTTAAAATAATTATACATCAATTAGTTATGAAAGTTTGATTTGTATTAGCTGCAAGCACCAATTTCAAAAACTATATATTGAGTAACTGATATAATACGAATAGATTTTTCACTTTTTATGTTTTTTTTTTCAAATTTGAATTTTTTTAAGCCATTAATTATTATGCTATATTAATGTAATCTAATTAATAATTATTTATTACCTATGTATATTTTTTATGTAAAATTATTTTTAAATAAAAGATCAAAGTAAGAAGAAAGTATTTTTTAAATATTTAAACAAAGTATTTAAAAATTCTGATATGTAATCTGTGTCCCAAGATATTTATTTATTTATGCTAATTGCTATTACTTATTAGTATAGCCGCCACTAGTAAAAAGGAATCAATAAAACCAAGTACATAATTGGATTTCCTGTGAAAATGGAAAATTTTTCCGAAATAAAAAGTATCTTAAGTCACGACGAGTAATAAAAAATCGCTACACAACATTTGGTTAAAATCGGTCCAGTACTTTTTGTGTTATATGTACAAATAGTCATTGTTTTTTTATAAATATTACATTTACAGCTTTTCTCTAGGTACTTTGATAATGTAAGTGTTTATAATATTAAAATACTAAGGACTCTCCCTCGCTTCGCTCGGGCTCGTACCTATTCGTTTCCATTTAGCGCGAGCAAAGCTGCGGGTTCCGCTAGTGCTTTATACATACAAAGAACTAAGCATACATAGGAATAGAAACAGACCGACATACAGTGGTAACGATTTTTTTTAATACTATGTAGTGATTATGTATATGTATAAATTTTTCAATTAAGGGATCTGTTTGTAAAATATTAAGTTGATAAATAATAATTAATAGTTTTTTTGTTATTTATAATTTTGTCTTATAATGACGATTTACTATCTTTTTAATAAAAAACAAGGTTTCTAAACTTGACAAATATTTTGACGTTTATTAGCAAAGGTTAAAAACATTAAACAACAATTAATGTTTGGTGTTTTGTGGCTTGCAGTTTTATTATACTTAAAATTTGTAAAAACAATGTAAAAATTAATTAAAAATATGTTTGATTTAAAGGCATGTACGGTATGCTTAAAAGCAAATGTTAAAATTTATAATTTGAATTTAGATCGATTAAGATATGAGTATAATTTAGTGTCAGGTTTAATGGTATGTTGTTTTTATACATTTATTTAGTATTTAAATTTAAATATAAAAGATATAACTGTATGTGTGTTCTTTTAAAAGAAATATCGGGTTGGCTTTAGTTAACGGCCGCACGATTTTGGTGTTTTGCGGTAGTGGGGGGGGGGGGGGGGAAGGGGGGAGGGATGCCCTACCCGATGGTATCACTCCCAGGGTGAGGAAAACAGTAGTTGTTTTATGAATTTTTTAAATTCATGTTTTTGTATGCGCATAACGGAACGTTTTTCCAAGTAAAAATGGTTTGGTAAGTAAAATGGAACGTAACTAAGAGTGAAAAATCATTATAAGTTTGAAAATAAATAACACAAAATAAATTTCAAATCAATACAAATAAAATTGAAATTACAATTAAAAATATTAAAGTCGCCTATGTTTGTGGTCATGTTCTAACCTAACCTAACCAATCTGGCCTAGTAATGCTTACGGTACTCGACATATACAAAAACATAAAATTAAAAAAATCATAATAAAAAAACTACTGGTTTCCTGACCCTGAGAGTGATACCATCGGGTAGGGCATCACCCAACCCATCGCCCCCCACCCACCACCGCTAAACACCAAAATCGTGCGGCCGTTAACTAAAGCATTCCCGAAATATCCATTCAATTCCTAAGGACTCCTTACTTATACATTTATATACATAACCATGTTTTTTAATTTTAATAAAGTTGACAAAGTTCAAGTTAATTCTTTGTAAACAATGATTTAAAAATATATATAATGTTACCAGTAAACTACATTTAAAATGAAAAAATAATTTGTGTGAAGAGAATATGTAATAACATATTATAAGCCTGTGTAATAGTCAATATAATAAGTCAATATTACAATATTCTCTATTATTTTAGACATACAGTCAAAATGGCTTACCTGAATATTTATGTTATCAGTGCATGACTTATGTGAGAAATTTTAAGAAATTCCGTGATAAATGTCAACATTCATATTATGCACTGCAAGAAGTGTTTCAGAGAGAAAAGAAGGTAAATATTAGTTATTAAATATCTATATTACTTAAAGTATATCTATTGTAAAAATAATATTTATTAAACTCATTTCTTATCAAATTTAGTTATATCCATTTTTTGCCAATAATTGCACTTCTTATATTTTAAGATAACTGAATCAGTAATTGAAGAGTTAAGCCATAATGTAATAAATATTGAACCAAATCTTTCGTATCTGGCACTAGATCATTACAGAACAAAGTGTGAATATGTTAGATCTCAAACAGAGAAACAACAAAAAGCTGACTTAGAGGTTTATGACTCTATACCCATTTTACAATTTTCTACAACTTCTGATGAAGTAATATTTGAAGTGCCTAGGAAGAAAACTAAAATTTGGGAGGAACTTGATGACAGTATAAAGCAGGAAGATGATTCCCTTATAAAACCTGATGAAACTTATGTATCTGAATTAACTGAACTGTATGAAAAAAAAGATGATGACTATTTTGATGAGTTTGATGATTGTGAGACGCAGAATGAATTTGAAGATGACCTGGAAAAGTTAGATGTACAGGTTGAAACAAATGGCCTGAATCATGAAGAAGAATATGCAACACTAATCCCTATAACCACTAAAGAAGCCGAGGCAGCAGTGGAAATATATAAAATGCTTTTCCAAGGAAAGTTTTCATGTGAAGTGTGTCAAAAGACCTATAATAGTCAATATAGGCTTAAAGCTCATTTAAGAATGCATGATATGGTAAAAATACTATTGTATTTACTTTCTTTTATCTGTCATAATAGGAATTTAAGTAATCTGATTATGTACTACTAAAGCCTTAAGCTAAGCTTTGCATTTGTGTTAGTGCAATGTATGGATAGGTGCTGGGGCGGCTCTAGCTCATGTAGCGCCCGTGTGCAATGAAACCCTGGCGCGCCCCCTAGGCCTGACCCCCCCCCCCGTCTCTTGTTTTAAGTTTTATGGACAGCGAAACAGAAGCGATATGTATCGAATTTCTGTTTCGCTGCCCATAGAATTTACAACACAAGGCGTAACTCTATCGCGGTTTTGCCGCACGAGTTCCGCGGAAGTGCGCTGCGCTATCTGGCCGCTTCTAAACTTTAAATACGTAAAATAAGGTTGATTTCGAGTTGAAACAAAATGTTCGAAAAAGGAGCCGCCCATAGGGCGCTCGCGTTTGATAACTGCCGCCACCGCGCTGCTTCTGTCATATTATTGTTGTACCATGATGGTCCAAGACGACGCTCTTAATCGTGCAATGCTGCCTAAGGGCGCCGCAGCGCCCCTTGAGACGGCGGCGCCCGTGTGCATTGCACACCCTGCACTATAGGTTAAGCCGCCCCTGGATAGGTACAGCATGTGGGGTAGCACATTCTGTGCTTGGTTTAAGCCTATTTTTAGTGGTTTTTGTGTTTGATTTTGGCTATCATTCTGAGAACTGTTCCAATTTTTTCAATACTTCATTTAAATATTACAAAAATATACAAACTAAGTAACAGAAAAAAAATTCCAGTTAACTATTGGCACATTTTCATGTTCATTGTGCAAAGTTTACTACAAATCTGAATTTCTATTGAAATCTCATATGACAGAAAAGCACATGTTCAAATATTTGTGTAAAAAGTGCCCTGAGGTGAACTTTGACAGGTGAGTTAATTTAAACTTTTGATTACAAAGAAATTATTTCCTTTTTACAAAATATGATTTACCTACTTCTGTGTTATACCTAATTCTATTTTGTCTACTATTTGGTATATTTATGTAAGTATTCAACTGGTATATTTTAAAACCATTACCAAGACGAGAACTTAATAATGAAATGGCTATTACTATCATTTTATTTTTTGTGAAAATAATACCTATATTCTATTACAATTATTAACACATTAAATCCCCATTTACTGATTTTTCTAATGAATATAATAAACAATACATTTTGCTTGTTTTCATAGACATTCAGCCAAGCGACATTATTATTGGGGGCATTTTACTGAAATATCACCAAAACATACTCCCACAACCAGACTAACCAAAGATAAAATGAAGCATAAATCTGCAATACGGCAATTAATACCTAAGATTGGAGATCCAGATGACTTCCCAATATTATCTGCCATCACTCAAGAGGAACAATATGCATTAATAACAGACAGACAGAAAACTAAAAACTACATAGATTCCCCCTATAAATGTGAATATTGCTTCAAAGGTTTCAGAGTTGCATCAACATATAAATTACATTTGAGGAAACATGATCCGGTGAGTTTTCGTAATAAAAAATTATGCCTGAATATTATTAGTTTCTAGCTAATCTCACTGAAAATATGAGGAGCAATATGAGGACATTTTAATGTTAGTATATAAGTGCCTTATTTATGGTTTTACTCAATGACACTTTGATTTCACACTCGTTATGTGGGACTCACCAGCTTAATATAAGCCATTACTACCCACTAAAACCCAACGGACCTCACCCGTCCTCATGGGGCGTCGCAGGATTGCTTACGCATGCAACTCCGACGCTCCGAGTCTTCCATAGGTCTTCCAAAGGTTTTCCAGGATTATGTGGTCATCGGGCATCGCCTCACGCTGCAGATCGTCTAATTTGGCTTGGATGATGACATATTTGTAGCTGAGCAGGAACAGATCATCAGCGTAGTCTAGGTCACCTAAATGTTCAGTTAACCTTAACTCACTTTATAGCGCGCTGCTTACCTGTTCAGTATATTATGCCATCTAGTACGATGAGGAACAGCAGAGGTGAAAGATGATAGCCCTGCCTCACCCCCGCGTGCAGTGATGTCTTCGTACATCATTCGATCATCATGCTCTACCTTACTAGAGTATTTCTTGTAGATAGTCTTTAGCATGTTAATAATCTTGGGTAGTACTGGTATCTCGTCTAACCGGGACCAAATTTTGGACCAATGGACTATGTCGAAAGCATATTCGAAGTCAATGAAGGTAAAGTACACCTGGCGTTGCCGTTCTTCCTCCACGACGATTTGGAGAGAGTTTATTTGGTCCGTGCACGAGCGGTTTCTTTTCTTGCAGCCTTGCCTACTTGGTTAACAAAATTAGGAAATGGCGACAAAAAATAATACAGCAATCATGGTCACGGTAGAGACTAAGGTGTTAGACGTCACAGGGAGTTATATACTTGTTACAGACAGTGCCTACCCACAATTTACAAAAAAAAATTCAATTTATAATTTTGATATTGATATTTAAAACTGTAAAAAACATATTTTGAAAAGAGCAAGAGCTGAATTTCTTGCTAGTTCTTCTCAGTATCAACTGCATTCCGAACCGGCAGCAGCTTCAGACAGACAAGTAATTTAAATTCTAAAGTTCTCATATCCCTTAACTGCTTGCCGAACCTGTAATAACTTCAGACAGACAAACTGACGTACCAAATAACATTAACTCAATTTTATAGTTCATAAATTATAATTCAAAAGGTAAACTTGTAGGTGTCTATGTGAATAGAGCATAGTTAGATTTGATTAATATTATATTTTCAATTTTTAATTTTTTTGTTTGCAGTAGTGTTGCTTAATATTTAACTTTAAAATAATCAAAATACAAGTTGTTTTAACTCTTTAATTTTCTTAAAACTTATATTCAAATAATTACTTAATTAAATTATAATATATGAAAGCTTAATATTGCTTCTACAAATTTATCTTTTAATAATAGCAACACAACATAATATTAATTTAACAAATATTATATAAAAAATTGTAATAATTATAATTTACCCGTTTTGCTCCATGAGATGGGGCATTATCATGAAGCAAAATCACTTTGTGTTGCCTTTTTCCATGTTCCAGTCTTTTTTTACGTAATTCTTCATTTAATCCGATCATTTTTTTTTCATTTTTGCTCTTGATAACGATCAATGGTAACAGTTTCACCAGGTTTTAGAAGCTCATAGTAAATAGCACCCTTTTGATCCCACCAAACACAGAGCATTGTCTTTTTTCCAAAGCAATTTGATCTTGCAGTAGATGTCGATGCCTCAACAGAATTAATACACGATCTATGACGCTTAGGATTATCAAAATACATCCATTTTTCTTCACCTGTTACTATTCGATGGCTAAATTACTTTCTTTTGTTTCTACTGAGTTACACTTCACAAGTGATATTTCAGTCTGCTAGCTGCCTTTGATTCAGTTGTTGATCGGAATCTATTTTCCCATTTTATGAATCTTTTTCATAACTTTTAAACTATTGATTGACTTCACATTTAATTGATCCGCAAGTTCTTTGAGTTCGAGGGTCATCTTCATCCAATAAGGCTTGCAATTCATTGTCTGTGAAATTTTTCGGTGGTCTCTCATGCTCTTTGTTACTCACGTCAAAATCACCAGTTTTTTTTAACCACTCGAAACACTGTGTTTTACTGAGAGCATGTTCACCGTAAGCTTCTATAAGCATTTGATGCAATTTTGCAGCAGTTTGCTTTTAATGAAAATGAAAATAAATGCTGTCCGCATATCATAGTTTATAGACACACAACTCGCCATGCTGAAGGTTATAAAAAAAATACTTCTGTAAGAAACTGGAGTTGTTGTGAGTTGAAAATATTCGTCAGCTGTTAGAGGAAGATGATGGTGCTGCAGAAGGAGTTTTACGATGCATAAACTGAAGTCGGGCTCCACCTATAAGATAATTCCGGTTTCATACTTCTACACCTATGTATATTTCTGCTTGTATGAAACATCCTGAGATCAGCTTGCCTTGTGTAATTAAATAGGATTAATTAATAAGATTGCGTTCTTTCTTTTGGAAATAAACTGGTGTCATGTACAAATGTTTATTTTCTTTACAGAATATCTCTGGCAAGTTCCAATGCGATGTTTGTAAGACATACTGTTCAAACACTACCAAGATGTATAAACACATGACTCGTTGTCACTTATTCAAGTATACTTGTCAAATGTGTGGATATGTGTGCTTAAACAGGCTAGTATATAATACTCCTAGCGAATCACCCTCGCTTTCTCCCTGCCTATTTTAAGGTCTGTAACACAAAAAAAATCACGAGAGCCATTGACCTCCTTAATCCGGCCCTGACGCGAAATCCGTTCATAGCGGACGATTATTAACTATAAACTACCTCCCTACCAAATTTCATCTTTATACGTCAAGCAGTTCAAGTCATTCAGGTAAAAGGTAACTTGTGTAATCTTGCTTGAAACGACAAGACAGCATTTTCAAAAACTACTTTTAAAAGTTATTTTTCTTAAGGCCAGTTTCACCAGTTTCTGATAAAGTCCCTGATAGCGTATCCGGAACTTATCTGACGGATGAACTAAAAATTTCGGTTTCACAAGTCTTGAATAGTGGTATCTGACAGTTAAAGTGGCCGGTAATTTATCAGCCGAATCAAGTGACCGTTAAAGGTAGTATCTGGTAGATAACTAAAATGATTCGAATGGAGGGAGCGAATAAAAATATCTGTCATTTATTTTTGGTAATAATATCATACTCTTTATAGTAGTCTGCAGTCTGCACAAGATGGATTTGTTTGAATTTTTAGAAGACGAATTTGATGAATATTATAAACATATTTCGCGACCTCATAGGAATAGAGTAATCCGCCCTAGACCAAATTATTTTATATTGTTCGATGAAGATTTTAGAATTCGATTCTGTCTTACCAAAAGGTCTGTACAAAATATTCATACGTTAATAGAAAGTGATATATGTAAATAGGGTCACTAAGCAACAAGCAAGGCTGTAAAATAAAACATACAATAAAAATGCATTATTATTTTAATATATAATTTATAATAATATAATATTTGGCGACGAGTAAAAAAAAAGATAATAAAGGGAAAAACATGTCCCTTGAAAAATTTACATTCGAAGAATTAAATAACTCCGATGATTGGGAGTATTATATTCAACGGTTTAAAATTGAACTCGAACTTCATGGACTTAAGGAAAATGAAGAGAAAAGAAAACGTTTATTACTATCTCGTATTGAGCAAAAAGGATTTAAGGTACTTGTAGACCATTTCCGACCAGCATCAGTAACAGATAAGAATTTCGACGAACTTGTAACTGTTCTAAATGAGTACTATGGGAGAAAAACATATGTACTTGCAGAACGTGTAGCTTTTGCATCTAAAAGGAGGGAAACTTACACCTCAATATCACAATTTGTCATGGACTTACGATCTTCAGCTGGGTATTGTGAATTTGGAAACACATTAGACGAACGCTTAAGAGATCAATTGGTAATTGGCATAAATAATCTCCAATGGCAACAAGAACTCATTAAACAACATCCTAAAAATAACGCTAAGCTGGCGGATGTAGTAGCAACAGCTAGAAACTTGGAACAGGCAGAAACTCAAGCGAATTTTATAACACAAACACATACAATGCAACATTCAGATTCTCAAGATCATACTACTATTAACAAAGTTATTAAAAACGATAAAACAATAAAAAAAGAAGCGAAGAATCAAACCAAACGATGTTCTTATTGTGGTAGGACATATCATAAAAATATTGCGGAGTGCCCTGCTCGTGGGAAGCAATGTACTGCTTGCGTTAAGCAAAATCATTTTTCAAGCGTTTGTATCACAACAAAGAATTCTAAAAGCAAATATATTAAAGCAAGACAAGTACAAACTCTCCAGAATGATATTATGAGCTCTAATAGTTCGGATTCAGATGCAGATGAGACTCTGCAAACTTTTAACATCTATCACAAAAAAAAGCCATCAAAGATATTAATACCGACAATCATGAACAATATTAAGATCGATATGTTGTATGACCCAGGCGCAGTACATTCAGTTATTGGCAAAGAATTATGAAAAATCTAGGACGACCCAAGTTGAAGAAATGTAGTAACTTAATAGCTTATACAGATGTTAAAATTAAAACATTGGGAATCTGTCAAATTGTGGTAGAAGCGTTTAATAAAACCAAGTTATTAGAAGCATATGTTACAAAACATAATGATATACCATTATTTGGCCTAGATTGGTGTATACAATATGAACTTCCAATGCCTCCAGGATCAAGATTATTTAACATTAAAGAAACATCCCAAATAAATGAACAAAATAAGGAAGTAAAAAAAAATCAAACTGCTAAAAATCAATTAAATCATAATCAGATAGTCCAACAGCTACTCAACGAGTTTCCTGAAATATTTGACGGAAAATTAGGTACCATAAAAGGACATTATGCTAAAATTCATATTTCAGAAAACGTACCATCAAAAACATTTCGGCCAAGACCAGTACCATTAGCTCTTAAGGACCAGGTCACAGCTGAACTACAAAGACTCGTAAATGAAAACGTTATTGAATCAGTAGATACAATGACAAGTCCAATTGAATGGGCATCACCAATAGTTATAGCAGTTAAACACAATGGCAACATACGTATCTGTGCGGATTTCAAGGTAACAATCAATAGACATGTACAAGTAGATGACTATCCATTACCTAGATTTGAAGAAATAACATCAAAATTAGCAGGAGGTATCTTATTTACAAAAATAGACTTAAAGGACGCTTATTTACAACTGATGGTTCATCCAGATTCTAGGAAATATTTAGTAATTTCAACTCACAATGGATATTATCAGTATAAGCGTTTACCGTTCGGTATATCTTTCGCACCAGCTCTTTTTCAGCGAACAATGGATCAAATACTAAGTGGTATTGATGGGGTAGTCTGCTATCTGGATGATATCCTTATAACTGCACAAAATTTACCAGATCACGTTGAAAAGGTACGAACAGTCTTAAAAAAATTACAAACAGCTGGTATTAAAAGCCAAATTTCTAAATGCTCATGGCTACAAGAAAGTGTAACATTTCTGGGACACAAGATAGATAAACATGGACTACATCCAACAGAAGAACATATTAAAGCCATAAAAGAAATGCCTGTTCCATCAAACATTTCCGAACTTAGGGCATTTTTAGGATCTATTAGTTACTATGGCCGATTTATCGAAATGCTTCATGTAAAATGTATACCGCTGTATAGATTTTTAAAAAAGGGAAGTAAATGGGATTGGACTACAAAAGATACTCATATTATTAATAGCTTAAAAGATATACTAACATCCAACAATACCTTAGCCCATTACAACAGCAACCTTCCTATATACATAAGCAGTGACGCATCAGACAAAGGTATAGGAGCAGTTATGTTCCACAAATATGAAAACGGAGATGTGAGACCTATTGCTTATGGATCAAGAACATTATCAAACGTAGTACAACGGTATTCAACAATTGATAAAGAAGCACTAGGATTAATCTACGCAGTTATTAAGTTTCACCAATACTTATACGGTCGAAAATTTACATTACTGACAGATCACAAACCACTAGAACGTATATTTAGTCCAAACCGAGAAACACCTAAAATAGCCAGCAATTGACTTTTGAGATGGGCAATGATACTTAATTGTTATGACTATGACATAGAATATTTACCTGCAAAAGACAACTCTCCAGCGGATGCCTTATCTCAGTTACCGTTACCAGAAGAAGAGCCGTCAATAATTGAAAAGCTTGGCTTACCAAAATATTCACATTTACTTCATTTACGACTTAAAACTATACCTATCACCAAACAACGCTTACGAGAAGAAACAATTAAAGACTCTTTGCTAAAAAATGTTATAAAATATATAACATCATACTGGCCGGACAAAAAAGAAATTGACACTAACTTATATGCCATGCTTCTATGAAAAGAAACAAGAAATGTCATATGAAGACGGATTTGTGTTATGGAATGGTAGAATTTGTATTCCCTATTATTTACGCATTGAAATATTAAAAATGTTACACGATGGTCATGTAGGGAGTACTGCGATGCAATCCCTAGCTCGATTGCATGTGTATTGGCCGAATATAGATAAGACATTATCGAGTTTGGACAAAATTGTGAACGATGCCAAAGATCAAGAAAAACTAATAACAAAGTTCCAGTATATTCCTGGGGTATTCCCCCTGAACCGTGGTCAAGTATTCACATAGATTTCGCAGGTCCATTCCTTGGTTTTACATGGTTAATAATCATTGATGCTTATACTAAATGGTTAGAAGTATTGCCAATGAAGAGCACAACATGCACTAGTACTATAAAAAGATTACGAAGTATTTTTGCTTTATACGGATACCCCAAATATATTGTTACAGACAATGGACCTCAATTTATAGCTGATGAATTTAAACATTTTTGTAAATCTATAGGAATAGCACACATTAAAACCACGCCATACCATCCCCGGACTAATGGTCTCGCAGAGAGTGCAGTGCGAACTTTTAAAGGGAGAATGGAAGCCTCACATACAGATTTAAATGAAGCATTATGTAAGATTTTGTTCATTTATAGGAACACACCTCAGCATTCTACTGAAAGATCTCCTTTTGAAATGATGTTTGGACGAAGAATGCGTTCAACATTCGACTTATTAAAACCTGATGTTCGAGGAAACATGGAAAGAGCTCAGTTACGTCAACAACTGCAAAGTGATACTAAGCAACCTATGCCATTTCAACCTGGAGATTCTGTCTGGATAAACAAAACATTACAAAAGGGTTCTGAACCTGGTACAGTGACTTCTAGAACAGGTCCTTACTCCTACTTAGTGAATACAAATGGTACGATTAAACGTAAACATATAGACCAAATGCGAAGCAGAGTGTCTGATGGTAGTAAAATTTCATATTATTTGTCAAATCATAACCAATTTGAACCTACAGACCAAGGTGATTCGTTACCATCGACCTCACATGAACCAGAACAGACTACAGCTGGCCCCTAATTATCGTCGAGAAAATCGGAAAGAAAACGAAAAGCTCCTGAAAGATTTGGTTTTTAGTGTAGATACGTATAATATTATTATTATTTTTTTTTCAATTGTATTAGTTATATATTTTTTTTATTAAAAAGGGATGTGATGTAATAGGGTTACTAAGCAACAAGCAAGGCTGTAAAATAAAACATACAATAAAAATGCATTATTATTTTTATATAAAAAAACAAAGTCATATTATAAAACATATTTTATTCACAACAATAACATATAACACAATCAGATAAATTCATAATTTTCATAAAACTAAAGTATAATTTTTGTTACGTAAAAGAAAATAAATAGTTTAAACTTCTACCGCTGAATTTATTTCATGTATAAAAATTATAATTGATTCGTAAATTCATATAAGATAATTCACTGATTTAAATAAGGAAACACTTCTATTGATTCGAAATTCACATAAATAAATTAAGTAATAACTAAATCACCGAATTTATAATAACGACCAACACTATAACACAATAATACAATCACTTATAACACTGTCACTGACGATAATTTGATAGCAACGACACTTTCCGAAGTCGACTCGCTACTGAACCGCCGCGCCGATGTTTTCCCTTTTTATAGCAATAGTTGGCGCCAATATAACACAGATACAGTTGTCAATTGACATTTTGTATTAATTGATTTTATGATTTCCGGTTGAACATGGCTGTCAGTTGATATTCCATATTAATTAAAAGTGATTTTTCGTTTTTGCGCCGATAAATATATAATTTATAATAATATAATAATATAAAGACTACAACCGACTTTTACAACAGGCTTTTTCCTTTTCTTGCCAAGTTGAAGCATCGCTTTTTTTATTTTCAATAATTTTTTTTTATTCTCTACAAGTGAAATTAATAGCTCAGTTTCAACTTGAGAGAAATTCACACTTCTTTCACGCTTTCGTTTATTCATTTTTAAATAATGAAAAACTGATTTCAAGAAGTTCAATCATGAGCGTCTATTAAATATAACATACAACAAAAAAGCGCGAAAGTCGAAATAATTATGACATCCATGGGTTCATTTTACGCTAATTTGGAACGCAAACTTGTAATCATAATAACATTTGCCATCGATTTAATTACTTTTCATCACATTATAACAAAATTATATTCAAGAACATTAAAAAGTAAAATGTATCTTATTTTAAATAAAAAAATAATTAAAATATTTTAGTTTTCAAACTAGATTTTAAATAGCGATCATATGCGTATGTGTAATGAAACGCAAAAAAGCGACGTTGCCGTTCTGTAAAATAGCAAGTGGCTTGTAATGTATGTGCCGGTTAGTTTATCAGGTGGTTTAATGGTGAAACAGAAAAAATATATCAGCAACCGTTATCTGTTAGTGTTAAGTGACAGATTACTAACTGAAACTTTATCAGAAACTGGTGAAACTGGCCCTTAGTCTCCTAAAGTTAAAAAATTACTGAATAATTTATTGATGAAAATTCTCGTGTTTTTATGGTATATATAATAAATAATATATTTAGTAATTAGTTCTACGATTTATTAATTTAGCTGCCGTATAGTTCTTGTAGTTTTTCTAGTTTTCTTGAATAATACTCTTAACTAAAAAATAATGTCAGAGAGCAGTCTTGTTTTGTAACTCCATTTTAGGTTAAAACGAAAACGGGCAAAGCCACGAACTGTTTAAGCTAGATATCTTAATTTCTCACTAATTTATATTTTTTCAGAGGTCAAGCAAGAATACATTACAAATGGCACAAGAAAGTCGTATATCCATGTCCTCATTGCAAGAAGGAATTCTCGTAAGATTTCGTTTCTTTTTTCTGGAAAATATATATTTTAATTTCCATTACATTAAATTATAATAATATTGTTAAAGGCATAATATAATTTAGGTAAACTATTTAAGACATGACTGGATGTAGTCAAGCAATTTGCATAATTCTAATTGCGACAAAATTGAGTTTAACGTCCGTGGAATGTATTGACTGCTTGTGCTTGTCTAAAATGGCTGACTGGCGTATAATGAACTATAACAGTCATAAATAAATATATAAATATAGCTGTTTTTAAATTTAAAACTGCTTATACACCCATTACACAGACTTCTGCATTGACTTCTTCAATTATTGTAGGACAATAGAAATATTATTTAAGTTATATTCTTTATTTTATATATGTACTTTTTTAATAAAAACTTCAGTAAAAACTCTACGAAGTTGGGTCACATTCGCAAAATGCACCCATCGACGAACATCTGCAACTTGTGTGGTCACAGTTTTGTGAGTGTCACCGGCCTTCATTTGCACAAACTCATAACTCATAGCAAAGAGGTCAGTATTGTATTCCATCTTTTTGTTATTAATGATTATCTTGTAATTTAATTTTATAGTGGAAAATTATAAATTTATCACTTTAATTAAGACATGTATTAACGAATTGGCCAAATATTAATTGCATGCATTATGCTTAGACAAAAAAGAATATCTAGAGAAAAGAAAATAGAATATTATAATACTAGCGACTCACCCTCGCTTCGCTCGGGTTAGTCTCTAGGTGGGGGTACCTAGAGATTTGGCATAAAATTTTTACAAGCTTTGAATGTCTTACTTATTTATAGTATAACAACATGCGTGTACTGTCGACACTGAAAAAGTTACAATTTGACAACAAAATCCACATTAACAAAATGATCCGCCGTTTAATGAATTCATTTGTTACAAAAAATGTGATAAATAAAGAACCGCTCGACCGATTTTGTGCAAACTTCACATAAACCATCTACTAAACAGTCCGAACAAAGCCTAAACATTTGGTTTAGATAGGTGAGCCCGTTCTTGAGTTATAAAATTACAACGAAAAGTGGCATTGATTTTTATATATATAGATTAGCCGTTTACCGCCCGCTTCGCTGGCCGAATTGAAAAAGGAAATAAATTACATTTTATGTTTCATTTTTATTTATTTTTTTCATATTTTTATTATTCTCCTTTTTTTATTTTTGTATGAACATAAATAGGCCCCGCGGATAGAACTGTAAGCATCGATATTGTTTAGACTTACTCAAATTCCAAATTCCATCGATTTAGCCTGTATCTTCCATCCAGGTGATTTTTCTCACTAATATTCATTGTAACTTTCAATGCGCAATCATTTAAGTTAAAGTTAAAGTCGTTAAAATCGTTAAAGTTAAAGTCATTGCAAGTCTCATATGTGAAGTTGAAATCTGTCTGAAGTGCGACGAATTTAATAAAATTTAACAGATTAACTAAAATTTTCTCCGTGACATCAATTTTTTATAGAAAATTAATTGTTCATGTTTTTTATGAATTCTATTGGAATAAGTAACTAAATTTCTTTTCCACATCTCAAGTGCTTAGAAAATGCATTTATTATAATCTGTTACATTTCCGCGATCCCGCAATAAAAGAATTCGTCGGATATGTAGTCTGCAAAAGTAAAATGAATGTAAAATTCTTAGTCCGTTGATTGGATAGCTACATGTAAAGTTAAGTTTTGGAAACCTCTCAATGACTTTTTCTCCGCTGCCAAAAAGACGATTGTTGTAAGGAAATACACAAATATCCCTACATACACGAAGATCCCCACCAAATTTGGAGTCTGTAGAAGTTACAGGTTGGAAATTAAAATTTTAGATTTTAACACCTACCCCCGCAATTCCTGTCGGAAGTCGACTATATTAAAATCCATTTTGAGATGATTTTTATGTGAATAATAAAAATTCCTACCATATTTAGAATTTTTAGATGCTATATTTCGAAATTGATTTTTTTTAATTCTGAATGTAAAAAACCATAATCCGTTTAATATACTCTGTTGAAATCCATGAAAACAAAAGAATCAAGAGAAAATGCTTATCTTTTGTTTTTATTAGCGGGATAAATGTTCATAAAAGTAAAACAGCAATAAAAAAATGAAGGAATGTTGGAATTCAAAAAATAGGAAAAATGTAGGAAAAATTTCGCATCGAATGGTGGTAGTTTCATGTCGATACGATCAGTGGTTTATATATATATCTATATATATATATATATATATATATATATATATATATATATATATATATATATATATACAGATTAAAGTGACAGACATTCATATTTAAAAGATATAAATTTTTAAAATAAACGCTCAAGTAAAAAAGCAGTAATGCAAATAATAAAATAAAAGCCGTAAAAGTAAGAATAATATTTGTATAATATTCGATTTTTGGTGTATTTTGATTACAAGCATAATCAAAATAAACAAATATTAATATTATACATTACATTAATAATTTAATGTTTTAAGGAGGTAGAAGAAAACCCCGGCAACGTAGATCCGAGCAACCCGTTGTACTGCGCCGACTGTTGCGTACAGTTCAGAGACGACGACGCCTTCAATACCCACCTCGGGTCGTCCAACAAACATGCTGCGACTAATCGGTACGTCTGTTTGCTGCTTTCTTCTCTTCCCTTTCTACTTTATGGATGTATGTTTTGTTGTGTATACTGTGAAGTAAAAACTGAAGTGTGTTACTAATTTCAAATTAATAGCTTTTCTCTAAATACATATGAATATACGGAATATATGATTATAAGTATGACGGCGCATTCAGTGCGCCATCTGGAGGTTTTGGGTAAGCTTATCGGATTAGAGTGTGAAATCAAGCTTTGACAGCGCACTCTCGTAAAGCGTCGAATCGATGGCAGCAAGGTGATACAAACTGGCATGTTTTAAAGGAAATTAAATTAGAAAATAAAATTGACTATTTGAAAAAGAGAAAAGGGAATGTCAGATTTTGACCGCCCGTGCACGACGTATCATCGACGAATAACTTATATCCGAATTTGTAAATCATTATTGATAATTTAATGTTTTATTATGTCTACTTTGTATTTAGTTATGAGTATGTTAAGTTAAATTGACTAAATGTACAGACTGTATTCCTCGAAAGACATTAATAATCACGTCCACTACTATGACTACTTCTGATGTCTCGCTTCGCTCGGGTTCGTCCCTAGGTTTAGCGTCAGCACAGCCGGGTTTCACTACTTAAAATAAATAAATTTTCTACCTCCTCCTTTTTTGAAGTCGGTTAAAAAGTGAAATTAAAAACAGACGTCTCTTTGTACATAATTTAAATTAATATAAGTATTAAGATACAGTCTACCTTTATTTAAGTCCTACATAGGTCTAATCACTTTTAATTAATTTATTTTAAGATCCGCCTAGCGAATCGGGCCAGTTTTGCTAAGGTTTTAATCAGTGGCGTAACTATACTATATCTGGGGCCCGTGGTAAATTTTTCGGATGGGGCCCTCCGGCGTCCCAGTAAAAATAGTCATGTCAGAATTTAATTTTAAAAACCACAAAAACTATTAACAATATTTTGTGATTTTCTCACATCCTTTAGTGCCGGCGTAGTAGTCTGTATACTCGTTTCAGAGACCTTGTTGAAACCATCTTTATCTTCAACTAGCTGTTGCCTGCCAGGCTATCAATTATTTCGCAATGACCGCATTGATCGTGGAGGCGGCGGTGTGTGTATCTATATCCGCGACAACATTACCGTTAGTATTGTTACTACCTCCCCGTCTCAAACTACAGGTTATCTTGAATATATTTTCCTAGAGTTACTAATACACCACAAAAAAGTTCTCCTTGGAGTTTTGTATTGCTCTAATGACAAGATCAATTATTTTAGTGACTTAGAAAATGTTCTAGAGAGCCTGATCAACTACGTTCATGTGATTTGCATGGGTGACTTGAATACCTGTTTACGAAAAAACGATTCTCGTGCACAAACGCTAAACACATTTATTACATCTTTGAATCTCCATATTCTTCATATGACTTCCCCCACTCATCACTTCCCTAACAGGCCTTCCCTTATTGACTTAATTTTCACCTCTAACCCCACTTTCGTTATTTCCCATGGGCAAATGTCTGCGCCTTTCTCCCATCATGACCTCATTTACCTCGCTTATAAATTGCGTCCTCCTAAGGTTAGAGGCAGGATGTTTTTCAACGCAACTTTAAGCATATTAATCTGGAACGCTTAAGAGAAGATTTCAGGAATATTGACTGGTCACCAATACTATCTGCTTACAACGTGGAGAGTATGGTCAACTCTTTAACTACTGAATTGATTCGATTGTTTGATGTTTATACCCCTGTAAGACCAGTCCGCATGAAGAACGCTCCAGTTCCCTGGTTAACGCCGGTGAAGGTAAGAAGGACTATGGCTAAGCGTGATAGGGCCAAATTGAAAAATAAAACGTATCCATCTCAGGAGAGTTTACTAGCATACAAAAAACTGCGAAACAGCTGCAACAGAATGTGTAGGGATGCAAGGCGCCGTTACATTCACTCAACAATTCAAGATCTTTCTCAAACGCTAGTTTGGAAGTTCTTAGAGTCACTAGGTGTGGGCAAAACCGCGGACACTCGTCAAATCTCCATGGATCTTAATTCCCTTAATAGACATTTTACAACACCTCCCCTTACATTAAGCCCTGGTATCAAGTCTAGTAAGTACTCTTACGTATTTATCGCAAATTGTCCCACCAGACTCTTCCGCTTTTTATTTTAAATCAGTCTCCGAAGAGACCGTCAGGAAGTGTGTCCGATCCATCCACTAAAGCCGTTGGTAGCACCAAACTCAGCTTGGATATGATTCTTCCCGTGTTGGAGGACATTGCACCAGTGCTCACTCACATTATCAACACTTCACTGACCAGTAGTGTCTTTCCTTCACTGTGGAAGAGTGCTTTTATCATCCCGCTACCAAAATCTCCCAATCTTTCATGTGTAACAGAATTTCGTCCAATATCCATCTTACCCGTCTTATCCAAAATCCTTGAATCTTTTGTCCATAATTAACTTTACTCCTACCTCAATACAAATAATTTTCTTTGTACATTTCAATCCGGTTTGTTTTCGTCCCTTCCACAGCAGTGTTGGTGCGTTGCTGAATATATCGGAGGATATTCGGTTTGCGATGGATAATACCAAGCTCACCGCATTGATATTGTTAGATTTTAGTAACGCCATCAATTCTGTTGATTGTGACATTCTTCTTGGCACTCTTCGCGCTGTTAACATTTCTCCTACGGTCTTAGACTGGTTCCGCTCATACCTTTTCGGACGCCGGCAGTGTGTGAGGGCCAATGATCCCTCCTCGCCTCGACTTGGTTGGAACTCACTGCTGGTTTTCCTCAAGGCGGCGTACTTTCTCCATTACTCTTTTCTATTTTTATTAATAATATCTCGTATCATCTCTTCTGCCTTCCATCTGTATGCGGATGATTTGCAGCTATACCGTCATTTCGAGTTGACGGAGTTGCCCGAGGCTGTGAATGCCTTAAATAGTGATCTCGCCTCGCTGCTATTAGCAGAAGACTTGGGCTGAATCTTTCGGCCTCGCAATTAATCCAAAAAAATCTCAAGCTATTATAATTGGCAGTAGCCGCCTTAGGAATAAGATAAACTGGGATTTAATGCCTAGGATTTTGTACTCTGGGGTTCTTATTCCTTATTATGATAAGGTCAGAAACTTGGGTCTTCTAATGGACGGCAACATGACTTGGGCACCTCAACTCAACAAGGTCAGTAAGCGTATGCACTTCTCCTTTCATTCTCTTAAGCGTCTCCAATACTACCTTCCTTTCAAAACCAAAATTATGCTTGCGCAATCTCTTTTATTACCCATTCTCGACTACGCCGACGTCTGCTATCTGGATGTGACAGAGGAGAAATTAAATAAACTAGAGCGTCTACAAAATCTTGCTATCCGCTTCATCTTCGGCTTGCGTAAATATGACCACATTTCCAGTTGTCGTGCTCAATTGAAATGGCTCCCAGTCCGCCTTCGCCATGATATGCACATCCTTTCTTTTCTTTTCAACATCCTTAATAATCATCAACATCCCAATTCCCCTTCGTACTTCAGCTCCCGGTTTAAACTGCTCCCTTTTCCAGAACGTTCCAGGCGGCCATGCATGACAAAGATGCTGGATATTCCTAGAAGTCACACTACTAGGCTTATGCAGAATTCGTTTTCTGTACGTGCACCATCCCTTTGGAATAATATTCCTAAAGAAATCCAAATGAGTCCATCCAAAGACGCCTTTAAAAAAAGATTAAAGCAGCACTATCTGAACACATTAACATAGTTTTTCATATATCAGTTTTTGTTTATCCATTAACTGTACTTTTGTATTTTATTTGTAAGTATATTTATTTGTATATTTATGTGTATTTTTATTATTTTATTCTTATTTTATTCTTATTTTGTGTACCTATATGTTATAGTTTATTTATTTGGAACATATATAGTTGTATGTATGTATGTATATATATGTATGTATATATATGTATGTTTATATAACCTGCACATATGAACCCGCTACTGAATGATATCTTTCACATCCATAGTTGACAGAAAGAAATCTCTTGTAGGGATAAGTCCACCTTTGTCTATATCTTTTAATATTTATTTCTTTGTAAAAAATTTTAAGTGCAATAAAGAATATATATAATAATTAATTCCCATAATCTAATTAGCTTTTTTAAAAACGCATAGGCGAGATGGCATAATACACAAGAAACAACAAACGATGGTAACCAGCGCGCTATAAAGTGAGAGTTCAGGTTAACTGAACATTTAGGTGACCTAGACTACGCTGATGACCTGTGCCTGCTCAGTTACAAATATTTCATTATCCAAGCCAAATTAGACGATCTGCAGCGTGAGGCGATCCTCGATGACCACATAATCAACACCTGGAAGATCTAGACTCTCTACCACTGATATAGAGTATACCTATAGAGTTCGTGTAAAAGTTCACCGACCTTGGTAGTTTCGTGTTGGAAACTGGAAGGACTGAAGAGGATATCGCTTGTAGAGTATCCAAAGCTCAGGTGAACTTCGCGTAGCTACGACCAGTATGGCAGTCTAGGAAGCGGACACGCAATAGATCCAAGTCTTCATAAACCAATGCCTACGATAAATTCTTAATATCTTCTGGGCCGAAAGGATCTCCAATGAAGAAATTAAAAAAAGGTCTCTGTCATGAAACGCCGATCGGTTATCAGATCAAGCGCCGGAAGTGGACATGGATCTGCCACACTGTCAGAGGAGCTCCCAACCACATTCCTAGACAGGCTCTGAAATGGACTACGCAAGAGAAGACAAAACGTGGCCGTTCCAAACACACCTGGAGGCGTTCAGTGGCAGCGGAGTTGAAAACGATCGGGCTCACATGGTCAGAGGCTAAGCGCGTAGCCCATAACCGAACGCGATGGCAGAGTACTATAGAGGCCTTTTGGCCATAGGATACTAATATCAAGTCAACGCGTACAAAGTTGATTTTATTCTTATAATTGTTAATTATCGATTTACATATAAATTTTTGTAATCCGCGATTTTTTAATAATGACCGGTTTTGAATGTTTTAAAATTTTAACGAATTTTTTGAATTTGTGCCTATATGAAATTCTTTACTTAAAAAAAATAAAGTTTTTAAGTGCTTAGGTACAAAATTTTGTTAAAAATGTTAGAATTTTTTGAGCTCACGGCCTCTTGGGCCGGGGTCCTCTTGGGTCGGGGGCCCGTGGCATTTTGCCACCGCTGCCACCCTAAAGTTACACCACTGGTTTTAATGTTCCGAAAATAATAACTATGTAAATAAAATTAATCTCGTTAAGTCGTTATGATTATTCTCAATGAATTTAGAAATAGAGTTTATTATATTTTTGGTGTTGTTTAGATCATTAGTCCAAGCGAACATAGACATCAAAAACGACCCGAACGCGTTCCTGCGCGAGGCGGCGCGCCTCCCCGACAATGGTATCGTCAACACCCGCCGCGCCATCTCCTTCAACTGCGACATTGTGAGTATTATATCTAAGACATAATACATGTAATCTATACGAATATTATAAAGCTGAAGAGTTTGTTTGGTTGGTTGAACGCGCTAATCTCATGAACGACCGGTCCAAATTGAAAAATTCTTATTGTGTTGGATAGTCCGTTTATCGAGGAAGGCTATATTACATCAAGCTACGACCGGAGCGGAGCATCTATGAAAAATGTTACAAAAGCGAGAAGTGCGGGTACCATACCGTGCGACTCAGAAGGAATTTGGTTTTCGTTTTTCCTTAGAACGCGTGCAAAGCCGCGGAGAATGCTGTTATAAATAAAAATTAATCGCCAAAGGAAGTTACGGTTTAATTTCGTATTAATCTTTAGACTAGTAATATACCATCGTTTGCTTTGCCATTCCAGAGATATCTATACTAATACTAGAAATACCCGCGGCTTCGCCCGCGTTCATTTTTTAAATGGCTACTAATCTTTTTTCAATCACTGGCAATCGGTTGATCTGTAGATTGCCTGAAAACGCTCTACAGTTACTCTAGCTATTTCAGAACCCATCCTTAATATACTCTCTCCCGCTCTTGGAATACCCTCCCTCTCCCCATTGCTCGCTGTGCTGCACTTTATTTTATAAGAGCCCTTACACCACCTTAATCCGGCCCTGTAGAAAAAACATTTAAGCGGACTTTCACCAACAATTAACCACCTTCCTACCAAATTTAAGGTTCGTAACACAAAGGATGAAGGACTTCCAAATACAACAACATACAAACTTTGTTCCGTCATCGTATTTTTTTCGTAGTCAATCGTACTTTAACGTTGTAGTCGATGTTCTGCGTGATTAGGTTTATGCAGTAACAGAACGCAGCCCTATAAAGCTGTCATGCGCTCACTGCCCGTGAGTTTTGCCCGTCAATTTTGACGGAAACTGGAGGGCAGTTGCAATCCAGAGTTACACATTTGAACGCGCCGCGAACGCACGTCGTCTAACCAGACGCGACCGCCACCGCAGTTATCGAGAAATACCGTGAACTACTATTTAGCATCTTCTCAACTCCACAACTTTGACCTGATGAGCAGAATCCTACTAGCTGGTGTGCCCAATCGATAGTGGAAGTCATCATCGATTCTCTAAGGTACGTGAGGGCATTATATTTTGTTGTTGCGTGCCTATTAACGTCCTGAACATCGATTACAACGGCAGACTATTCCTGGTCTGACCCAAATGTGGCAAGAAGCCACCTATCGTTTCGTTTGTTGAGGTGTGTTTGCTACAAACTTGCTATAGCCATAAGACTTCCTCGATTCGGCCCTGTCGCAAAATTCATTCTTTGCGGATGTCTACTAACTATTAACTATCTCTAACTTTTAAACTACTTTCCTGCCAAATTTTAAGTTCCTACCACAAAAAATTAAGGCTTTTCATTCAAACGTTCGAGAGTCCTTAGACCACCTTAATCCAACCCTGTCGCAAAATTCGTTCTTAGCGGACGTTTATTAACAATTAACTTCCTCCCTGCCAATTTTTAAGTTTGTAGCTCAAAAGATAGAGGAATCTCATACAAACTTGCGAGAGCCCTTAGACCTTCTTAATTCGACCCTGTCACAACATCCGTCCTTAAGGGACATCAACTAACTTTAAACTACCTCCCTGCCAAATTTAAAGTTTCTAGCATAAAAAAAGAAGGAAATTACAAAACAACAAAAAAAAATAAAGTTTATAATTAATAAATAAAAAATAGGGGTTGATCGTAGAGGGTTGAAGATTTAGGGTTGTATGTTTTTTTAAGGTTGTATCATAAAAAAATAAAACATAAATAATTTTTCTAAAAATTAAAAAGAAAATTAGGGGTGTACTACCCTTAACATTTAGGGGGATGAAAAATAGATCGATTCTCAGACCTACCCAATATGCACACAAAATTTCATGAGCCATTTCGGAGGAGCTTAACTACAAACACCGCGACACGAGAATTTTATATATGTATATATTAGATTATAAAGAAGAAGAGTTTGTTTGCTTGTTTATTTGGTTGAACGCGCTAATCTCAGGATCTACTGGTGCGAATTGAATAATTCTTTTTGTTGGATAGTCCGTTTATCGAGGAAGGTTATATATAGGCTATAAAACATCACGCTACGACTTATAGAAGCGGAGCATCAAAGAAAAATGTTGCAAAAATGGGAATTGCAAGCGTTAGTTCTGCGAGGTACGTGTGACTCAGAAAAATTAATAATTTCGTCAAGGGGTACGGTAGACTCGATCGAAACCTTACCTGAAGAATAATAAAACATACAAACATAAAGATTTCGAGTCGACAAAATATATCCGCAAAATTCGGATTGTCGAGTATTTTGTTTAATTCTAATGATGCTCGCAGACAAATCGAAGTCGCCATATTAGCCACTCTAGCGAAACGTCACTGACATCGGATGACACGTCAATATGCAAAGGGATGCATTCATACAGCCAAAAAGATTTACTTTTAAATGTTAGTGTAAATAAATAAAATAAAAATTAAATAAAGTAAATCCTTAAATTTTTTGCGTTTACAAAAACATAAATATCCTATAAACAATTGCAATAATTTTAAAAGTATTACTAATAAAATCATATCACATTCAGTTAAAATAAAAATATAAAATCTAATGTTATATATAATATGTCGTAGGATTATTTGATAAACCGAGTTTTTGCAAAAACTATAGGGATATCGCGAAAACACGGATATAAATATAACTTTGAGTATACTTATCTCTGATTGGCTTGATTTTGGGTTATAGGCCAACTCTTATTGTAATTGGTTCCTTGTACATTTGAAATATTTTGTCATAGAGTTTTAAAGCGTAAGAAATGACAATGTGGTAGGAATAGGATTTTTTAAAATATTTTAGTTAAAATACAAACTTTGGACCTTTTAAGAGCTACATTTCAATCACAGAAAGTGTATTAAGATAAATAAAAAAACGCGCCAAAAAGGATTGACAAGAGAAGCGTCAAGTAGTCAACCAATCAGATAACACGTTGTTTTGGGTGATCCGATTGACCAATAAGTGCGCTATCGCTAGAATATATTATAGATATAAAATATTATAGCAAAATACATATCTGGGTACCGTTAAACGAATAATTAACGCGTTAATCGCTAAAATCCGTACAATAAATATCTTGTGTGTCTGTCAGTGCAACAAGTACCTGCGCAACGACACGCAGGCCACGCGCCACTACGACGCGGAGCACCCCGGCGCGCCCTACCTCAAGCGCTACATGTGCGACATCTGCGGGCACAAGACGCGCGTGAGTCACACTTGCTACTTACCGCGAATATTATTGCACACTTTGTATATTTATTGTGCAACATTCATAAAGTGTGAATGCAAATTCATTGAGACTAGATTTAAAAAAAGTAATAAAATGAACCAATAATCTTAATTGTTTTTATTTTTCAGCTACATGCGAGCTTAGTGGTGCACATGCGCACGCACACGCAGGAGAAGCCCTACGCGTGTCCGCACTGCGACCGCCGCTTTAGTATACAGAAAAATCGGGATAGACATATTGTAGTGAGTTATACTAGCGTTTCTTAAATTTGTTTTATTGACAGAAAAGGTGATATTGTCTTAAAGCATAGATTACATGAATTTTATAGAAAGTATATAACAAAAACGCTAACAAAAAAGAAAGCTATACTACATTTTAACATGCTGCGTGAACCTTTTGAAAATATCGTAAATAATACGAGTATAAAATATTTTAATACAATATATATTATTTATACATATTATATTATGTGACATCCATCTAATGTTCAGATTAAACAAATATTTTTTTCAGGTACATACAGGTGAGAAGCCATACCAATGCTCGCATTGCAGCCGTCGTTTCTCGCAAAAGAACACAGTCAAACTCCACATTCAGACGGTACACTTGAAGATCCCCTATCCACCCTGGAATAAAAAAACTCGTAAACGCCGTAGGGAACTAGAATCAGCAACCCCCTCTCCCCACCCCCACTATAAAGTAAACCTCAACACCTCTCATGGGAATTACCTAAGTGCATATATTGACTCTACAAATAAAGCCTGTGGTTCGTATTAACACATAAATTACTAAAATATGGTTAAAAATCCAAATAAATGTGCGACAAACTGAAAAGATAGTTTCATTTATAATAAAAAAAAACTCTTTCACTACATTAACTTTCTGGTATTACACAAATATAATTTAGTAGAGTATTGTATGAGCGCTCGGTCAGTCAGTAATGTAAGGAAAATAGTTGTACTGAGAAAAGAAATAGATAGAATATACAAAATGCAAATAAAAGAATCAGCGTTACCAATAGAAGAGGAATATGACTGGGATATTGTTGCAAGTAAATTAAGCCAAAGACATAGTGCACTTGAATATAGGTCTCTTTGGAGACTATTTCTTCATCCTTCTATTAACAAGAATGTCTGGACTAAACCAGAGCATATGGCATTACAAAAAATTGCTTTTGATCAAAAATTACAAGACTGGGATAAAATAGCATCATTACTTGGCACTGGCAGAACTAATTATCAATGTTTTGTGTACAGAACAAATATGAGTAAAACATTTACAGGTAAAAGATGGTCAAGAGAAGAAGAAGAATACCTTAAAAGACTAATAAAATATTACAAGGAAGATAATTATATTCCTTGGGGTAAAGTTGCCGCTTCAATGGAAAATCGAACCAAAATACAACTTTATAATAAATTTTCTAGACTTGAAGAAGTAAGAAAAGGTAGATTCTTACCAGAAGAAGATGCTGTAATATTAACATGTGTTGATAACTTTGGATTAAATTTTAAAAAGTTGACAAAATTTGTACCAGGTCGTTCTGTTACACAGTGTCGTGTTCGTTATCAAGTTTTAGCCAAAAAACGAATATCAACAGTATGGACAGTAGAAGAAGATATAAAATTAATACAATTAATGGCAAATAAAGATTTATCTATCAACTACTCCAGTATAACTAAACATTTGCCAGGAAAAGATAGGCAGCATATAAGGGCTAGATTATTTGACCTTGGCAAAATGGATGAGAAGAAATCGTCTACGTCTAGGTGCTTTAGAAATATCTGATATAGATATTTCTAAAGCACCTAGACGTAGTGCCAGGCGTTTAGGCCATGGACACTCCTCAGAAGATTTAAGTAGAGCTATAGAAGGCTTGAAATCCAGATTACAATCTGAAGTAATTGATAAGAGAAAGAAAAAAATAAATAAAAATTCACCTGAAGATGCAATAGAGGATGCTATAATAGCTACACTTGTAACAGAAAATGTGAGATTAGAAGAAGCAAAAAAGGCCCAACCATATCCAGAAGAATCTGATCATGAAGAGAGTAATTCTGAAGAATTTAAACAAAGCTGTAATGTTCAAAATTTAAAAAAATTACTAATTTTATTAAAAGCCAAGTTAAACAAAAACAAGTTTATGAAGAGTCAATATAGTAAAATATATAAAGGACTGTTAGACTCAGAACAAGATGTTCTTACAGTAAAGGTCAAATCTTATTCAAAACAGAATTTAGAAAAACAAATAACTATGGCTGGAACCCCTGATATTTGGGGAAATGTTAGCTTAGGCCCATTATCATATGTGCTTCCTCCTCATTATTCTACAATTACAGGTTGTAGGAAATTAATGTCATATGTATCTTCGAGGGCACATGCAAAAGATATATTAAATATTAATGTTGTGTTAAGAAGGAATGCTTTGTTAAAGGAGGAGACTTTTATCTTAATGGAGAGATTCAACATTTTATTTCTTTGGCCAATGCTCCTATCCAATGCAATAGCTGGAGAGACTTTAAATATAAACCAAGATAATCCTCCACAAGAATGCCCTTTAAATACACGATTAGAGTTTCATAAACAAGCTTGGGATATGCAAGTGCCATTACACAAATTAAATAAACATGAAAATCAAGCAGATAACGACGAGTCAGCAACAATAGATGATAAACTAGACACGAAAAATCTTAATTCTACTAACATGTAATTTTATTTAGAAATAAATATGTGAAAAGCCAGCTGACTAATCATTTTTTTCTTTAACTTTGAAGAACACATTACAATAATTAACAAATACCTAATCAAACAGTTGAGTCAATCAGCTGACAATTTTTATAAATTTAAGTTTAAAATAATTATACATCAATTAGTTATGAAAGTTTGATTTGTATTAGCTGCAAGCACCAATTTCAAAAAACTATATATTGAGTAACTGATATAATACGAATAGATTTTTCACTTTTTATGTTTTTTTTTTCAAATTTGAATTTTTTTAAGCCATTAATTATTATGCTATATTAATGTAATCTAATTAATAATTATTTATTACCTATGTATATTTTTTATGTAAAATTATTTTTAAATAAAAGATCAAAGTAAGAAGAAAGTATTTTTTAAATATTTAAACAAAGTATTTAAAAATTCTGATATGTAATCTGTGTCCCAAGATATTTATTTATTTATGCTAATTGCTATTACTTATTAGTATAGCCGCCACTAGTAAAAAGGAATCAATAAAACCAAGTACATAATTGGATTTCCTGTGAAAATGGAAAATTTTTCCGAAATAAAAAGTATCTTAAGTCACGACGAGTAATAAAAAATCGCTACACAACATTTGGTTAAAATCGGTCCAGTACTTTTTGTGTTATATGTACAAATAGTCATTGTTCTTTTATAAATATTACATTTACAGCTTTTCTCTAGGTACTTTGATAATGTAAGTGTTTATAATATTAAAATACTAAGGACTCTCCCTCGCTTCGCTCGGGCTCGTACCTATTCGTTTCCATTTAGCGCGAGCAAAGCTGCGGGTTCCGCTAGTGCTTTATACATACAAAGAACTAAGCATACATAGGAATAGAAACAGACCGACATACAGTGGTAACGATTTTTTTTAATACTATGTAGTGATTATGTATATGTATAAATTTTTCAATTAAGGGATCTGTTTGTAAAATATTAAGTTGATAAATAATAATTAATAGTTTTTTTGTTATTTATAATTTTGTCTTATAATGACGATTTACTATCTTTTTAATAAAAAACAAGGTTTCTAAACTTGACAAATATTTTGACGTTTATTAGCAAAGGTTAAAAACATTAAACAACAATTAATGTTTGGTGTTTTGTGGCTTGCAGTTTTATTATACTTAAAATTTGTAAAAACAATGTAAAAATTAATTAAAAATATGTTTGATTTAAAGGCATGTACGGTATGCTTAAAAGCAAATGTTAAAATTTATAATTTGAATTTAGATCGATTAAGATATGAGTATAATTTAGTGTCAGGTTTAATGGTATGTTGTTTTTATACATTTATTTAGTATTTAAATTTAAATATAAAAGATATAACTGTATGTGTGTTCTTTTAAAAGAAATATCGGGTTGGCTTTAGTTAACGGCCGCACGATTTTGGTGTTTTGCGGTAGTGGGGGGGGGGGGGGGGGGGAAGGGGGGAGGGATGCCCTACCCGATGGTATCACTCCCAGGGTGAGGAAAACAGTAGTTTTTCCAAGTAAAAATGGTTTGGTAAGTAAAATGGAACGTAACTAAGAGTGAAAAATCATTATAAGTTTGAAAATAAATAACACAAAATAAATTTCAAATCAATACAAATAAAATTGAAATTACAATTAAAAATATTAAAGTCGCCTATGTTTGTGGTCATGTTCTAACCTAACCTAACCAATCTGGCCTAGTAATGCTTAAATGGTACTCGACTAGCCAACCTAGTGTTTAGCTTAAAGTCGCTTATGTTTGTAATCATGTTCTAACCTAACCTAACCAATCTGGCCTAGTAATGCTTACGGTACTCGACATATACAAAAACATAAAATTAAAAAAATCATAATAAAAAAACTACTGGTTTCCTCACCCTGGGAGTGATACCATCGGGTAGGGCATCACCCAACCCATCGCCCCCCCCCCCCACCACCGCTAAACACCAAAATCGTGCGGCCGTTAACTAAAGCATTCCCGAAATATCCATTCAATTCCTAAGGACTCCTTACTTATACATTTATATACATAACCATGTTTTTTAATTTTAATAAAGTTGACAAAGTTCAAGTTAATTCTTTGTAAACAATGATTTAAAAATATATATAATGTTACCAGTAAACTACATTTAAAATGAAAAAATAATTTGTGTGAAGAGAATATGTAATAACATATTATAAGCCTGTGTAATAGTCAATATAATAAGTCAATATTACAATATTCTCTATTATTTTAGACATACAGTCAAAATGGCTTACCTGAATATTTATGTTATCAGTGCATGACTTATGTGAGAAATTTTAAGAAATTCCGTGATAAATGTCAACATTCATATTATGCACTGCAAGAAGTGTTTCAGAGAGAAAAGAAGGTAAATATTAGTTATTAAATATCTATATTACTTAAAGTATATCTATTGTAAAAATAATATTTATTAAACTCATTTCTTATCAAATTTAGTTATATCCATTTTTTGCCAATAATTGCACTTCTTATATTTTAAGATAACTGAATCAGTAATTGAAGAGTTAAGCCATAATGTAATAAATATTGAACCAAATCTTTCGTATCTGGCACTAGATCATTACAGAACAAAGTGTGAATATGTTAGATCTCAAACAGAGAAACAACAAAAAGCTGACTTAGAGGTTTATGACTCTATACCCATTTTACAATTTTCTACAACTTCTGATGAAGTAATATTTGAAGTGCCTAGGAAGAAAACTAAAATTTGGGAGGAACTTGACGACAGTATAAAGCAGGAAGATGATTCCCTTATAAAACCTGATGAAACTTATGTATCTGAATTAACTGAACTGTATGAAAAAAAAGATGATGACTATTTTGATGAGTTTGATGATTGTGAGACGCAGAATGAATTTGAAGATGACCTGGAAAAGTTAGATGTACAGGTTGAAACAAATGGCCTGAATCATGAAGAAGAATATGCAACACTAATCCCTATAACCACTAAAGAAGCCGAGGCAGCAGTGGAAATATATAAAATGCTTTTCCAAGGAAAGTTTTCATGTGAAGTGTGTCAAAAGACCTATAATAGTCAATATAGGCTTAAAGCTCATTTAAGAATGCATGATATGGTAAAAATACTATTGTATTTACTTTCTTTTATCTGTCATAATAGGAATTTAAGTAATCTGATTATGTACTACTAAAGCCTTAAGCTAAGCTTTGCATTTGTGTTAGTGCAATGTATGGATAGGTGCTGGGGCGGCTCTAGCTCATGTAGCGCCCGTGTGCAATGAAACCCTGGCGCGCCCCCTAGGCCTGCCCCCCCCCCCCCGTCTCTTGTTTTAAGTTTTATGGACAGCGAAACAGAAGCGATATGTATCGAATTTCTGTTTCGCTGCCCATAGAATTTACAACACAAGGCGTAACTCTATCGCGGTTTTGCCGCACGAGTTCCGCGGAAGTGCGCTGCGCTATCTGGCCGCTTCTAAACTTTAAATACGTAAAATAAGGTTGATTTCGAGTTGAAACAAAATGTTCGAAAAAGGAGCCGCCCATAGGGCGCTCGCGTTTGATAACTGCCGCCACCGCGCTGCTTCTGTCATATTATTGTTGTACCATGATGGTCCAAGACGACGCTCTTAATCGTGCAATGCTGCCTAAGGGCGCCGCAGCGCCCCTTGAGACGGCGGCGCCCGTGTGCATTGCACACCCTGCACTATAGGTTAAGCCGCCCCTGGATAGGTACAGCATGTGGGGTAGCACATTCTGTGCTTGGTTTAAGCCTATTTTTAGTGGTTTTTGTGTTTGATTTTGGCTATCATTCTGAGAACTGTTCCAATTTTTTCAATACTTCATTTAAATATTACAAAAATATACAAACTAAGTAACAGAAAAAAAATTCCAGTTAACTATTGGCACATTTTCATGTTCATTGTGCAAAGTTTACTACAAATCTGAATTTCTATTGAAATCTCATATGACAGAAAAGCACATGTTCAAATATTTGTGTAAAAAGTGCCCTGAGGTGAACTTTGACAGGTGAGTTAATTTAAACTTTTGATTACAAAGAAATTATTTCCTTTTTACAAAATATGATTTACCTACTTCTGTGTTATACCTAATTCTATTTTGTCTACTATTTGGTATATTTATGTAAGTATTCAACTGGTATATTTTAAAACCATTACCAAGACGAGAACTTAATAATGAAATGGCTATTACTATCATTTTATTTTTTGTGAAAATAATACCTATATTCTATTACAATTATTAACACATTAAATCCCCATTTACTGATTTTTCTAATGAATATAATAAACAATACATTTTGCTTGTTTTCATAGACATTCAGCCAAGCGACATTATTATTGGGGGCATTTTACTGAAATATCACCAAAACATACTCCCACAACCAGACTAACCAAAGATAAAATGAAGCATAAATCTGCAATACGGCAATTAATACCTAAGATTGGAGATCCAGATGACTTCCCAATATTATCTGCCATCACTCAAGAGGAACAATATGCATTAATAACAGACAGACAGAAAACTAAAAACTACATAGATTCCCCCTATAAATGTGAATATTGCTTCAAAGGTTTCAGAGTTGCATCAACATATAAATTACATTTGAGGAAACATGATCCGGTGAGTTTTCGTAATAAAAAATTATGCCTGAATATTAGTAGTTTCTAGCTAATCTCACTGAAAATATGAGGAGCAATATGAGGACATTTTAATGTTAGTATATAAGTGCCTTATTTATGGTTTTACTCAATGACACTTTGATTTCACACTCGTTATGTGGGACTCACCAGCTTAATATAAGCCATTACTACCCACTAAAACCCAACGGACCTCACCCGTCCTCATGGGGCGTCGCAGGATTGCTTACGCATGCAACTCCGACGCTCCGAGTCTTCCATAGGTCTTCCAAAGGTTTTCCAGGATTATGTGGTCATCGGGCATCGCCTCACGCTGCAGATCGTCTAATTTGGCTTGGATGATGACATATTTGTAGCTGAGCAGGAACAGATCATCAGCGTAGTCTAGGTCACCTAAATGTTCAGTTAACCTTAACTCACTTTATAGCGCGCTGCTTACCTGTTCAGTATATTATGCCATCTAGTACGATGAGGAACAGCAGAGGTGAAAGATGATAGCCCTGCCTCACCCCCGCGTGCAGTGATGTCTTCGTACATCATTCGATCATCATGCTCTACCTTACTAGAGTATTTCTTGTAGATAGTCTTTAGCATGTTAATAATCTTGGGTAGTACTGGTATCTCGTCTAACCGGGACCAAATTTTGGACCAATGGACTATGTCGAAAGCATATTCGAAGTCAATGAAGGTAAAGTACACCTGGCGTTGCCGTTCTTCCTCCACGACGATTTGGAGAGAGTTTATTTGGTCCGTGCACGAGCGGTTTCTTTTCTTGCAGCCTTGCCTACTTGGTTAACAAAATTAGGAAATGGCGACAAAAAATAATACAGCAATCATGGTCACGGTAGAGACTAAGGTGTTAGACGTCACAGGGAGTTATATACTTGTTACAGACAGTGCCTACCCACAATTTACAAAAAAAAATTCAATTTATAATTTTGATATTGATATTTAAAACTGTAAAAAACATATTTTGAAAAGAGCAAGAGCTGAATTTCTTGCTAGTTCTTCTCAGTATCAACTGCATTCCGAACCGGCAGCAGCTTCAGACAGACAAGTAATTTAAATTCTAAAGTTCTCATATCCCTTAACTGCTTGCCGAACCTGTAATAACTTCAGACAGACAAACTGACGTACCAAATAACATTAACTCAATTTTATAGTTCATAAATTATAATTCAAAAGGTAAACTTGTAGGTGTCTATGTGAATAGAGCATAGTTAGATTTGATTAATATTATATTTTCAATTTTTAATTTTTTAGTTTGCAGTAGTGTTGCTTAATATTTAACTTTAAAATAATCAAAATACAAGTTGTTTTAACTCTTTAATTTTCTTAAAACTTATATTCAAATAATTTAATAAATAAATAAATAAGCCTTTCATTCAGACCTTAAACAATAAGTATAGTAACACTGTGATTAATCCTAATAATAAAAACTATTTGACACCAGCAATAGTATATATATGTACTAGCGACTCGCCCTCGCTTCGCTCGGGCTCTTCCCTAGATTTAGCACAGGTAAAGCCGCGGGATCTGCTAGTAATGCATATAAACCTTCCTCTTGAATCACTCTATCTATTAAAAAAAACCGCATCAAAATCCGTTGCGTAGTTTTAAAGATTTAAGCGCACATAGGGATATAGGGATATAGGGACAAAAAAGGCGACTTTGTTTTATACTATGTAGTGATAGTGATACATACATGCACACATACATATACATGCATATACACACATACATACTCACATATATGCATATACATACACACGTACACACACATACATGCATATACATACACACATACACATAGTATTATAGGTAATCTATAGGTTGTGGTCTGTGTGCCCTTCGGCATAGGCCTCCTCCAACTCTTTCCATAGCACTCTATCCTTGGCGGACCTCGTCCATAACTTTCTGCCTGTCCTTACAATGTCATCACTCCATCTTTTCTTTTGCCGTCCTCTTTTCCTATTTCCATTCCTTGAGTACCAGGTTATTACCCTTTGACTCCACTTATCCTTTCCTCTTAAAGTGTGACCAGCCCACTTCCATTTTAATTTCTTGATTTTAACTGAGACATCTGCCACCCCTGTCGCGTTCCTTATGTCTGCGTTTCTTTTTCTATCCTTTTTCTTAATACCCAGCATGCTTCTCTCCATTGCGCGCTGACATATAGCAAGTTTTTCACACTAAGTTTTTGTAAGAGCCCAGGATTGGCAACCATAAGTCAACACAGGCAGAACACATGTATCGAACACCTTCTTTTTAAGCGTTATGTTAAATTTTTTATTTTTCAATATTTCTCTGAGAGACCAATAGCGTTTCCATGCGTTGGCTATCCTGCGGTGAATCTCCTTCTCGTGAAGGTTTCTCATGGTAATAATTTGACCTAGGTATATATATTCATCCTGATACTCAATTGTTGTGTTGTTCACTTTTATCTCGACTTTTTCACGATTGGTCATAAGTTTGGTCTTGACAGCGTTCATGAGTAACCCCACCTTCTTGCTTTCCTTGTTGAGATCCTCAATCATATCTTTCAACTCTTCTGCAGTATTAGCAAACAAGACTACATCATCTGCGAACCTTAAATGTGTCAGTCTAGCTCCGTCTATCAATATACCCACTTCTTCCCATTCCAGCTGACAAAACACATGCTCTAGAGTGGCTGAGAATAGTTTTGGTGATATAGGATCGCCTTGACGGACACCTCTTCCGATGTTTATACTATTTCCTTTTTTCTCTAGGAGGATTCTTGCTGTGCATTTTTTATAAACATTTCTGATGAGTCTTATATACTTATTTTTAACACCTTGTTCTTGTAGTGCTTGCCATATTGCGTTATGTTCCAGAGAGTCAAATGCCTTGTTATAGTCTATAAATGCCAAGTATATAGGTATGTTGTACTCTTCGTATTTCTCTATTATTTGCTTCACAACATGAATGTGGTCTATAACTGAGAACCCTCTTCTGAACCCTGCTTGTTCAATAGGCTGGGCTTCATCTAAAGCTGTGGACACTCTTTTGAGCAGAACTTTGGAGAAAATTTTATAGATGTTGGACATAAGACTAATTGGCCTGTAATTATTAATGTTATAGATATCTCCCTTTTTGAATAAAAGTTTAATGTTTGATTCGGTCCACTGATTAGGAATGTCTTCAGTTTTCAAGATTTCGTTAAATAGTTTTGTTAATATTTTTGTGATTACTTCTTTGTTGTAGAAAATTACTTCGGTTGAAATGTTGTCGGGTCCAGGTGATCTATCTTTTTTCTGTGTTTCAATTGCTGCTTCCACTTCTCTGGTAAGTATTTCAGGTATCTCTTCTTTGTCGCATGAAATGTCCAAGTCATATCCTTCTTGTTGCCTTGTATATAATGATTTATAGAACTCTGTAGCTGTATTAAGTATGTCGACTCTTTTAGTATTATCTCCTCCAGTTCTGTTTTTAAGTTTTGGGATCCATTCTTTTTTGTCATTTAAGTTCCTTTTTGCTTTCTTTATACCACCTGTTTTAACAATGTGTTCTTCAATTTCTTTTAGTCTGTAGTGTTCTCTGTGTTTTCTCATTTTTTCGCGAATTGTTTTGCTTATTTTTGCTATTTGCTCTCTTATTTCTTTAGATTTGTTTTTTATACCTAAAAGTCTCATTCTTTCGTTAAGATGTTCTCTTATGTCTTCATTTATATTTTGGTTATTAGGTTTTCCTTCTTCAATACTCTGAAGTTTTAAAGATCTGTCTATGTAGTTATATTTTTCTTGGATAGTTAGTTGTGTGTTTTGTTTTTCGTAGTTACATAGAAATTCTTGTAAGTTAGCCTTAATAGTTTCGAGACCCCTGGTCCCTAATACTCGCTGTGAAGTGTGGTATTTAATTCTTGATCCTTTTTGAAGTTTTGACTTTAGCGTTGCTCTCACTATTCTGTGGTCTGTGTTAAAGTTGAATTTATTAATAATACTTACATTATCAAATCTGTTAGGGTTATTAGTTAATATAAAGTCAATCTCATTTTTTATTTCTCCGCTAGGAGATATCCATGTCCATTTTCGATTCTTGCGTTTCTTAAATTTGGTGTTCATAATTACTAGGTTATTTTCTAAAGCAAAGTTGACTAACATATTACCATTTTTGTTTCTTTTCCCACCAGTATGTTGTCCCATGATTATGTCTTCAAAATCTTGTCGAGTGCCAATCTGAGCGTTAAAATCTCCCATTACAATCAAGTTTTTTCCAGCATATATTTATTTCTATTGTTTTATTTAAAATATTGTAAAATTTTTCTACTTCCTTTAACTTCATAGTATCTGTAGGTTCTGTAGGGGAGTATACCTGTATAATTGTCCATTTTTCATTATTTTCTTGAAGTGTCATATTCAGAACTGCAATTCGTTCTGATATTCCCGCAAATTCTGTTATGTTTCTTTTATGTATGTCTCGTACCATAAATCCTACACCATATTGCCCCGGTGTTTCTCCTATATGACAGAGTAAGAAATGTCCATAGTCTTCAATTTTCTGGCCTTCTCTTCTAACTTCGCTCAAACCAAGTATATCCCATTTTATATTGTTGAGTGCTAACTCTAGCTCAAGCAAGCTTTCCCTAGATTTAAGCGTCCTAGTGTTTAAAGTGGCTATATTAATATGTTCAGGTTTTCCTTCTTTTTCTTTTGATTGTAAAGTTGGAGGGTAGTGGTCAATTGCCCCACGGTGACCAGCCGGCTTGGGGATAGTATGTGCGTTACTGTTACATGTTGTGAGTTGATTACCGGTGTCAAGTTTTTCCTATGTTCTAGTGTAAGTGTTTTTCTCTGAAAGCGAGTAGAAGCGTGCACGCATGTATGAAAAAGCATTAATTTTTTTTGATTTTAGGGTTAGATTCGCTTTCTTCCAACTTTTTTTCATTTCTATCAATTTGACTATGTCCAGGAGAAGCGGAGGCATTTCTTTTTCGTTTTTCTGTATCCCTGACTTTTTTGTGACGCCGTTGAAGTTCTTCTTTGGTTAAATCTTGAGTAATGTATGTATTGCTAGGCATTTTTCTTTTGTTTCGTAAAATCTCTATCTTTTTCCTGAGTGTAGTGGTGGCAAGTAATATTGGTCTCACTTTTTTATTATCTATTTTTTTCCCAAGACGCTGAACTTTGACAACTTCTCCCATTTCAAGATTCACATCTAAGTCATGTATTGTTGTAACGGCTAAATCTAGTAGATTTTCTTCGCTGTCCCCGTTAGATTCTGGTATTCCGTGAATTATTATGTTGTTTTCTCTAGCATTAAGTTCAAGGCGGTTGACTTTCTTTGTTAAAATTTCCACTTCATTCTTAAGTCGCAAATTTTCCTGTATAATTGGTTTTATCTTCTCATCTATGCTTAAAAGCACGTTCGCAGTTATTGTTTCAGTTAGTGTGCTTGTTTGTTTATCCATTTCTTCTTTCAGTTTATTAAACAGCGCTGACATCTCTATTGACAATTCTGAAGACATCCTGGATCGCAGATCAAAACTGTAATTTTTTACTGGTGTGTAATAGATTTTATATTTTATTCTTAAGTTGGCAACACTAGTAGTATTAATCTGAGGATCGCTAGTCTGTGGTTCAATTTAGTATTTGTCAAAACTACGATGGCGTTTCCTTGTCACACTATAACCTTAACTTATAGATTTCACTTTTAATAACTATTTGATTTTAATTTCTAGATTTGTACTTTCTTTTAACTGAATTTACACTTGCACTGTCTTAGTCTTCCTATTATACACTTTTTGATGGCGTATACGTTTTGAACTCAATTTTCGGAATATTAACTACGGAGCACTCTGATTGACGTCTACACGTTGTGGTCCTATATATATTCAAATAATTACTTAATTAAATTATAATATATGAAAGCTTAATATTGCTTCTACAAATTTATCTTTTAATAATAGCAACACAACATAATATTAATTTAACAAATATTATATAAAAAATTGTAATAATTATAATTTACCCGTTTTGCTCCATGAGATGGGGCATTATCATGAAGCAAAATCACTTTGTGTTGCCTTTTTCCATGTTCCAGTCTTTTTTTACGTAATTCTTCATTTAATCCGATCATTTGCTCTTGATAACGATCAGTGTTAACAGTTTCACCAGGTTTTAGAAGCTCATAGTAAATAACACCCTTTTGATCCCACCAAACACAGAGCATTGACTTTTTTCCAAAGCAATTTGATCTTGCAGTAGATGTCGATGCCTTAACAGAATTAATACACGATCTATGACGCTTAGGATTATCAAAATACATCCATTTTTCTTCACCTGTTACTATTCGATGGCGAAATTACTTTCTTTTGTTTCTACTGAGTTACACTTCACAAGTGATATTTCAGTCTTCTAGCTGCCTTTGATTCAGTTGTTGATCGGAACCTATTTTCCCATTTTATGAATCTTTTTCATAACTTTTAAACTATTGATTGACTTCACATTTAATTGATCCGCAAGTTCTTTGAGTTCGAGGGTCATCTTCATCCAATAAGGCTTGCAATTCATTGTCTGTGAAATTTTTCGGTGGTCTCTCATGCTCTTTGTTACTCACGTCAAAATCACCAGTTTTAATTTTTTTTAACCACTCGAAACACTGTGTTTTACTGAGAGCATGTTCACCGTAAGCTTCTATAAGCATTTGATGCAATTTTGCAGCAGTTTTCTTTTAATGAAAATAAATGCTGTCCGCATATCATAGTTTGTAGACACACAACTCGCCATGCTGAAGGTTATAAAAAAAATACTTCTGTAAGAAACTGGAGTTGTTGTGAGTTGAAAATATTCGTCAGCTGTTAGAGGAAGATGATGGTGCTGCAGAAGGAGTTTTACGATGCATAAACTGAAGTCGGGCTCCACCTATAAGATAATTCCGGTTTCATACTTCTACACCTATGTATATTTCTGCTTGTATGAAACATCCTGAGATCAGCTTGCCTTGTGTAATTAAATAGGATTAATTAATAAGATTGCTTTCTTTCTTTTGGAAATAAACTGGTGTCATGTACAAATGTTTATTTTCTTTACAGAATATCTCTGGCAAGTTCCAATGCGATGTTTGTAAGACATACTGTTCAAACACTGTCAAGATGTATAAACACATGACTCGTTGTCACTTATTCAAGTATACTTGTCAAATGTGTGGATATGTGTGCTTAAACAGGCTAGTATATAATACTCCTAGCGAATCACCCTCGCTTTCTCCCTGCCTATGTTAAGGTCTGTAACACAAAAAAAATCACGAGAGCCATTGACCTCATTAATCCGGCCCTGACGCGAAATCCGTTCATAGCGGACGATTATTAACTATAAACTACCTCCCTACCAAATTTCATCTTTATACGTCAAGCAGTTCAAGTCATTCAGGTAAAAGGTAACTTGTGTAATCTTGCTTGAAACGTCAAGACAGCATTTTTAAAAAGGCCTTTTAAAAGTTATTTTTCTTAGGGCCAGTTTCACCGGTTTCTGATAAAGTCCCTGATAGCGTATCCGGAACTTATCTGACGGATGAACTACAAATTTCGGTTTCACAAGTCTTGAATAGTGGTATCTGACAGTTAAAGTGGCCGGTAATTTATCAGCCGAATCAAGTGACCGTTAAAGGTAGTATCTGGTAGATAACTAAAATGATTCGAATGGAGGGCGCGAATAAAAATATCTGTCATTTATTTTTGGTAATAATATCATACTCTTTATAGTAGTCTGCAGCCACAAGATGGATTTGTTTGAATTTTTAGAAGACGAATTTGATGAATATTATAAACATATTTCGCGACCTCATAGGAATAGAGTAATCCGCCCTAGACCAAATTATTTTATATTGCTCGATGAAGATTTTAGAATTCGATTCTGTCTTACCAAAAGGTCTGTACAAAATATTCATACGTTAATAGAAAGTGATATAAAGACTACAACCGACTTTTACAACAGGCTTTTTCCTTTTCTTGCCAAGTTGAAGCATCGCTTTTTTTATTTTCAATAATATTTTTTTTATTCTCTACAAGTGAAATTAATAGCTCAGTTTCAACTTGAGAGAAATTCACACTTCTTTCACGCTTTCGTTTATTCATTTTTAAATAATGAAAAACTGATTTCAAGAAGTTCAATCATGAGCGTCTATTAAATATAACATACAACAAAAAAGCGCGAAAGTCGAAATAATTATGACATCCATGGGTTCATTTTACGTTAATTTGGAACGCAAACTTGTAATCATAATAACATTTACCATCGATTTAATTACTTTTCATCACATTATAACAAAATTATATTCAAGAACATTAAAAAGTAAAATGTATCTTATTTTAAATAAAAAAATAATTAAAATATTTTAGTTTTCAAACTAGATTTTAAATAGCGATCATATGCGTATGTGTAATGAAACGCAAAAAAGCGACGTTGCCGTTCTGTAAAATAGCAAGTGGCTTGTAATGTATCTGCCGGTTAGTTTATCAGGTAGTTTAATGGTGAAACAGAAAAAATATATCAGCAACCGTTATCTGTTAGTGTTAAGTGACAGATTACTAACTGAAACTTTATCAGAAACTGGTGAAACTGGCCCTTAGTCTCCTAAAGTTAAAAAATTACTGAATACTTTATTGATGAAAATTCTCGTGTTTTTATGGTATATATGTTACTGTAAAAGCCCGAACGACGGTAATACCTAAGATTTTTAAGTAAATCCTAAGATGTACCACCCCTTAATGGTAAAAGTCCGAACCGTTCTATGATCAACGTTTATTTCGGACTTTTACCACTATTCACATAGTAAGTCTTAAGATTTACCTCAAAGACACGGTAAATGTTGAGATAAACAATACTTGTTCGGCGTATGGCCTTGTACTCGTGGCATTCTGCAGCCCTTCGCTACTCGTTCCATCTCCCTCTACCGTCTACGCTCGCCTTAGTCAATCGTTTGACACGTTAAAACTTTAATTCAATTCCTGTTTGTGTTTTCTAAGTCTAAAAGTAATTTATAAACAAAAAGCGAGTTTGAATTGTTTTATGTTTGCGTTTTTAGTGTCTGGAAGTAATTTTTAATGAAAATTAGTGTAAACCATAGATTTTATGAATTGATGGACGAAATCGTGGCAAAGAATTAAGAAGTATGCATTGTTTTATTTCCAAAACCAACATTTACCAACCGTTACTGGTAAAACCTAGCATATACTAAATTATAATGGTAAAAGTCCGATCAAATCGTTTCTTTTTTACATATTCTTACATTTACCGACTCGTGTTGGTAAACCTTAAGATTTACTGGTAGAACCTAAGTTTTACCAATATTCGGGCTTTTACAGTAACATATATAATAAATAATATATTTAGTAATTAGTTCTACGATTTATTAATTTAGCTGCCGTATAGTTCTTGTAGTTATTCTAGTTTTCTTGAATAATACTCTTAACTAAAAAATAATGTCAGAGAGCAGTCTTGTTTTGTAACTCCATTTTAGGTTAAAACGAAAACGGGCAAAGCCACGAACTGTTTAAGCTAGATATCTTAATTTCTCACTAATTTATATTTTTTCAGAGGTCAAGCAAGAATACATTACAAATGGCACAAGAAAGTCGTATATCCATGTCCTCATTGCAAGAAGGAATTCTCGTAAGATTTCGTTTCTTTTTTCTGGAAAATATATATTTTAATTTCCATTACATTAAATTATAATAATATTGTTAAAGGCATAATATAATTTAGGTAAACTATTTAAGACATGACAAGGATGTAGTCAAGCAATTTGCATAATTCTAATTGCGACAAAATTGAGTTTAACGTCCGTGGAATGTATTGACTGCTTGTGCTTGTCTAAAATGGCTGACTGGCGTATAATGAACTATAACAGTCATAAATAAATATATAAATATAGCTGTTTTTAAATTTAAAACTGCTTATACACCCATTACACAGACTTCTGCATTGACTTCTTCAATTATTGTAGGACAATAGTGTAATATATGTGGGTAGAAACTACATTGACACTCTGTAATATGTATATATAGGCGGTATTCCATCTTGTCGAATGAGTTTGCAATAAACAGTCAACGAAGTACCTACCTGTGTTTCCTTTGTCTCGTAACGTCCAAATATTTCTCAGTGGCGACGATCGAATTTACGTGTGCAAGTTAGTTAATTGTAGTGATAAATAAAATGTCGATCGGTAAAATCGCGGAGTTTAATGTGCGGACGGACAATTGGCGGTTATATGTCGAGCGTCTAGAACAGTATTTTATTGTTAATAAGATAGCAAACGAACTAAAAGTACCGACATTAATCACCGTAGTCGGATTAGAGTGCTATGAATTATTGGTCGATTTGTGTACTCCAGATAAACCGTCAGCTAAAAGTTTCGAACAGCTGACTAAAATACTCGAAAAGCATTTGCAACCTAAGCCGAGTATTTTGGCGGAACGGTTTAAGTTTCGACATAGGAAGCAAATGAACGGTGAAACGTTGGCAGAATATGTAGCTGTATTGAAAAAGCTGTCTAAAACCTGTGAATTCGGGACTTGGTTGGAAGAAAGCCTGAGAGATCAATTAGTCTGCGGTATTCAGTGTGAAGCGATACGGCAGCGGCTATTTCAAGAAGAACATCTGGACTTTGCGAAAGCGTATCGTTTGGCTGTTAGCATGGAGGCAGCCGAGAAGGATGCAGCGGTAGTGGAAAGTCGGGTTGTGGCGCCGGGCGGAGTGCCGGCGGTGACGGCAGTGTGTCGGGCAGCGGTAGCGGCGGCCGCGAGCGGCGCGCGCGGTCGGCGCGCGGTGCGGCCGGCGCAGGCGGCGGAGTCGTCGCGGAGCCAGGCGGCGGCCGCGGCGCGTTGTCGCGCTTGTGGCGGTCAGCACGGGAGGTTCCCGTGTAGATTTGCGCGCTATGTGTGCAGGGCGTGCGGGCAGCAGGGGCACCTACAGCGGGTGTGTCCTAATATGACACGAGCTTATAACATCGAGAATACGACGACAGCGGCAACAGCTACAGACAGCGAAGAGAGTGACGAGGTAATAGTAGTTGAACTTAACCAATTAGCACTAGAACAATGCAAACCATTCATGGTGACCTTAAATGTTCAAAATAAATATATTTCCATGGAATGTGATACGGGTAGTGCAGTGTCGTGTATTAGTAGTGAATTTTATAACAAATATTTATATGATTTAAAATTACAAGATTGTAGATTAATTTTAAAATATTACACCGGGGAAACGGTACGCCCGGTCGGGGTCATTAAGCCTCTGGTTAAATACGGCGGGCGAGAAAAATATTTGGATCTTTATGTAGTGCGGGATGCTAAGTCTGCTTTATTGGGGAGGCAATGGTTATTAGAATTAAACATAAAATTACCTAAACTAGAAATTGATGCTGTGAATTTTATAGCAAATAATATTTTTAATATCAATGATTTCAGTTCCAAATATTGTGAAGTATTTGCGGAGGGCCTCGGACGGTTCACCGGTGGCGCGGCGAGCATTCACATACGAGAGGGAGCGCGGCCGGTGTTCATGCGCGCGCGCCCGCTGGCGTACGCGCTGCGCGAGCCGGTGGAGCGCGCGCTCGAGCAGATGGTGCGCGACGGCATCCTCACACCTGTCGAGCGCTCCGACTGGGCCACTCCGATAGTGCCAGTTATGAAGAAAGATGGTAATGTACGGATTTGCGCTGATTACAAATTAACACTCAATAAAGTAATCGAGATTGACCGTTACCCGCTACCTCGTACGGAGGACTTGCTCGCTCGGTTACACGGGGGCGAGTTGTTTACTAAGATAGACCTTTCACAGGCCTACGCACAGATTGAATTAGATGAGAGTAAGAAATATACAGTCATAAATACGCACAAAGGACTTTTTATGTTTAATCGTTTAGTGTTCGGGTTATCATCTAGCCCAGGCATTTTTCAAAAGCGTTTAGAGCAACTATTTTCCGATTTACCATACGTAGGAGTATTTTTGGACGATATAGTAATAACGGGGCGGAATAACCAAGAACATATTAACAATTTACACAAGGTATTTGAGCGATTAAAAGTTAGCGGCCTCAAAGTAAAGAAAGAAAAATGTGAGTTTTTCCAGGAGTCAATTTGTTATTTGGGGCATGTTATTGATAAGCGGGGTATACATACTAATCCTGAAAAGGTTAAGGCTATTGTTAACACCTCCGCACCCACAACTGTATCTGAGCTTAGGTCTTTCATAGGTATGGTCATGTATTACGCTAAGTTTATTAAAAATGTAAGTACGATTTTAGCACCGCTATACAATCTTCTGCGGGCTAATGTCAAATTCATATGGAGCAAGGAATGTGAAAGGGCTTTCCATATAATAAAGGAAAAATTAAGTTCTAGCGAAGTATTGGTACATTACTCAAGCGACTTGCCGCTAATACTGACAGCGGACGCGAGCGGGGTAGGGGTAGGCGCCGTCATCTCACACAGTACGCCCGAGGGCGAACGGCCTATAGCTTATGCATCGCGTTCATTAACGGCAGCCGAACGGGCGTATTCACAAATTGATAGGGAAGCTTTAGGAATTATATATGGAATTAGAAAGTTTCATCAATACCTGTACGGGCGGCGCTTCACATTAAGAACTGATCATAAGCCACTTACTTATATTTTTGGTAATAAAATAGGCATTCCAATAATGGCAGCGTCGCGGTTGCAGCGATGGGCTGTATTGTTAGCGGGATATAACTATGCAATAGAGTACATCTCGTCACAAAAAAATTGTGCGGATGCGTTGTCCAGGCTGCCACAGATCAGTGTCACCGATAAAGAGGTCAAAGAAAGTACGTACTTAAATTTTGTCGAGACGTTCTTGCCCGTGACTAATGATGATATAAGAGCGGCTACTAGCAGGGACGCATTGCTAAGTAAAATAATTTTATACGTTCACTCGGGGTGGCCTTTGAACTGCCCGGAGGGTGAAGAATACAAGCCTTACTACAATAAGCGTAATGAAATATATATAGATCGAGGCTGTTTAATGTGGGGCTATAGGGTTATAGTACCAGCTTCGTTACGTAGTGTAGTATTGAAGCAACTTCATGCTAGTCACATGGGCATTGTCAAAACTAAGGGTATAGCGCGGAGTTACGTATGGTGGCCGAATATAGACGTCGACGTGGAAGCCGTCTGTAGGCAATGCGACACGTGTGCGGCGGAGGCCCAGGCACCCCCGCGCGCTCCTCCAAGTCCTTGGACTTACGATTTGCGTCCTTGGAGTAGGATTCACTTAGATTTCTTAGGCCCGTTGGGTAGTAAAACGTTTTTAATATTAATCGATTCTAGTACAAAATGGCTGGAAATATTTGAAATGGCTCGAACGAACGCTGCATCGGTCATAAAAATTTTAAGGGCAACTTTTGCACGTTTCGGGTTACCAACCGAGGTCGTGTCGGACCAGGGACCTCCTTTCACAAGTTACGAGTTCAGAGATTTCTTAGAAAAAAATGGGGTCCGTCAATCGTTTTCACCTGTTTATCACCCGGCATCTAATGGAGCCGCGGAAAACGCAGTAAAGCTTTGTAAGCGTGTGATTAAAAAGGCCATGCGAGAGGCAATCGATGTAGACGCTGCTCTTCAAACTTTTCTGCTGTCATATCGAAATAGCGTGCATAGTAGTACCGGCGAAAGCCCTTCCATGTTGCTTCAAAAGCGTATCCTTCGCTCTCGGTTAGATCTTCTGAGAGGCGAACGTGCCCGTGAGGACAGCGTGCGGGACGCGCAGGCGCGCCAGGTACAGTATGCGGGTGGTGTACCACGTAATTTACACATAGGAGACCAAGTTATGGCTAGAGGTTATGGTAGTAGGGAAAAATGGTTAGACGGAACAATTATAAGTAGAGAAGGTTCCCAAAGGTACATTATCGAAAGCGGTAACGGTCAAAAGTTTCATAGACATATGGATCAAATAAAGCGCAAATCTCGTTATTCGGGCGTGTTGAGCTCGGCAGGTGACGAGGAGGTCGTCGAGCAACCAGATGATAAAGAGAACCTAGAATTAAATACGGGAATAGAGAAGACAGGAAGTCGTATCGGTGAGGAGGATGATAAGGGTATGGCTGATAAACATGCAGATGACAATTCACTTAATGAACCTTGTTCTCCAAATAAGTGCTCGCCCAAGTCACCGCTGAATCGTCCCAGGCGCCAAAGAAAGCCTGTTTTTAGATATGGAATAGATGCCTAAGTTCGATGTTTGTAATATATGTATATTTAATTAGAATAGTTGTATTTTAAGTGGGGAGGTGTAATATATGTGGGTAGAAACTACATTGACACTCTGTAATATGTATATATAGGCGGTATTCCATCTTGTCGAATGAGTTTGCAATAAACAGTCAACGAAGTACCTACCTGTGTTTCCTTTGTCTCGTAACGTCCAAATATTTCTCAAATAGAAATATTATTTAAGTTATATTCTTTATTTTATATATGTACTTTTTTAATAAAAACTTCAGTAAAAACTCTACGAAGTTGGGTCACATTCGCAAAATGCACCCATCGACGAACATCTGCAACTTGTGTGGTCACAGTTTTGTGAGTGTCACCGGCCTTCATTTGCACAAACTCATAACTCATAGCAAAGAGGTCAGTATTGTATTCCATCTTTTTGTTATTAATGATTATCTTGTAATTTAATTTTATAGTGGAAAATTATAAATTTATCACTTTAATTAAGACATGTATTAACGAATTGGCCAAATATTAATTGCATGCATTATGCTTAGACAAAAAAGAATATCTAGAGAAAAGAAAATAGAATATGGACCGTTTATTTTGAAAGTGGTGTAAGTCCATTTTTGAGAAAAATGAGTAATGAGTATCACGTAATTCATGCCTAATTTAATGTAATTTTTTATATATAACTAGTCCGTGTTTAATTTCTCAAAAAAATCTCATGTTTTGTACAACTTAAAATCGGTCGGTAAATGAAATTGCATAATCATCGATTATGAAAGTGGTGTAAGTCCAATTGACAGAGGTAGGTTATAGGCATAGCAGATGGATGACGATCAGTGTTTTGTTATTTTTCATTTATTATTTGTTATTTTTAATTTTGTGTACACACCACAATATTACTATAATGTAATAGCGCAATGTAGAAAACAGGATAAATTCATTTTATATGAAATGAAACGGGAGAATTTTATTTTAACAAAAAATCTCCAAAATGCAATTAACAAACAGATTTAAAAAATACTAATGGGGAACAGGTCAATTGGTTGCAAATATGTTGGTTGAGGTTCCTCAAAATTGCACCATATACCATTTTTTATAAACAAAGATGATGGACGCAGAATTTAAAATTATCAATTTATTACCTCTACTTCCTGGAAGACCGTTAAAATTTGAATAAATCGCCCTGGAGCCGTTGTACCAAAATGCCAGACCTATTATTCCAAGATCCCACTGCATGATTCTGCAGGTACGCGTTTTTTTGATTAAATTAATTTTAAATGAATGTTGAGGAAGCATTCAATGGATTAGCGACAGGTTGCCAGTAAAAAGTTGGCCGCAATTACCTGTAATTAATTCATGTATAATTCATTTTCTGGTGTAAATTGCAGCTATATGTTTTTTTAATCAATTTTACGTAATTTTAAAGGAAATGATGTAAAGAATAGAAAAAAAAATGGTTGCCAGCTCCCAGTCAGCCGCAACGTTAGGGTTGCCAGGTGTAAACAGGTATATTATTGTTAGTTATTTACAATCATTTGTTTTTTTTTAAAATAAATATTACAAAATTAAGTTTTATATTACCTGTTCAGGATAATGCATGGTTGCCAGTTAAAAAATGGCCGCAACCAGAGGTTTCCATGCTTTCTTTTAATCAACGGTTATTCCTCTAGGTAAGTGTGAGTGCAAAAGAATGGATTGTACGTGATGTAAACAAGAGTACAATGTAGTGTAGATGTAAATCTAGTATTTTTCTTTCATGAAAATAATTTCGCGTGACAAAAGAACAATTTTTATTGAAAAAGTGGTCTACGAAATCTTTGCAGCACTTCGATGATGCTTTATTTGTTCATTCAATATTCATGTATTAGGTACATTTTCGTTATTTTTTAATGAAGAACTAGTTACTTTCTTTTTATAATAAAATCTTATCAGAACAGGTAATATAAAACTTAATTTTGTAACATTTATTTTTAAAAAACAAATGATTGTAAATAACTAACAATAATATACCTGTTTACACCTGGCAACCCTAACGTTGCGGCTGATTGGGAGCTGGCAACCATTTTTTTTTTCTATTCTTTACATCATTTCCTTTAAAATTACGTAAAATTGATTAAAAAAACATATAGCTGCAATTTACACCAGAAAATGAATTATACATGAATTAATTACAAGTAATTGCGGCCAACTTTTTACTGGCAACCTGTCGCTAATCCATTGAATGCTTCCTCAACATTCATTTAAAATTAATTTAATCAAAAAAACGCGTACCTGCAGAATCATGCAGTGGGATCATATTACGTACGTAAAATATAAAGACATGAAGCAGCTACTACCCTATATACCTCCGGTGCATCATGCATATTTTGAAACACTACCACATGCAGAGAATAAGTAATTTCTTGTAATCAGTATCTTGTAATGACAATGTAATTGCCGTCTAAAACAAAATTTTATGTGTTGTTATGCGTAGTTGTAAACAAAATTATATTAAAATGAAGTATATTTTAAGCGATATTTGATTTTTCAAAATTGAAATTAAATGATTTTTACAATTGTCTAATTTTGAAAGTGGTGTAAGTCCATTTACAGCACATAAATATGTGTTATCGTAGTCTAATTAGCCAAAAACAAATTTATATAAACAAATTAAATGTTGATAAAACAATAAAAACAATGCCAGACTTCATATGATTTGCCTGTATTTTTAAATCAACAAATATAGTACCTACCTTTAATTTTCTCAAAACAAAAGAAAATGGACTTACACCACTTTCAAAATAAACGGTCCATATAATACTAGCGACTCACCCTCGCTTCGCTCGGGTTAGTCTCTAGGTACCCCTTTGGCATAAAATTTTTACAAGCTTTGAATGTCTTACTTATTTATAGTATAACAACATGCGTGTACTGTCAACACTGAAAAAGTTACAATTTGACAACAAAATCCACATTAACAAAATGATCCGCCGTTTAATGAATTCATTTGTTACAAAAAATGTGATAAATAAAGAACCGCTCGACCGATTTTGTGCAAACTTCACATAAACCATCTACTAAACAGTCCGAACAAAGCCTAAACATTTGGTTTAGATAGGTGAGCCCGTTCTTGAGTTATAAAATTACAACGAAAAGTGGCATTGATTTTTATATATATAGTTATAGACTAGCCGTTTCCCGCCCGCTTCGCCGGGCGAATTGAAAAAAGAAATAAATTACATTTTATGTTTCATTTTTATTTATTTTTTTCATATTTTTATTATTCTCCTTTTTTTTTATTTTTGTATGAACATAAATAGGCCCCGCGGATATAACTGTAAGCATCGATATTGTTTAGACTTACTCAAATTCCAAATTCCATTGATTTAGCCTGTATCTTTCATCCAGGTGATTTTTCTCACTAATATTCATTGTAACTTTCAATGTACAATCATTATAACATTTCCGTGCCTTTCTTCCAAAAAATAATAATAATTGACATGAAGAAAAAAATTTGAAATGAGCATTGAAAGTTTTAGTTAAAGTCATTGCAAGTCTCATATGTGAAGTTGAAATCTGTCTAGGTTCAAGTGCGACGAATTTTCTGTTAACTAAAATTTTCTCCGTGACATCAATTTTTTATAGAAAATTCATTGTTCATGTTTTTTATGAATTCTATTGGAATAAGTAACTAAATTTCTTTTCCACATCTCAAGTGCTTGGAAAATGCATTCATTTTAATCTGTTACATTTCCGCGATCCCGCAATAAAAGAATTCATCGGTTATGTAGTCTGCAAAAGTAAAATGAATGTAAAATTCTTAGTCCGTTGATTGGATAGCTACATGTAAAGTTAAGTTTTGGAAACCTCTCAATGACTTTTTCTCCGCTGCCAAAAAGACGATTGTTGTAAGGAAATACACGAATATCCCTACATAACTACACGAAGATCCCACCAAAATTGGAGTCTGTAGAAGTTACAGGTTGGAAATTAAAATTTTAGATTTTAACACCCACCCCCGCAATTCATGTCGGAAGTAGACTTTATTGAAATCCATTTTGAGATGACCTTTACGTGAATAATAAAAGATTTCTACCATATTTAGAATTTTTAGAAGCTATATTTCGAAATTGAAATTTTTTATTGTTAACACCCACCCCCGCGAACCTTATTGGAGGTGATTCATTGTAAAATCCGCTCTAAGATCATTTTTATAATTATTATTATATATTAATTAATGTAAAAAACCATAATCCGTTTAATATACTCTGTTGAAATCCATGAAAACAAAAGAATCAAGAGAAAATGCTTATCTTTTGTTTTTATTAGCGGGATAAATGTTCATAAAAGTAAAACAGCAATAAAAAAATGAAGGAATGTTGGAATTCAAAAAATAGATAGCCATAAACCATCTAGGAAAACTTTCGCATCGAATGGTGGTAGTTTCATGTCGATACGATCAGTGGTTTAGGCGTGATTGAGCCTCAAACGAAGACCATTTTCATTATATATATATATAGATTATGTATAAAAAGTTGTACTCATTTCAAAAAATCGTCGTCGATCGAATCATCGTCGTGCAATTTGCAATTGTTGAGGTTTGAAACTGAAACTTTTAAGTTTTATTATATTTTATAGATTAAAGTGACAGACATTCATATTTAAAAGATATAAATTTTTAAAATAAACGCTCAAGTAAAAAAGCAGTAATGCAAATAATAAAATAAAAGCCGTAAAAGTAAGAATAATATTTGTATAATATTCGATTTTTGGTGTATTTTGATTACAAGCATAATCAAAATAAACAAATATTAATATTATACATTACATTAATAATTTAATGTTTTAAGGAGGTAGAAGAAAACCCCGGCAACGTAGATCCGAGCAACCCGTTGTACTGCGCCGACTGTTGCGTACAGTTCAGAGACGACGACGCCTTCAATACCCACCTCGGGTCGTCCAACAAACATGCTGCGACTAATCGGTACGTCTGTTTGCTGCTTTCTTCTGTTCCCTTTCTACTTTATGGATGTATGTTTTGTTGTGTATACTGTGAAGTAAAAACTGAAGTGTGTTACTAATTTCAAATAATAGCTTTTGTCTAAATACATATGAATATACGGAATATATGATTATAAGTATGACGGCGCATTCAGTGCGCCATCTGGAGGTTTTGGGTAAGCTTATCGGATTAGAGTGTGAAATCAAGCTTTGACAGCGCACTCTCGTAAAGCGTCGAATCGATGGCAGCAAGGTGATACATGTTAAATTTACTTGTAATTATTAATTACTTAGGGAACTTTAAAGAAAGTAACAACGTGTTCGGCTGTGGCACAATGAAACCAAGGAAGCGGAAGTCATTTTATTGCAAAGATAAAAGAAAACTTACAGATCACAGATAATATAATAAAGACATTAACAGATTATTTTGTTAAACTATTTAATTTATTATAACATCCTCACCTAACAAAATAATCTATCTCCCAAAACAAAAAAACAAAAAAAAGTTTATTTCCTAACTAACTGACATTTATACATATAATCATATATTACCATATTATATAACTAAACTTCAGATATGCCTAATAATTTTAAAAACTTGTAATGTTTATTTGCACTTAAACTTTTTGTTAATATGTCTGCTGGCATTTCCGAAGTTGACACATACTTAATTTTTACTTTACCTTCTGAAACACATTCCCTAACAAAATGATGCCTTATATCAATGTGTTTGGTGCGCTTATTATGAAATAATGGGTTAGTTGCTAACTTGATAGAGCTTTGATTATCACTATACAAACAAAGAGACATATTCTCATTTGATACAATCAATTCACTCAATAAACTTTTTAGATATATTGCCTCTTTACAGGATTCTGATAACGCCATGTACTCTGCTTCTGTACTGGACAGAGCAACTGTTTTTTGTTTTTTAGACTCATATGAAATTACAGAACCTGACATTATAAAACAAAATCCAGTGTAAGACCTCCTATCTAAAGTGCAAGACCCCCAATCGGCATCAACAAAACCATAAAGATTACAATCTGTCTTTTTATATACTAAACTATAATTCTTAGTTTTCTTTAAATATTTTAAAAGACGTTTTAAATGTTTCCAATGAGTTTCATTAAAGTAGTTATTGTACTGGCTTAGAAAACTTACACTAAAAGAAATGTCTGGCCTGGTAAGTACAGACAAGTACATTAAGCTACCAATCAAATGCTGATAAGGATATTTTTTATCATGTTTGTTTACTTCCTTATCCAATTTTAAGTTAATTTCCATTGGTGTGTCTGAACAAGAACAATCTGTCATACTAAATTTCTTTAAAATACTTTCTATAAATTGCTTTTGATTAACAGTAATACAATCATTATGAATCTTAACATCCATTCCCAGACAATGTTTTAACTGACCTAAGTCTTTTATTCTAAATTTTGTTACTAACTCATTTATCAATATGCTATAAGTATTCTCACAATTATAGAAAACAAAAAAATCATCTACAAATAGTGCTACATATATCTTTACATTTTTCTTATTATATATAAATAAACATGGTTCATAGTTAGACTTTTTATATTCTAACTGTAAAAGACATTCTTCTACTCTAGTGTACCAGGCTCTGGCTGACTGCTTTAAGCCATAGACAGCCCTCTATAATTTTAAAACTTTATTATTACAAATTTTAATATCTGAGCACTCTGGTATTTCCATATAAACTGTTTCATTAAGAAAACCATTAAGAAATGCAGTGGGTACATCAAGGTGATTTGACTTTAAATCTAGTTTTACACTTAATGCTAACAATAACCTTAAAGTAGAATATTTTAACACTGGTGAGAAAGTCTCATTATAGTCAATACCCTTTTTTTGAGTAAAGCCTTTCGCAACAAGCCTAGCTCTAAATCGCACTTCACCTTCACTGTTAAATTTTTTCTTAAACACCCACTTATTTTTAACAACAGTACAGTCCTTTGGCCTATCCACTAGCTCCCAAGTGTCATTATCATGAAATGATTTAAGTTCCTCTTTCATAGCACACTGCCACTGTTCTTTATCAGGTCCACTCATTGCATCACTAAGAGAAATATGATAACTAGACAATTCCACGCACATGTTTGCATTAATTCCATAATAATCTGGTTTGCGTCTAACACGTTTTTCTGGTAAATTAATATCATACTGCTGATTAACATGGTCCCTAGCTTCTGGTGACAAAGACAAGGTGTCAGCATAACTGTCATCTGTGTCACTTGATGAATTCTCAGGCACGTATGTCTTATCATTTGGATTTTCTTCATCCAAGTTACTGGGAGAAACCACATCAGCTGATCTGTCAGGTTGACTCTTCTCTTTTATTACAATTGATGTTGTTAAATTGTCATCTTTATTTTCTATGACAACAACATCTCTGGCTACTATGACATCGTGCGAAGTAGGATCATATAAGCGATAGCCTTTGATATTTTCCGAATATCCAACTAGGTACATTTTCTTTGCCTTTTTATCCCACTTTTTTCGTTTTTCTTTTGGGATATGGACCATTGCCTGGCTGCCAAAAATTCTTAGCTGACTCAAATTTGGCTTTCTACCTGTCCATATCTCAAAGGGAGTAGTATTCTGATCTAAGCCTGCTGTAGGTGATCTATTTTTTATGTATACAGCTGTATTGACAGCTTCCGCCCAAAGAAATTTCTCAAATTGAGCATCATAAAGTAAACAACGAGCTTTTTCACTATTGATCTATTGTATCTCTCACATAGACCATTTTGTTCTGGTGTATAACTGTTTGTTTTTTGATGAACTATACCACATTGCTTTAAATAATTTGTCATTTCTGCTGAACAAAACTCACCTCCATTGTCAGATCTTAGTATTTTAATTTTTCTTGATTGTTGATTCTCAACTAACTGTTTATATTGTTTGAAAAATGTTAATGTTTCACTTTTAGATTTCAGGTAATATACAGTACACATTCTGCTGAAGTCATCAACAAACAACAGATAGTATCTAGCTTTTCCAAGAGACACATTCTCCATTGGCCCGCACAAGTCAGTGTGAACTAGCTCTAAGACCTCCTGACTTCTAGTAGTACTGCGAGGAAATGGCAGCCTTGTTTGCTTACCTTCATAACAAACTATGCAACTGGTACTTTTTGTATCATATTTTTCTTCAAAACAAACCCCTTCAGCTGCTCCATTTTTCAATTTATTCAGATCATTAGCATTGATATGGCCTAGTCTTCGATGCCATATTGCATTAGATTCTATCGCTGCAGCTGACAAGTGTACTGGAGTATTTAGTTTATACACCCCATTTACCAAACTAGCTGTTGCTACTAAAACTCCTTCTTTGTTATAAATGTCACAACCTTTCTCTCTGAAAGTCACTTTATTTCCTTTACTTATAAGTCGACTCACTGACAATAGGTTTGTGGTGAGACTCGGTACACACAAAACCTCCTCGGCTGTCACATCAAAAATGCTTTGATCATTACATGTAGTGATCTGCACATCTCCATAGCATTTAACAGGCACTTTATTCTCGTTGGCAACCACAATCTCCTTGGTGTATGGCTCGTAGGATGCATTCTGAATCCAGTGTTCATTTGTTGTCAGGTGAACACTTGCGCCCGAGTCTATGTACCAGTCAGATTTACTATAAGCGCCACTAAGAAATACAGCACTAAAAGCATTTGTGTGCTTTCGATCCACTTCTTTCGAATTCGTTAAACTTGGACATTGATTTCGATAATGACCAGTTTGTTTACACTTAAAGCATCTTATGACTTTTGATCTCGACAGGTCGCCATCTTTGTTGCCAGCTTTCTCTTTGAATCTGCCATTTTTATTATTATGGCTCCACTGATTTTTACGTTGCAAAACACCAAATGCAGCACTATCGCTATTATTCACTTCTGATTCCATATCTAATAATTTAGATTTAATGGCGTCCGTAGTGATCGACATTCCTGAATGCTCTATGGCCATTATCATTGGTGAAAATTTTTCAGTCAACCCAGCCAATAATAAAGAGCCAATCCATTCGTCGCTAATATTAAATCCTGTTCCCGCCAGCTTCTGACCAGTTTCCACTAACTGGGTAACATATGAATTCATCGACTCACAATTTTCAAGTCGAATGGATATTAGATTCCTTAATAGACTTATTCTTCTAGTAAATCCTGAATCATCATATAAAGATTTCAATTTGCTCCATAGTTCCCTCGTGGTTTTTACTTCTTTAATATGAACGTAGATAGAAGGATCTATTGTTAATATTAATTTTGCTTTGGTCTTGGCATCTTCTAGAACTCTGACCTCTGATTGATCTTGCTCTGGCTTGATACATCCTAGCATACCTTCTAATACTAGAAAGTTCTCTGCCGCGAAGCACCATTCATTGTAGTTCTCACGTCCCTTTAGTTTAGGTACGTTTACAATATAGTTTGAGTTGGACGACGCCATGGCGGAAACTACCACAACTGCACGAAACACGTAAAACACTACTGACTGTTCTCTTACTGCTTTGAAATATAAATATAACTGCGAGAAACTAGTTGCTATAAAACAGGAATGGTCTGGGCCCATAACCTGTTAAATTTACTTGTAATTATTAATTACTTAGGGAACTTTAAAGAAAGTAACAACGTGTTCGGCTGTGGCACAATGAAACCAAGGAAGCGGAAGTCATTTTATTGCAAAGATAAAAGAAAACTTACAGATCACAGATAATATAATAAAGACATTAACAGATTATTTTGTTAAACTATTTAATTTATTATAACAATACAAACTGGCATGTTTTTAAAGGAAATTAAATTAGAAAATAAAATTGACTCTTTGAAAAAGAGAAAAGGGAATGTCAGATTTTGACCGCCCGTGCACGACGTATCATCGACGAATAACTTATATCCGAATTTGTAAATCATTATTGATAATTTAATGTTTTATTATGTCTACTTTGTATTTAGTTATGAGTATGTTAAGTTAAATTGACTAAATGTACAGACTGTATTCCTCGAAAGACATTAATAATCACGTCCACTACTATGACTACTTCTGATGTCTCGCTTCGCTCGGGTTCGTCCCTAGGTTTAGCGTCAGCACAGCCGGGTTTCACTACTTAAAATAAATAAATTTTCTACCTCCTCCTTTTTTGAAGTCGGTTAAAAAGTGAAATTAAAAACAGACGTCTCTTTGTACATAATTTAAATTAATATAAGTATTAAGATACAGTCTACCTTTATTTAAGTCCTACATAGGTCTAATCACTTTTAATTAATTTATTTTAAGATCCGCCTAGCGAATCGGGCCAGTTTTGCTAAGGTTTTAATCAGTGGCGTAACTATACTATATCTGGGGCCCGTGGTAAATTTTTCGGATGGGGCCCTCCGGCGTCCCAGTAAAAATAGTCATGTCAGAATTTAATTTTAAAAACCACAAAAACTATTAACAATATTTTGTGATTTTCTCACATCCTTTAGTGCCGGCGTAGTAGTCTGTATACTCGTTTCAGAGACCTTGTTGAAACCATCTTTATCTTCAACTAGCTGTTGCCTGCCAGGCTATCAATTATTTCGCAATGACCGCATTGATCGTGGAGGCGGCGGTGTGTGTATCTATATCCGCGACAACATTACCGTTAGTATTGTTACTACCTCCCCGTCTCAAACTACAGGTTATCTTGAATATATTTTCCTAGAGTTACTAATACACCACAAAAAAGTTCTCCTTGGAGTTTTGTATCGCTCTAATGACAAGATCAATTATTTTAGTGACTTAGAAAATGTTCTAGAGAGCCTGATCAACTACGTTCATGTGATTTGCATGGGTGACTTGAATACCTGTTTACGAAAAAACGATTCTCGTGCACAAACGCTAAACACATTTATTACATCTTTGAATCTCCATATTCTTCATATGACTTCCCCCACTCATCACTTCCCTAACAGGCCTTCCCTTATTGACTTAATTTTCACCTCTAACCCCACTTTCGTTATTTCCCATGGGCAAATGTCTGCGCCTTTCTCCCATCATGACCTCATTTACCTCGCTTATAAATTGCGTCCTCCTAAGGTTAGAGGCAGGATGTTTTTCAACGCAACTTTAAGCATATTAATCTGGAACGCTTAAGAGAAGATTTCAGGAATATTGACTGGTCACCAATACTATCTGCTTACAACGTGGAGAGTATGGTCAACTCTTTAACTACTGAATTGATTCGATTGTTTGATGTTTATACCCCTGTAAGACCAGTCCGCATGAAGAACGCTCCAGTTCCCTGGTTAACGCCGGTGAAGGTAAGAAGGACTATGGCTAAGCGTGATAGGGCCAAATTGAAAAATAAAACGTATCCATCTCAGGAGAGTTTACTAGCATACAAAAAACTGCGAAACAGCTGCAACAGAATGTGTAGGGATGCAAGGCGCCGTTACATTCACTCAACAATTCAAGATCTTTCTCAAACGCTAGTTTGGAAGTTCTTAGAGTCACTAGGTGTGGGCAAAACCGCGGACACTCGTCAAATCTCCATGGATCTTAATTCCCTTAATAGACATTTTACAACACCTCCCCTTACATTAAGCCCTGGTATCAAGTCTAGTAAGTACTCTTACGTATTTATCGCAAATTGTCCCACCAGACTCTTCCGCTTTTTATTTTAAATCAGTCTCCGAAGAGACCGTCAGGAAGTGTGTCCGATCCATCCACTAAAGCCGTTGGTAGCACCAAACTCAGCTTGGATATGATTCTTCCCGTGTTGGAGGACATTGCACCAGTGCTCACTCACATTATCAACACTTCACTGACCAGTAGTGTCTTTCCTTCACTGTGGAAGAGTGCTTTTATCATCCCGCTACCAAAATCTCCCAATCTTTCATGTGTAACAGAATTTCGTCCAATATCCATCTTACCCGTCTTATCCAAAATCCTTGAATCTTTTGTCCATAATTAACTTTACTCCTACCTCAATACAAATAATTTTCTTTGTACATTTCAATCCGGTTTGTGTTCGTCCCTTCCACAGCAGTGTTGGCGCGTTGCTGAATATATCGGAGGATATTCGGTTTGCGATGGATAATACCAAGCTCACCGCATTGATATTGATAGATTTTAGTAACGCCATCAATTCTGTTGATTGTGACATTCTTCTTGGCACTCTTCACGCTGTTAACATTTCTCCTACGGTCTTAGACTGGTTCCGCTCATACCTTTTCGGACGCCGGCAGTGTGTGAGGGCCAATGATCCCTCCTCGCCTCGACTTGGTTGGAACTCACTGCTGGTTTTCCTCAAGGCGGCGTATTTTCACTATTACTCTTTTCTATTTTTATTAATAATATCTCGTATCATCTCTTCTGCCTTCCATCTGTATGCGGATGATTTGCAGCTATACCGTCATTTCGAGTTGACGGAGTTGCTCGAGGCTGTGAATGCCTTAAATAGTGACCTCGCTGCTAATAGCAGAAGACTTGGGCTGAATCTTTCGGCCTCGCAATTAATCCAAAAAAATCTCAAGCTATTATAATTGGCAGTAGCCGCCTTAGGAATAAGATAAACTGGGATTTAATGCCTAGGATTTTGTACTCTGGGGTTCTTATTCCTTATTATGATAAGGTCAGAAACTTGGGTCTTCTAATGGACGGCAACATGACTTGGGCACCTCAACTCAACAAGGTCAGTAAGCGTATGCACTTCTCCTTTCATTCTCTTAAGCGTCTCCAATACTACCTTCCTTTCAAAACCAAAATTATGCTTGCGCAATCTCTTTTATTACCCATTCTCGACTACGCCGACGTCTGCTATCTGGATGTGACAGAGGAGAAATTAAATAAACTAGAGCGTCTACAAAATCTTGCTATCCGCTTCATCTTCGGCTTGCGTAAATATGACCACATTTCCAGTTGTCGTGCTCAATTGAAATGGCTCCCAGTCCGCCTTCGCCATGATATGCACATCCTTTCTTTTCTTTTCAACATCCTTAATAATCATCAACATCCCAATTCCCCTTCGTACTTCAGCTCCCGGTTTAAACTGCTCCCTTTTCCAGAACGTTCCAGGCGGCCATGCATGACAAAGATGCTGGATATTCCTAGAAGTCACACTACTAGGCTTATGCAGAATTCGTTTTCTGTACGTGCACCATCCCTTTGGAATAATATTCCTAAAGAAATCCAAATGAGTCCATCCAAAGACGCCTTTAAAAAAAGATTAAAGCAGCACTATCTGAACACATTAACATAGTTTTTCATATATCAGTTTTTGTTTATCCATTAACTGTACTTTTGTATTTTATTTGTAAGTATATTTATTTGTATATTTATGTGTATTTTTATTTTATTCTTATTTTATTCTTATTTTGTGTACCTATATGTTATAGTTTATTTATTTGGAACATATATAGTTGTATGTATGTATGTATATATATGTATGTTTATATAACCTGCACATATGAACCCGCTACTGAATGATATCTTTCACATCCATAGTTGACAGAAAGAAATCTCTTGTAGGGATAAGTCCACCTTTGTCTATATCTTTTAATATTTATTTCTTTGTAAAAAATTTTAAGTGCAATAAAGAATATATATAATAATTAATTCCCATAATCTAATTAGTTTTTTTTTTAAAACGCATAGGCGAGATGGCATAATACACAAGAAACAACAAACGATGGTAACCAGCGCGCTATAAAGTGAGAGTTCAGGTTAACTGAACATTTAGGTGACCTAGACTACGCTGATGACCTGTGCCTGCTCAGTTACAAATATTTCATTATCCAAGCCAAATTAGACGATCTGCAGCGTGAGGCGATCTTCGATGACCACATAATCAACACCTGGAAAACCTAGACTCTCTACCACTGATATAGAGTATACCTATAGAGTTCGTGTAAAAGTTCACCGACCTTGGTAGTTTCGTGTTGGAAACTGGAAGGACTGAAGAGGATATCGCTTGTAGAGTATCCAAAGCTCAGGTGAACTTCGCGCAGCTACGACCAGTATGGCAGTCTAGGAAGCGGACACGCAATAGATCCAAGTCTTCATAAACCAATGCCTACGATAAATTCTTAATATCTTCTGGGCCGAAAGGATCTCCAATGAAGAAATCAAAAAAAGGTCTCTGTCATGAAACGCCGATCGGTTATCAGATCAAGCGCCGGAAGTGGACATGGATCTGCCACACTGTCAGAGGAGCTCCCAACCACATTCCTAGACAGGCTCTGAAATGGACTACGCAAGAGAAGACAAAACGTGGCCGTTCCAAACACACCTGGAGGCGTTCAGTGGCAGCGGAGTTGAAAACGATCGGGCTCACATGGTCAGAGTCTAAGCGCGTAGCCCATAACCGAACGCGATGGCAGAGTACTATAGAGGCCTTTTGGCCCACCTAGCCATGCCATGGCCATAGGATACTAATATCAAGTCAACGCGTACAAAGTTGATTTTATTCTTATAATTGTTAATTATCGATTTACATATAAATTTTTGTAATCCGCGATTTTTTAATAATGACCGGTTTTGAATGTTTTAAAATTTTAACGAATTTTTTGAATTTGTGCCTATATGAAATTCTTTACTTAAAAAAAATAAAGTTTTTAAGTGCTTAGGTACAAAATTTTGTTAAAAATGTTAGAATTTTTTGAGCTCACGGCCTCTTGGGCCGGGGTCCTCTTGGGTCGGGGGCCCGTGGCATTTTGCCACCGCTGCCACCCTAAAGTTACACCACTGGTTTTAATGTTCCGAAAATAATAACTATGTAAATAAAATTAATCTCGTTAAGTCGTTATGATTATTCTCAATGAATTTAGAAATAGAGTTTATTATATTTTTGGTGTTGTTTAGATCATTAGTCCAAGCGAACATAGACATCAAAAACGACCCGAACGCGTTCCTGCGCGAGGCGGCGCGCCTCCCCGACAATGGTATCGTCAACACCCGCCGCGCCATCTCCTTCAACTGCGACATTGTGAGTATTATATCTAAGACATAATACATGTAATCTATACGAATATTATAAAGCTGAAGAGTTTGTTTGGTTGGTTGAACGCGCTAATCTCATGAACGACCGGTCCAAATTGAAAAATTCTTATTGTGTTGGATAGTCCGTTTATCGAGGAAGGCTATATTACATCAAGCTACGACCGGAGCGGAGCATCTATGAAAAATGTTACAAAAGCGGGAAGTGCGGGTACCATACCGTGCGACTCAGAAGGAATTTGGTTTTCGTTTTTCCTTAGAACGCCTGCAAAGCCGCGGAGAATGCTGTTATAAATAAAAATTAATCGCCAAAGGAAGTTACGGTTTAATTTCGTATTAATCTTTAGACTAGTAATATACCATCGTTTGCTTTGCCATTCCCGATATATCTATACTAATACTAGAAATACCCGCGGCTTCGCCCGCGTTCGTTTTTTAAATGGCTACTAATCTTTATTCGATCACTGGCAATCGGTTGATCTGTAGATTGCCTGAAAACGCTCTACAGTTACTCTAGCTATTTCAGAACCCATCCTTAATATACTCTCTCCCGCTCTTGGAATACCCCCCCTCTCCCCATTGCTCGCTGTGCTGCACTTTATTTTATAAGAGCCCTTACACCACCTTAATCCGGCCCTGTAGAAAAAACGTTTAAGCGGACTTTCACCAACAATTAACCACCTTCCTACCAAATTTAAGGTTCGTAACACAAAGGATGAAGGACTTCCAAATACAACAACATACAAACTTTGTTCCGTCATCGTATTTTTTTCGTATTCAATCGTACTTTAACGTTGTAGTCGATGTTCTGCGTGATTAGGTTTATGCAGTAACAGAACTCAGCCCTATAAAGCTGTCATGCGCTCACTGCCCGTGAGGTGACAATTTTGACGGAAACTGGAGGGCAGTTGCAATCCAGAGTTACACATTTGAACGCGCCGCGAACGCACGTCGTCTAACCAGACGCGACCGCCACCGCAGTTATCGAGAAATACCGTGAACTACTATTTAGCATCTTCTCAACTCCACAACTTTGACCTGATGAGCAGAGTCCTACTAGCTGGTGTGCCCAATCGATAGTGGAAGTCATCATCGATTCTCTAAGGTACGTGAGGGCATTATATTTTGTTGTTGCGTGCCTATTAACGTCCTGAACATCGATTACAACGGCAGACTATTCCTGGTCTGACCCAAATGTGGCAAGAAGCCACCTATCGTTTCGTTTGTTGAGGTGTGTTTGCTACAAACTTGCTATAGCCATAAGACTTCCTCGATTCGGCCCTGTCGCAAAATTCATTCTTTGTGGATGTCTACAACTATTAACTATCTCTGCGCTAAATTAAAAGTTCTATACACAAAAAATGAAGGACCTTTATACAAAATAATAAGAGCCCTCAGATCACCTTATTCCGGCTCTGTCACAAAATCCATTCATGTCCTGACCACACATTACCTTCCTGCCAAATTTAAAGTTTGTTACACAAAAGATAAGGACTTACATAAAAATTTGCTACAACCCTTAGACCTCCTTAATCCGGCCCTGTCGCAAAATTTGTCTTAGCGGATGCTTATTAATTTTAAACTACTTTCCTGTCAAATTTTAAGTTCCTACCACAAAAAATTAAGGCTTTTCATTCAAACGTTTGAGAGTCCTTAGACCACCTTAATCCAACCCTGTCGCAAATTTCGTTCGTTTACTTTCGTTAACTTCCTCCCTGCCAATTTTTAAGTTTGTAGCTCAAAAGATAGAGGAATCTCATACAAACTTGCGAGAGCCCTTAGACCTTCTTAATTCGACCCTGTCACAACATCCGTCCTTAAGGGACATCAACTAACTTTAAACTACCTCCCTGCCAAATTTAAAGTTTCTAGCATAAAAAAAGAAGGAAATTACAAAACAACAAAAAAAATTAAGTTTATAATTAATAAATGAAAAATAGGGGTTGATCGTAGAGGGTTGAAGATTTAGGGTTGTATGTTTTTTTAAGGTTGTATCATAAAAAAATAAAACATAAATAATTTTTCTAAAAATTAAAAAGAAAATTAGGGGTGTACTACCCTTAACATTTAGGGGGATAAAATATAGATTTTGTTCGATTCTCAGACCTACCCAATATGCACACAAAATTTCATGAGCCGTTTCGGAGAAGCTTAACTACAAACACCGCGACACGAGAATTTTATATATATATTAGATTATAAAGCAGAAGAGTTTGTTTGCTTGTTTATTTGGTTGAACGCGCTAATCTCAGGATCTACTGGTGCGAATTGAATAATTCTTTTTGTGTTGGATAGTCCGTTTATCGAGGAAGGTTATAGGCTATAAAACATCACGCTACGACTTATAGAAGCGGAGCATCAAAGAAAAATGTTGCAAAAATGGGAATGGCGGGCGTTAGTTCTGCGAGGTACGTGTGACTCAGAAAAATTAATAATTTCGTCAAGGGGTACGGTAGACTCGATCGAAACCTTACCTGAATAATAAAACATACAAACATAAAGATTTCGAGTCGACAAAATATATCCGCAAAATTTTTCCTTTAATTTTTTGCGTTTACAAAAACATAAATATCCTATAAACAATTGCAACAATTTTAAAAGTATTACTAATAAAATCATATCACATCCAGTTAAAATAAAAATATAAAATCTAATGTTATATATAATATGTCGTAGGATTATTTGATAAACCGAGTTTTTGCAAAAACTATAGGGATATCGCGAAAACACGGATATAAATATAACTTTGAGTATACTTATCTCTGATTGGCTTGATTTTGGGTTATAGGCCAACTCTTATTGTAATTGGTTCCTTGTACATTTGAAATATTTTGTCATAGAGTTATAAAGCGTAAGAAATGACAATGTGGTAGGAATAGGATTTTTTAAAATATTTTAGTTAAAATACAAACTTTGGACCTTTTAAGAGCTACATTTCAATCACAGAAAGTGTATTAACACGTTCCCTGTGTATGCCCCACATATGGGGCACCACGAGGATCAGTTCATACGTGCGTGGCACATATGTGGGGCACAAGCTAAAATAAATTCTATGGCATGTAATTCCGCGCACGTATGAAAGTATTTTTTTTTTACTTGCATACACGTGTGAACAATGAATATAATAATTATTTACCATGTCCCAGTGACATTTTATATAGGTGTAGCTAGTATATGTTATGCAAAATTAAATACAGAAAGTGTCAATTATTTATTTATTAATAGAAACTCTTTTACTTATTAGCACAAAATATTAATGATGTTTATTATAACAAGCCAGACAAAAAACTTTTTTACATTTTTTACACTCCGTCTCCATTTTTTTTGGGGTTTTTTCGGGCTTGAGCGGCAGTATTGCCTTCTTCCAGTAAACTTCTGTAACAACCTGTACAGCACTTTCGTATTATTTTTTTCGATACAGGACGTGGTATTTTTGTCAAATAATGACGGGACCCCTCTAGTTGAATCCCTCTAGAAGGCGCAGCCTCTCTGATATTCAGCAAAAACTTAATGATTATTTCATGGCCACGTAACAAAGTCATTTTTTTACGTTCTCTTGGCTTTAAATCTTTATATACCAAAATTGTATTTATTACAGATATTGATATAAGGTCTCCGGCAATTTTTTTCTACCAGAAGCTTGTCAGATATATAATATATTTGTGCATGCATTTCATCAAATTCAAGTTCAGACGTGCATGACCCACATATGGGGCATTGAGAAAATTCCTAATATATTATTAAAAAATAAAAAGTAATAAATTATTTATATTTTTTTTTTTGTTTATTTGTATGATAATAAGTTAATTTATAAACAAAACATCATTGCACTTGTGGGGTCAAATTATTATTTCGGCTTGCACAGTGAACGTGTTAAGATAAATAAAAAAACGCGCCAAAAAGGATTGACAAGAGAAGCGTCAAGTAGTCAACCAATCAGATAACACGTTGTTTTGGGTGATCCGATTGACCAATAAGTGCGCTATCGCTAGAATATATCTATATATATATAATGAAAATGGTCTTCGTTTGAGGCTCAATCACGCCTAAACCACTAATCGTATCGACATGAAACCACCACCATTCGATGCGAAATTTTTCCTAGATGGTTTATGGCTATCTATTTTTTTGAATTCCAACATTCCTTCATTTTTTTATTGCTGTTTTACTTTTATGAACATTTATCCCGCTAATAAAAACAAAAGATAAGCATTTTCTCTTGATTCTTTTGTTTTCATGGATTTCAACAGAGTATATTAAACGGATTATGGTTTTTTACATTAATTAATATATAATAATAATTATAAAAATGATCTTAGAGCGGATTTTACAATGAATCACCTCCAATAAGGTTCGCGGGGGTGGGTGTTAACAATAAAAAATTTCAATTTCGAAATATAGCTTCTAAAAATTCTAAATATGGTAGGAATCTTTTATTATTCACATAAAGATCATCTCAAAATGGATTTCAATAAAGTCTACTTCCGACAGGAATTGCGGGGGTGGGTGTTAAAATCTAAAATTTTAATTTCCAACCTGTAACTTCTACAGACTCCAAATTTGGTGGGGATCTTCGTGTATGTAGGGATATTCGTGTATTTCCTTACAACAATCGTCTTATTGGCAGCGGAGAAAAAGTCATTGAGAGGCTTCCAAAACTTAACTTTACATGTAGCTATCCAATCAACGGACTAAGAATTTTACATTCATTTTACTTTTGCAGACTACATAACCGACGAATTCTTTTATTGCGGGATCGCGGAAATGTAACAGATTAAAATGAATGCATTTTCCAAGCACTTGAGATGTGGAAAAGAAATTTAGTTACTTATTCAAATAGAATTCATAAAAAAAATGAACAATTAATTTTCTACAAAAAATTGATGTCACGGAGAAAATTTTAGTTACCAGAAAATTCGTCGCACTTGAACCTAGACAGATTTCAACTTCACATATGAGACTTGCAATGACTTTAACTTAAACTTTCAATGCTCATTTCAAATTTTTTTCTTCATGTCAATTATTATTAATTTTTGGAAGAAAGGCACGGAAATGTTATAATGATTGCACATTGAAAGTTACAATGAATATTAGTGAGAAAAATCACCTGGATGAAAGATACAGGCTAAATCGATGGAATTTGAAATTTGTGTAAGTCTAAACAATATCGATGCTTACAGTTCTATACGCGGGGCCTATTTATGTTCATACAAAAATAAAAAAAAGGAGAATAATAAAAATATGAAAAAAAAATCGTAAAAATGAAACATAAAATGTAATTTATTTCCTATTTCAATTCGCCCAGCGAAGCGGGCGGGAAACGGCTAGTTATAGATATAAAATATTATAGCAAAATACATATCTGGGCACCGTTAAACGAATAATTTACTCGTTAATCGCTAAAGCGTTACTTTTTGGAAGATTATTTTTTATTAAGATACGTATATATATATATATATATATATATATATATATATATATATATATATATATATATATTTAAATAATTATATACATAAACACAAATAAATAGTAATCAAGTGCAATCCGTACAATAAATATCTTGTGTGTCTGTCAGTGCAACAAGTACCTGCGCAACGACACGCAGGCCACGCGCCACTACGACGCGGAGCACCCCGGCGCGCCCTACCTCAAGCGCTACATGTGCGACATCTGCGGGCACAAGACGCGCGTGAGTCACACTTGCTACTTACCGCGAATATTATTGCACACTTTGTATATTTATTGTGCAACATTCATAAAGTGTGAATGCAAATTCATTGAGACTAGATTTAAAAAAAGTAATAAAATGAACCAATAATCTTAATTGTTTTTATTTTTCAGCTACATGCGAGCTTAGTGGTGCACATGCGCACGCACACGCAGGAGAAGCCCTACGCGTGTCCGCACTGCGACCGCCGCTTTAGTATACAGAAAAATCGGGATAGACATATTGTAGTGAGTTATACTAGCGTTTTTTAAATGTGTTTTATTGACAGAAAAGGTGATATTGTCTTAAAGCATAGATTACATGAATTTTATAGAAAGTATATAACAAAAACGCTAACAAAAAAGAAAGCTATACTACATTTTAACATGCTGCGTGAACCTTTTGAAAATATCGTAAATAATACGAGTATAAAATATTTTAATACAATATATATTATTTATACATATTATATTATGTGACATCCATCTAATGTTCAGATTAAACAAATATTTTTTTCTACTACAGGTACATACAGGTGAGAAGTCATACCAATGCTCGCATTGCAGCCGTCGTTTCTCGCGAAAGGACACAGTCAAACTCCACATTCAGACGGTACACTTGAAGATCCCCTATCCACCCTGGAATAAAAAAACTCGTAAACGCCGTAGGGAACTAGAATCAGCAACCCCCTCTCCCCACCCCCACTATAAAGTAAACCTCGACACCTCTCATGGGAATTACCTAAGTGCATATATTGACTCTACAAATAAAGCCTGTGGTTCGTATTAACACATTAATGACTAAAATATGGTTAAAAATCCAAATAAATCTGCGACAAACTGAAAAGATAGTTTCATTTATAATAAAAAAAACCTCTTTCACTACATTAACTTTCTGGTATTTCACAAATATAATTTAGTAGAGTATTGTATGAGCGCTCGGTCAGTCAGTAATGTAAGGAAAATAGTTGTACTGAGAAAAGAAATAGATAGAATATACAAAATGCAAATAATAGAATCAGCGTTACCAATAGAAGAGGAATATGACTGGGATATTGTTGCAAGTAAATGAAGCCAAAGACACACTTGTGCAGTGCACTTGAATATAGGTCTCTTTGGAGACTATTTCTTCATCCTTCTATTAACAAGAATGTCTGGACTAAACCAGAGCATATGGCATTACAAAAAATTGCTTTTGATCAAAAATTACAAGACTGGGATAAAATAGCATCATTACTTGGCACTGGCAGAACTAATTATCAATGTTTTGTGTACTTCAGAACAAATATGAGTAATACATTTACAGGTAAAACATGGTCAAGAGAAGAAGAAGAATACCTTAAAAGACTAATAAAATATTACAAGGAAGATAATTATATTCCTTGGGGTAAAGTTGCCGTTTCAATGGAAAATCGAACCAAAATACAAGTTTATAAAAAATTTTAGAGTTTCATAAACAAGCCTGGGATATGTAAGTGACATTACACAAATTAAATAAACATGAAAATCAAGCAGATAACGACGAATCGGCAACAATAGATGATAAACTAAACATGAAAAAACTTAATTCTACTAACATGTAATTTTATTTAAAAATAAACATGTGAAAAACCAGCTGACTAATCAATTTTTTTCTTTAATTTTGAAGAACACATAGTATTATATAGAAACTGATACAGAACTAACAAATAACTAATCAAAAGGTTGAGTCAGCAAGCTGACAATTTTTATAAATTTAAGTTTCAAAACATACATCAATTGGTGATAAAGCTTTTATTTGTATTGGCTGCAGCCTGCAGGCACCGATTTCAAAAATATATTGTCTCGGAATATAGTGCGAACTCGTCATTATAGCGCGCTTGTACCATGCTTTACAATAGCGAATGTCAATTAACAATTTATAACCCGTAGTACATAACAATATTATAAGGTACTAGCAGTACCCGCGGCTTGGCCTGCGTTTTTTTAATCGGTACTAATCTTTATTCGATCACTCGCAATCAGATGATCTGTAGATTGCCTGAACATTCTCAAAAATTACTCCAGCTATTTCAGAACCCATCGTTAATATACTCCTGAGCGGCGCGGCTACCTCTCCCGCTCTTGGCTCCCCGTCCCTCTCCACATTGCCCGCTGTGCTGCGCGTTATTTTATTATTATTATTTTTAAATTCGTAATATCATTTGAATGGAGTGTCCGATTTGTAATATCGTAAAAGTTATCTACTAACTCAGTGCGAAATTTGAAACTTGTAGCACAAAAATTGAAGGTATCTCAAAAACTTATGAAGCCAATCTTAATCCGGCCCTATAGAAAATAAACGTTTTTAGCGTACTTTTACCAACAATTAACCACCTTCGTACCAAATATAAAGTTCGTAGCACAAAAGATGAAGACTTTCATACAAACTTGCTATGGCCCTAAGACCTCCACGATTCGACCCGTCGCAAAATTTTATTATACAAAATAATGAGTGCGTGTCGCAAAATTCGTTCTTAGCGGATGTCTACTGACCACTCATTATCTTCCCGCCCGATTTCAAGTTAGTAGCACAAAAGATAAAGGACTTACATAGAAACTTGCTACAGCCCTTAGAACGCATTAATCCGGCCCTGTAGCAAAATCCATTATTAGCGGACTTCTACTTAACTACAAAAACTACTTTCCTGCCAAAAAGTCTGTAGCGCAAAAAATTAATAAATTTCATACAAACTTGCGAGAGCCCTTGGACCTTCTTAATCCGGCCCTGTCGCCAAATTTGTTCTTAGCGGACGTTTACTAAAAATTAACTACCTCTCTGCCAATTTTAAAGTTTGTAGCAGAAAAGATAGAGGAACATCATACAAACTTGCGAGACTCCCTAAACCACCTTAATCCGGCCCTGTTCAAAGCCCTTTCTAAATTCTTAGAGGTCTTCTACTTACAATACCTACCTCCTCACAAAATTTAAAGCTTGTAGTACATAAGGTGAAGGACTTTCATACAAACTTGCAACAGCCCTTGCACTTTTCACTCCGGCCCTGTCGCAAAATCGTTCTTTGCGGATGTCTACTGATTATTAACTACCTCCCAGCTAAATTTTAAGTTTGTATTAAATTTTATGTTTGTGGCATACAAAAATTAAAAACTTTCATACAAACAAATAGGAGCCCTTAGACCACATAAATCCGTCCATGTTCCAATATACATTTTTAATGGATGTCTACTAACTATTAACTTCCTCCCTGTCAAATTTAAAGTATGTAGCACAAAACTGAAGAATTTTCATACAAACTTGTGAGAGCCCTTAGACCTCCTTAATCAGGCCCTGATGCAAAATATGTTTTTAGCAAACGATCACAAATTATAAATTACCTCCCTATCAAATTTAAAGTTTGTAGCACAAAAAATTAAGGCATTTCATACAAACTGGCGAGAGCCCTTAGACCTCCTTAATTCGGCCCTGTCACAAAATTCGTTCTTTGCGGGCATTTACTAACTATTAACTATCTCCCTGTCAAGTTTAAGGTTTGTAGCACAAAAAAAGAAGAAATTTCATACAAACATTGCTATAGCACGTCCAATTTTTATCATTCAAAGACCAAATATTATTATCTACATAAACTGTAGTTAGTGATGAAATAATTTATTTTTATAAGGATTGATAGCATGAGTAAAATAAACGTGTTTAAATGTAGTCCAAAAAATTCAAGGTTTTTAAATAAAAAAATGGTTATTGTGCCTCACTCGACATAGATAGGTATAGTGTGTCGCGGACTTTTTTGTAGATATTTATAAGATCTACAATTAATTAGAACATTTTATGGTCCTATCTTTTATAGTTTAGGCAGTGTAATCAAAATAAGTAACTTTTCTGGTTGATTTTTTACACCTTGTGTCCGAAAAACCCAAATGTCTTACGGAACCCTATTTTTTTTCAAAATAAAATATAGCCTATGTTATGAGTAACTGAATACCAATTGATATTTCTCTTTTTTATGTTTTTTTTTTACTTTTTGTGTTAAATGTACAAACAATCATTGTTTTTTATAAATATTATTACTTTTAGAGATTTTCTCTGGGTACTGTTTATAATATTAAGGTACTAGCGGCTCTCCCTCGCTTCGCTCGGGCTCGTACCTATTCGCTTCGATTTAGCGCGAGCAAAGCCGCGGGTTCCGCTAGTGCATTATACATACAAATCTTCCGCTTGAATCACTCTATCTACTAAAAAAACCGCATCAAAATCAGTTAGTTCTTAAGATCTAAGCATACATAGGAACAGACCGACAGCGGGAGCGATTTTTTTTATACTATGTAGTGATTATGTATATGTATAGATTTTTCAATTAAGGGATCCGTTTGTAAAATATTAAGTTAATAATTAATAATCAATCGTTTTTGTTATTTATAATTTTGTCTTATAATGACGATATTATATACGGTCTATCTTTTTAATAAATAACAAGGTTTCTAAACTTAAGATTTATTTTGACGTTTACAAGCTCGACACCATAGAGTATATGAGTGATGTCATATCTATCTGTTATACCAATTTTCACTTCAGTCTACCCCATAGATTATACACTTATATACTGGGTCTACCCCGTAGGTTTTACATTCTCTTTGAGTCTACCTATCTATCACCCTAGACCTAAAAACTATACCTATTTTTTTAATTAGTTTGACATATCACCACTTTGAATTATTTTATATGCAATTTTGAACTTAAACCGCAATAATTATAGTTTAGATATTGAAAAGTACCTATACCGAAACCGAAATTATAGACCAGCTTCGATAATCTTTGAAATCAAAAAAAAATAATATTCGGATGAAACCCATTGCAAAAGAAGGAGAATTTTATAAAAATGAAAGGAAAAATAATTTTGACCTGATTGAAACCTGAGGTCGGGAAGGGGAAGGGGGTGAGTTTTTAAGGGCTAAAAAACGGTTTATCTCGATTTCCGACAAAACTAAAAGTCCTATGGAAAAAAGTCAAATGGCAAAGTTGTAGGTAATAAAAAGATGTAAAACTGTTGTATTTACAGTTTTTTCACATAACCTCAAAATTTATGTGAAAAAATCAAAAAACCAAGTTTTTGGTTTTTTATTTTTATCTTTTATAAAAAAAATTTTTTTTCCACGAAATTTGGTGAAAACTTACCTTTTTATGTCCCGAATACGCTGTAATTTATTTGATTTGAAATATTTATTTTTTCACCTTATATTGAATTAATAACGAAAATGCAGCCTAATTTTCAATAGAAAATTCACCCTTCAAAATATCAGCTTTTTTAAAAAAATTGGTGTGCTTTCTATTCGTTGAAATCTCTACTTTCCAATGGTAAAAAAAATATATATTACTATGGTAAATTTTCTCAAAAAATGCAAAAAATTGAAAAACCTCGAATTCGAATTTTTTTTAAACTAGGAAAACTAGAAAAAAAATTCATAGCAAACAACGGGCAGCCTAGTTCAGAACATTTAAAATTTTTCAATAAAAATATGTATAATTCCCAAAAATAAACATTTTAAGAACAGTTCATTGCGTTTTTAATCTTAAAAATAGCTCCAATTTTGCATTTTACATTCTACCAACTTCTACCAAGTTTTGGCACATTATCTTGAATCTACTAATTTTCTAAAATTCGGGTTGGCAACACTGACGACAATCGAATTATTAGATTATAGGTATAAAATAAACAACTCTTCGGGTTTCATTATCCTATAATTAAATAATTAACTTTTTTTTATAAATCTTAATTAAATGTTATTGCGCATGCGCAGTATCAATGCGCATAGTTCTCATAAATTATGCGCGGCCTATTTGAATTCGATTCAAAGAGACAACACAACAATAACAGCAACAACAACAAAATCATCATCATCATCATTATGGATAAGTACAAGAAATACGACTTTAGATGTTAAGAAAGAGTTCATTTTGTTTGTATAAAATTACAAAATATAAATGAAAGTAAAAACCGGGTGATTATTTTGAACGAACAGTTATTGAATAGTTCTAAACTATTAAAAAAAAACATCAAAATATCTATAGTTCGTGCCAAATTGAGGGTCATTTTTTTTATAATTAAAATAAAAAAAAACGAACAAAAAAAATTTTTGATAGAACAATGAAGAACAGTTAACGAACAGTTGATAGAGCCAAAAAAAAGTGCAAAAAATTAATTTCCCCCCGCCAACTTAAGATTGCTGTGTCTATACTATTTCGATAAACGCTAACGCCTTGCCGTAAGCTAACAGCAGAAGTCGTTTGTCAAAAGTGACACTTCTGTATGGGGAATTATGTACTAATCTGACATTTCGTTACATTTGGCTACCAATTACAAATTCGATACGTTGAATCTAATCACTAGTCGTAAGCTTATGTCAATCCCATACATTGATTATTCTATTCTTACATGTCTAGATACAGCATTAAACCGTCCCGAACGGCTCTAAAAAAGTCTACTAAAATTGGTAGACTCGCTTCTCACCTACGTCAGTGTCATTTGAGCCACTAGTGGATAACAAGCTCGCGAAAAAAAAATTATGCCGGTTTGTGCTATCAAATTTTGTCGAAATTATGTAGGATAATCGTATAATAACACCAAGATCACTTTTCGTCGGTAAGTTATGTTATTTTACTACTATTTTTTAAGAAAACATGGATTTTTAATTCTGTACTATTTAGGTAAATTTGACAAGCCTGTGCTGCCAGCTTATTACTAGGGAGACTTAGCGAATTTATTGGAGACAAATAATAAATATTATTATTTATTTATGTATTTATTTATTTATTTATATAGGATTACCAACAGTATAAAAGTAACATTTTTAAAAAATAATAAAATACTAAAATTATATGACATTGAACTTACATAATTAGGTGTATGTAGTTTATTAATTAATTAATTAGATTAAGTTTTTACAAAATAAAAATGAGTTATTAATTTCTTTTGTCTTTTTTTATATTCAATATATTTAATTTACAAATTCTTAACTTTTATAATTATTTTATTTACCTCTTTGGGTAAAAGCCTTCTCCAAAGCAAACCACTTATTTTTATCTTTGGCGGCGTTTAAATAAACATAATTACATCTTCGTAAATCATAAAATGATGCAATAGTATATATTGAGTTATGTTTGTTACAAAACCGACTTTAATATCAAACACTAGAAATAACAACATAAATGTTGGGGTAATATAGTCGATGGTACGAAAATATATGATTAAGCATCTATATTCAATGAAAACTACCAATATAATATTTTTTACGTTTTAGTGTGTTTTTATCAAGACGTTTTTTTAAGTTTTTATTTCACGTTTTAGTGTACATTTGTGCACTATAGTAAATATCCTGACTAATCTTCGTAAAAATATTTATTTGATCACCCTCACCAGTCACCACCACCTATATAAAATAAATGAAATCCATATGAATAAATGAAAACAGTAATATGGCAATACTAGTACTTTTTTATATCCAGGAGTAATCATCATATTTTAATTATTACAAATTATATATTTAAATTTTTAAAATAATTATTTTATTTAACCTTCATCTTATTAAATAATGGGAGAAAGATTTGGAGCGGGTATCCCGAAACACGCACACCTTGACAGTTTGACTTCAATAAGTACACAAGATATCACGTAAAGTGAGGACGTTTTCTGCGCGTCGTTTGTTTGCATTGCTCAATCTATAGTCTATTTTTTTCTTACTTGTCCTAAGTGGTAAACAAACACTGCCTTGAACGAAAATCACTTATTTTCGGAAAATCCCGCATTTTAGACTTGGTTTCATCGTTTATAACTATTTTAGAAACACATACACTATGAATTACACTTATAAAAGCTGTTTATTTATGATTTGAACACATTATTTTTGCTAAAATTGAAATTTTAACAGAACTAAATTCTATAGATAAAATATGAACAAAACATTTTGACGTTTCGATACGTTACTTTGTCTCTGAATTATAGAGATGTAACATGTAAAATTATTTGGCGAGAATGGAAACTGAACTTTTAAAAAAATAACAATATTTGTAAATTACAAAGTACGACATTTTTCTTCAAATTTTATAAGGTTTTAAAAAAGGAGTGTCATCTGTAGAATAGACAAGATTTTTAATTGCTGTTAATCAACTTATACTGATTATTTATTTGTTATTGTAATTATTATTATTTCTTATCTTATAGCACTGTGTAATAAAATGGAGTGAGGGACTTCGCTCTCGGAGATCTTTCGATCGCTTATTTGCTTTTTTAGTTTAAAGTTTTAAAAATGACTTTATATTAAGACAAAAAGGAAAATAAAATTATTAAAATTATTATTAGTAAGGAGGTCATATCCGAGTAATAAAATTATCAAATTAACTTGTCGTATTATTTCTACCCAATACTTTACGTTCACTGCATAAAAACCATTAAGTTCAGTCGTTGTCATTCATTCGTCATTGCAATCTCTATGAAATTATCTCTGGTTACCTGTCCGCCATATTTGTTTACTATTTAAGACAAGTAAGAAAAAATAGACTATAGACATGTATATAATCTAAGATTCTATTCTACTAGCGTTTATGCCACTTGTCTAGAGGGGCTGTACTAATTACTAGGGGCTGGAAACTTAGAACTTCGACAACAGATAAAAAATTGGTAGTGTCATCTATTTCTCGTCGCCCAAAACTTTTGCTTAAATTTATCAGCGTCTATAAGTCATAGTAAGAGATGTCGCTACGGTCGCAATCGTCAATCCAGCAGTCCAGTACACGCATACCAAACAAATTTGCATGCAAAAAATTAATAAATTTTTGAGAAAAATAAGCATAATGTCACATAAAAATAATACTGTTCATTGCTTAAAATAACAATTTAAATATTTGAATCGATATATTTCATTATTACTTTTTAGGGAACCAGCATTTCAAACAAATAATAAATTTATACAAATGCGTGAATTGGATTGCTTGCAACATTGTTTTGTTGGGTTGGGTTTACAATCGCTTGGCAGGAGTTATTGGGTGACACTTATATATATGGTAGTCGTTTATTCACTGATCACAATAATAACACTCACGACACAAGGTAATTCATATTTTTAGAGAAAATTAATAAAAACTTAATGTGAGAGAGAAGGATAACAATAGGATTTTGTATATGTTAGACAAAGACGTAAGATCAATATGTCAAAAACATGTCGAATTACTTAAATGTCATTGTCAACTATCCTAACGCCGCCATATTTAGTTCTGTGTTTCTATGGACATGTGTGAAAGTACTTGCATCGTGAATAACATTTTTTTTTCGACTTGGATAACATAGGTTCAGAAGGTTAAAATAAATTTTTTTTCGTTCCTTCTAGGTAGGTTAGGTTAGGTTAGATATATGACCGCAACATACGCGAGCGAAGCGAGCGTGTCGCGGCGGCGGCCGGTGAGTGCTACATACAAAATTTATTTTCTCATGTAGTATGAATTACCTTGTAATGGGAGTAGTATAGGGATAATAGGGAGCATCTCCCCTACCAATTCACTCCCTACCATTATCATCGTCCTGCCAAGCGATTGTAAACTGCTAGCGTTTTGTTTTTTTTAACATTTTAAACTTCTTTAATTTTTTTCATTTTGACGGTTAATAAAAATATTAAATAGCTTAAAATTTAGTTGGGTTTAATTTAGTTATATGATATTGACACTTTTTTAAATAAGCAGTCGAAAGGTCGCTTTATTTTGTGTTTGTCTAGTTTAAGCAATATTAATCCGTTGTGTCTTTGGGTGTCGTATGACCAGAGGTAAGATTATATTTTGCTTAAACAATATAAGTACCTATTTTACTAATACAAAATAAAATTAAAAATAAATGTCCCCGACACATAAAATAAACTCTAAAAAGTAAAAACTAAGAAATAATATTTTTAACCTATTATAATTATTATCGTCACATATATTATGTAAATTCCTAATATATTTTTATTTGCCGAGCGTTGTCGCGTCGGGGGACCGCTGAAATTTATAAAGTATTTTTCCAATAACAGCTAATTAATTATTACGAATTACATTTAGGTACAAACGCTTGCGCGTAATAGTTCGCGACTGGGAGCGGTCAATTTAGTTCGCAGGTCCTTAGCGAACTAGGTCGTTCTTTTAGTTCCTTAGTTCCTTTCTCAAATCCGAGACGACAGATCGTTCGCCCGAGTTAGCACAGATTACTAATGAACTAAAGAACTAAGGAGCGAGGGATCTGAGAACTAGTTCGCGTAGTTTACGATCTTTATGTCTACGCTCTACATAATGCCACGCGCGGCGAGCAGTGTCATACAATAACAACAACTGTGTTACACTAAAAATATACAAAATAAAGTTTAAAAATAACATTTTCTTGTATTATTTATTACATAAAACGACAGTCTTTAACCCTACTTATTAATTTCAGTAAATCGATTTTATATTTGTAAATATGGTGATGTTAAGTATATATTTTTCTTGCTTTTATTATTTTAATGTTAATAGATGTAAATATCATCACTTTATTTACATATTTAGAATCGAACGACTTTAATTTTAAATATATTTTTTAAAATATCAGAAGGACTAGTATAGGCCATGGGATGAAAAATTACAGATGGCGCTAGTTTAGTGTTGGCAAAAAAAACGGTAGAGAGGGCTCTCCGAGGGGTTAACCCGTCGTCTGTGTAGACATGGATCCTTGCGCACCCCGTTGTCTGATCGTTGTCACGTACACGATACAGCTGACACTTTTTTTTAAGATCTACAATTCATTAACTAATTATTTATACTTTTTCATCTTTGCCAAAATAGTCCAAAAAAATTTTTTTACTATCAAGTTTCCTGGCATTTTCTCATGTTATGCCCCGGTTTTGGGCCAACTGACACCTCATTTATTAATAAGCGTTGGAACAACTGACTATACAAAAAAACAAAAGTCATGCCAAAATGATCTGATATTATACTTCATAACCAAACTTTGAAAGTCAAACTAACAGGTTGTGCCTCGTTAAAATTCCAGCTGACATAAATTATTATGATTATTGAATTATAATCTTTAATATATACAATTTTCAGCTTTGCCAAAATGCTACAAGTTTTTCTGATTTTTTAACATGTTTACATGATCAGCTAACATATTTTGTCACGTACATGATACAGCTGACACTTTTTTTTAAGATCTACAATTCATTAACTAATTATTTATACTTTTTCATCTTTGCCAAAATAGTCCAAAAAAAAATTTTTTTTATTGAAGTTTCCCGGCATTTTCTCATCTTATGCCCCGGTTTTGGGCCAACTGATACCTCATTTATTAATAAGCGATGGAACAACTGACTATACAAAAAACCAAAAACCATGCCATAATGATCTGATATACCTAATAACCAAACTTTGAAAGTCAAGCTAACAGGTTGTGCCTTGTTAAAATTCCAGCTGACATAAATTATTATGATTATTGAATTATAATCTTCAATATATACCATTTTCAGCTTTGCCATAATGCTACAAGTTTTTCTGATTTTTTGACATGTTCACATGATCAGCTAACATATTTTGTCACGTACATGATACAGCTGACACTTTTTTTTGAGATCTACAATTCATAATCTAATTATTTATACTTTTTTATCTTTTCCAAAATAGTCCAAGAACATTTTTTTACCATCAAGTTTCCTGGCATTTTCTCATCCTATGCCCCGGTTTTGGGCCAACTGACAATTTATTTATTAATAAGCGTTGGAACAACTGACTATACAAAAAAACTAAAGCCATGCCAAAATGCTCCGGTCAAATTTGACACTACCTCCCGGACTAATATAACATAGTTCGCTAGCTCTTAGACTAGCTCTTACTTACGCACACATGCAAATACGAAATATTTATTATAAGGTGCCATGTGACACAACTTCGCGCAGTTTTTTTAGCAAGTCAAATGCAGACCAGGGGTTAAAAGTATAATATTACTTTTCTCTATGATACATTCTCTTTGTTAGTATATTATTATACTCTTTGATCTGTGCTTATTAGTTATTACCATAGAGAAATACTTTGTTATTACTTATTAGAGTTATTAGCGAATTTAATGTTTGGTATATTGTGGTTTGTGGCTTTATTATACCTACTTAAAATTTGTTTAATTGAAAACATGTTCGATTTAAAGGCATGTACGGTATGCTTAAAAACAAAATATGTTAAAATTTATAATTTGAATTCAGATCGATTAAGACATGAGTATAATTTAGTGTCCGGTTTAATGGTACGTTACTTTTATACATTTATTTAGTATTTAAATTTAAATATAAAAGATATAGCTTACTTTATATGTATTCTTTTAAAAGAAATATCCACTCAATTCCTAAGGGCTCCTTACTTAATATATATTTATATACATAATCATGTTTTTTAATTTTAATAATTAAGTTGACAAAGTTCAAGTTAATTCTTTGTAACAATAACATATAAGCCTGTGTAATAATCAATATAATAAGTCAATATTACAATATTCTCTATTATTTTAGACATACAGTCAAAATGGCTTACCTGAATATTTATGTTATGAGTGCATGACTTATGTGAGAAAGTTTAAGAAATTCCGTGATAAATGTCAACATTCATATTATGTACTGCGAGAAGTGTTTGAGAGAGAAAAAGAGGTAAATATTAGTCATTATGGGAATGCTTTAGTTAACGGCCACACGATTTTGGTGTTTTGCGGTGGTGGGGGGGGGGGGGATGGGGGGTCGATGCCCTACCCGATGGTATCACTCCCAGGGTGAGGAAACCAGTAGTTTTTTTTTATGAATTTTTTAATTTCATGTTTTTGTATGCGCATAACGGAACGTTTTTCCAAGTAAAAATGGTTTGGTAAGTAAAATGGAACGTAACTAAGAGTGAAAAACCATTATAAGTTTGAAACTAAATAATATACAAAATAAATTTCAAATCAATACAAATAAAATTGAAATGACAATTAAAAATATTAAAGTCGCCTATGTTTGTGGTCATGTTCTAACCTAACCTAACCAATCTGGCCTAGTAATGCTTAAATGGTACTCGACTAGCCAACCTAGTGTTTAGCCTAAAGTCGCTTATGTTTGTAATCATGTTCTAACCTAACCTAACCAATCTGGCCTAGTAATGCTTATGGTACTCGACTAGCTAACCTAGTGTTTAGCTTAAAGTCGCTTAATTGTAATTTCAATTTTATTTGTATTGATTTGAAATTTATTTTGTGTGTTATTTATTTTCAAACTTATAATGGTTTTTCACTCTTAGTTACGTTCCATTTTACTTACCAAACCATTTTTACTTGGAAAAACGTTCTGTTATGCGCATACAAAAATATGAAATTAAAAAATTCATAAAAAAAAAACTACTGGTTTCCTCACCCTGGGAGTGATACCATCAGATAGGGCATCCCTTCCCCCTTCCCCCCCACTACCGCAAAACACCAAAATCGTGTGGCCGTTAACTAAAGCCAACCCGTCATTAAATATCTATATTACTTAAAGTACACCTATAGTAAAAATAATATTTATTAAACTCATCTTTTATCAAATTTAGTCATATCAATTTTTTGTCAATAATTGCACTTCTTATACTTTAAGATAACTGAAACAGTAATTGAAGAGTTAAGCCATAATGTAATAAATATTGAACCAAATCTTTCGTATCTGGCACTAGATCATTACAGAACAAAGTGTGAATATGTTACATCTCAAACAGAGAAACAGCAAAAAGCTGACTTAGAGGTTTATGACTCTATACCCATTCTACAATTCTCTACAACTTCTGATGAAGTAATATTTGAAGTGCCTAGGAAGAAAACTAAAATTTGCGAGGAACTTGATGACAGTATAAAGCAGGTAGATGATTCCCTTAAAAAACCTGATGAAACTTATGTATCTGAATTAACTGAACTGTATGAAGAAAAAGATGATGACTATTTTGATGAGTTTGATGATTGTGAGACACAGAATGAATTTGAAGATGACCTGGAAAAGTTAGATGTACAGGTTGAAACAAATGGCCTGAATCATGAAGAAGAATATGCAACACTAATCCCTATAACCACTAAAGAAGCCGAGGCAGCAGTGGAAGTATATAAAATGCTTTCCCAAGGAAAATTTTCATGTGAAGTGTGTCAAAAGACCTATAATAGTCAATATAGGCTTAAAGCTCATTTGAGAATGCATGATATGGTAAAAAATATTATTGTATTTACTTTCTTTTATTTGTTATAATAGGAACTTAAGTAATCTGATTATTTACCTTGTGCCTTAAGCTATGCTTTGCATTTGTGTAAGTGCAATGTATGAATAGGTACAGCATGTAGGGTAGCACATTCTGTGCTTGGTTTAAGCCTATTTATAGTGGTTTTTGTATTGGCTTTTGGCTATCATTCTGAGAACTGTTCCAATTTTTTTCAATTGTTTATTTAAATATTACAAAAATATGCAAACTAAGTAACAGAAAAAATATTTTCCAGTTAATTAGTGGCACATTTTCATGTTCATTGTGCAAATTTTACTACAGATCTGAATTACTATTGAAATCTCATATGACAGAAAAGCACATGTACAAATATTTGTGTAAAAAGTGCCCTGAGGTGAACTTTGACAGGTGAGTTAATTTAAACTTTTGATAACAAAGAAATTATTTCCTTTTTACAAAATATGATTTACTTCTGTGTCATATTTTTTATACAGGGTGTCCCAGAAGGTAACGATAACCTGGCTCGGGAGAAAGGCCTTCTTATGATGGCAGCAATTCCACTCCGGGTAGTACATTTTTAGTTTTTCACTAAAATGGCTGGTACTCGAGTACTAATGTGAGTAGAGCGCTGATTCGTTTTTTTACTGATTCATCATAAGAAGGCCTTTCTCCCCGTGCCAGGCTATCGTTACCTTCTGGTACATTCTGTATATTATTATTTTGTATATTTTTTTCTATTTTATCTACTATTATATTTATGTATTCAGCTGGCATATTTACCAAGACAATAGAACTCAATAATGAAATGTCTATTACTATCATTTGTTTGTGAAAATAATACCTATATTCTATTATAACACATTACATCCCCATTTAATACTTTTTCTAAGAAACAATTTATTTGTTTTCATAGACGTTCAGCCAAGCATCATTACTATTGGGGGCATTTTACTGAAATAATACCAAAACATACACCCACAACCAAACTAACCAAAGTTAAGAGGAAGCGTAAATCTGCAAATCGGCAAGTAGGACCTAAGACTAGAGATCCAGATGACTTCCCAATATTTTCTGCCATCACTCAAGAGGAACAATATGCATTAATAACAGATAGACAGAAAACAAAAAACTACATAGACTCCCCCTATAAATGTGAATATTGCTTCAAAGGTTTTAGAGTTGCATCAACATATGAAACACATTTGAAGGCACATGATCCGGTGAGTCTTTGTAGTTAAAAAGTAGTTAAAAATTTTGGGAAATGCGTTGACGCATACCACCAGATGGTTATGTGGGACTCACCAGCTTAATATAAGCCATTACTGCCCACTAAAACCCAACGGACCTCACCCGTCCTAATGGGGCGTCGCAGGATTGCTTACGCATGCAACTCTGACGGCCCGCCAGGTCTGCAGACCACACAGGCTTAAGAGTTGCACCACTGGCCACTCTGCTATTCAAAGAAGTACCAGGAGCAACCCGCCTGACACACCGCCCACCGAAGTGGGCCCCTCCTGCGCGTTTCTTGGCTTCGCGGCCGGCCCACTGCTAGACGCTACTAAGCCCAACCACAATAAAGTTGGGGGGGGGGGGGGGGGGGGAGGGGGGAGGCCTTGATTTTAGGGCCTATGCTAGGTGCAACTGCAAGCAAGTGCTAATTAATTTATAATTAACCTATACTAAGTAATTATATTAATAAGTTGTTGTTATGGTAATTGCTATAATGACATATTGTGTCATATTGTGTTTTATCTTTAGAATGTGTGCCATGTTAGTGTAGCCTTATATATATTTTTACTTGTATGAAACATTCTGTGATCAGCTTGCTTTGTGTAATTAAATAGAATTAATTAATAAGATTGCTTTCTTTCCTTTGGAAATAAACTGGTGTCATGTACAAATGTTTTTTTTTTAGCAGAATATCTCTGGCAAGTTCCAATGCGATGTTTGTAAGACACACTGTCCAAACACTGCCAAGATGTATAAACACATGACTCGTTCTCACTTATACAAGTATACTTGTCAAATGTGTGGATATGTTTGCTTAAACAGGCTAGTATATAATACTCCTAGCGAATCACCTTCGCTTTCTTCCTGCCTAATTTAAGGTCTGTAGCACAAAAAATCACGAGAGCCATTGACCTCCTTAATCCGGCCCTGACGCATAATCCGTTCTTAGCGGACGATTATTAATTATAAACTACCTTCCTAACAGATTTCGTCTTTATACGTCAAGCAGTTCAAGTCATTCATGTAAAAGGTAACTTGTGTAATCTTGCTTGAAAAAGTTATTTTTCTTAGTCTCCTAAAGTTTAGAAATTACTGAAAAATTTATTGATGAAAATTCTCGTGTTGTTATGGTATATATATTAAATAATATGTTTAGTAATTAGTTCTACGATTTATTAATTTAGCTGCCGTATAGTTCTTGTAGTTTTTCTAGTTTTCTTGAATAATACTCTTAAACTAAAAAAAAAGTCGGAGCAGTCTTGTTTTGTGACTCCATTTTAGGTTAAAACAAAAACGGGCAAAGCCACGAACTATAGCTAGTAGTAGTAGTTAGACCGTAAAAATGATATATTTCTAATGTTTAAACTAGATATCTTAATTTTTCACTAATTTATATTTTTTCAGAGGTCAAGCAAGAATACATTACAAATGGCACAAGAAAGTCGTATATCCATGTCCTCATTGCAAGAAGGAATTCTTGTAAGATTTCGTTTCTTTTTTCTGGAATATATATATATATATATATATATATATATATATATATATATCATTACATTAAATTATAATAATATTGTTAAAGACTTAATATAATTTAGGTATACTATTTAAGACATGAATGGATGTAGTCAAGGCAATTCGCAAAATTCTAATTACGACAAAATTGAGTTTAAAGTCTGTGGAATGTATTGACTGCTTGTTAGGGACACGGTATCGAATAGAAAGTATCGATACTGTACTCATGAGTAGTATCGAAAAAAAGTATTGTACTCATAAAAGTATCGAAACAAAAGTATCGATACTCCAAGGTATCGAGTACTTTTCTTAGTGCCTCAAGCGCATGGAGCATAGGTTTAATATCAGTCAGTAAATAACGCCAGTTTAACTTCAGTGTAAAACAAATGGTATTAGTACTAGTTACCACTTGTTCCGTAGGCCAACCAGAGGTTTTATGGTTTTGAAGCAAGTCTTGCATTTCACTTCGTTTTTGTTAATTTTGACAAAATACTGCCAAAGTTCACTTTTCAATAGGCGACATTCTTCTTATGACTCAAATATCGGTAGACATCACAGTTACACAGCACAGAATAATAGTGACTACTTTTAATGATCAACCGTATTAATAATTAATATAGCAGAATTCAGAAAAACAAAGCGCGAAACGAATACTAAATTTAAATGCCAACAGTGAACGAAACGAGTGAGTAAATGAGTGATCGATTTGACTAGTGTAGTAAATAAATTAAGGAAAGGGTAGGACTTTAACTGTGAACGGAAGAAACGAATTCGAGCAAAGATCTATGTAATGTTTTAGGGATGGCGTTGCATAACAATAGACTTAAGCCGGTAGGTTGCAAGTTTTAAATGAGTAATTTCTAAGAGTATCCATTTAAAACTTAATTTCTTATTCGATACGATACCTGCCAAAAAGTACTCATTGAGTAAAAGTATAGAATGGAAAGTATCTGTATTGAGTGGAAATGTACTCGATACCACAAAGTATCGATACTTTTTTCGTGTCCATACTGCTTGTCTAAAATGGCTGACTGGCGTATAATGAACTATAACAGCCATAAATAAATATATAAATATAGCTGTTTTTAAATTTAAAACTGCTTATCCTCCCACAGACATCTATGCATTCACTTCTTCGATTATTGTAAGACAATAGAAATATTATTTAAGTTATATTCTTTATTTTATATACTTTTTTAATAAAAACTTCAGTAAAGAATCAACAAAGTTGGGTCACATTCGCAAAATGCACCCATCGACGAACATCTGCAACTTGTGTGGTCACAGTTTTGTGAGTGTCACCGGCCTTCATATACACAAACTCAAAACTCATAGCAAAGAGGTCAGTATTGTATTCCTTTTTTGTTATTATTGCTTATCTTAGGGTTGGGTTTACAATCGCTTGGCAGGAGTTATTGGGTGAAACTTATATATATGGTAGGGGTTTATTCACTGATCACAATGATAACACTCACGACACAAGGTAATTCATAATTTTAGAGAAAATTAACTAAAACTTAACGTGAGTAAGAAGGATAACAATAGGATTTTGTATATGTGAGACAAAGACGTAAGATCATTATGTCAAAAATGTGTCAAACTTAAATATCATTGACAACTATCCTAATGCCGCCATATTTAGTTCTGCGATTCTATGGACATGTGTGAAAGTGCTTTCATCGTAAATAACAATTTTTTTTCGACTTGGATAACATAGGTTCAGAAAGTTTATCTTAAACTTTTTTGTACTTTCTAGGTAATGTTTAATTTAGTATGAGTAATGTTTAATTACATATTCTTTATATAGTAAGGGTAAATCAATAAGTTAGATAACTGATGACAACGCACGCGAGCGAAGCGAGCGTGCAGCGGCGGCGGCCCGTGAGTGCTACTTTCAAAGCCTATTTTCTCATGAACTATGAATTACCTTGTAATGGGAGTAGTATAGAGATAGTAGGGAGCATCTCCCCTACCCATCGACTCCTTCCCATTGACATTGTCCTGCCAAACGATTGTAAACCGTAATCCTAAAAAAACAAAACCTTATCTTTTATTTAAATTTTATACTGGAATATATTTATCACTTTAATTATGACATAATAAGACCTATATTAACGAATTGGCCAAATATGAATTGCATGCATTATGCATATAGTCCGGGAGGTAGTGTCAAATTTTTACGGTGATTTTGGCATGGACTCTATGAACTTATTTTGATAGTTAGTACTTGTATGAGAACAAAAATAATTGTCAGCTGGCACGACTCCGGGGCTTTTGGGCTAGAGAAAATATTAACGTAGATGAAAAAAAATATATTCTTGGACTATTTTGGCAATGATGAAAAAGTATAAATAATTTAGTTTATGAATTCTAGATCTTAAAAAAAAGTGTCAGCTGTATCATGTACGTGACAAAATATGTTAGCTGATCATGTGAACATGTCAAAAAATCAGAAAAACTTGTAGCATTTTGGCAAAGCTGAAAATTGTATATATTAAAGATTACAATTCAATAATCATAATAATTTATGTCAGCTGGAATTTTAACGAGGCACAACCTGTTAGCTTGACTTTCAAAGTTTGGTTATGAAGTATAATATCAGATCAGCTAACATATTTTGTCACGTACACGATACAGCTGACACTTTTTTTTTTAAGATCTACAATTCATTAACTAATTATTTATACTTTTTCATCTTTGCCAAAATAGTCCAAAAAAATTTTTTTTACTATCAAGTTTCCTGGCATTTTCTCATCTTATGCCCCGGTTTTGGGCCAACTGACACCTCATTTATTAACCCCTCGAGCGTCGGCCTCCGTTTTACGAAAAGGCTCGAAGCGTCGGCGTAATTTCAAGGAAGTTTGATAGATAGGGTAGACCTTCGGAAAAACGATGAGTTCGTTGATATGTATATATTAAAACGGTATAAATTATACCTTCCCGGCTTCGTTATGAGTTTATCTAACTATTTATATAATTTAATAAGCAAATAAAACTGATCTTATCTCGCAGTGATGTATTATATATTTTTTTTCATAATTTTTACTCACATAGCCTTGACACTTTATCACAATATACAGAATTCACACACATATTCACCAAAATAACCCTTTATTACGGTAAAACTGAAGTGTAAGCATTGATAAGACAACTCATTCTACTTTGAAACACAATAACTTCACCATAAAACCACTTGAAATAAACACCATCTAGTAATGGCGGCAGCCGGCGGGCGGACAATCGCCGAATTTCACTCTTTGAAAGTGATGACAATAACAATACGCATTAATACCAACAGGTATTAGTCAATTTATGTCCATAGATCAGTATTTTAGCAACTTATATGTATTTTGTGCGATATACAAGGATACATCACATAAACATTACGAAATACGGTCATCAAGGTCAAAATTAGTGAACTTCAAAAGTTTTGTCACTTTTTCATTAAAATATTTATGATATTCCAAAAAAATATCAGGCAATACAAAATCTACACTTATTTCTCAGTAATTCTGTATAAAATTTATTATAAGATTACTTAACGTTTTCGTGTTATATTAATTTTTATCACACACAAAATTCACGAGGTCGACAGTAATGGCGTCGCGCGTCACTGAATCACAGATGCACTTCGTTTTTGTTTCCTTTTGTTTTAATACAGAGTCGTTTCGTTTCAAATGTTACTAAGATCGGTCTATTGTGAATCCCTTAGTTTTATATGGCCGCCAGATGTCGTTGTTAGTGTAATGAAACGTAAAAAATCAAAGACCAATGGCAACCGGTAAATTATGATGCTTATGCGGAGCCGTCGACGCCTCGAGCCTTTTCTCTTATGAGCTTACGGGATATCGAGAAACGCTCGAAGGGTTAATAAGCGTTGGAACAACTGACTATACAAAAAAACAAAAGTCATGCCAAAATGATCTGATATTATACTTCATAACCAAACTTTGAAAGTAAAGCTAACAGGTTGTGCCTCGTTAAAATTCCAGCTGACATAAATTATTATGATTATTGAATTATAATCTTTAATATATACAATTTTCAGCTTTGCCAAAATGCTACAAGTTTTTCTGATTTTTTAACATGTTAACATGATCAGCTAACATATTTTGTCACGTATGATACAGCTGACACTTTTTTTTAAGATCTACAATTCATTAATTAACTTTTCGCTGTGTGGCTACGGCAAGAAGAATATGGCCACCCCATATCTTCCCGTGGGTGTCGTAAAAGGCGACTAAGGGAAAAACTACCGAACACCATGGTAGTCTCGGTGGTAGGCTCCAACATCAGCCGACGGCAGAGTTACCACCCATCAGCAGAAGTCGTGCCGCCAAGCGCCTAACAGCGCGTTCCGGCATGTGGGAGCTGATGAAGCCGTATGGGGAATGGGTCTGAATAGTTGTGTTGCACAGTAGCCGTGTTGGTGGTGGATCGTTGTTTGTTGTGTCGAGAGCTTAGTCGCGGAGGGTAGCGGGATCCGAAGCACGGCTTGCCGCTGGCCGACCGCAGACAGTTGGGGGCCCAACTAGTGGGCTAGCCACCCATGAAAGGCTGCCCCGCCATCTGTGAAAAATCCCAGGGTGGCTCCATCGTGCTGGTTGGCGACCAGAGGAGGGGGCCCGATGGCGATCCTTGGGGGGGTTCGGGCGTCCCCGCAGTCTCCAGACTAAGCCCTCAACGGCATGACAACACCAATATCACTGCCGGGCTCGTGCAACACCTCGTTCAACTGCCATTCTCCATCCTATTCACTCTTCCATTACATAAATTTCATGGTTAAAAACAAAAAGGGTAATGTTTTTAAGCGGCTGCACTCCCCCTCACTTAATGTGCACCTCACAAATATCCGAGGATTGCACACAAACCTCTCATCAGTCCACCTCCATCTCGAGACTGCGCAGCCACACATGCTCTTTTTGACGGAGACGCAGATTCAATGTCCATTAAGCGCTGCGTACCTGGACTATCCCGGTTACACGTTGGAGCATAACTTCAGCTCGCGGGCCGGAGTCTGTTTGTTCGTGCGAAATGACCTCTGTTTCCAGCGTCTCCGCCACCTTGAAGACCCCACATTCTCTACGATCTGGGTTATCGTAGATACAGGAATCGAAAAGATCCTGTATTCCTGTGTCTACCGATCGCACACAGGTGACCAGGAGACAACTCGATTATTTGGACATCTCAGTGAGGCCGCTGATGTGGCTATCCAACGGTACCCCACCGCGCAGCTAGTCTTTCTGGGGGACTTTAACGCCCATCATGAAGATTGGTTGTTCCCATACCAGAAGACGGACCATGATGGGAGAGAAGCGTGGAAGTTTGCGGTGTCACTTGGACTCTCCCAATTGGTTGACCAAGCGACAAGGGTACCCGATGTGGACGGCCATACAGCTAATTGTCTGGACCTTCTGCTGACAACAGATCCGGACAGATATAACATCCAGGTTTCATCCCCATTGGGTAGCTCTGACCACTGTCTGGTAAAAACTGTATTACCTTACTCTCCACCTGGTAACGACTCTATTGGTGTTAGACGAGTATGGCAATACAAGTCAGCAGATTGGGATGAGATGCGACACTTTTTTGCATCCTTCCCTTGGCGGCAGGTCTGCTTCTCTTCTTCCGATCCGTCGAGCTGTGCGGATGCTATAACTGATGTGGTACATCAAGCGATGGAATATTTTATCCCATTCTCTGATGTACCCGTTGGTGGCAAAACTCGCCCATGGTTTAATACCGAATGCATCTTTGCTGAAAAGCGTAAGCATTCGGCTTACCTTGCCTGGGTTGATGCTCGAGACCACAAAGCTCCGGATGTAAGACCTAAGAAGAGAGCCTTTAACTTAGCCGCCAAGTCCTACAAAAAGACATTAAAGAAGGCTCGTCTTGACCGAATTACACATTTTGGTGCAAAGCTCTCTGCCCAACCATCTGGTAGCAGAGCTTTTTGGTCCCTTGCCAAAGCAGTTGAGACGAACTTCTGTCGGCCTTCACTGCCACCGCTAGTAAAATCTGACGGATCCCTGGCTCATACGGCAAAGGAGAAGGCGTCTTTACTTGCCTCGCTTTTTGCCCAAAATTCATATCTAGACTCTGGCAATGCTACTCCACCACATCTACCTCACTGCGGGATCTCAATGCCCGAAATCTCCATAACTAATAAGGAGGTAAAGAGAATATTGTGTCGTCTAGATGTGAATAAAGCCAGTGGTCCCGATGGTATACCAGCGATAGTGCTCAAAACATGTGCTCCCGAGTTGTCTCCGATACTGACACGTCTGTACCGCCTTTCTCTTAAGACTGGAATAGTGCCTAAATCCTGGAAGCTTGCTAATGTGCAACCTGTGCCCAAGAAAGGTAGCCGTGCTGACCCTGCCAATTATCGTCCAATTTCAATCACCTCCATACTCTGCAAGATTATGGAGCGTGTATTGAACACTCGTCTTATGGCATACCTAGAACAGAACGATCTCCTCAGTGATCGACAATATGGGTTTCGCCAGAATCGGTCGACTGGGGACCTTCTAGTGTATGCCAACCACACCATTGGCGAAGCTCTTGAGCGAAGTGGGGAGGCGATTGCAGTCTCCCTCGATGTCTCAAAGGCCTTTGACAGGGTTTGGCACGCTAGCCTTATAAGCAAGCTTTCAGCCTATGGCATATCTCCTGGCCTGATCGGCTGGATAAAAGACTTCCTGAGCGACCGATCACTCAGAGTTGTGGTTGAAGGCTGTTCATCAGAACCCTTAAAAACCAACTCTGGAGTTCCTCAGGGATCTGTTCTCTCTGCAACCTTGTTCCTGCTGCATATTAACGATCTGCTTATACCCGGTATCTATGGGTACGCAGACGACAGCACTGTTGTAGAGAGATACCTGCCAAATCCTCGAGCCAGTAGAGATCAAATTCAGTCCGAAAGAGAGGCCATGGTAGAGCGTTTGAATCTCACACTCAAGGCAGTCTCCACTTGGGGCGATGCCAATCTTGTGAGTTTCAACGCCACCAAAACACAGGCGTGTCTGTTCACCGCAAAAAGGAGTCCTTTTACCTTGACTCCTACTTTCCGAAATGTGCCTCTAGAATACACTGACCGTCTGCAGTTGTTGGGGATGGACATTAGTTCCAACATGAGCTACGGGCGGTTCATCGAGTCTAAGGCTAATGTAGCAGCGAGGAAAGTTGGCATCCTCGCAAAGGTCCGACAGTATTTCACACCGGGACAGCTTCTTGATTTATATAAAGCTCAAGTCCGGTCGTGTGTGGAATACTGTAGTCACATATGGGCTGGTGCTGCGAAATGCCATCTGTCTGCTTTGGACTCGATTGAGAGGCGTGCGCAGAGGATTATTGGTGACCCTACGCTGGTAAATGCCAACCTACAAAGCCTCGATCACCGACGTAAAGTTGCCAGCCTCTGTGTATTCTATAGGTTACATTTTGGAGAGTGTGCGCAGGAATTACATGATTTAATTCCCCCATCCCCTTTCCATCATCGGACGACGCGACGAACAGCTGGTTTCCATCCTTATGTCGTGGACATTCCATCCGTCCGGACAAAGCGTTTCGCTTCGTCATTTATTATACGTGCGGCTAAGGATTGGAACAACCTGCCCACGTCAGTATTTCCGTCCGATTATAATATGGGTGTCTTCAAGGCAAGAGTGAATAGGTGGCTACTGAATTAGTGCGACTTACCATCTCCGGCTTCGTTACCACTTACCATCAGGTGGAACGCAGTCAAGCACTAATTCAGAATAAAATAAAAAATAAAAAAAAAATAAAAAAATTAACTAATTATTTATACTTTTTCATCTTTGCCAAAATAGTCCCAAAAAAAATTTTTTTTATTGAAGTTTCCTGGCATTTTCTCATCTTATGCCCCGGTTTTGGGCCAACTGATACCTCATTTATTAATAAACGATGGAACAACTGACTATACAAAAAACCAAAAACCATGCCATAATGATCTGATATACCTAATGACCAAACTTTGAAAGTCAAGCTAACAGGTTGTGCCTTGTTAAAATTCCAGCTGACATAAATTATTATGATTATTGATTTATAATCTTCAATATATACAATTTTCAGCTTTGCCAAAATGCTACAAGGTTTTCTGATTTTTTGACATGTTCACATGATCAGCTAACATATTTTGTCACGTACATGATACAGCTGACACTTTTTTTTGAGATCTACAATTCATAAACTAATTATTTATACTTTTTTATCTTTGCCAAAATAGTCCAAGAACATTTTTTTACTATCAAGTTTCCTGGCATTTTCTCATCTTATGCCCCGGTTTTGGGCCAACTGACAATTTATTTATTAATAAGCGTTGGAACACCTGACTATACAAAAAAACAAAAGCCATGCCAAAATGCTCCGGTCAAATTTGACACTACCTCCCGGACTATTAGATGTTAAGGATTATAATGATAACACCTGATGAAAACTAAATCTTTATTCTTCTCTTTACATAAAACAAACATGGCACATGACGCTAACCTCTTATTATATCAAGTTAACAAATGATGTGAGAAACGGAAAAACTAAAACTAAGTTGCCATACATAAAATAAAATCCTCTCAATGTTACCACTGTTAATACTAATATAATTACTTTAAATATACACTATTATTATATAAATCATTGTTATTACAACACCTTCCCCCAATGATTTATATCAATATAATCAAACAATAACAAAAATAAATATTCTAATCTTCATCTTTGTACTAATATAACTAATCTACAATCAATTAACTTTACATTTTCTGGTGTTTTAACAATATCCCAAGTTTTGTTATCCTCTAAAGATTTAATTTCCTCACTAATAGCTTCATACCACATGTTTTTATCATCATAAGATTCTATATCACTATAATTTTCTGGTATATTATTATTTGAACAAGATAAGAAAGATTCCATCAATATTTCATCTAAATCCGGGTCTTCAGTAATGTAATCTTGTAAATATTTAGGTTTAGTTCTCTTTCTCCCTTCTTTTAAATTGGTTTCCACTTTACTATCCATTTCAACTTGTTCTGGAATTGATTGCAAATTATTATCATAAATTAAAGGCTTATTCTCAGGATCACCACTATTGTCCGTTGTTTCTTTCTGTTCTGAGAAATGTTTATTATCAATATCAACTACATTAGGAAACTCTAAATTGTGAGATACTTCCTCTCTAAAAATTACATTTCTTTCTATAACTATTCTCCTTCCATCACTATCCCATAACCTATATCCACCTGGTGCATATCCAACCATTTTTAACTTTATTCCACGAGGGTCTAATTTCATTCGGAGTTTATGGGGAATATGAGCATATGCAGATGAACTAAATATTCTAAAATTGGATACGTTTGGGCGTCTTCCCTCCCACATTTCAAATGGCGTGACATCAAGTGATGTTGTGGGACTTCTGTTTGTTACATAAACAGCATAACGAAGGGCTTCACCCCAAAGCTCTTTTGGAAGTTGTGAATCTAACAATAAAGTTCGGACTTTCTCTGTGAGTACGGTTCATCCTCTCTGCTACTCCATTCATCTCAGGATTATATGCAGCTGTATACTGCAATACAATTCCCTTATCATCACAAAAAGATCTGAAATTCCTAGATATATATTCACCTCCATTATCTAACTTTATCTTTAATATCCTATGCCCAAAATGATTACAAGCATAAATATAATAAGATTTGAAATAATCATAAACTTCTGACTTTTCTCTTAATAAATATACCGCAGTAAAGTGTGAAAAATCATCTATAAAAGTTACAAAATATTTATAACCATCCCAGGTAGAAGGGCTGACAGAACAAACATCTGTATGTATAAGTTCTAAGGGTTTTCTAGCTTTATACATTTTACCATTAAAAGGAAGGCGTGTTATCTTACCAAGAACACATGGTTCGCAATGTCTATTTTCCAAATCTTTAACTTTTAAATTATCTAAACCATCTACCATATTTCTTATTATTAATGTTTTCATACTTCTATAACTTAAATGAGAAAAACGTTTATGCCATACTTCAACAGAATTTTCATTTTTATCTGATTGATTATTGTAATTGCAACTATTAAAAATAATTTTAAAGTCTGTAAAATAAAGAGATCCTAATCTATAACCTACCATTAACAATTCATCAATATGTGAGAAAACTTTAACTTCCCAATTACAGAAAAGAACCCTTAAACCATTTTTTACCATCTGTGAAACTGACAATAAATTCTTTCTTAATTGAGGTACATAATATACATCATTTAATGTAACTTCAATTTTATATTCACTAATATATCCCTTAATTGTTCCTATACCCTCGGCCTCTAACTCTATACCATTCTTGGCAGCTGATATTTTGACTGTATTGTTTAATTTTGAATAATTATAAAATAAATTTACATCATTTACTAAATGAGAAGAACTTCCAGAATCTATACACCATCTAATAATATCCTGCTCTTTTAAGTTTTCATTATATGACATAAAACTAACATGTTTATTACCACCTGTATCTTTCGATGTTCCAGTAAAGTAAGACTTCCCTCTTCCTCTATACCTGTAATGCAGTTGACCTCCTCTGGCAGCAACTCGTCCTCCATGGGCTGGTCCTTGTCCTCCGTGGGTTGATTCTTGTCCTCCATGTGTTGATCCTCGTCCTCCATGGGCTGATCCTCGTCCTCCATGGGCTGGTCCACGTCTCTATTCGCTATTTTTGTGACAAGTCCCCATCTGTTGACTGCTTCTACATTGGAATTTCTTATGTCCTGGCCGTCCACATCCGAAACACAGAAATGTCGAGGTGTCAACAGGTTTCACTATTGCTTTTTTACGTTTCTCTTCTTCACCAAGAAGTCGGTTCTTAACAAAATCAAGTTTTAAGTCTTCCACTGTCTCCAGTGCCGTTATTATATTTTCGAAAGATTGAGGCATTGATAACAATATATAATTAATTTTTTCTTCCATTGATAATTCACTACCGGCATCTTTTAATTGTGAAAATAATTTTAGTGACAGACATTCATATTTAAAAGATATAGGGCCAGTTTCACCAGTTTCTGATAAAGTCCCTGATAGCGTATCCGGAACTTATCTGACGGATGAACTACAAATTTCGGTTTCACAAGTCTTGAATAGTGGTATCTAGCAGTTAAAGTGGCCGGTAATTTATCAGCCGAATCAAGTGGCCGTTAAACGTGGTATCTGGTAGATAACTAAAATGATTCGAATGGAGGGCGCGAATAAAAATATCTGTCATTTATTTTTGGTAATAAATAATATCATACTCGTTATAGTAGTCTGCAGCCACAAGATGGATTTGTTTAAATTTTCAGAAGACGAATTTGATGAATATTATGAACATATTTCGCGACCTCAAAGGAATAGAGTAATCCGCCCTAGACCAAATTATTTTATATTGCCACCATATATTATATACCAAAAGGTCTGTACAAAATATTCATACGTTAATAGAAAGTGATATAAAGACTACAACCGACTGGTAGATAGTAGGTAATATTTTTCAATGATCTTCATGATTTATTTATTTAATAGACTTTTGACTATTTAATTTTCAGTAACTTCGCAATTTCAATGATGATTTCGGTGGAGTAAGCAAAGCGTCAGCTTGCAGAATCATACACAAGGTTTCTGAAGCAATCGCCAAATTGAGACCTTTGTATGTGAAATTCCCCACAAATGCAGAGGACATATCACTAGGTTTTTATGAAATTGCAAGATTTCCTAGGGTCGTTGGAGTCGTCGATTGATCGATTTCATTTTCAATAATATTTTTTTTATTTTCTACAAGTGAAATTAATAGCTCAGTTTCAACTTTTTGTTCTAATCAAGCGTCTATTAAATATAACATACAACAAAAAAGCGAAAAAATTCGAACTAATTATGACATCCGTGGGTTCATTTAACGCTAATTACATTTGGAACGCAAACTTGTAATCATAATAACATTTACCATCGATTTAATTACTTTTCATCACATTATAACAAAATTATATTCAAGAACATTAAAAAGTAAAATGTCTTATTTTAAATTCATATTTTAAATCTTATTTTAAATAAAAAAAATTTTTAGTTTTCAAACTAGATTTTAAATAGCGATCATATGCGTCTGTGTAATGAAAGGCAAAAAAGCGACGTTGCCGTTCTGTAAAATACCAAGTGGCTTGTAATGTATCTGCTGGTTAGTTTATCAGGTAGTTTAATGGTGAAACAGAAAAAATATATCAGCAACCGTTATCCGTTAGTTAGTGTTAAGTAGCAGATTACTAACTGAAACTTTATCAGAAACTGGTGAAACTGGCCAATAAACTTTTAAGATAAACGCTCGTGTAAAAAAAGCAGTAATGCAAATAATAAAATAAAAGCCATTAAATTAATAAAATAAACAACTTTGTGTGTAATCTTAGATTTCTGATGCATTTTGATTTCAAGGACACGTTTGGCGCAGTGTGTAGTGACCCTTACTTTCTTGCGCCAGCGGTTGCGGGTTCGAGTCCTGCTGGGGGCATTCATTTGTTGAGCACGAATATTTAAGTACTCCAGTCATAGGTGTTTATATTTATAATATGTATGCATTTAAAACTTATATATTATGTAGTATATCAACTATCTGGCATCCGTAACACAAACTTTCTTCGTAGCTTACCACGGAACTAGATGGCGGTGTGTGTAATAATTTCCCAACAACATAAAATAAAATAATTTAATATTTTAAGGAGGTAGAAGAAAACCCCGGCAACGTAGATCCGAGCAACCCGTTGTACTGCGCCGACTGTTGCGTACAGTTCAGAGACGACGACGCCTTCAATACCCACCTCGGGTCGTCCAACAAACATGCTGCGACTAATCGGTACGTCTGTTTGCTGCTTTCTTCTCTTCCCTTTCTACTTTATGGATGTATGTTTTGTTGTGTATACTGTGAAGTGGAAACTGAAGTGTGTTACTAATTTCAAATTAATAGCTTTTCTCTAAATACATATGAATATATGGAATATATGATATAATATTTTGGTACTTACATCAAAGAATCAATTCTTAAGATTTCTGTCTGTCTGTCAGTATGTCGGGGGAGTAAGGGGTGAACGTAAATAACAACTCAATCCGACCCAAAAGTCAACCTCGCCTGCACGCGTTGGTGGTTCATTATGAATAGCCGACGGTGACGCCCACTGAGCGCCGTGGTGCTCCCTGCTAGACAACGGACGAGGCTCTGACGACCGAGCAATGGCGGTATAACCATATCACCGGTCAGGAAACTGATCGAGGAGGCAACAGCGGCGTTGAAGTCTAAATAACTCTAAAATGTCTGGTGAAGAAGGCAGCGGGAAACAACTGCTACTATTCTCCCAAGAGAGTCAGCATGGAGAGTCCAAGTACAAGATTTAGTATGTCTGGCGATCCGGCTGACCCCCGGTGCCATCTTTCCGGGAGAGGTGGTGGTGAAATGTGCTACCGGCCATGCGCTCGTGACTCGTTAGGCGTCGCATGAAAATTCAGCTACTGATGAGTTTAACACATGCAAGTCGATTCGCATCCCCATTACATTACACCGTACCGTGCAAACTTATGCAGGTATATGCCCCCACAGCACAGTCAACTGAAGAAGAAATGGAGGGTTTTTACGGTACGTTGACTGCGACACTTAAAGAAATTCCAAAGCGAGAGGTTACTCTTATCTTAGGCGACTTTAATGCCAAAGTTGGAGATACTTCAGACGATGACCACCTTCGTCGTATTGCGGGCAAACATGGTATAGGAAAACGTAATGATTGGGGCAAGCGTCTGCTACAGACTACAGTTCTGTTGTGAAGAAAATTTTACTATCACCAATACCTGCTTTAAACATCACATTCGTAGATTATACACCTGAGTATCCCCTGGCGATGATGTAGAAGTCAAATTGACTACATACTAGTAGGTACGCGCTGGAGAAGCTCAGTGACGAATGCTACAACTTTCTCCGGTGCTGATTGCGGCTCCGACCACCAGCTTCCTGTAGCAACAATTCGAGTACGGCTAAAAAAGATGCAGAAACATAAAATAATTCAGAATATGCAAGCCATAAACATAAGTGGGTTCAGAGAAGATTTTCAGCAGAGAATGGGAGATTTTCCCAATGACATGAGAGACAGTAATACTAAATGGGAATATTTCAAAACGATGATAAAAGAAACAGTTCGGAATAATAAGCTGCCGAAACCCGTTTTGAAATACTTCATAACACGAGAGACGGCTCAAATCATTCTTGAGAGACGTGATCCAAAGGAGAGTGGTTAATGTACAAGTAACGACCACCAGAGGTATGCATTCTATTATAAACCTTTGTACCGTTTTATCAGAAACAAAAGTCAAAAAATCCAAAGCAAAAGATCACGCAGTCGCTCACCAACTAGATGGACCAATCAGGTGAAAGACTCGTCGTCCACTCATTTCTATGCAGTTGTAAGAGACGCGTTCTGGACAGAAACCGATGAAGGCAGATCATCCGCTCCAGGTGCAACCTCGATGCTGACCACAATCCTCACATATGAGGGACCGACTCAGAGAGAGAGAGAGAGAGAGAGAGTCGGTATGTCTGTTTGTTCCGGCTAATCTTTTAAACGACTGGACCGATGTTGATGGGACTTTTACCCGCAGGTAGCTGATGTTATAAGGAGTAACTTAGGCTACTTTTATTTTATTAGGAAACTAGCGACTCACTCCCGCTTCGCTTGGGTTCGTCCCTAGGTTTAGCGTCAGCGCAGCCGGGTCTCACTACTTAAAATAAATAATTTCGGTTAAAACGCGAAATTAAAAACAAACACGTCAATTTTATTTATATGTATAGATTATATAAACCGTTTAATTCATTTATTTTAACGTCCGCCCAGCGAATCGGGCTAGTTTTGCTAAGGTTTTAATGTTTCGAAAATAATAATTATGTAAATAAAATTAATCTCGTTGTGATTGTTCTTAATGAATTTAGAAATATAGGTTATTATATTTTTGGGTGGTTTTTAGATCATTGGTCCAACTCAAAAATGACATGCGCGAGTCGTCGCGCCTCCTCAACAATGGTATCGTCAACACCCACAACGCCACCTCCTCCAACTGCGACATTGTGAGTCTTATTTCTAAGATATAATAAATGTAATCTATATGAATATTATAAAGCTGAAGAGTTTGTTTGTTTGGTTGAATGAGCTAATCTTTGGAACGAACGATCCAAATTGAAAAATTCTTTTTGTGTTGGATAAGTCCATTTATCGAGGAAGGCTATTTAGGCTATATTACATCAAGCTACGACCAATAGGAGCGGAGCATCAATGAAAAATGTTACAAAAGCGGGAAGGGTGGGCGTTAGTTCTGCGAGGTACCATACCGTGCGACTCAAAAAGAATTTGGTTACCGTTTCCGTTTTCCCTTAGAACTCGTCTGTTAAGCTAGAAAGGTCAAGTCTAGTAAGTTCAGCAGAATCACTCGTATTATATCTCAAAATTTAGTGCTCATTTAGTGCTAATTTAATGTTGATAACAGATATTTAGTGCTGTGATAGGTAGACAAAAAATGAGAACACTGCTAACTTTTAATGTAAGCTAGCAGTACGTCTGTAAAGCTAGAAAGTTTAAGTAGGCGGATTCACTCGTTTTATATCTCAAAATTTAGTGCTAATTAAGTGCTGATAACAGATATTTGGTGCTGTGATAGGTGGACTAAAAATGAGAACACTGCTAACTTTTAATCAAGCTAGCAGTGTACTATTCGTGACCGCGCTATGATACAGTTGGAGCGAGAGGCACATCAGCTAATAATTTAGTGCTCAATTAGTGCTGCCTGTACAAGCAAACAGATTTTTCGAAAAAAAAATTTTCAGTTTTTAAGTATAGATTACTGCTGACATAACGACACGAGCAATCAGAGCTGAAAGATGACTTTAAAATCGGTATTGGTGAAATTGAAAAGAGTTACTAATTAGATAGTGCTCAATTAATGCTGCCAGGTACAGCAAAAGATTTTTAAAAAATTTCCTCCAACAGCACGTAAAACCAGAACGCAAAGCTTGAATGTAAGAAAAAAAGTGAAGAGAAGGAAGAACGTTAGAAATGTTGAAAAGGATGATGATAAAGAAAACGAAGATTATCATATAGATTGGAAACCAGTAGGGCATTATGTTGCAATTTGCAAAAGAAGAGATGGATCATGGGTTCTTTATGATGATAAAAAAAAGAAAAATTCGTAAGAAAAAGTTTAGATGTGCAAATAGCGCTCATTTTATACGCTGTAGCAAGATAGAAATATTATCACGTTTATTTTTAGAATTAATTTTTTTTGCAAAGTTTCTTAAGGGGACCCGCTGGTCTAGCGGCCTAAAATTCAAAGTACATATTTAAAAAAAATATTTCTTTATGAAGTTAATGATTAATGCTTTCAAATTTTTTTTACACTTATTCTATTACTTATCACCTACACAAAAATGAAAATTAAGACATTTTTTAAATTAGGAAAATGGCGCTACAGTTCCCCTCTCCAAAAAAATGGACCTGGCTGGTGCGAGTCGATTGATCACTCCCTCTGACCTGAAATAAAAAAATGACCGATTTTTAATTAGTATAAGCATAGTTATCGTGGGAACTAGAATGAAAAAAAAAAATATATATTTGACAAAATGGCACGTAGTTAAAAGTACTTTTTGATAACGAGGTTCAGATTCGTACTTTTAACTACGCGCCATTTTGTCAAATACTTTTTTTCTTTTTAATTTTAGTTCCGACGATAACTATACTTATACTAATTAAAAATCGGTCATTTTTTTATTTCAGATCTGAGGAAGAGATTAATCAACATGCACCAGTCAAGTCCATTTTTTTGGAGTGGGGAACTTCAACGCCATTTTTCTAATTTCAAAAAAAAAAATTTTTTGATCTTAGTTTTAATTTTTGTGTAGATAACAAGTAATAAAATAAGTGTAAAAAAATGGAAAGCATTAGTCATACCTTCATATAGAAATATTTTTTTTAGATTAGCTTAAATTTTAGGCCGCTAGACCACCGGGTCCCCTTAAATAATATAATAGAAATGTTACGGATAACCTGAAATTTTTTGAGATTTAAGACTTTTAAAGAATTTAAGACTAATAATTTAAAGTTTATATTTTTATATAAGGAAAAAATTGTATTAATTCTTGAAGTATGTATAATGTCACTCTGTATACTTCTAGATACATAATATAGTTCTCTTTCTATGAAATTCATCTTTTGCATAAACCACTTCATCAACAACTCAACTAACAACAATCAAAGTTAAATACACGTTCTGAACTATCAACCTTTACAATAATGAAGTCCACGATTCATGATTTACGTGATTTAAGGGGTTATATAGGTTTGGGAGCTTCAGAATAATCAAATCTTTTTAATTGAGGTTATGATTTTTTTTAAATCCTTTGCTACAACGACAGCATTAATTGAGCACTAAATTATGATGTCTTTTTAATCCAATAGTTTCCGTTTCAGAGTCTTCTTCTCGCTCTTGAGACTGCTGGCGTCGTTATACTAGCAGTAGTGGATTTGAAAAAAAAAAAATTTTTTAAATCTTTTGCTGTACTGGCAGCATTAATTGAGCACTAGCTAATTAGTAACTCTTTTCAATTTCACCAATACCGATTTTAAAGTCATCTTTCAGCTCTATGATTGCTCGTGTCGTTATGTCAGCAGTAACCTTACTTAAAAACTGAAAATTTTTTTTCGACAAATCTGTTTGCTTGTGCAGGCAGCACTAATTGAGCACTAAATTATTAGCTGATATGACTCTCGCTCCAACTGTATCATAGCGCGGTCAAGAATAGTACACTGCTAGCTTGATTAAAAGTTAGCAGTGTTCTAATTTTTAGTCTACCTATCATAGCACCAAATATCTGTTATCAGCACTTAATTAGCACTAAATAAGCACTAAATTTTGAGATATAAAACGAGTGAATTCGCCGACTTAAACTTTCTAGTTTTACAGACGTACTGCTAGCTTGATTAAAATTTAGCAGTGTTCTCATTTTTAGTCCACCTATCACAGCACCAAATATCTGTTATTAGCACTTAATTAGCACTAAATGAACACTAAATTTTGAGATATAAAACGAGTGAATCCGCAGACTTAAACTTTCTAGCTTTACAGACGTACTGCTAGCTTGATTAAAAGTTAGCAGTGTTCTCATTTTTAGTCCACCTATCACAGCACCAAATATCTGTTATCAGCACTTAATTAGCACTAAATGAGCACTAAATTTTGAGATATAAAACGAGTGAATCCGCCGACTTAAACTTTCTAGCTTTACAGACGTACTGCTAGCTTACATTAAAAGTTAGCAGTGTTCTCATTTTTTGTCTACTTATCACAGCACTAAATATCTGTTATCAGCATTAAATTAGCACTAAATGAGCACTAAATTTTGAGATATAATACGAGTGATTCTGCTGAACTTTCTAGACTTGACCTTTCTAGCTTAACAGACGTCCTTAGAACGCGTGCAAAGCCGCGGGAAATACTAGTTATAAATAAAAATTAATCGCCAAAAAGTTACGGTTTAATTTCGTATTAATCTCTAGACTGGTAATATACCATCGCGTGCTTTGCCATTCCAGAGATATTTGTAATAAAATGAACATTTTTTCTTTGTGCATTTTATTGTATGGTGAACCGGGGCTATTGTATCTAAAAAGTGAATTTTCTCCGCCCGAGGTAGGTTTAAGAAGCTGTATTTCAGCTACTGAATAATTTACGGAAAAATTGTTTAAATATCTTAAACGATCAGATACTTAAGACTTATTTTGAATTAATTGTATTAGAAAATACCCAGTATATTCTTATTAATATTGATTTTAATTTCGAGGACAAATTTTAGCTACATTAACCCCGTATCGGGGGCAAATGTAACTATTACTTTTAACTCCTTAACTTGACGAGATATGATGCTCGGACTCCCTGAATATGATAAACAAGGGCATTTAAGAAAATAATTTGGGCATTATATCAATGTAGGAAGGCTAGTTCCTGCTTAAAAATACTGTTTTGCGTAAAAGAGGGGCTATTGTAGCTATTTTTAAAAATTAAGTGTTGGGATTATGCCTGATAAGTATGTTATATCGATTGTCGATAATATCTATACAATATGTCATATAATAAAACAGTAACTTTAAAAATCTGTACATTAAATATTTTAAAAACAATGAATGAATATAAAATAATAATTATTACAATTTATAACGTACTGGACCGATTTTAACCAAATTTTGTGTAGTAATAACGTATGTGGGGGTGATTACTAAAGATACTTTTTATTACAGAAAAATGTTCTATTTTCATAGGAAAACAAAATATTGTTGATTAACTAGTCCTTGAAAAGCTAGCGGTGGCTAAATCTTAAAAGATACGTCAAAACATAATTATTGAAGGAAATTGTTTTAAAAAGCCCACAGAAAGTCAACAATATTAAATATCTTTCTTCCAAGTTAGTGTAACTCAATACCTATTTTTATTAGTACGTACAAAAAGAAGTACTTAGCAAATCTATAGGCGCATTTCACGCAAAAAGGACTGAATCGAATTGAACGAAATTTTGTGTATTGTACTATCGTACAGTGCATTCTTACACGACATTATTAGGTCATATCATATATCGTATAACTTTACGCGTGTATTACTTAAAGGTAGAAGATACCTTATTCCCGACTTTTCGGCCGGGTTGCACCAGCCGTGGTCACGGGGAGACTGGCGGGGGATGGCATCGCCTGCCACGATTCGAGGAGTGTGTTGCTAGTACCCTCATTTAATTTTAATAATTTGTTATGGCCACTACACACGGTGCTAATATTATCAACGGGTGTGTCGGACGGGAAATTGCGATATCTAAATTTTTCTATTACGGGATTCCACGCAGACGAGAGCCTGTATCCATCTTCACGATTGAAGTTTGAATGTTTTTTTATTTCGATAGCCTCGCGAAAGATTGTTCGGTAGTATCTTCGATCGGTGGACAAAACCTTCGGCTGGTGGAGCTCAATCCAGTGATTGGTATTTGAGTTGAGCAGATAGCTGATTTCCCTGTCTGGTTATTCTTTACAGTTCTTTGACTCTCTCCGCTATGGTTCTCTTGGTTTGGCCAATATACGAACTACCACAGCTGCAATTAATTTTGTATATACCCGGTGTTTGGTACGGGATAACATCCTTCGGCGTGCGCAAAAGTTTTTCAAGCTTGGAAAACGGAACGTATACAGTCTTAATGGAGAAATTTTTTAGTAGTAATCCAACCTTGTCCGTTATTCCTTTGATATAAGGCATGTACGCAGGTTGGCAGTTAACCTCTGGATGTTTCGTACGTGTATCACGGTGACCTAGATAATAGATTCTTTCTACCGACTTTGTACCCATTCCTCTTAAGTACCTCCTGAACATGCGTAATAGGGATTGCAATCCGGCGTCATTTTCAATCCGGCCGGATCCGGCAGAATTTCCATCAATCCGGCCGGATCCGGTCGGATCCGGCCGGATTGACCAGATCGATATAATTTTCGCCTTTTTGGTTCAAAATGAACTGCTATTAAGTTATTCAAGTATCATTGTACTTAAAATAGCTAAGTAGTTTATAAAAAACTAGCGAAATCGCGGCTTCGCTAACTAAAAGTACAAAAAATATGTTTGTCTATACGCTTTTACTTATAATATACCAAAAATTGATTCTCCATTTACCATTTCATCCCTTTTGTTATGAGGACTACTCTTTCTACTCTCAGTTATTCGGTTTTCTTGGCGTAGTTGTAGTAGTAGATAGACCTATGCCTACTATTAAAAACTTTTTGTTGACTTTGTTGAGAAAAGTATTACGTTTTTCAAACATGTGCAAAAATAAACTGTTATTTAAATCAAAAGCTACCCCCAAATTACTGTTTACTCCTTTTTAACCTCGTAAGGCAATGGGTTTCAATAAAATACGAAACACGTTTTCCATCAATTCTGTTAAAGTATCTTTATGCAAAATTTGAAGTAGATTGGAATCACACCATACATACATTGCTCCCATCTTTTCTTCCTTCGGAAAAAAATTTCGGAAAATCCTTTCTAATCCGATAACTACGTCATAAACTACAAGGTCAAACCCTAAACGATTCAGGTCTCTACGATTAGCAGTTTAGGCTGTATGTTGATCCATCAGTCATTCAGGATGGAGCATTTTCTAACCCAATGTTAAGATTAGACAGCGAGCAAATAATTAAAATGTAGCGGTGGCTAGTGTAGGCAACTACTTAAAAATTTAACGTTGTAACGAGTAGCTCAGTGTTCCTAGATGTCACTTTCACAGATAGATCAATATTTTTTATTATTTATAAAGTAACTTTATAAAATCTAATATAATTTACCTTACTTTACAGAGATGAGACCATTATAATTATTATAGTATTCGAGAATGCTAACAGACAAGTCTTATATTTATGTCAGACACCAACTCGCACGCATGAACACCACGCATTACGCATTTAAAGTGCCAACTCATGCAAAAGCTCTATTATTTTGCCAAAAAATAGTAACACCGGATCCGGTCGCCGGATCCGGTATATTAGTACCGGATCCGGTGACCGTGAAATGTTGCCGGATCCGCCGGATTACCGGATCCGGTTTTCCGGATTGCAATCCCTAATGCGTAAGCTCCGCATCCAAATGTTCAGGGTCACACAGATCATGGGCTCGACCAGTCAGAGACGTTACTACCGCTTGTAAATGATGTGGGTGATGATGTGAGGAGGCATTAAGGTATCTATCCGTGTGTGTCGGTTTGCGATATACAGTGTGCCCTAGAGAGCCATCTTCTCGCACAAACAACTTCACATCCAGAAATGCCAGCGAACGATCGCTCTTCATTTCATATGTAAAACGTATTTTACTGTAAATGGAGTTAAGGTAGTCGAGGTATTGCTCTACTTCCTTCTTATTCCCTTTAATTAAACAGAACGTTGTAAACGTATCGTACGTAGCTTCCATAGTCGGATATTGAAAGGCCCTGTTTTCAAAGCATTTTCTTCAAAATGTTCCATCCAGATGTTGGCTAAGGTGCTATTGGGCTACCCATAGCTACTCCATCAATCTCAAGATAGTATTGACCCTGGTAAAGAAAAAAGTTACCTTCTAAGCAGTGTTGAAATAGAGCAACGTACCGATCTGATATGCCCTTGAAATATAATTTGTTTTTGATTACTTCAAGGCACTCTTTCAGCGGAACATTGGTGAATAACGATTCCACGTCAAAGCTCCATAATCTCATCAGATTCTAGCTGGATCTCCTCCATGATGCTGATAAAATGTCGAGAATATTAATACATAGAATGACGTGTTTCCAATTAATGGCTGCAAGATTTTATTAATATGTTTCGCCAAGTGGTACGTTGGAGAATCAATCTGACTCACTATTGGTCGCAATGGCACGTCTTTTTTATGAACTTTTGGAAGTCCGTAAAGTTTTGGAGGCTGCGATATTTTAGGGCTATGCAGCCAATTGTACTCGTCGTCCGTAAAAAGCTCCTTATGTTGTTGTACTAGAGAGCGTGTATGACGTCTTTTGACTATTAACGTGAATTTTAGTATCATAATCTATCGTATTCATCACTACTGTGGCGTTACCTTTGTCGGCCTTGAGAACCAGGATATCTTTGTTTTCGCGTAGTTTGCCAAGGGCTGCGTGTTCTTCAAGAGTAATGTTACTTTTAGGTAACTTAGAGCGGCGCAAAATGACTGCAATATCCTGTCTTAATGCATCCGCATCACACTGTGGCATTTTATTACGTATAATGGCCTCCTCGACATTACAAATTTTAAAAGTGGTAGTGCCATGCTTGTTACCTTCGGGTAGCAACCGAATGGGCCGGTACGCCCCGTATAGTTCATTAGTACCACTCTCTCACAGAAGACCGGCGTGAAGTGGCAGCTATGCTGTCGCGTTTCGTCCGGTGAGTGAGAGTCCGGGAGGCCCACTCTCCTTCCCCCCTCCCTCTTCCCTTCATCCTCCACCTTCGTTCCCCCCTCCCTCCCACTTCCCTCCCTCCTCCATTCCTCCCTTTCCTGAAAGGCCGGCAACGCGTCTGCAAGCCTGGCTTGCAGATGTCCATGGGCGGAGGTGATCACTTCCCATCAGGTGAGCCTCCTGCCCGTTTGCCCCCTTTTTACCATAAAAAAAAAACAAATGATATTTTCATAAGGAACACGCTTAGGTGTTGGTGCGTAATTCAAACCTTTTTCCAGTACTGATAAAGTGGATTCATCAAGAGTTCTGTTCGAGATGTTAATCACCGGGTTAGCTTTACGGTCAGTATGTTCTAAAGTTGACTTACGTGAAAGTAGCTTTTCAAATTTTCGGTTGTGTTTGCTAACCGACGCAAACACTTTAGCTGTCGAACTTTAGATGCTAACTTCGGCCCGTACTGGTTTGCAATATAACTTTTTAAGCTTTCGCGTTTCATAACTATATCATATATCGTATAACGGGCCTTAACGCGTGTATTACTTAAAGTTATATTTTTAGGTCATTTCAATTCATCAATTGTTATATTATTAGGTCATATCGGAATCAGTTTCTTATCTTCACTACCCTTCACGTGACCCCTGGGTAATGGTAATTGAACAACATTATAATAGGTGGTAGAATTTGGCCATGGCTAACACTACCCAGCGAGCAAAGACGAACTGCCAAATCATCCTGTGGCATGGTTCGTCGCATCAAGGGTTGCCTTGAGTTCCGGTGCGATGTTCGCTAGCTGATTTATATGTGGGAAAATGATTCTGTACAGTTGTGCTGCATTTCAATGACCTGACTTGAGTTTTGGCGGCTTAATTTGGAGAAAAGCTGCACAACAACCATTGGTGAACAATTCTGGGATGACTTCCATCGTGCCGGTTGGTGACCTGAGAGAAGACCCGATGGTGATATCCAGGAGGGTTCTGGCGTAAGTATGGTCTCCAGTTAAATCTGCCATCAACACTGCTCCAATTAGGGTCATGTTATCAAGAATGCAGCTCTGACTCATCAAAAGCAAAAAGAGAAATGATTTTAAGCAGCGGCTGCTTATTCTCTCCTTTTCAGTGTGCTTCTCTAAAATTCGAGCATTATACTCTTATCTCTATCTCTATGCGGTCCACTACCACCTTGAGACTGCTAAGACACATATACTCTTTCTCACGGAGACGCAAATTATGAGCCCTGCCAGCCCAGGATGTACCCGGGGTATTCGTATTCACTTGAGAAAAATTTTAAACCCCGCGGAACCTCGAAGCGAGTCCGGTTTGTACGCTCGTTATAACATATGCTACCAACGTCTCCGTACTTTCTTCTCGGTTTTGTGGTGCTTGGTCGATACTGGTTTTGTTAGGTGTCGAACAGTCACATAGCGGTGACCGGAAGACAACTCAGTTGTTCAATTACCTAAGCGAAAAAGCTGACATCGTTCAACATCGATATCCAACCGTTCCAATGGTATTTATGGGAGGCTTCATGCCCACCACAGTAGTACAGTAGCACTGTTCCTATTCATATCAAATCAAATTAAATCAAATCAAAATATTTTATTCAGTATAAAAATTGTTACAAATTCTTACTGAATGTCATGAGTCTACCACCAGTTCGGAAAGAAGAAACCTCTGTCCTGAGAAGAACTGGCGAAAGAAACTCAGCGGGACTAATATTTTTTTTATCTTAATCTCATTCTTTTTTTTAAATTAAATTGTAAATTAACAATAATTCTATATGTTGAAATAGCCTGGCGGCATCACATCATTCCCAAGGTGTACTGTCTTCTAAAAAATCGTTAATCGAATAATAGCCTTTAGTACACAAACGTTCCTTCACAATGATTTTAAATTTGGCAATAGAAGCTTTTTGAACGTTTTCTGGGATCCTGTTGTATAGGCGTATACATTGTCCATGAAAAGAGTTACTGACTCGGCGTAAACGAGTCACAGGTATTACATAGAAACTGATCATGCTGGGAGAGGCGTTAAATTTCGCACTATCACTATCTCACTGTTAGTTCGGAAAACCGAACATCAAAAAAGCAAATTAAATAAAAAATAAAATAAATATCTTGGGACATTTACACACAGCACTATCTAGTTCCACGGTAAGGTACGAGCCTTGTGTTATGGATACTAGATGGTTGATATACTACACATATAAGTTTAAATAGATACATATTATAAATATAAACATCCATTTAAATTAAATTAAATTAAAATTTTTAAGACTGGAGTTCAAACATTCGTGCTCAACAAATATATGTCCCCAGCGGGACTCGAACCCGCGACCGCTGGCGCAGCAAGTAGGGTCACTACAAACACTTGAACCTTCTGCATATAACTGATCTTTTCCGTTGGGAACCTCAGACAACTGTATCGTAAAATCATCAATATCAAAAGTGGCGATTCAGATGGCAAGTCAGCAGATTGGGACGAGTTGCAGCATTTCTTTGCATCTTACCCTTGGCCAGTTTGTTTCTCTACAAACGATCCGTCGAGCTGTGATGGACCGGTTGCAATAGAGCCAGACGTTACGCTTGTTTTGTTCGGCAGCCTCTCATCCAGGAGACTGTGTTTCGAGGCAAGCTCGTGATGAGTGATTTTGGCTGCTTGATTGTGCCCGTACAGATACTCAGTGCTAGCGAGCGCTGAATATTCCGAAAGCACATGCCTGAGTGATTCACCGGGATGGCGACAGACTCGATAGACGTCCTTCATAATACTTTAATTAATACTTTCGGTAGTTTTGCGTCTTAACTGCCTGATCCTGTATTGTACAAACAAAACTCTTGGTTTTCCCAAAGAGGTCACCGAAGTGCAGCCATTACACGGACACTTTTTTATGTACGTGTGGCTCATTAAGTGCTTTAAATAAACGTACGTGCAACTCCTTCTCCTTCCACACGATCTGCCGGACAGAGATGCTAAATACGACCGGGGCCGGCCGCTTGTTTTTGGCTAAGGATAGGGGAGTGAGTCCTTTATCATATTCTACGTCCATTGCATGGGCGACTCTTTCTTTGTCTCGAATTATGTAACTAACGTTTACTATATTCCGATTATGCAATGTTTTGACGCTCAAAACACTTCAACCACCGCATTTCCGAGGGATATACAACCTTATTACATACGATTTTGGGTGGTGCATGCGTTAAAGAGTCAAAGTCGTGCAGACTCTTCTATCCAGGGTTTCAAGTTTAGTTTAAGTCTATTTAAGCACGCTGAAAGTGCACATGAGTATGGGTATAACCTAGCTGCTATAGGCCCGGAGTTTATTAGCACCCGACAAAATGCTTTTACAAATTTTTGCCAAATGACCAAAAAAGGCTTCGCTAACAGACTGTTTTATTTTCGTCTCATTCACCCCTATGGATTGCGACATACCCAGATACCGGTACTATTCAGGTTCAGAAAGGGTCCTTATTCGGTTTATATAGGGTCGACATTTATCTCAGCCGAATGATTAACCTGCCCCCTCATCACATGCACACTTGTCTAGCTCAAGCCCCATCCTGATAGAATTACTAAATTCAGTGGTGATCTTCAGTAATTTCTGCAGGTGAGTAGCGTTGGGTGCCAGCAGTTTGAGGTCATAAATATACAGAAGGTAAAGCACTCTTGTCCCTTCTCTCCGAAATTGTAAACCCGTCCCCGAACTCCAGCAATAAACTGAGCTTGGTTTAGAGACGGGCGAAACCAAATTCCTCGAGGAAGTCTCAAGCTATACCATCAACTTTGTACAGCTCAAGGACCCTCAAGAGTATTGAATGGGACACCGAGTCTAATGCCTTCTTATAGTCGAACCAGTCAGCAGAGAAGTTCCGGCGGTTGCATTTGACCAATTGCTTCGCAACGGAATCGATGGGAAGAATCTGCTTAGTGCTACGGCCAGAATGATGTTATTTTCGTCTAAATGACGGGATATCTTGATGCTCATAACGGATCTTATCGTCTTAAAGATGGTCGTAAGACACGTAATGGAGCGGTACTTAGCTAGATCAGAGGCATCCGGGCATCCGACTTTGGAGCTAGGTGAGTGATCCCAGTAGTGAAAAGGAACGTGAGCGTCCTTTGCTCGAGAGCTTCCTGGAATTGTCGAGCAAAGGTCGCATGGTAAAACGTTTTTTGCATGTGGGACTCACTGGTTTAAAGCTCTCACCCATCTTAATGGGCCGTCGCAGGATCGCTTGCGCAAGCAACTGCAACTTCCCGATGGCCCACCAGGTCTACTGAAGCTGACCACACAGTCAAAAGGGGTGCTCCCCAGTACACACTTTACTATTTATAGGAGTACCGAGAGCAATCCGCCTAACATAACGCCCACCAAAGTGGGCCCTCCCTGCACCGCCCACCAAATTGGGCCCTCCCTGCACCGCCCACCGAAGGAGGCCCCTCCTGCGCGTTTTTTGGCTTTGCGTCTAGCTGGCTGCCAGATGCTACTAAGACCCCACCACGACAAGGTGACCACACGTTGGCCTGGTATTGCCCGACCAGACCCTTTAAAGTCTGCCAATGAGACTTCTGGCCTGGTTAATACAGTGTTATAGAACACTCAGCAGCATTGCTACCTGAGCCTGGGATCTTGGCTCCGACAAATCCGTTTTTGGCTTAAGCCATACCAAAGAGGATAGACCCCGTATCATCCAGGCCAGTGCTCTCTAGGTATTGAGGCAGCATTTAGTTAATGGCCTCAATGACATCCCACGTCACTACATTCAATTTGAGGTGAGAGAGCCGCGGAGTGCTCCGAATCTCTGAAATCGCTTCTTCTACAATCCTTTTCATCCACTCTAAATCAAGGGCGACTGTTTCCTGGGTGCTTTCCTCAACAGGCAAATTGTGGAAGACGGTAACCAGGTACTCCCGAGTAGGAACAGTTGGAGGCACGATTTGTTCTTTGGTTGGATTTGTCACCTCGGAAACAGACTTACGTCATAATAGTTCGAGCGCTGTATTGTAAACGCTGAATATACCGAACCTGATCTACCAGGTTTAGTTCCGTAACAGTTATAGTTGGCTCAAGCAGCAGGAACTCACAGTACGTTGCCGCTCGGTAGCCAGTCCGTCGGGTTCCTGCAGTGACATTCTCGTTCATTTGAGACGTTCATCTCATGCGACATACACCCCCAGTGGCGGGCCCCTAGAGGATCCCGTCGGTGCCAATAGTAGTAGTGTATATCACATACGCTTGGAATGAAGCCATCGAAAAACACGGTGAGGTACTCGCCGTTGCTCTCGATATTTCGAAGGCTTTTGACCTGTCTTGCATGGCATGGCTTGATGGCATTTTTATCATTAAGCTTCCGGCATATGAAATGACCACTGGGTTTTGTAGCTGGATATCTGATTTTCTGAGAGAGAGATCATTTCGGGTCGATGACGGCTGCTTATACGTTATTCCCGCATCACTCTTCCTGCTACTCAACAACCATCTTCTGAAACTCGGTATCTTTGGATGCGCTGATGACAGCACTGTTGCGGATAGATACTTATCTAGTTCTAGAACCAGTGCTACTAAGATCCTTGAGCAAAGAGAAATTTTGGTGAATCGCGTTGACTTGAGGTGTCCGACTAGAATTATGCCAATTTAGTTAAGTCTAATACACGCCTAAACACTTATTCACCTCAAAAAGAGCCCGATTAGACAGTAGTGAGTAGAGCTTTCGTGGTTGAAATCCAACCAACTCACGAAACGTTTTAGTTTAATGTTTCTGATACATACTGCTAAATTGTGAAACACCCTTCCTACATCCGTCTTTTCTGCCACCTATAGTAACTTAAAGGCTAGAGGGAATAGGAATCTCCAAGGCAAACGTGCTCCAACCTAGACCTCATCAGTGCTTCCTAGCATTGATTGTCGTTAAGCGCATTCTTATAATAATAAAAATGGTGACATTTCAAATCCAGTTTATTTTGCTAACTCTTAATGTATACAGCAAAACTGTGCAACATAGCTAATCGATGTGCGCGTTCATACAAAATGAGCTGAGCCGATACCATGGACTACAAAGAAAATACAAAACATTTTATTATCTCAGGAATATTATTCTCTGACTGATTCCGGCCACGGCGTCCAATCTCATTGAGTTTGCCCAACTGTGCAGGAAATATTACAGTGCAAGTGTACGCGCAGACACAAATGCATTCTCTATTCCTATCACTCTCATACTCCGGTGGGACGACTGTTCGACACGACCAGTGAGAGCTAAGGCGCAGGACTGACGCTGACTGACTGCTCTCCGAGGCTCGGGGGTGACACATCGCCATTTTCCCAACTCTGGGCGATTACTGAGACATACTAAACAGAAAGACTCAATAACTAAACTACACTGTAATTGCTTAAAAGTAGTATAATTAAACTAAACTAAATGGCGAATCAATCTTTGGTACCTTATAAGTTACCATTAAAACAAAAATAGATTTTGTACTTTTAGCACGAGCGAAACCGCGGGTCCGCTAGTTTTGATTAAAACTCGAAGAGATTAAATGTTCCACAGCTGTATAATATAATTTTTATGTATGTTCATCGATTACTCCGTCAACTGTTAAGCGATTTAAATAAATAAATAAATATTAATGTTGGGACAGTTTTAGGTATATATTTTTATTAAATTATACGATGGTAAGCACAATCTAAAAGTAAATTGTAGTTATAAAAAAATATGTTAATATATAATAGTGTAAATTATAAACTTTTACAGTCATTTACTCGCAAATTCAGTATTTTTTACTTTATCGATAGAAAAAATACGTTGGCGTCACTAATACTTTTATTTCCATACTAAATTCTACGGGGCTATTGTGTCTTTCATTGAAGATACAAGAGACTTCTGTAAAAAATTTCGTGGGGCTAATGTATCTTCATAAATAACTCTAGATAACTACAGCAGTGAAAGATATTAATTATCAATTAACAAGCAATTATTCTTTATCTTTGTAATTTCCATAAAGTTTGTTATATAAGGCTCACATTAAAATTTTATCCACTAAAACACAACAGTAGGTATTCAGCGCTCTCAATGAAAAATAGTCGATCAAAAATAATGCGCCATCAATAAAAAAGTAGACGCGATACAACTACAATCTATGATCCACTCTTTTAAGCCTTAGTTTCCCTATCAACTAGTAGTGTCGTTACTCCTTTAACCGACTTGTGAAAGAAGATAAAGTGATTAGATACAATAGCCCCGGAGCTACAATAGCCCCGGTTCACTATATAACTAGCGGAACCCGCAACTTCGCTCGCGCTAAATCGCTAGAATATATTATAGATATAAAATATTATAGCAAAATACAATTAACACTTACTAAAATTAAATAATAAAAATATGTATTTATAACGCCATCTATGAGAAATCATTATGCATTACGAAGTATACTTTTTAAGATTTTTTTATATATAGTAAAAATATTATATTGTAAGCGTAAAAGAACAATACTAAAAACTGTGGCACATAAATCTAACAATTAATAAATAATTCTTAGGCTTATATTAGGTTCAATTATCCATTAATTCAACGAATCGTATATCGCGTTCGCGCCATTACGATAAAAAGTAAAGTTAATTTGACAGCACGGTCACAGATTATCAAATATAAAAATAATGAGTTTATCCTCATTATATTTTATTTTTTTTAATATATATTTTATTTTATACACTTTTGTTACTTTTTTACTTTGATATATATACACTAGATTAGCAATTACCGCGTTACGGCATTGACACTGGAAACTTGAAAATATTCAAGATCGTAGCTAATGTCAGTTCAGTCTTCTATGTGACGCCTACCGAAGTGATCCGTGTGACACGCGACAAAAAAATGGGTAAATGCGCAGTAAAAGAGTGCGGTTCTAAATCACAAACACATAATAAATTAAACGCAATTCCTTTCCACACTTTAGTTATTGTTTCTGTTTTTATATTGACGTAAAAACGGAATTTAATAAATAAAATGTTAAATTTTTTAAAGTAGGTTCAGTGTTACCAGTAAAAACTTACTTTTATTTTCCACATTTGTGGGAGTTTTTAATTTACGGTATAGGTGGTTTTAAATATTATTTTTTTATAATAACAACTAACTTTAGAAAAACACAAAGAAGACAAGATATCAAGAGAATTTGCGATAATCCCGGGAGATCATTCATCATCGATACAAGTTGATCATTCCTTTTTATTAATAAATTCCATAATTATAAATACTTGAAAATAAGATAGTAGGTTAATCCCGAAAGCGAATTATCCACTCAAATTCACAAAAAAGAGTAAAAAACACAATTGTATACAAACCTAATATTACATAGCGGAGTATGATTAATAATAAATAAAAAATATTCAAATGAAAATTGTCTTAATGATTTATTTGTTATAAACTTCTATTAAAAATACATATTTAAATATATTAAACTTAATTTATTTGTATTAAGTAAGTGTTTTTAATGGCTTAAAAAGTAGTTTAATTTTCGTATGGCTAGGCAACCCCCATTCAGTCATTGCAAGTTTATACTTTGGTCTCTCTCTAATCGAAGCGACGGTATTGTTCTTGTGACTTGTGTAAGTGAGACAGATATATGTTTACATAACATATTGAGTGGTTTCAAAGCTGCGTCGCAGCGTGTAAAAAGAGGTTACACATTTTTGACAGATTTTATTGAGGTTTACTCCTCTATATATTATATCTCAATGCTTTTTTATTTAAATTTATATAAATATCTTGTGTGTCTGTCAGTGCAACAAGTACCTGCGCAACGACACGCAGGCCACGCGCCACTACGACGCGGAGCACCCCGGCGCGCCCTACCTCAAGCGCTACATGTGCGACATCTGCGGGCACAAGACGCGCGTGAGTCACACTTGCTACTTACCGCGAATATTATTGCATACTTTGTATATTTATTGTGCAACATTAATAAAGTGTGAATGCAAATTCATTGGGACTAGATTTAGTTTTTAAGTAGTCGGATAATATTGTAATTATTTTACATGCTGCGACTAATCGGTATGTCTGTTGCCGCTTTTTTCTATAAGAAGACGTTTTAAACACATTAATAATATAACTTTGAATGCCTGAATGAATATAATATAGATCGTAATCGTCTTATTTTTAAATAGTCCAGTTAATATAGACATTTAAAATAACAAAAATTCCCGGAAAGCCAAATATTGGTGGAGAGCTGGGATTTACCATTACACATAAATTTTAAAAGTCCCCATCGATCCTATGTGTGCGTCAAAAGTTGTTCGGGGTCAAAGGTCAAAATTTGAGGTTCTTTGGATTTTTTTCGAAAATGGTCCATATATTTTGTTCCTAAGAGTTACCATTCGTGAGATATCGCGATTCTAAGATTCACATTATACATGATATGCACACATTTCCACGCCACGTGTGAGGTAGTGTACTCGGCGCGTTTTTTTTCCGTGGTTTCCCCTGTAAACCTACTCCACTAACTGTCATGACAATTTTAGGATAATTTAAGGGAACAATACCCGTCAAGTTCTAGATATTACAAAGTAACTTTAGATGATCTATAATCTTATTTTTAATTAGACGAAGCTAACTGACAGTAGCTAATGTCACTTTGTAAAATAATGTTGCCATATTTAAAGTATTAGAGATGCGTTCAGTTCTCGTTCAATCAGATGAATGAACAATGAGTGTGAATAGTTAATCATTTCAAACTATAAAAGAATATTATTTCTATCTTACAATAAAATTGTATAAAAGTGCTCTGATATAAGTTACTAGTAGTATGTAACTACAAACAGTTTTTTGACGCCTTATTACAAAGCGCGGCGCGTTGACTACAATTATAGTGCCAACACCGATCAACGCCGCGCTTGCGGTCGTCATTTTGTTTGTTATTCGGCTTCTAACCTCTGGTCTGATAGCACGAATGTTTTTTCTGCGCTCACGCTGTTTAGTTATTGATTTTTGTTAAGTTTTTTGTTACGTTGTGTTTGTGGTAATTGTTGTGTTTATTTGTTGCTATATTGTTTCGTACATACAATATGGATCCTCAACCAATCACTTCAAGCCAAAGCTTGTCTCCAAGAAAGAAGAGACAACGGATTGCTTTAAGCGTTACCGTCAAACTAATGGTACAAAACGTATACAAAAACGTATTTGAGGAGAAAGCTGCTTCGCTATTACCTATTGAGGCTCCCGCAAAAAAAAGAATTTGTGTCGAAAACAGCTGACATTTTGGGAATTGGTGTTACCTCAGTTTACAGTGTGTTAAAAGAATACAAAGAAAATGAACAATTTAAGTCTCCCGAGAAACGTGAACCGAAACACAGTTTCAAAGATAAATTAGACGATTTTACTTTTGCCGCTATAAGGCGAAAAGTACATAATTTTTTTATGCAAATGAGTCACCCACCATTATAAAAGTAACTTAAGCTTTATTCCTTTTACTGCTTTATATAATTTAATAGTCTTGTCGTTAGTTGAAAGAAGGAAATGTGCTTGATTCTTTCGTTTGAGCCATCTTATTTTGTTAATTTTCTCTTCTTTTTCCAATGAATTAAGGTAATCGAACTCCGGCTCATGAGATTGGAACGTCGAGTAAACGTTGTATTCGCCCTTTTTGGGCACGCATTGTTTTGATGCTGGATCTCTCTGGAAATTATTAAAAAAACATAATTGAATTTACATTATTTTTAAATTACATTGTTTATTATCTAAATTATATTTTTTTAGTCACGGGAGCGACTTAGCCTCTTATTACATCGATTGCTGCAAAGCATTCGAAATGTCGGGAACCAAAAATCAAAATAAATCCGCGTCAAAATTTGAAAAGATAGTTTCATTTATAATGTCACAAATATTCGCGTAAACTTAAGATAGCATTACATTGTTTATTGTATTTTTAAGTTAATGTAATAACTAGCCGAATATATTAATGAAGAAGAGACTGTCTATTAAACAAAAAAATGTTATGGTAAAAACTCTACGGGAGTATATATAACCAGGGCCGTCTTTAACCTATTAGGGGCCCTGGGCACATTATATGAGGCCCCTATGACCATAATATAGCACTATTTTGTTAGAATAGACAAAGAACGTATATATGCAAAGTTTGAGCTTTATTTTTATTGCTCTACAGTAACACTAGATATTGTGATGAATTTTTTTAAGGCGAAAACATGAACCATTTTCTTTCGACGTTCATTGTTTTTTTAATTTGCGAAACAATGCTTTGTTAAAACAGTTAGTTACTGATATATCACCATATTTGTATGTTCTGGATGCACAGAGAAAACAGAACCATTATCTTGAAAAAATACAGGTCCCTTACGAATCAAAATTTCACGATCTTTTTCTGTAAAATTTTCATGAAAATAATCGGTGGCGTGTGATATATGTCTCCAGGGTTGGAAAACAGTTGTTGTTCAACTGGTAGAGTTGGCAATGTTAGCAGTAACGTAACTATACTATCTGAGGCCCGTGGCAAATTTTTCAGATGGGGCCCTTCGGAGTCCCAATAAAAATAGTCACGTTAGAATTTAATTTAAATAAACCACTTATGAAAGTAGTTACCCAAAAGTATATATTAATAATATCGTGTGCATTTTAGTTAAATATCTAATAACTTTTATTTTTGGCAAGCTTTGAAGCCATTAACAAGAGAATTGAATTGAAGTTTAATAAGTGGTAGTGCCATGCTTGTTACCTTCGGGTAGCAACCGAATGGGCCGGCACGCCCCGTATAGTTCATTAGTACCACTCTCTCACAGAAGACCGGCGTGAAGTGGCAGATATGCTGTCGCGTTCCGTCCGGTGAGTGAGAGTCCGGGAGGCCCACTCTCCTTCCCCCCTCCCTCTTACCTTCATCCTCCGCCTTCGTTCCCCCCTCCCTCCCACTTCCCTCCCTCCTCCATTCCTCCCTTTCCTGAAAGGCCGGCAACGCGTCTGCAAGCCTGGCTTGCAGATGTCCATAAGCGGAGGTGATCACTTTCCATCAGGTGAGCCTCCTGCTCGTTTGCCCCCTTTTTACCATAAAAAAAAAAAGTTTTATTATCAAGAGCATATAATACACATATTTATATTATTTCATTATAAATAATTGACTGTTATATAATTGACTGTTAATGAGATTTTAATCAATAAAATCTTTACTTCCAAGCTCTTTCCAAGCTTTCTGTTCCGCAAAAGTATCTATAACATTATCCAAGTTTTAAAAACCGGGCCATAGATTTTTTTTAGAGAAAGAAATTAAAGAGTATCCTAGGGAAGGAAGGTATATTTATTTCCAAGGTGAAACCTGGATCAACAAAGGTAATTACAATTTTCTGTTCTCATTACATTAAATTGTACTTTCAATAATTAATTGATATTTTCACTATCTTGACGGTCATGCACCGAAGAAGGCATGGATTGACCAGACAGTGGTATCGTCCCGCCAGGCCTTCCTAGATGGCTTGACCACTGGCTTAAAGCAGCCTTCAGGAAAGGGCAAACGATTAATTATAGGCCATATAGGCGGGGAAGAAGGATTCCTAGAAGACAGCTTGTCAATATTTGAAGCCAAAAAAAAATAAAGAAGATTATCATCAAGAGATGAATGCCGATTCCTTTGAGAAGTGGTTTAGGGGGTCTTACCAAAACTAAAACTAAATTCCGTAGTAGTCATAAATAATGCCCCCTACCACTCCAGGAAACTAGAATCGCTTCCTAAAATGTCTTAGACTAAACCTATAATACAAGAGTGGCTAACGAGCAAAAATATTTCATTCGAAGCAACAATGGTTAAAGCTACTCTTATAGCCATTGTACGGCAGCACAAACAAGAACATTGCGATAAGTATGTTGTGGACGAGATGGCAGCGCAGCATGGGATAATTGTTTTACGTTTGCCCCCATACTACTGTGAGCTCAATCCCATTGAGATGGTATGGGCGCAGGCTAAAGGATATGTTGCAAGAAATAACAAAACCTTCAAAATGACAGAAGTAAAAAAACTTTTTGAAGAAGGACCTCAACATATCAAACCTGAAAAATGGAGTAGCTGCGTGTCTCATTAAATTAAAGAAGAAGACAAAATGTATGGTCTCGACCACATGATCGACAATGTTTCAGACAGATTTATAATTAATGTCACCGAAAGCGATAGTGATGATTTTTTATCTGATGATGAATAAAAACAAATTATGTAATAAGCGATGTTTTTTTTTATTTTCATTACCTACCTATAATTGGATACTATAGGAACATAGTAGTCGAAAACTCGTTGGTATGTACAAAGCACGACTAAAATTCGGACCTCGTACCCGATATCGGCTGTTCGGCACTAGACAATCGAGGCAATTTCATTCATTCAGGAGTTTTTTCAATCATTCATTTTGTTACAACACTATTTTTATTTTATTAAAAACTGATAACACAGTAAACGTCAGTTGACTTCGTCTAATTAAAAATTAGAATATAAATTATGACGCTTGTTTTTTAAAATGACTTGTTCCAAAAAATATGACAATGATTCGGGAATATCGTTATTTATATCCTCGAACTATCTACCTGGTGGGGGGTACATAGTATTATCGAAAACGCAAGATTGAATATCTTCACGAACAATTGCTGCCGCAGCTTTCAAAATTTTTAACCGCTTGTCTTTTTGATCCAATGTTTTTTATCAGACCAGACTTGACTTAAAATATCTTGGTAATCACTACATAGTATAAAACAAAGTTGCTTTCTCTGTCCCTATATCCCTTTGTACGCTTAAATCTTTAAAACTACGCAACGGATTTTGATGCGGTTTTTTTTTAATAGATAGAGTGATTCAAGAGGAAGGTTTATATGCATAACTAGGCTTTGCCTGTGCTAAATCTAGGAAAAAGCCCAAGCGAAGCAAGGGCGAGTCGCTAGTTGTCAATAAAACAAATAAATGTTAATTTTCCAGGCTTCTCTGTAATAATAATTCTGCCATACTTCAATTTCAATCGTGTTTTTATAGTTCTGTTATCTAAAGCTACATCTTGACAAACATTCTTCAATTCATCCAACGAAAACTGGCAATCATCACTCGTTTCTATGAATTGAAAAATTTTCTCCATCGCAGAGTTTACAGTTTCATCTTGTGGACGGCCAATTTTACCACCTGTATTAGGTTTTAATAAAGATTTATAACAACTGTCATGGTATTTTGCATCAGCAGCGATTAAATCGTACTCAAACGCAGTACGAGGTAGACTTATTTTTGAAGTACTAGCCTGTTCCTCTTCACGTTGTCTTTTTACTGCAGCGATTGACGTTTTGCAGTTTTATGATTTTCTGCAATCCACGTTTATTGTATCGGTTCTTTGAGTTCTTAAATACTCAGTAAACTCAACACCTCTCGCGACACTAGCCTCGATTAAGGGCATTCCACGATCAACCACAACTGTGCTATTTTCAGTTAAAAGTTTATTGCAAATAAAGCAAAACTGAGACATTTGTCGAGCAATAAAATAACACGAATAACATAAATGGTGGACTTGTAATAAGTACGTGTATTCACTTGAACTGAACCTTTAGCACCAAAAGAAACATATATATGAACGAGACCTACGGACAATAAAATAGCCAGATGTTTTTCAAGGCCACGTGGGTAGAGAGGATTCAGTTAGGGACTGACTGTCTTTTCAATAAATGTTTTCAGGATAGTATAGTATATATAAAAGAGACACAGATAGGTATTTATACTTACCTTAACCATATCAGGCACTGATATGTATATACGTGGCTTATATGTGTATATCATGTATAGTGTGACTCTTAGAATCGCGATATCTCACGAATGGTAACTCTTAGGAAAAAAATCATAAGGACCATTTTTGTGGAGAATTTTAAGATCTACAACTAACTAACTAACTTTTGACGCAAACATAGGATCGATGGGGACTTTTAAAACTTTATGTGTAATGGTAAACCCCAGCTCTCCACCAACATTTGGCTTTTTTGTTATTTGACCACTACTTTTATGTCTAAATTGACCGGGCTAAAAATACGACAAGTATTATACTATGGCAAGATTTAATCGACTGCTATTAATATTATATATTTATTGATAACTGTGACATATGAGTGAGTTAATTTCAGTATGAATAATGTTTTAAATGTTCTTAATATAGTAAGGGTAAATCGAATGATTTTAATTGAAAAAAGTAATAAAAAGGAACATATAATCTTAGTTGTTTTTACTTTTTAGGTATATGCGAACTTAGTGGTGCACATGCGCACGCACACGCAGGAGAAGCCCTACGCGTGTCCGCACTGCGACCGCCGCTTTAGTATGCAGAACAATCGCGATAGACATATTGTAGTGAGTTATACTAGCAGTTTTAATGCGTAGATTACATGAATTTTATAGAAAGTATATATAAAAAACGCTAGCAAAATAAACTACACTACATTTTGCCGCGTTAACCTTTTGAAAATATCGGTTATCGCTTTTGAATATTAATATATAACTCGTAGTGGAATTTTTGGGGATTGTGACTAGAGTTTTCAATTGTTTGTACGTTTTATTGCTGTTGCGACCTCGCAAGAAGCCACACTATATAGTTGTGCACACTCCCGGTAGTAGATTTTTAGTTTTTCACTAAAATGGCTGGTACTTGAGTACTAATGTGAGTAAAGCGCTGATTTTATTTGCTGACTCATCATAAGAGGGCTTTTCTCCCCGTGCCAGGTTATCGTCACCTTCTGGGACACCCTGTATATTATAGGAAATTTCCATCTAATGTTCAGATTAAACAAATATTTTTTTCTAATACAGGTACATACAGGTGAGAAGCGTTACCAATGCGCACATTGCAACCGTCGTTTCGCCCAAAAGAGCACAGTCAAACTCCACATACAGACGGTACACATGAAGATCCCCTATCCACCCTGGAATAAAAAAAATCGTAAACGCCGTAGGGAACTAGAATCAGCAACCCCCTCTCCCCACCCCAACTATAAAGTAAACCTCGACGCCTCCCATGGGAGTTACGTAAGTGCATATATTGACTCTACAAATAAAGCCTGTGGTTCGTCTTAGCACGACTAAATGACTAAAATATGGTTAATTTATGTTATCTATCTATTCACTTAAACGAAACAAAAAGTCGCGAATAGGACTTGGTATACCACCTTGGTATTCTCTGTCTTGTTCTGGGTTCTGCTAAAATGTCTATGTGAAAAGTAATCTTCTTTTAAGTCTATACCTTCTTCTTTGAACAACTGGCCTTAAAATTTATGAATGGTCATTGTATAGTAAATTTTAAGGAGGATATTCCATTTATTTTTCCATCCATTTTTAATGATATATATTTTTACGTGTTTCTCATGGGAACAAGATAACCTTCCATAGTATAAAGTCTACGTCACTGTCGAGTCCCCCAACTGTCTATACATCAAAATCACGATAATCCTTTATTCCGTTTCGACGTGAAAGATCGAAGACAAACAAACACATTTTGATATTTAAATATGAGTATGGATTCTATACACTACATAATTACGAGGTATTTTTATTTCAATATTGTCGTATCTTTTGTTCCCTATGCTTATTGACAATGTTGATGAAATTATTATTTTAATTACATTTTTCAACAACGTAGTTTCCGTATACATTAAAAATTAGCTTGCTATAATTTTTTTGGAAAAAAACTAATACTCACTTTACCTAAATATAAGTCTTTGAATAAAATAAAACACTCTGTGTATAATCAAGGATGACAATCAATGTCAATAATATAGTAGGAGAACTAGCAAACCATCTGACTAACCCATTTAAGTAATAATAGTATTTTATTATGTATCTTCATTCTTCATACACCTATAAAAACGGTTCGAATAGTAAGTTTGTATAATAAATATCTGTTAAGATAAATAAAAATGTATACTTTAATATAACCCTGTTTTTATTAATCCTTAATCATATCTTACCAATTAAATATATCATATCCTTTCTTTCCAACGTTAAAACCGGTACAACTTGTACCTTACAAGTCTGTTGCGCTTGCACTCGGATCAAGCGTGATCGCTAATATATATCCTCGTCTGGCAGACTCTTGCTAGAATATTCAGGCTGCTTGCATATTATAATAAAGAAATAAATAAAAGAGCATGCCCTCAAAACTTTAGCCTTGTGGAAGCATTACTACTCCTTACAATCCCGATGTGAACTTTACTAGTCTGGTACCTACATATATGCACCCTAAAAATATGTTGTCATTTTTTTAAACTTAAACATATGAATTACAACATATTTAAATTGTAGCCTTGTGGGAGTAGATAAAATTGATTTTTTTTTTACTTTAAAAAAAAAATAGGGTAAACTGTCAGATTCCTGTCAGAACGGTAACGCCCCTCTACTTAGCAATAATCTTCTTCTTCCTGCCCTTATCCCACGCTACGTGGAGTCGACACAAGGATGTCTTCCTTTTTTACTCTCATCTGCCATTCGCCAACCACCCTTTTTATACGCATATCCTCTTTTACACAATCCATTCATCTCTTTTTCGATCTTCCTCTACTCTTTTTTTTCTTCCACGTGCATACTTAACATTCTCCTCGTAATATAACTTTCTTCCCTCCACATCACATGTCCATACCATGCAGGCCTATTCTGCCCAACTAAGCGCAAAAGCGGTATCTTAATGAAAGCGAGTTTCGAGATAATTGGAGTTATGTGAAAATAGTTTTTTTTACTTATTACTTTTTTGCTTATTAAACAGAATTTATATATTATATTGGATCTATTTGTTACCACAATAGTTAAAATATCGAAAATATATGTGGATATACCTTTTTCATGAGATACTGCTTCACCGCTTAGTAATTATAAAATTAAAATTTGAGTTACCGCTTTTTCGTCAGCTCTTCTCCTACATATATGTATACAAAAAAATATGAATTTTCTATCGAATAAAATATGTATTGTTTTAAAGAAAAAAAAGAATCAAAGTATATTTATAAAGTCTTTTATTATTCAAATTTATAATGGCATAAAAAATATCTGAACTATAAACGGATTCTGTCAATTAATCTAGTCAAAAGTAGGCAGTTCTCTCCAAAAGGACATTCTGTTTTGAGGTATAATATTTTGAAAAGATTTCAAAATATTTTCTTTTTTATTCTAGAAATGCTTTCCGTTGCAATTTTTTTCTTTGGTGGTGGCAAAACTTGAGTTTTCAAAATTTTATTTCCTATTATGGTATTCAAATATACGCCTGTTTACCTACGTAATATTGATATTATACCTCTAATACTCTTAGTAATTTAAGGAAAAACTGAGATAAGGAAATCTTTCTTAAGGTTTCTTTATATTTAAGATAGCGCTAAAAGGCTTACTTCATTAGATGCGTATTTTTTAGAGCTATCCGATGGCATAAAAATCAACTTAACTTTTTTTTTGAGATACCGCTTAGTATAGTAGCTTATACTGCCCGTATTGCCCCTTATCTGTTCTATTACTGCGCTACCTTATCCCTTCTAGTCACACCACCATGGAGTACATGGAGAGCGCATGCATGGGCAACCGCGCGAACTAGGCACAAGTGCAACTTGGAAAAGGAGCGCTCTCGACACGCACAAGAACTTGTGCGAGTGGAGAGAGCCCATAACTAAGAAATACAGGCGATCAGGAAAACTATGATCGCCGAGATGCATTTGGCCAGAGAAGATATAACCGGACACTGACGAAGGCACAGGCGATTCGTAGCTGGCTAGGCTACGAGACCACTGCCCTTCAGAAAAATTAAGAAGATCCGAGACGCTCAAGGGGGCCTCGAGACGAAGATGCGGGAGATTTCTGAGACTCAAAAATCGTCGGGGCAAAGCTCAGAGAGCCCGAAATGGGATGCGCTCCAGCGGACACTCGAAAACACAACGGCAACTTCTTCAGCCTGAGCAACCAGCTGGACACGCTCCGTCGCGAGGTAGGGCATATAAAAAAAAACCCTCACAGCGGAGCCTCAAAGACTGCCCCGGGCCGAAAAGCAGAAAGAACTCAATAAAACCAATTGAATTTTCAGTGAAAATGAAATACTTTTCCGCAGTAAAAAGTATCTTTAGTCACGACGAATAATAAAAAATCGCTACACCAAATTTTGTTAAAATCGGTGCAGTACTTTTTGTGTTAAACGTACAAATAGTTTTGCGATTTTTATTCAATAAACAATATTTTACAGTCATTGTTTTTTATAAATATTACATTTAGATATTTTCTCTGGGTACTGCATTATAATATTAAGATACTAGCGACTCTCCCTCGCTTCGCTCGGGCTCGTAATAAGTGTATAATCTATGCTCGTACCTATTCGCTTCGATTTAGCGCGAGCAAAGCATTATACATACAAATCTTTCTCTTGAATCACTCTATCTATTAAAAAAACCGCATCAAAATCCGTAACCTAGTTCTAAAGATCTAAGCATACATAGGGAGCGATTTTTTTTATATTATGTAGTGATTATGTATATGTATAGATTTTTCAATTAAGGGATCCGTTTGTAAAATATTAAGTTAATAATTAATAATCATCATGACGATATTATATATACCTATCTCTTTAATAAATAACAAGGTTTCTAAACTTGACAATTGACATTTATTTTGACGTTTACAAGCTCGACAGTCGAATTATTAGCGAATTTAATGTTTGGTATATTGTGGCTTGTGGCTTTATTATACTTAAAATTTATTAAAACAATGTAAAAATTTATTAAAAACATGTTTGATTTAAAGGCATGTACGGTATGCTTAAAAACAAATGTTAAAATTTATAATTTGAATTCAGATCGTTTAAGACATGAGTATAATTTAGTGTCAGGTTTAATGGTATGTTACTTTTATACATTTATTTAGTGTTTAAATAAAAAAAGTATAGCTTACTTTATATGTATTCTTTTAAAACAAATATCCACTCAATTCCTAAGGACTCCTTACTTAATATAATATACATAATCATGTTTTTTAATTTTAATTAAGTTGACAAAGTTCAAGTTAATTCTTTGTAAACAATGATAAAAAATATATAATGTTACCGGTAAACTAAAACTTAAGTGAAAAAATAATTTGTGTGAAAAGAGAAATTGAAATAACATATTATAAGCCTGTGTAATAGTTGATATAATAAATCAATATTACAATATTCTCTATTATTTTAGACATACAGTCAAAATGGCTTACCTGAATATTTATGTTATCAGTGCATGACTTATGTGAGAAATTTTAAGAAATTCCGTGATAAATGTCAACATTCATATTATGTACTGCGAGAAGTGTTTGAGAGAGAAAAAAAGGTAAATATTAGTTATTAAATATCTATATTACTAATAGTACACCTATTGTAAAAATAATATTTATTAAACTCATCTTTTATCAAATTTAGTTATATCAATTTTTGCCAATAAATGCACTTATAATGCACTTCTTATATTTCAAGATAACTGAATCAGTAATTGAAGAGTTAAGCCATAATGTTATAAATATTGAACCAAATCTTTCGTATCTGGCACTAGATCATTACAGAACAAAGTGTGAATATGTTAGATCTCAAACAGAGAAACAACAAAAAGCTGACTTAGAGGTTTATGACTCTATACCCATTCTACAATTCTCTACAACTTCTGATGAAGTAATATTTGAAGTGCCTAAGAAGAAAACTAAAATTTGGGAGGAACTTGATGACAGTATAAAGCAGGAAGATGATTCCCTTATAAAACCTGATGAAACTTATGTATCTGAATTAACTGAACTGTATGAAAAAAAAGATGATGACTATTTTGATGAGTTTGATGATTGTGAGACGCAGAATGAATTTGAAGATGACCTGGAAAAGTTAGATGTACAGGTTGAAACAAATGGCCTGAATCATGAAGAAGAATATGCAACACTAATCCCTATAACCACTAAAGAAGCCAAGGCAGCAGTGGAAATATATAAAATGCTTTTCCAAGGAAAATTTTCATGTGAAGTGTGTCAAAAGACCTATAATAGTCAATATAGGCTTAAAGCTCATTTGAGAATGCATGATATGGTAAAAAAATATTATCGTATTTACTTTCTTTTATCTGTTGTAATAGGAACTTAAGTAATCTGATTATTTACCTTGTGCCTTAAGCTATGCTTTGCATTTGTGTAAGTGCAATGTATGAATAGGTACAGCATGTAGGGTAGCACATTCTGTGCTTGGTTTAAGCCTATTTATAGTGGTTTTTGTATTGGCTTTTGGCTATCATTCTGAGAACTGTTCCAATTTTTTTCAATTGTTTATTTAAATATTACAAAAATATGCAAACTAAGTAACAGAAAAAATATTTTCCAGTTAATTAGTGGCACATTTTCATGTTCATTGTGCAAATTTTACTACAGATCTGAATTACTATTGAAATCTCATATGACAGAAAAGCACATGTACAAATATTTGTGTAAAAAGTGCCCTGAGGTGAACTTTGACAGGTGAGTTAATTTAAACTTTTGATAGCAAAGAAATTATTTCCTTTTTACATAATATGATTTACTTCTGTGCTTTACCTAATTCTATTTTATCTACATATATATTTATGTATTCAACTGGCATATTTTAATACCATTACCAAGACTTCTTCTTCTTCTGCCTGGCATTAATCCCGGCCATTCTTGCCAGGGTCTGCCTTCCGACTAAGCCTACTCCACTTTGCACGATCTTTAGTGTCTTCCAGGATAAGTCCGTTGGCTCTCGTCCTGCTTCACGACATCCAGCCATCGCTTCTTTGGACGTCCGGTAGGTCGAACTCCAGGAACAGACATATCAAGGCACTTTCTTCCGACATAGTCATATCACTCAGACGACTTACAGCTTACAGCCCGCGTTACGCCACACATCTACCTCAGCATCTTCATCTCCGTGACGTGAAGCTCCTTAGTGTGTCAAGATAGTGCTGGCCAGCACTCGCTCCCGGCTAAGAGGACCGGTCGGATGATGCTCTTGTATATCTGTCCCTTGAGCTTGGGCGGTATTTTTCGGTCGCAAACCACACCTTTGACCTCCCGCCATTTAGCCCAGGCCGCGCTTATACGGGCTTGGATGTCGTGATCGATGCTTCCGGACTCGTGCAGAACGGATCCAAGGTACTTGAACTTCTCCGGCTTAACGGCTGGTTCAAGCCCTATTTGAATGGTGGTAGAGTCCGGATTCCCGAACCATTACCAAGACTATAGAACTCAATAATGAAATGTCTATTACTATCATTTTATTTTTTGTGAAAATAATACCTATATTCTATTATAATTATTAACACATTAAATCCCCATTTAATACTTTTTCTAATGAATATAATAAACAATACATCTTACTTGTTTTCATAGACATTCAGCCAAGCGACATTACTATTGGGGGCATTTTACTGAAATATCACCAAAACATACACACACAACCAGACTAACCAAAGGTAGAAGGAAGCATAAATCTGCAATACGGCAATTAGGACCTAAGATTGGAGATCCAGATGACTTCCCAATATTATCTGCCATCACTCAAGAAGAACAATATGCATTAATAACAGACAGACAGAAAACTAAAAACTACATAGACTCCCCCTATAAATGTGAATATTGCTTCAAAGGTTTCAGAGTTGCATCTACATATGAAACACATTTGAAGAAACATGATCCGGTGAGTTTTTGTAATTAAAAATTATGCCTGAATATCAGTAGTTTCTAGCTAATCTCACGGAATATGAGGAGCAATAGGGGACATTTTAATGTTGGTATATAAGTGCCTTGCAGTTGCAAGCAAGTGCTAATTAATTTATAATTAACCTATACTGAGTAATTATAGTAATAAGTTGTTGTTATGGTAATTGTTATAATGAAACTAGCTGTACCCGCGGCTTCGCCCGCGTTCCATTTTTTAATTGCTAATAAACTTCATTCGAACACGCGCTGAGTTGATCTCTAGGTTGCATGAATATTCAAAATCACTCTAGCTATTTCAGAACCCATCGTTAATATACTCCTGAGCCGCGCGGCTGCCTATTTCATATATGTGCACGCCCCACTCCCGCTCTTGGCACCCCTAACTTCTCCCCATTGCGCTTTATTTTTCTATTAGTATTCTCTACGATCAATTCACAAACAAAACCAAAAGAATGGCCGAAACTGTATAGTGAGTGAGACAGGAGACCGGCTTCGTTCTTATCCCTACTCCGTGATGTTTACTGAATGAGAGGTGAGACAGAGGTCCTGGGGGCGATAACTAATCGACTGATAGTTGATCAGTTATCGACCGGCGAGGGTTGAAGTTCAATTCAAATTTTTGAGAAAAAAATAATAATTAAAGGAAATTGTAATTATAAACTCTGAACGAAAATTTATCGTACTTCAATTATTATATTCAATTGCCATCTTGCAACCGTATTGCCATAGTATAAAGAGAGAAAGTAAGGCAACTTCATACAAACGCACCGTGCGCGGCTTGTATGTGTGCGTCATAGTATCTTTACGTTGCCGCACGCACACTCAAACAATATCTCGAACCGTATATCAGTGCGCCAGTCGAGGCTGACGCCGCACAAGTTTCGCGCGTCACGGTTTTTCACTATATGAAAAATGTGTGATATTCGTAGAAGAACTTATAGCTGTGTGTTTGGGTGTCTAAATTCTTCATCGATTCCAGAGTTGTCTTTGTTCAGATTACCTACTGAACAGAAAAGGTAAACAAATCACTTATTCTATAGTTTGTCCATTTTGTTAATTGTTTTTTGACAGCTCGATGACTGACAAGCTATAGTGATGTCAAAAGGACGTAATAATCGATATCTCTTATTTTTTTTAACATAAAATAATATTTATGTTTATATTTAATAATATGAAAATAAATATTACTATCGTAAAAATCAAGTGTGGTGGAGAGAACTAAGAGAATCATAATGTCTGATTTGGACCGTGACATTGCATTTGATAATTTATGCACACAAGAGTTAATAATTAATATAACTGAAGACTCCTCATCGGACAAATCTAATATAAATGATGATTGTGTCGAATCATGTTAATAAAAGGAATTAAACTATTTTAGTTGTTTTATTTGTATGATTATATATAATAAGAAGAAAGTAAAACTTTACATACTTAATGTTAATGTTTTCATCGGTGCCCGTCCATGAAGTACAATATTATTTGTATGGCATTTTAACTTTAATGGCTAACCATTAAATACGAAACTTTGTGGGCGTGAGCTGTCAAAAAACCATTAATAAAATGGACAAACTATAGCATATAATTTATACTTGATGATGAGAGGACTTGTGTTGGTACTTTTATTTTTGTTGTATTAGTTTATTATTTTAATAGGATGTGATATGATTTTATTAATATATTATACTTTTAATTTTTTTTAATTGTTACTAATAGCATATTTATGTTTTTGTAAAAGTAAGAAATTAAAGGATTTATTTTATTTATTTATACAAATAAATTTCGAGATAAATCTAACAAACAAACATTTTTAATACTATTTTCTACTGATATATCAGTTAAGCAAGTAACTAAAGGCCTAATAAAAATAATCATAAACATATAGAAACAAAATGTTTTACATTCTTAAATGTACATAAATAATAAATATTTTTTAATAACACACTTCCCGGCCCAATGCCAATTTCTGAGCACTGAATTAAAATTTAGCTACAGTGACAACCCTGTGACAGGCAACTATGGTAACTATGACAGGTAATTATATCGCGGATTGGGCCAAAGTTGCCCTACTTTGTTCTCTCTCTTTATAATATGGTATTGCGGATCTGTGGACAAAATAAAAAAATCGCGATGAAAAAATAGGGGTTGATCGTAGAAGGGTGAAAACTTGAGAGTAATATGATTTTTTATTATTCTAAGTCATGACAAAATAAAAAAAATCAAGTTTATAATTAACAAATAAAAAATTGGGGTTGATCGTAGAGGGTAGAAACTTAGGTTTGTATGTACCTACATATTTTTGACTGCTGTATCATGTAATGTAACTGGTGCCTTCGGAAATAAACTGGTGTCATGTACAAATGTATATTTTCTTTGCAGAATATCTCTGGCAAGTTCCAATGCGATGTTTGTAAGACACACTGTCCAAACACTGCCAAGATGTATAAACACATGACTCGTTCTCACTTATACAAGTATACTTGTCAAATGTGTGGATATGTTTGCTTAAACAGGCTAGTATATAATACTCCTAGCGAATCACCCTCGCTTTGTCCCTGCCTAATTTAAGGTCTGTAGCACAAAAAAACACGAGAGCCATTGGCCTCTTTAATCCGGCCCTGATACAAAATCCGTTCATAGCGGACGATTATTAATTATTAACTACCTTCATAACAAATTTCATCTTTATACGTCAAGCAGTTCATGTCATTCAGGTTAAAGGTAACTTGTGTAATCTTGCTTGAAAAAGTTATTTTTCTTAGTCTCCTAAAGTTTAGAAATTACTGAAAAATTTATTGAAGAAAATTCTCGTGTTTTGGTATATATAATATGCTGCCGTATAGTTCTTGTAGTTTTTCTAGTTTTTTTGAATAAGGGAGCGTTCAAGTATTACGTAACGCTAATTTTGAAGATTTTTGACCCCTCCTCCCCCTATGTAACGCGCCGTAACGTTTTCCTGTATCCCCCCCCCCAAACGTTACGTAACATCCCACTGAAAATTTTTTATCCAAATGTCACAACTATGTTGCGCAAACTACCGAAAAGTCGCTAAATTACTTTTGTTATTGTTTTAATATTATAATTTAATAAGCATTTGCTTAAGTTTCAAATATATTGAATGGGCTCAAAGTCCTAATAAACATTTTCGTAAGATTTTTCGTACTTTTTCTTCTATACTTATAATAAATCTGTAGAGAGGTCAATTCTGTACATGAAATATATTTCCAAAATAACTATCAGGGGATGTTTAGGGATCGATACTGATGCCAAAAATGCAATCAGTAAAATTTTTGTCTGTCTGTCTGTCTGTCTGTCTGTCTGTCTGTATAACCGTTATAGAAACAAAAACTACTTGACGGATTTTAACGAAACTTGGTACAATTATTTTTCATACTCCTGAGCTGGTTATAGTATACTTTTCATCACGCTGACATCAATAGGAGCAGACCAGTGAAGGAAAATGTTGGGAAAACGGGAGAATTTACTCCATTTTTTAAGCTTCCGTCGCGTGTGCGACCTTAATGGTTAAAGCTACACAGAAATCATGTATGACGGAAATGTTCTCCTTAAAATTATATAAAAAATATCCCACGACAGCATAATATGTCTATCTTTTATGGTTGACTCACAATAACACGTGTAACTCCCGATAGCTTAGCAGTTCGAAGCTTTCTGATTATATATTTTGTCTACTCTTACGTTTATAACACTCTCAGTCATCCCTAATTAAAAAAGTTAACATTATTAACTATTCCATAAAAAAGAATCATAGAAATCGGTAGGTATAGAAACACCAAATTTATACATGAAATACGTTAATAATAAGCCATCGCGCGTGAAAACTGAATCATGCTATAAGAATTATTTTTAAATTTGTAATTCATATAAAATAAAAACAAAATAAAAATAAAAAGTAAATAAAGTGTATAAAATAAAATCTATAGTATAATTAAATAAAATATAATATATTTATTACATAAAAAAAGAATATTTAATTCCTAAAATACTATTAAAAAAGAATAATAGAATAATGTGTTCTAAATCATATTTCCGTACTTTCAATTATCGAATGATGCGTAATGATTTCTCATAGATATTTAACTTTAGTAAGTGTTAATTGTATTTTGCTAAAATACTTTATATCTATAGTAGTACTAGCGACTTAGCGCGAGCGAAGCTGCGGGTTCCGCTAGTTTTAAATAAAAAAACAATGTTACGTTACGCGTTGATCGAAGCCCCCTCCCGCCCTTGTAACGCATCGTAACGTTTTACAAGACCACCCTCCCCCCGAATTGCGTTATGTAATACTTGAACTAATACTATAAACTAAAAAAAGGCAGACCAGTCTTGTTTTCTGACTCCATTTTAGGGTAAAACAAAAACGGGCAAAGCCACGAACTATAGCTAGTAGTAGTAGTTAGACCGTAAAAATTATATATTTCTAATGTTTTAGCCAGATATCTTAATTTTTCACTAATTTATATTTTTTCAGAGGTCAAGCAAGAATACATTACAACTGGCACAAGAAAGTTGTTTATCCATGTCCTCATTGCAAAAAGGAATTCTTGTAAGATTTCATTAAATTATAATAATATTGTTAAAGACTTAATATAATTTAGGTAAACAGCTATTTAAGACATGAATGGATGTAGTCAAGGCAATTCGCAAAATTCTAATTGCGACAAAATTGAGTTTAAAGTCTGTGGAATGTATTGACTGCTTGTTAGGGACACGGTATCGAATAGAAAGTATCGATACTGTACTCATGAATAGTATCGAAAAAAAAGTATTGTACTCATAAAAGTATCGATACTCCAAGGTATCGAGTACTTTTCTTAGTGCCTAAAGCGCATGGAGCATAGGTTTAATATCAGTCAGTAAATAACGTCAGTTTAACTTCAGTGTAAAACAAATGGTATTAGTAGTAGTTACCACTTGTTCCGTAGGCCGGCCAGAGGTTGTATGGTTTTGAAGCAAGTCTTGCATTTCACTTCGTTTTCGTTAATTTTGACAAAATACTGCCAAAGTTCACTTCAATAGGCGGCATTCTTCTTATGACTCAAATATCGGTAGACATCACAGTTACACAGCATAGAATAATAGTGAGTACTTTTAATGATCAACCGATCAACAAATTATTAATAAATAATTAATATAGCAGAATTCAGAAAAACAAAGCGCAAAACGAATACGAAATTTAAATGCCAACAGTGAACGAAACGAGTGAGTAAATGAGTGATTGACTAGTGTAGTAAATAAATTAAGGAAAGGTTAGGACTTAAACTGTGAACGGAAGAAACGAATTCGAGCAAAGATCGATGTAATTTTTTAGGGATGGCGTTGCATAACCATAGACTTAAGCCGGTAGGTTGCAAGTTTAAAATGAGTAATTTCTAAGAGTATCCATTTAAAACGTAATTTTTTATTCGATACAATACCTGCCAAAAAGTACTCATTGAGTAAAAGTATAGAATGGAAAGTATCTGTATCGAGTGGAAATGTACTCGATACCACAAAGCATCGATACTTTTTTCGTGTCCCTACTGGTACTGCTTGTCTAAAATGGCTGACTGGCGTATAATGAACTTTAACAGTCATAAATAAATATATAAATATAACTGTTTTTAAATTTAAAACTGCTTATCCACCGACATCTATAATCACAGACTATGCATTCACGTCTTCAATTATTGTGAGACAATAGAAATATTATTTAAGTTATATTCTTTATTTTATATACTTTTTTTATAAAAACTTCAGTAAAGAATCAACAAAGTTGGGTCACATTCGCAAAATGCACCCATCGACGAACATCTGCAACTTGTGTGGTCACAGCTTTGTGAGTGTCACCGGCCTTCACATACACAAACTCAAAACTCATAGCAAAGAGGTCAGTATTGTATTCCTTCTTTTGTTATTAATGCTTATCTAGGGGTTGGGTTTACAATCGCTTGGCAGGAGTTATTGGGTCAAACTTATGCATATATATGGTAGGGGTTTATTCACTGATCACAATAATAACATTCATGACACAAGGTAATTCATAATTTTAGAGAAAATTAATAAAAACTTAACGTGAGTAAGAAGGATAACAATAGGATTTTGTATATGTGAGACAAAAACGTAAGATCATTATGTCAAAAATGTGTCAAACTTAAATATCATTGTCAACTATCCTAACGCAGCCATATTTAGTTCTGCGTTTCTATGGACATGTGTGAAAGTGCTTTCATCGTAAATAACATTTTTTTAGGTTAGGTTAGATAATATATGATCACAACGCACGCGAGCGAAACGAGCGTGCAGCGGCGGCTGCCGGTGAGTGCTAGATTCAAAGTCTATTTCTTATTAACTATGAATTACCTTGTAATGTGAGTAGTATAGAGATAATAGAGAGCATCTCCCCTACCCATCCACTCCCTCCCATTGCCATCGTTCTGCCAAACGATTATAAACCGCAACCTTATCTTGTATTTTAAAGTTATACTGGAATAATAAGACCTATATTAACGAATTGGCCAAATATGATTTGCATGCATTATGCTTAGACAATAAAGATAGTGCTCTTAAATACATATAATATGTATAAATATAAAAAGTTCTACTCATTCCAATAAATCGTCGACCTCTACACGAAGAATAAATTATTTTTTAACAAAAATGAAAACCGACTTCAAAACGTTACAAATCGAAACTAAAAGTAAAAAAAATAATAATTTTAATTACTTAGTTATTGTTGGAGTCGGTAAGGTATCTATCTCACCTTACATCATCACATTAAGTTCTTGAACAGCTTTAGAAAATATATGAAAAACGTAATAAATGCCTATAAAATTTGAGTTGCCCTGGATTTCCCTGGGATCCCATCATCAGATCCTGACTTGGTGACCATGGGACCCCTTCGGAGCTATACCATACCGAACAAAAGAAAATTTTTTGAAATCGGCCCACAGACGGCGGAGTAATCCGTGAACATACATAAAAAATATATACAGTGGAACATATATCCTCCTCCTTTTTTGAAGTCGGTTAAAAAGAAAATAATATAAGTATTTCACTTTGTTAATATTGCAATTTGCAATTGTTGAGGATTGAAACTTTTATGTTTTATTATATTTTACAGATTAAAGTGAGACATTCATTTAAAAAAAATCGCTCGTGTAAAAAAAGCAGTAATGCAAATAATAAAATATAAGTCGTAAAACTAATAATCAAAAACATTTTGTGTAATATTGTATTGATGTACTTTGATTACAAGGATAATCAAAATAAACAAATATTAATATTTGTCCATTACATTAATAATTTAATGTTTTAAGGAGGTAGAAGAAAACCCCGGCGACGTAGATCCGAGCAACCCGTTGTACTGCGCCGACTGTTGCGTACAGTTCAGAGACGACGACGCCTTCAATACCCACCTCGGGTCGTCCAACAAACATGCTGCGACTAATCGGTACGTCTGTTTGCTGCTTTCTTCTCTTCCCTTTCTACTTTATGGATGTATGTTTTGTTGTGTATACTGTGATGTGGAAACTGAAGTGTGTTACTAACTTCAAATTAATAGCTTTTCTCTAAATGCATATGAATATATAGAATATATGATGATAAGTATATAATATTTAAAAATCAATTCTTAAAATAAATAAATTTTCTACCTCCTCCTTTTTTGAAGTCGGTTAAAAAGCGAAATTAAAAACAAACACGTCAATTTTATTTATATGTATAGATTATACAAACCGTTGAATTAATTTATGTTAACGTCCGCCCAGCGAATCGGGCTAGTTTTGCTAAGGTTTTATTGTTCCGAAAATAATAATTATGTAAATAAAAATGTTGTGATTGTTCTCAATTAATTTAGAAATATAGGTTATTATATTTTTGGGTGTTGTTTAGATCATTGGTCCAAGCGAACATTGACATAAAGTACGACTCGAACGCGCTCCTGCGTGAGGCGTCGCGCCTCCCCGACAATGGCGTCGTCAACATGGGCCGCGCCACCTCCTCCAACTGCGACATTGTAAGTCTTATTTCTAAGACATAATATATTCTATACTAATATTATAAAGCTGAAGAGTTTGTTTGTTTGGTTGAACGTGCTAATCTCAGGAACGACCGGTCAAAATTGAAAAAAAAATGTTGTGTTGGATAAGTCCGTTTCTCGAGGAAGGTTTACATCATTACATTACATCAAGCTACGACCAATAGGAGCGGAGCATCAATGAAAAATGTTACAAAGGCGGAAAGGGCAAGCGTTAGTTCTGCGAGGTACCATACCGTGCTACCCAGAAGGAATTTGGTTTCCGTTTCCGTTTTTCCTTAGAACGCGTGCAAAGCCGCGGGAAATGCTAGTTATAAAAAAAATTAATCGCCAAAAAAGTTACGGTTTAATTTCGTATTAATCTTTAGACTAGTAATATACCATCGCTTGCTTTTCCATTCCAGAATATATTTTTTTAAGATTTTTTTGATATAGTAAAAATATTATATTGTAAGCGTAAAAGAACAATACTAAAAACTGTGGCACATAAATCTAACTATTAATAAATAATTCTTAAGCTTATATTAGTTTCAATTATCTATTAATTCAACGAATCGTATATCGCGTTCGCGCCATTACGATAAAAAGTAAAGTTGACTTGACAGCACGGTCACAGATTATCAAATATAAAAATAATGAGTTTATCCTAATTCGGCCTCTCCTGAAATTCATTTCTGACGCTCTCGTCAGACAAAACAAGAGCTTCTTAATACAATTTCAGGCTCCAGCAATATCAACATTCAGATTATCACACACGAAATTATCAACGTATGGTGTGGTCTAAACCTGAGAAGTTACAAGCAAAAAGTAAACAACGTTACGTAAAAAGGTTGCACGTTCAAAAGGATAGACATTTCAAACACAGGGTCCAGTATGAATACTTACCGGACTAGTCATAACACATTAAGGTCTAGTTTACTTACCAGACTAGACATAACTCATCAAGGTCTAGTATACTTACAAAACTAGACATAACACTTCAAGTTCTAGTATATACTCAATATCAAGGTCTAGTATACTTACAAGACTAGACATAACTCATCAAGGTCGAGTATAACTCACAAGACTAGACATAACTCATCAAGGTCTAGTATACACACAAGATTAGACAACTCATCAAGGTTTAGTATACACATAAGACTAGACATAACTCATTAAGGTCTAGTATAACACACGAGACTAGACATAACTCATTAAGGTCTAGTATAACACACGAGACTAGACATAACTCATCAAGGTCTATTATAACACACAAGACTAGACATAACTCATCAAGGTCTGGTATACACACAAAACTAGTACTTCTAATTATATTTTATTTTATTATAATATATATTTTATTTTATATACTTTTGTTACTTTTTTATTTATTTTTATTACATATAACATAAGATTTTATATTATTATTTTAACTGGATGTGATATGATTATATTAAAATTTACTTTTAAAATTGTTTTGATTATTAATAGGATATTTTTTTAAAATAAATAAATATAATAAAATTGTAATCAAGTGCAATCCGTACAATAAATATCTTGTGTGTCTGTCAGTGCAACAAGTACCTGCGCAACGACACGCAGGCCACGCGCCACTACGACGCGGAGCACCCCGGCGCGCCCTACCTCAAGCGCTACATGTGCGACATCTGTGGGCACAAGACGCGCGTGAGTCACACTTGCTACTTACCGCGAATATTATTGCACACTTTGTATATTTATTGTGCAACATTAATAAAGTGTGAATGCAAATTTATTGGGACTAGATTTAGTTTTTAAGTAGTCGGATAAAATTGTAATTATTTTACATGCGTATGTCTGTTGCCGCTTCTTTCTATAAGAAGACGTTTTTAAACACATTAATAATATCATTTTGAATGCCAAATATCTAAAGCACTGCTCACTCCTACTATAATTACACTTTGCTCCCGGACTTGACTTGATTTGTAGTTAATATAATATAGATCGTAATTGTCTTATTATCAAAATATGACAATTATTATACTATGGCAAGATATGATCGACTGTTATTAATTTCATATATTTATTGATAACTGTGACATACGAATGAGTTAATTTTAGTATGAGTAATGTTTAATTACATATTCTTAATATAGTAAGGGTAAATCGAATAATTTAAAAAGTAATAAAATCAACCAAAACTTTAATCTTATTGTTTTCATTTTTCAGCAATATGCGAACTTAGTGGTGCACATGCGCACGCACACGCAGGAGAAGCCCTACGCGTGTCCGCACTGCGACCGCCGCTTTAGTATGCAGAACAATCGCGATAGACATATTGTAGTGAGTTATACTAGCAGTTTTTGTCTTAAAGCATAGATCACATGAATTTTATAAAAACTATATAAAAAAAACGCTAGCAAAAAAAAAGCTACACTACATTTTGCTGCGTTAACCTTTTGAAAATATCGTAAAATTTTTTCTACTACAGGTACATACAGGTGAGAAGCGATACCAATGCTCGCATTGCAGCCGTCGTTTCTCGCAAAAGAACACAGTCAAACTCCACATTCAGACGGTACACTTGAAGATCCCCTATCCACCCTGGAATAAAAAAACTCGTAAACGCCGTAGGGAACTAGAATCAGCAACCCCCTCTCCCCACCCTAACTATAAAGTAAACCTCGACGCCTCCCATGGGAATTACCTAAGTGCATATATTGACACTACAAATAAAGCCTGTGGTTCGTATTAACACGATTAATTAAATTAATGACTAAAATATGGTTAATAATAATCAACAATTTTATGTATTTATGACCAACCCTTATAAAGTATATGGTGAATGACATTCAAGTAGTAGTAATTAGGATTGATTTAGATTTTTTAAATAATTTACATAGCCAGAAATAGAATTCTATAAGTAAAAAAATGATAATGATCTTGCAAATTTCCTTTTAACGTAAATTATAAGGCTTATCCTTTTAACTTGTTAACTCGAACTCCTTTGTATATTCTTTATTTTTTTACGAATTAAAAACCTTGAAATGGTTGAAATATTGCCTCAGAAGTCAGGAACGAAAATCTTCAAGTAATATTATATGGATTCACTATAGGATTTAGAAGGGCCGGTCTACTTGGTAAAAATCACTAGAGACCGATTGTGGATGTGTATTGGGACAGGAAAGAAGAAACAATAGAATGTCATAATATGTATGATTGTAAGCTTATTTATATTTAAACAATAATAAATATTAATAGAGTTGATTTTAAGGTAGAGATTATAATAATATTTTATTATAATATTGCTATTATATACTAGTACACTTTGGAAGAATATGAATTTAGTGATATAAAATTATGTAAGATTTTGTTTATTATTGTATGGTTTAACAAAAACGTCTGATTATAAGTTAATAAAGTAATGAATTTTATATACAATCAAAAGTATTAGGTATTAATAATATCACATAGTATCACAATATACAACAGTTAAAATAAAATACAGTATAACTTTATTATATAGATACTGTGAAATGAAGAAGTAGAATTAGTTTGATTTACTCATAATAAGTTATCTAATTCCAATACTGTTAAAGGTATAATAAACATTTTTATATGCTATGGCGTTTTATTATTAACATGTGAGCCTAATATTTGTCAAGATTTTTTCAATTTGACACTAGTATCTTGTGAAGTCGTACAGTGGTACAGTGGTAGCCCAGAGGTAACGCGGTCACTTGGATATCCGAGTGATGCGAGTTCAAATCAGGGCCTCGCACCTCTGATATTTTTCATGTGCGAATCATTTATATCATGATTACCACTCGTCTTACGGTGAAGGAAAACATCGTGAGGAAACCTGCATGTCTGAGAAAACCTAACAAGTTTCCGAAAGGCATGTGAAGTCCGCCAACACGCACTAGGCCAGCGCGGTGGACTATGGCCTGATCCCCCTCGTACTGAGGGAGGCCCGTGCCCAGCAGTGGGACGTTAATAAGGGCTGATGATGATGATGATGATGATCTTGTGAAACTTGATCTGGTCTGGATTATTAAGTTTTATTATCATTTCCTCCAGACCATTTACGAACACGGCGGCCAATCTACTGCACAGGAGATAATAAAGTGCACCAGTGTATGCGCATTGCCAATACAAGTACACACTACCGACCACAGCACTAAGGCGGTAAATGTTACATAAATAACTAGCGATTCGCCCTCGTTTTGTTCGGGCTCGTCGCTTAATTTAGCGCGAGCGAATCCGCGGGTTCTATCTATTAAAAAAATCCGTTGTGTAGTTTCAAAGATCTAAGCATACATAGGGATAGACAGACAGCGGGAAACGACTTTATTTCATACTATGTAGTGATATTGGGAAATGCATTTATGCATATCACGTAGTTATGTGGACTGGCTGGATAGAAAAGCTGGTACTACCTTATAAAACCTAACAAAACATCTCCTGAATTAATTGGGCTTGAAAGGATCGCTTAAGACCTGCTTAAGCTCAGACCGATCATAAAACCAAAGGGTTGCTCCACAATCCTCTCTGCCAACAGAGAAGTACCAGCACAAGGAGCAACCCGCATGGCACACCGCCCACTGAAGTGTACCACCACCTTATATGTTTCACAAAACTAGACATAACACATCAAGGTCTAGTATACACACAAGACTAGACATAACTCATCAAGGTCTAGTATACACACAAAACTATACGTAACAAATCAAGGTCTGGTATACACACAAAACTAGACGTAACAAATCAAGGTCTAGTATTCAAGAAAGATAATGTTACTTACTAGCAAAGAAAGCTAGTACATTTATTAGGAGTCTAGTACTCCTTCCAAGGCGCCATAGGTTGTAACTCAGCGAAAGGCGCAACAGCATCAGTCACCTTTCTATTGACTCTTGTCAAGTTATAAGATTCACTCATACCGAGATACAATTTTCCTTTCAATTTCTCGTTGTTACTATGTAAGTCACAAAAATCGTTAACAGGAAATTCTTAAAATAACGTTTATCGCGTTCCCGCCATTACGATAAAAATTAATATTAAAGTTAACTTGACAGCTCGGTCACAGATTAATGATTATCAATGCCTATCAAATATAAAAATAATGACTATCAAACATAAAAATAATGAGTTTATCAATGGAATGAAGAAAATCGATTAAGCAAAAATATGTTTATCTGTGGCACAATATAACTTCAAAAAGTTTTATTTTAGTTTTTGTTTTATCTGTGCCTGCCTGTGGATTTGTTGATTAATGATTTATAAGAGCGATGTTTGGAGTTTCTTTTCCTATAATTTTAATATTACTTTATAAAATGAATATATTAAATAATTAGCAATTTTCGCTATGTTTGAATTGAAAGCATGCATTGTATGCTTAAAAAGTGATGTGAAAGTTTTTAGTATGAATACAGGTCAACTAAGAAATGAATATAATTTAGCATCAGGTTTAAAAGTAAGTTTTTATATTAAAAATACAAGAGTAATGACAACTTATATAGGTATACAATGTTGTAAGTCGATTAGTTTATTATGGACATAATTTATTACATTTCACAAATAATAAACTTACCTTTATAATCATTGTTAGATGGAGAATGTACATAAACTTCTATTTTTTAACCTTTTGTATTTAATTAAAAATCTATAATAAAATTTTGGGTTGAGATGTACATTGTAATCTCCCTATTTAAGGAGAAAGGAGAGTGGGTGAATGAGGAGGAGGTGTAAATAGACCTACCTTAAAACGGGCGAGTCTAGGAAATTAGTAGTTTTTGAGATATTTAATTTTAAAAATTTCAAATTTCCAAAGTTATGTTGACATAGAACGAAGTGAATCTGTCAAAATATGTAACGGGAAGTCACTACAGATACTAAAGAAATAAAAACAGATAAAATAATGTGTTCTAAAACTATTAATATGTTAAAAATATATAAATATATAAAATTTTAATAAGTAAATATTAAAAAGTAATTATTAAAAAATATATTGTGTAATAATAAATTGATAACATATTTACTATATTATGAAAAAAATTGTTGTTACCAACCTAGTGTTTAGCTTAAAGTCGCTTATGTTTGTAATCATGTTCTAACCTAACCTAACCAATCTGGCCTAGTAACACTTATGGTACTCGACTAACCTACCTAGTATTTAGCTTAAAGTCGCTTTTGTTTGTGGTCATGTTCGAACCCTAACCTAACCCATCTGGCCTAGTAATGCTTATAGCACTCGACTAACCTACCTAGTGTTTAGCTTAAAGTCGCTTATGTTTGTAATCATGTTCTAACCTAACCTAACCAATCTGGCCTAGTAACGCTTATGGTTCTCGACTAACCTACCTAGTGTTTAGCTTAAAGTTACTTTTGTTTGTGTATAAAAAAATATTCAATTTAATCTATATAAATTTTTTATTTAGATATCTCAAAAGCTACTAATTTCCTGGACTCGCCCGTTTTAAGGTAGGTCTATTTACACCTCCTCCTCATTCACCCACTATCCTTTCTCCTCAAATCGGGAGATTATAATGTACAACTGAGCCAAATTTTGTTTTTTATTTCAGACTAATAGCCATAATGGATTACCAGAGTATTTGTGTTATCAATGTGTAGCTTATGTAAGAAATTTCAAAAAGTTTAGAGATAAATGTCAACGCACATATTATGCTTTGCAAGAAGTACTACATAGAAATAAAGAGGTAACTATTATTTCATCTGCATTCTTTCTATATTCCTAAGAAATTTTTCTAGTATAATACAACAAAGTGTAGTCCTAAAAGTTTATAAATTAAGATATAGAAATTGTGAACTTTAAAATATGTAATTGGTAAAGAAATTGGTCTATTATGTATTTAGGTATTATTTTCATAGCTTCTATTACTATTTTAGATCACCAAAAGCATCATTGAGGAAATAGATACAAAAATATTAAAAATAGAGCCAAATTTGTCATATCTGACTCTAAATCATTCAAGGACTAAATATGAAAGAGCACAATTTAAGTGGATAAAACAAAACCGAGTAGGATTAAAACATCAAGATGAAATTCCTGTTTTTCAATATAGTACAACATCTGATGATCTCACTTTTGAAGTTACTAGAAATAAAGCTAAGCTTTTAAAGGACTTAATAGAAGAATGTGTTACAGAAGAACATAAAACTATCTCACCTTTGAAACCATCACTTGAAAGCGAAAAAACAGTTGATGAAACAGAAATGGATGATTGTATCAATGACAATAATTTTGATAATTGTGAACAAAATACTGATAATGATAATAATGAAATTAATATTACTAATGAAGAAAAATCTAAAGATCAAGAAGCAGATGGAATGAATTTAGAAGAAGAATATGCCACATTGGTCCCCATATCAATAGTAGAAGCAAAGGCAGTTGTAGATGTGTATAAAATGTTTGCACACGGCAAGTTTCAATGCACTGTATGTGGAAAGGCTTGTTGTAATGAAAACCGTCTTAATGTTCACATGAGAATGCATGATCCAGTAAGTCATAATTTCATCACTATTAGTATAATACGAAGTCTTCTCGCTGTCTCTGTGTCCGCTGTTTTGCTGTATCTTTAAAACTACACAACAGATTTTGGTGGGGTTTTTACTATATAGAGTGATTCAAGATGAAGGTTTATATGTACAATACACTAGCGGAATCCTTGGCTGCATGATAGACCTAGTATACTATACATTTAAAAAATTGTTGAGAATATTAACTATGTAGTATATCAAAATTAATATTTTAATAATACTTTATATTATATTTTAATAATAATTTTTATCCTTTTCAGCATACAAGTGGATCATTCTACTGTGGCCTATGTTATTATTACTATGGAACAGATTTTCTGTTAAAAAAACACATGACTGAAAAACATATGTATAAATATTTATGTAAAAAGTGTCCTGAAGTTAATTTTGATAGGTGTGTATTATGCATTACAGTAAATGGAGAATTTAGTCATTTTTATTTGTTATAAAAAACATTACTTTGAACTGTAATTATATCTATTTTTACCCACAATGGAACGGAGACGGTATATGCAAAATTCATATTGCCATTTTTCTCTAAAAGTGCTAGTCCGATTTTGCAGTTTTTCTTTATAGTCTTATTGAGTGTTTCATAATACACACATAATAGTTTTAATTTCCCAATCACATACATACATAATAGAATAACCAAAATTGTAGATATTATTTTCTAACAAATATCAAATATGCGTATCATATTATTAAGTAATTGATAATTTTCAATTATTTTTATGTAAATCATTAAATTATATTATAGAACAGCGGCAAAACAACATTTTATATATGCCCATCTACAGAAAAGTTCTAAAAAACGTACAAGCTGGTGTGAATCTCAAACTTCTACAGTTATTAAAGGCAATGAGAAAAATAACTTATTTATACCGCAAAACTTAAGAAATATCAAGCTATTACCTCAAGATTTTCCCTTATACACACCGATCAGCCAAGAAGAACAATATGCATTAATCAAGGAAAGGCAGAAAACTAAAAACTATATAGACTCGCCATTTAAATGTGAATACTGTTATAAAGGCTTTAGGGAAGAAATAACATATAAAAAACATATGAAAAAGCATGATCCCGTAAGTATTTTTGTTTATTTATAGTTTTAAACGCGTATAGAAATGTTTTTGTTTTATAAATTTTTAAATTCTAAGTTTAAAAAGTTTATTATTGAAAACACTGAAGTTATAAATTTCAAAAAATGCGGTAGGTTTATTTAAGAATTAACATAATATAATAGTTTAATTTCTGTTGCTTAAGAGTTTTTTGTAACCAGAACATAATTTACTCTAACTATAAACTAGTTTGGGTTCATCTCTAGATGAATTTAACGATTAGTGTAAATATCTCAAAATGTAGACATTTCCCACAGTGAAAACTCAAGCTATTATCATACCAAATTTCATCTAAAATTTGTACAGCGGTTTTATCCTGATAAGCTCACAGACGGACAGACAAAAATTCTAAAAAAAAGCATACAGTCGTCCAGTATCGATAATAATGTCTGTGTCAATTAGATTTCCCAAAAAATATTTAATATACAGATTTAAAGAAGTGTCTTTTTTATATTTTGTAAAGAGTATATAATATATACATAATATGTAACTCGTTTCTATTGATATTTAATTAATTTATCTTTGTTCCTGGTAGTACCTTGCGGTTACATCATGTTAATAATGTTTAATATTTCAGGCACATTCAGGTAAACTACAATGCGATGCCTGCAAAATATACTGTCAAGACGCAAGAAAAATGTACAAACACATGAACATGAGTCATTTATTCAAATATTCGTGTCAAATGTGCAGCTACACTTGTTACAGCAGGTATATTCTGATACAATATAATACAATAGTGGTAGTGCCATGCTTGTTACCTTCGGGTAGCAACCGAATGGGCCGGCACGCCCCGTATAGTTCATTAGTACCACTCTCACAGAAGACCGGCGTGAAGTGGCATGCTGTCGCGTTTCGTCCGGTGAGTGAGAGTCCGGGAGGCCCACTTTCCTTCCCCCCTCCCTCTTCCCTTCATCCTCCGCCTTCGTTATCCCCTTCCTCCCACTCCCCTCCCTCCTCCATCCCTCCCTTTCCTGAAAGGCCGGCAACGCATCTGCAAGCCTGGCAGATGTCCATGGGCGGAGGTGATCACTTCCCATCAGATGAGCCTCCTGCCCGTTTGCCCCCTTTTTACCATAAAAAAAAAAAAAACAATTGAAGTAATGAATGAATGTATGATATGTCGTAAAATTCTAATTTCTTGAAAATTGATTTCAAAGTTTGTCTAGTATATATAAAGTATATGTATAAACTACCTCGATAACCACTATATACTTTTGTGGAAAAACCATGAAAATGTATGCAGTAGTTTTTGAATTCATCGCGAACAGACATACAGTCGCGGCAAAGGACTTTGTTTTATAATATGTTAGTGATATGTAGTGATGGCTATCAAGTGGAGTGAACAAAAGTAATATAATCAAAAATGCGTTTATGAGATATATCACTTTCATTCATTCACGCCTTCAATTATTTGTGTAAAATTATCTTAATAATTATTTATAACAAATTATTATTTTTATTATTACAGAGGTCAAGCGAGAATGCACTACAAATGGCATAAAAATGTTACATACACATGTCCACACTGCGATAAAGAATTTGCGTGAGTGATTCGCATTAATATAAAGTACTATATAAATCATATAATGTTACAGTTCGTAAGTATTATGAATAAATAACAAATATGAATTTGTTATTTATTCATAATATAGCGCAAAATAATTATTGTATTTTAAATCAATTTATAAATAAAAAATAAAAATGTTCATAAAATAAAAACTACTAGGTCAAACTATGTTAAATTTTTATGGGACCCAATGGCAACTATTGCCCATCAAACAAAAGAAAAATCACGTAAATCATCATCATCACGATCATATATCACAGAGTAATCGGTGTACATCCGATCGAATCGATAACCTCTTCCTTGCGGAAGTCGGTTAATAAAATACTATATAATATTTATTCATAATATAGGGCGAAATAATTATTGTATTTATAGTAAATCAATTTATAAATAAATATGATAATGTTGATAAAATATGGCAAGGCATTGGTAGCCCAGCGATAACGCGCTCACTTGAATAACCGAGTGATACGGGTTCAAATCCGGGTCTCGCACCTCTGATATTTTCATGTGCAAATCATTTCTATCATGATTACAACTTGTCTTACGGTGAAGGAAAACATCGTGAGAAAACCTGCATGTCTGAGAATAACCTAACAAGTTTTCGAAAGACATGTGGAGTCCGCCAACTCGCACTAGGCCAGCGTGGTGCTATGGCATGATCCCCCTCGTAGTGAGGGAGGCCCGTGCCCAGCAGTGGGACGTTATAGAAGGGCTGATGATGATGAATGATAAAATATGAAAAAAAAGTGCAGTAAAAACTAAAACTTCTTTGGCAAACTAATTTTTAAATCTCGTTTATATTTATACTAAATAACCCCGTCTAAGCTCGTTGAGAGAGGGAGATGGCGCGAGGTTAGACAGAGTTAGAAATGTGACTGACTCGCGGTGGGCGAGATCTAATTAAGGCTAACTCTTCCCCGTCTCTGAGCGCCTGGTACTATGGAGTTATTTTTTCGTTTCATCGAGTTTGAAATCACAACGATTCTAAAGAAGTTTCACATCATTATTTGCAGGAAAGCGTCAACACGGCTGACCCACATCCGCATCAAGCACCCGTCCACGTACATCTGCAACCTCTGCGGGCACAGCTTCGTCAGCGACAATGGCCTCTACTGCCACAAGAAGCTCGCTCATACTAAACAGGTATATTATATAATATATTATTGTTACTTCATAACCAGATATCTATACTAATATTATAAAGCTGAAGAGTGTTTGTTTGTTTGGTTGAACGCGCTAATCTCAGGAACTACTTGTCCAAATTGAAAAATTCTTTTTGTGTTGGATTATGGATAGTTCGTTTATCGAGGAAGGCTTCAGACTATAAAATGTTGCAAAAACAGGAGAAAAATATTTCTTTTTATTTTAAGCCGCGTTCTAAAGGCTGTGTGTCTAAAGGAGTGGAGCTGCGGGAAAGTTTGTACTTTATAAATGAATCTATCTTCGGATTTCGACGCGCATTTATTTTGATTTTTGGTTCCTCTCTAATTACGGTTACGGGAGAGACAGTCTCTAGATTTTTTGTTTATATCTTATAGGTTTTAATCAAGTATATATTTCTATTTAGCACTTTGTAACTGCTGCTGGGCACGGGCACTACTCTTTTCAAACGAGGGATCAGGCCATAGTCTACCACACTAGCCAAGTTCAGACAGACCTCTCGTAAAAATCTCTGCATATATAGGTTTTGTTGATAAGTAGTTACAAATTGATTTATATGGTAGTTGTAGGCAGTGGTCGTTCATTGTTGATATACTACACATATAAATTTTTAAATACATACATAATATAAGTATTAACACCCATGACTGGAGTACCTACAAACATCCGAGTTTAACAAATGAATGCCCCCAGTGGGACTCGAGCCCGCGACCGCTGGCGCAGAAAGCAGGGTCACTACTAACTGAGCCAAACGTGTAGTGTCCAAAAGTTTTGAATGTGACTGGTATTCGTACATGTCAGGAGGTAGAGGAGTGCTCGGCCGCGCCAGACCAAGCGAGCGCGCTGTACTGCGCGGAGTGCGACGTGCAGTTCCGCGACGTGTCCGCGCTCGCCACGCACTACGGATCCTCCGTCAAGCATGCCGACACCAACCTGTGAGTGGCTCTACTCTCTCTAGCTCACACTACACTATGATAGGAACCGTATGAGAACATACACAGCACACAAGACTACAATAGTCCAATAGTCCATGCAAGAACACTAGGTTGTACAAACTCGTAGTTACTAGTCTAAACAAGTTCATATTAGTCCACTATGAAGTAGTCATACTACTAGAGACCACACTTTTTTATCATGGAAAATTCATTCATAACACTAAATCATACTATTCTACACAGGATGATAATTTACGTTCATATTAAAGCAAACTACTCGTAAATCACACTAGTAGTGAAGTGGTAATGCCATGCTTGTTACTTTCGGGTAGCAACCGAATGGGCCGGCACGCCCCGTATAGTTCATTAGTACCACTCTCTCACAGAAGACCGGCGTGAAGTGGCAGCTATGCTGTCGCGTTTCGTCCGGGTGAGAGTCCGGGAGGCCCACTCTCCTTCCCCCCTCCCTCTGTCCCTCTTCCCTTCATCCTCTGTCTTTGTCCCCCCCCTCCCTTTTCCCTCCCCCTTCCCTCCCTCCTTCCTCCCTCCCTTTTCTGAAAGGCCGGCAACGCCAGGCTTGCAGATGTCCATGGGCGGAGGTGATCACTTCCCATCAGGTGAGCCTCCTGCCCGTTTGCCCCCTTTTTACCATAAAAAAGTCTACATTAGTAATTTTCATGATAGTTGCTTTACTGAAGTTTATAATGATTTTGATGTGGATATTTTTTATAGTTTATGATTTCCCTTTTATCGATACATTCTTATATATCGATTCCTTGATTTGCAAGTAGTCCAAGCCTCCGTTGAAATCTAATTCTTAGGGAATACAAAAACGGAGTTAGCTGACTTGGAAATTAAGGTATCGATATGTATAATATATTATTTATTGTCTTATGTTATTATGTATAATAAAATCGATGTTTCAGATCTATTAAAACGTTAAAAAAAGAAGGCAACCGCCGCGGGCGGCCGCGGACTTTGGAAAGCTGCATCGTCAACACCGGCATGCCCACTTCCTCTATTTGCGAGATTGTAAGTTTTTTACACATTATACTAGGACTTTTCTAGGGCTATAGGAACTAGAAAAGACTATTTTGAGTCTAGGTTATAGTCTGCATTAAATTACATCTACATTGGTCCAGCAATTTCAGTGTCAAGACGTTATAGTACCCCATTTGTGTTCATCAAAAACAAATTTAAATGCTTAATATTGAGTTTTAATAAAAAGAGCAGCTGTTAAGTTTCTCGCCGGCTCTTTTTAGGAGAGCTATTTTCTGAGCCAGCCCTTTTCAGCTCTTTTTAATTTATCGATTTAAAAGTGCTTAGATAAATGAAGTGAAAGAGAGTATACATAAATTAAACAATGAATTGATATTATCTCCAGTGTAACAAGAATCTGCCGAACGACTCTCAAGCGCGCCGCCACTACGAGACGGACCACCCCGGCGCGCGCTTCCTTAAAAGATATATGTGTGACATCTGTGGACACACCACCAGGGTGAGTGTACATAATATTATTTTGTATTTAAACTATTATATTAAGGCTATTATTCGATTAACGATTTTTTAAAAGACAGTACGCCTTGGGACTGATGTGATCGCAGCCAGGCTATTTCAACATATAGAATTATTGTTGACAATTTAATTTAAAAAAGAGTGAGATTAAGATTGTAAAAAATATTAGTCCCGCTGAGTTTCTTTCGCCAGTTCTTCTCAGGTCAGAGGTTTCTTCTTTTTGAACTGGTGGTAGACTCATGACGTTCACTAAGAAATTGTAACAATTTTTATGCTGAATAAAATGTTTTGATTTGATTTGATTTAAAATTAGCTATTGCACTTCGAATATTATATTTTTAGTGGCCGTTGTTTATTGGAATTGTAAATAGCTATAAAATGTCTCAAGTATTATTTCGATATGCAATAATCTTATGTGATTTCAAATCAAATATCATTGTATATGTACAGCAATACGCCAACCTGACGGTGCACATGCGCACGCACACGCACGAGAAGCCGTACGCGTGCCCGCACTGCGACCGCCGCTTCAGCATGCCCAGCAACCGAGACCGACACCTCGTGGTAATTATAACCTATCTCTTAAATATATCGATATTTTTATATATACACTACACTTTCCCGCAGCTCCGCTCGCGTTCTAAAAGCTGAATATTAAAAGAAATGTTTTTCTCCCGTTTTTGCAACATTTTTCATTCTCGCTCAGCTCTTATCGGTCGTAGCGTGATGTAATATAGCATCTTCCTCGATAAACGGACTATCCAACACAAAAAAAATTTTCAATTCGGCCCAGTAGTTCCTGAGATTAGTGCGTTCAATCAAAGAAACAAACAAACTCTTCAGCTTTGTAATATTAGTATAGATAATACATTAGTATAGATAATATATTAGTATAGATATACGAGTACTAGCATAACGCATGTTTTCAATCGCTTACTTCAACGTTGAGCATTAATTCAGCATACAGATCACTGTAGATTAGCAGTAATTTCATCAAAATAGGTCCAGCAATTTCATAGAATGCCCGCACTTTTACAAATGGTAGTGCCATGTTTGTTGCCTTCGGGTAGCAACTGAATGGGCCGGCACGCCCCGTATAGTTCATTAGTACCACTCTCTCACAGAAGACCGGCGTGAAGTGGCAGCTATGTTGTCGCGTTTCGTTCGGTGAGTGAGAGTCCGGGAGGCCCACTCTCCTTCCCCCCTCCCTCTTCCCTTCATCAAACGCCTTCGTCCCCCCTCCCTCCTCCATCCCTCCCTTTCCTGAAAGGCCGGCAACGCATCTGCAAGCCTGGCTTGCAGATGTCCATGGGCGGAGGTGATCACTTCCCGTCAGGTGAGCCTCCTGCCCGTTTGCCCCCTTTTTACCATAAAAAAAAAAACTTCGACGCCTCCTCCCTCCCTTAATTGTTCCGTTTTTTAGTAGGTATTTTGTTTAGTTTGACGTTCCGTCCGATTTTAATTTCTCAAAAAGTAACATTGATATTAATTTAGTTGTATTTTCTATTTGTTGTGTTATAAATCATCAATAAATATTTGTTATTAAAGCGATTATACTATATATATTCATCCATCATATTCACCAGGTCCACACGGGCGAGAAGCGCTACCAATGCCAACACTGCCACCGACGCTTCACTCAGAGCAGCGCGGTCAAGCTGCACATACAGACTGTACACCTCAAAATCCCCTACGCGCCCTGGGATAAGAAAAACCGGAAGCGTCGTAAAGAACCGGAAGCCAACCCCATCCTGCAAACGAACCTCCCCCCCGCGCAGCTACCTCCCCCCGCGCCGCCCCTTCACCCCGCACAGAAACTCCTCCTAGACTCAACCCACGGGAACTATCTAAGCGCGTATATAACTTACAATGAATAGGCTGGTATAATACTTTCTTATGTTTACGCGAATACTTGACATTATAAATGAAACTATTTTTTCGGATTTTATCGCGGATTTATTAGGATTTTTGGTTCCCGAAGTTTCGAATGCTTTACAGCATGCTTTACTCCCGCGACAATGATTGGTGTAAAACATTCGAAACGTCGGGAACCCAAATTCATAATAAATCCGCGACAAAATCCGAAAAGATAGTTTCATTTATAATGTTAGGCTGGTATACTCTGTGGTATCGACTACATGTCAATTTGACAGGATATTCATTTTTAAAGTTTTTTTTTTATTACAGATAAGATTATAGTATCAGATATAAACAAATAAATTGATTTAATTAACATGAACTTTTCATGATTGGTGATAATATTCCGCCAATTGGCTATTTAACTTACATTTACCCGTGTAAATGATTTTGTGAAAGACTTAAAACTGTGTATATATGAAGATAATGTTAGTGGAATCTGAACACTTAGCTTTATTATATTACATAGTCTGGAGAACATTATGAGACTGCCAGTGCAAAAGTGGCCTGTTCTTAAGGCATTTATTATAAGAAAGGGATTATTTATTTGATTTTTTAATATTTTTTTTAGTATTATATTGAAAGACATTGGATTTATTTTAAAAATATACCATTATTAGCTAAGGCTATTTTGCACTGAAATATGAAGGCAATAACCGGTGTTATCGCGGATTAACTTATTATAGGATATTATTATCAATTTTATAATATTATATTATGTACTATAAGAGAAAATCTCAATACTTAAGTTTAGTATATATATGTATATAATAAAAATATTTTAAACTCTACATCTAAGATTTTATTTTGTAATCAACCCACATTTGAACCATTTTAAAGATAATATTATTATATAACAGTATTTGTTAAACTGAACAAATTGGTCTTCATGTACCATTGAAAAAAGAAATGCATACTCAATTTTAATTTCTAGAGATTCCGTTATTCTATAGGTTAACATCAATATTCAGTAACAAGTTCTAATTTCAACTATTGTCTATCATCGTAACTATGTTTACACCATCTTTGTAGGTGTTGTAATTGCTACGACTTTAGCAAATAGAAGACCAATTTTAAAGAAGGTAAAGGCAAATAGAAGGGTTTTTTAGCTCATGTGTATATTATTTTATAAAATGGGTAATCTGTAGGTAAAAAATAAGTCATTTTAAATAATAAATTTTATTTTGTATATTTATAACATTAAATCTATTTTAAAACGTAACAGGAAACAGCAGATTATTGTCGTTCAATAGCATAATTGACCTCACAGCACAGCTTGAGTCAGAAAAGTATTAAATGCTACAAATTAATATTACAAATTTATTGCTGAACTAACAAATTGAGCTTTTCAAATTAATTTGAAGCATAAATATTAACAACACAATAAATAACAACATTTAAATAATTGTATAAAAAATAAACTATCAAAACAATATTCAGATCTAATAAATAATAAATCACATGTAGGAATGTTTAGATGCGAACGTCTGTTATAAACAGCTAAAATGCGTCAAAAATTAATAATAAAACGGCGGCTACAAAGTTCCTTCTTGAAAAAACTTTCATAATTTTCTAATGTTCAACATATTTGTCCTATAGTATTTTACAGGCCCTTGTTGAAGTACACTTCACTGATTTTAGGGTGATTCTTCTTTACGGTTTCCTGTAATAGATGGTAATTCATATTAGTGATATCCACTATATTAAAATTATATTTAAAAGATTATTACATTTTGATGACGCGTTTGGCGCAGTTTGTAGTGACCCTACTTTCTTGCGCCATCGGTCGCGGGGTTCGAGTTCCGCTGGGGGCATTCATTTGTGAAACTCGGATGTTTTCATTCCAGTCATGGGTTTATATTAATAATATGTATGTATTTAAACTTATATATGTAGTACATCGACTATCTGGTATCCGTAACACAAGCTTCTTTCGTAGCTTACCACGGGACTAGATGGCGCTGTGTATAAAAATGTCCTAACATATTTATTATTATTATTATATTGAAGATGTAACTTGTATATTATTTATTACCATATTTATTACTTGTTTTACGGTGAAGGAAAACATTGATACTGCGTAGTGTAATTTTAGAGGTGGGGCGCAACGGCTTTTTATAGGCTATTTTTACGGGTGCTCGTTATTCTAGATAGCTGAAAAAATAACCTGCTATTTATAAATATCATGCTATTTATAATAAACAAATCGCCTGTTATTTATTTCCAGAGGCAAGTGCTATAGCTATTTTTTAATTTATTTTTATTACATATAATATGACTATAACAGAGAATGTAATCACTATGGACGACAACTGCCGCGCTTGACACTTCGTGCTAGCCGTATAACATTTTTGTCACGAGTCGTGTGCCCTAAATTATGCGAAATCATATAACGTATAAATATATTATAGCGTAAAAAATAATAGGCCTTTTTAAAATAGCGTATTCTTATAACTCTATTAATATATAGCCGTTTCGCCCACCGCTACAGTTATAACACGTTATCAACAGATAGCAGTTTCGCCCACCTCTAAGGCTACGTCCGCACAGACAGGCGGCTTGCTTAGCGTCTAGAGCCTAGTGGATTGTGCTCTGGCGACATGGTAGGACACACTGTGGCCGCACTGCAGGAGGTTTGCGTGGTTGCTTGTCGGCACGTAAACGAGATGTCACTTTCAAAAATACCTGTATAACTGCTACTTACAGAAAATTGATGTGGGGTTCATGACATAAATAAACAACTTTTCAGTACTTACGATTTTTTTACTTCAAATGATGTCTCTTCCCATAGCTTTTTTTAATAATTGCATTTTAATGTAGTTCATTTGCCGGATTCCACAAAGGTTTTCTCTTAAAAATTGATGAAATTTATATTTCATCCATTATTTCTTGAATAAAATGCCTCGCGCCTAGTGTCAAAAAACCGACATGTTTGTTTACTTAGATACACGCTTAGCAAATAGCTTGGCGCTAAGCCCGCAGTGCGGCCGGTCGCGAACATTTTAGAACGTTCGTTTTAGCAGTTTTACAGGTATTTTTGAAAGTGACATCTCGTCAACGTGCCGACAAGCAACCACGCAAACCTCCTGCAGTGCGGCCACAGTGTATCCTACCATGTTGCCAGAGCGCAATCCACTAGGCTCTAGGCGCTAAGCAAGCCGCCTGTCTGTGCGGACGTAGCCTAGTGTAATAGGCTCTGTAGTCTGTACTCACTCTAAGGTTAGACTCGAGGCTGTCCACGGCAATAGTTGCGCGTTGCTCGAAGATGGCGCAGCACAGCGGCGTGGCGAAGGTCACGCACAGTCCCACCAGAAATAGCTGGAACGGTACCACCATCATGGGCCGGCGGCAGAACAGCCCGCGCCGGGTCGCGATGTTAGTTATTATTGGGGTTACCGCTGTTGATAACAAAATTAGTTTAATTATAACCAAAGAGATTGTTGAGACACTTGTCATTATGAATGTGGACGGTCTGTACGATTTAGTTATTTTTTTAGTTAGCATGTTAATTAAAATGGACTATAGATACTTGAAAGTTGAAATTATAGTCTATTTATGTACAAAAATGTTATTTAAATCAGTTCAGCTGTTTCAGTGTGCAGGAGTAATAGACATACATAAATACATCGGTCGTAGCGTGATGTAATATAGCATCTTCCTCGATAAACGGACTATCCAACACAAAAAAAATTTTCAATTCGGCCCAGTAGTTCCTGAGATTAGTGCGTTCAATCAAAGAAACAAACAAACTCTTCAGCTTTGTAATATTAGTATAGATAATCAGGCGCGGTCGCAGCCTGAAATTTTGGAGGGGGTCACTCAATACACATTATTGCACAAGACACAATTTTTTTTAACCGACTTCAAAAAAGGAGGAGGTTATATGTTCCATTGTAGGTTTATATTTTTTTTATGTATGTTCACCGATTTGATTTGAGATGATTTCTGATGGGATCCCAGGGAAATCGTCAAATTTTATAGGCACCTATTAAGTTTTTGATATATTTTCTAAAGATGTTCAAGCATTTGTGCCTGAAAATCATTATTTCATGTGGATGAGCTGATGATGGAAGGTATAATTCCTCGACGGTTCTTTTTATGTTTGTTCATTAATTTCTGCGTCAAATGTTGGCCGATTACAATTCTTTTTTGTTCGGTAGGGTATACTTCCTAGATAATCGCATTATCACCAAGTCAGGACCTGATGATGGGATCCTAAGGAAATCCAGGGCAACTGTGGTGTTTAAAGTGGTAGTGCCATGCTTGTTACCTTCGGGTAGCAACCGAATGGGCCTTATAGTTCATTAGTACCACTCTCTCACAGAAGACCGGCGTGAAGTGGCAGCTATGCTGTCGCGTTTCGTCCGGTGAGTGAGAGTCCGGGAGGCCCACTCTCCTTCCTCCCTCCCTCTTCCCCCCTTCCTCTTCCCTTCATCCTCCGCCTTCGTTCCCCCCTCCCTCCCACTTCCCTCCCTCCTCCATCCCTCCCTTTCCTGAAAGGCCGGCAACGTATCTGCAAGCCTGGCTTGCAGATGTCCATGGGCGGAGGTGATCACTTCCCATCAGGTGAGCCTCCTGCCCGTTTGCCCCCTTTTTACCATAAAAAAATATATTATATTTAAACAAAATATCTAATTTCTACAAAAAAAAATATATTTTTTAACAAAACGTTACAAATCGAAACTAAAAACAGAAAATAAATTTAATTACTTAGTTATTGTTGGAGTCGGTGCCAGCCAAATCAAAATAATCTTAATGTATCAATTTGTAAATATAATCAAAATATCTGTTCGAAAGTTCATTGCAAAGGCAGGATAAAACTGTCCTTCTTGGCTGGCACCGACTCCAACAATAACTAAGTAATTAAAATTATTTTTTCTGTTTTTAGTTTCGATTTGTAACGTTTTGAAGTCGGTTTTTTACATTACTTATTAAACAAATGGAAGTCGTCTTTTTGTATTTGCGAATCGGGTGATAATATTTGAGACGTCTATTCTAGTATTATTTCCGGGTGAATGTTTAGAAGAGCTAAACCTGTTAATCGCTCTTCTAACATGTTTCATCATGTTCATAAAAACACCACTAATAAACACACCACAGATGTCAGCAAACTATAAATTTATCGCTGTTAGGCGATAGCTAGAAATTTCCTTTTATTTTTTGGCAAATTTTTGAGATTTTTCAATTTGACCTTAGATTTTGGGGGGGGTCATGTCCCCTGTGACCCCCCCCTTCGGACCGCGCCTGTAGATAATACATTAGTATAGATAATATATTAGTATAGATATACGAGTACTAGCATAACGCATGTTTTCAATCGCTTACTTCAACGTTGAGCATTAATTCAGCATACAGATCACTGTAGATTAGCAGTAATTTCATCAAAATAGGTCCAGCAATTTCATAGAATGCCCGCACTTTTACAAATGGTAGTGCCATGTTTGTTGCCTTCGGGTAGCAACTGAATGGGCCGGCACGCCCCGTATAGTTCATTAGTACCACTCTCTCACAGAAGACCGGCGTGAAGTGGCAGCTATGTTGTCGCGTTTCGTTCGGTGAGTGAGAGTCCGGGAGGCCCACTCTCCTTCCCCCCTCCCTCTTCCCTTCATCAAACGCCTTCGTCCCCCCTCCCTCCTCCATCCCTCCCTTTCCTGAAAGGCCGGCAACGCATCTGCAAGCCTGGCTTGCAGATGTCCATGGGCGGAGGTGATCACTTCCCGTCAGGTGAGCCTCCTGCCCGTTTGCCCCCTTTTTACCATAAAAAAAAAAACTTCGACGCCTCCTCCCTCCCTTAATTGTTCCGTTTTTTAGTAGGTATTTTGTTTAGTTTGACGTTCCGTCCGATTTTAATTTCTCAAAAAGTAACATTGATATTAATTTAGTTGTATTTTCTATTTGTTGTGTTATAAATCATCAATAAATATTTGTTATTAAAGCGATTATACTATATATATTCATCCATCATATTCACCAGGTCCACACGGGCGAGAAGCGCTACCAATGCCAACACTGCCACCGACGCTTCACTCAGAGCAGCGCGGTCAAGCTGCACATACAGACTGTACACCTCAAAATCCCCTACGCGCCCTGGGATAAGAAAAACCGGAAGCGTCGTAAAGAACCGGAAGCCAACCCCATCCTGCAAACGAACCTCCCCCCCGCGCAGCTACCTCCCCCCGCGCCGCCCCTTCACCCCGCACAGAAACTCCTCCTAGACTCAACCCACGGGAACTATCTAAGCGCGTATATAACTTACAATGAATAGGCTGGTATAATACTTTCTTATGTTTACGCGAATACTTGACATTATAAATGAAACTATTTTTTCGGATTTTATCGCGGATTTATTAGGATTTTTGGTTCCCGAAGTTTCGAATGCTTTACAGCATGCTTTACTCCCGCGACAATGATTGGTGTAAAACATTCGAAACGTCGGGAACCCAAATTCATAATAAATCCGCGACAAAATCCGAAAAGATAGTTTCATTTATAATGTTAGGCTGGTATACTCTGTGGTATCGACTACATGTCAATTTGACAGGATATTCATTTTTAAAGTTTTTTTTTATTACAGATAAGATTATAGTATCAGATATAAACAAATAAATTGATTTAATTAACATGAACTTTTCATGATTGGTGATAATATTCCGCCAATTGGCTATTTAACTTACATTTACCCGTGTAAATGATTTTGTGAAAGACTTAAAACTGTGTATATATGAAGATAATGTTAGTGGAATCTGAACACTTAGCTTTATTATATTACATAGTCTGGAGAACATTATGAGACTGCCAGTGCAAAAGTGGCCTGTTCTTAAGGCATTTATTATAAGAAAGGGATTATTTATTTGATTTTTTAATATTTTTTTTAGTATTATATTGAAAGACATTGGATTTATTTTAAAAATATACCATTATTAGCTAAGGCTATTTTGCACTGAAATATGAAGGCAATAACCGGTGTTATCGCGGATTAACTTATTATAGGATATTATTATCAATTTTATAATATTATATTATGTACTATAAGAGAAAATCTCAATACTTAAGTTTAGTATATATATGTATATAATAAAAATATTTTAAACTCTACATCTAAGATTTTATTTTGTAATCAACCCACATTTGAACCATTTTAAAGATAATATTATTATATAACAGTATTTGTTAAACTGAACAAATTGGTCTTCATGTACCATTGAAAAAAGAAATGCATACTCAATTTTAATTTCTAGAGATTCCGTTATTCTATAGGTTAACATCAATATTCAGTAACAAGTTCTAATTTCAACTATTGTCTATCATCGTAACTATGTTTACACCATCTTTGTAGGTGTTGTAATTGCTACGACTTTAGCAAATAGAAGACCAATTTTAAAGAAGGTAAAGGCAAATAGAAGGGTTTTTTAGCTCATGTGTATATTATTTTATAAAATGGGTAATCTGTAGGTAAAAAATAAGTCATTTTAAATAATAAATTTTATTTTGTATATTTATAACATTAAATCTATTTTAAAACGTAACAGGAAACAGCAGATTATTGTCGTTCAATAGCATAATTGACCTCACAGCACAGCTTGAGTCAGAAAAGTATTAAATGCTACAAATTAATATTACAAATTTATTGCTGAACTAACAAATTGAGCTTTTCAAATTAATTTGAAGCATAAATATTAACAACACAATAAATAACAACATTTAAATAATTGTATAAAAAATAAACTATCAAAACAATATTCAGATCTAATAAATAATAAATCACATGTAGGAATGTTTAGATGCGAACGTCTGTTATAAACAGCTAAAATGCGTCAAAAATTAATAATAAAACGGCGGCTACAAAGTTCCTTCTTGAAAAAACTTTCATAATTTTCTAATGTTCAACATATTTGTCCTATAGTATTTTACAGGCCCTTGTTGAAGTACACTTCACTGATTTTAGGGTGATTCTTCTTTACGGTTTCCTGTAATAGATGGTAATTCATATTAGTGATATCCACTATATTAAAATTATATTTAAAAGATTATTACATTTTGATGACGCGTTTGGCGCAGTTTGTAGTGACCCTACTTTCTTGCGCCATCGGTCGCGGGGTTCGAGTTCCGCTGGGGGCATTCATTTGTGAAACTCGGATGTTTTCATTCCAGTCATGGGTTTATATTAATAATATGTATGTATTTAAACTTATATATGTAGTACATCGACTATCTGGTATCCGTAACACAAGCTTCTTTCGTAGCTTACCACGGGACTAGATGGCGCTGTGTATAAAAATGTCCTAACATATTTATTATTATTATTATATTGAAGATGTAACTTGTATATTATTTATTACCATATTTATTACTTGTTTTACGGTGAAGGAAAACATTGATACTGCGTAGTGTAATTTTAGAGGTGGGGCGCAACGGCTTTTTATAGGCTATTTTTACGGGTGCTCGTTATTCTAGATAGCTGAAAAAATAACCTGCTATTTATAAATATCATGCTATTTATAATAAACAAATCGCCTGTTATTTATTTCCAGAGGCAAGTGCTATAGCTATTTTTTAATTTATTTTTATTACATATAATATGACTATAACAGAGAATGTAATCACTATGGACGACAACTGCCGCGCTTGACACTTCGTGCTAGCCGTATAACATTTTTGTCACGAGTCGTGTGCCCTAAATTATGCGAAATCATATAACGTATAAATATATTATAGCGTAAAAAATAATAGGCCTTTTTAAAATAGCGTATTCTTATAACTCTATTAATATATAGCCGTTTCGCCCACCGCTACAGTTATAACACGTTATCAACAGATAGCAGTTTCGCCCACCTCTAAGGCTACGTCCGCACAGACAGGCGGCTTGCTTAGCGTCTAGAGCCTAGTGGATTGTGCTCTGGCGACATGGTAGGACACACTGTGGCCGCACTGCAGGAGGTTTGCGTGGTTGCTTGTCGGCACGTAAACGAGATGTCACTTTCAAAAATACCTGTATAACTGCTACTTACAAAAAAACACATTTAAAATTATCAAGGTCCTAACCATCATGTTGGGTTCATGACATAAATTAACATTTTTTTAGTACTTACGATCTTTTTTTACTTCGACTGATAAATCTTCCCATAGTTTTTTTAAAATAATTGCATTTTTATTTAGTTCATTTGCCGGATTTCACAAAGGTTGCGCACCTGTCTGTGCGTACGTAGCCTTAGGCTACGTCCGCACAGACACGCGGCTTGCTTAGTGCCTAGAGCCTAACGAGTCACCTAGCTAGTAGCTTACTAAAACGAACGTTCTAAAATGTTCGCGACCGGCCGCACTGCGGGCTTAGCGCCAAGCTATTTGCTAAGCGTGTATCTAAGTAAACAAACATGTCGGTTTTTTGACACTAGGCGCGAGGCATTTTATTCAAGAAATAATGGATGAAATATAAATTTCATCAATTTTTAAGAGAAAACCTTTGTGGAATCCGGCAAATGAACTACATTAAAATGCAATTATTAAAAAAAGCTATGGGAAGAGACATCATTTGAAGTAAAAAAATCGTAAGTACTGAAAAGTTGTTTATTTATGTCATGAACCCCACATCAATTTTCTGTAAGTAGCAGTTTTACAGGTATTTTTGAAAGTGACATCTCGTCAACGTGCCGACAAGCAACCACGCAAACCTCCTGCAGTGCGGCCACAGTGTATCCTACCATGTTGCCAGAGCGCAATCCACTAGGCTCTAGGCGCTAAGCAAGCCGCCTGTCTGTGCGGACGTAGCCTAGTGTAATAGGCTCTGTAGTCTGTACTCACTCTAAGGTTAGACTCGAGGCTGTCCACGGCAATAGTTGCGCGTTGCTCGAAGATGGCGCAGCACAGCGGCGTGGCGAAGGTCACGCACAGTCCCACCAGAAATAGCTGGAACGGTACCACCATCATGGGCCGGCGGCAGAACAGCCCGCGCCGGGTCGCGATGTTAGTTATTATTGGGGTTACCGCTGTTGATAACAAAATTAGTTTAATTATAACCAAAGAGATTGTTGAGACACTTGTCATTATGAATGTGGACGGTCTGTACGATTTAGTTATTTTTTTAGTTAGCATGTTAATTAAAATGGACTATAGATACTTGAAAGTTGAAATTATAGTCTATTTATGTACAAAAATGTTATTTAAATCAGTTCAGCTGTTTCAGTGTGCAGGAGTAATAGACATACACACAAACACACACACACACACACACACACACACAACTATTTCAGTTGTGAAATTTTTGAGCAACAAAAGTTACACAGAGGTGTACAGTTCAATTTCTAATATCACAAAGATACTTGAGTCGTTTGGCATTTCGTATATTAAGTTTTTTTCTATTAAACTTGATATTCTTTTTTTATAAAATGTGACTCTAGGTGAGTCTATACTTTTTATATTATAATTTTTATACATATTTTTTGTATGTAAGTTTAGAATAATAAATAAATAATAATAAATATGTTGGGACATTTACACACAGCACTATCTAGTTCCACGGTAAGGTACGAGCCTTGTGTTATGGATACTAGATGGTTGATATACTACACATATAAGTTTTAAATACATACGTATTATAAAAATAAACATCCATGACTGGAGTACAAACATTCGTGATCAACAAATGTATGCCTCCAGCGGGACTCGAACCCGCGACCGCTGGCGCACAGCAAGTAGGGTCACTACAAACTGCGCCACGCGTGTCGTCACAAATCATAAAAATAATAATCAATGCAAAATTATAATTAAATACAAATTTTTTTAAATGAAGCAATTGATATTTCAATTAATTTGTTATTGACAATATGAACTGGAATCAATTGTACCTCCTCGTATTGCTGTGACACGAGGTGGCGAGACATACATTATTATATACCTACTGATAAAATAAATTAAGTGTTATTTAAAACACTGACGGTATGTTTATTTTAATAATAATACTTTTAAAATGCTAAAATATACGCCTTTGACAATTGTACTGGACTGCAATCGTCAAAAATAATCAAATAAGCTCGAATGTCATACTTGTATAATGAAAATTATTTTCTTAGACATCTAAACCGAGTCTTTTTAATCCTAAACTAATTTATAGCTTTTAAATTATTATTTTACGTGTTAATTGACGAATAGTGGATACATAAATAAATATTATAATAATAAATAAATATGTTGACATTATTACACACAGCACCATCTAGTTCCGTAGTAGTAAGTAGTAAGCTACTTAGGAAGCTTGTGTTACGGATACTAGATAGTTGATATACTACACATATAAGTTTAATTACATACATATTATAAACATAAACACCCATGACTGGAGTACAAACATCCGAGTTTAACAAATGAATGCCCTCAGCGGGACTCGAACCCGCGACCGCTGGCGCAAGAAACGTGTCGTCTAGATTCAAGAAGAAGAAAAAGAAGAAAAAGAGACATTTAACTTAAACATCGATTAATAAACTAAGGTTAGTGCTTAAACTAACACAAACTCACTCATTCCGGGCAAAGCCATTAGAACCCTCGATATACAGACGAGGCCGATGCCGTACTTGGCGGCGCGAGTGGACTCCCCAACGCGCGTGCCGTCCGCCGTGAACACGGGAGTGCCGTTTATTAATTCCCTGGGAAAAGAGAATAATGTATAATATACACATGCAAAGAAAAACATTGTAACTCAGTATATACCGATTTTGAATTTAAACTTAAAAATATTATATAAGTAATTAAATGTCTATATTTAAATTTTTTAATGCTGAGTTGCAATGTTGTTCCTGGCATGAGCCGATATCGTCGCTGTAGAATGAATACCTCGTATGTCAAAATGCATATTTTTTTTTTTGTAAAAAATCAAATGTAAATTACGTATTTTATATTACGGTGAAACCGTAAACCCAATACGTGACTACTAGTGCCATATTTGGAGTAAAACGAAAACCTCTTGTTTGAAAAATATTGACAAAATGAACCATTTTTTTCGTTTGCTGTAAAGTTTGGATCTCACATACGAGGTTTTCATTCTACAGCGACGAAATGTATCATATTATTTCTGTATTAAGCCTTTTTCAATATCCCACTGTTGGGCACAGGTCTCCCTTCAAATGTCGAATCAGGATTTAATCCACTACGCTGGCCAAGTACGGGCGGAGTTCACGTCTTTTAAAGACTTTTGTTAGGTTTTCTCAGACATGCAAGTTTCCTCACGATGTTTTTCTTCATCGTAATGAAATGGTAATCACGTTGGACATGATTAGCACATAAAAATATTATAAGTGCTGGATCCGGGATTTGAACTCACTTCATTTCTAGGTTTCCTAGCACGTTACCACTGGGCTATCACTGCCATAATTATTTATTGCACATAAAAATACATACTCGTAGTGAATTCATTAATATAAATCATTAGCAAACAGAAGAAACTCAGATTATGTGTATTCTAATTATTTCAGAGATTTGAGATGTGTCGAATCGGAATGTTTTATAGTAAACATGGTCTAGACTAGACTTGAGACGTCAAAAACCCTAAAGTTTCCCGTAACCATGTTTGCAGCAGGTATTGCATCGGAAAAATTGAGAACAAACACTATAAATTAAAACAAAGACGAAATTCGAAATGATTGTTTCAATTAAAATAGAGATTTTCTTCTGTCGTCTATCATTAGTCTACGCAAAAATATCCATCAAATTAAAAAAGTCACCACAGACCTTGATGTTCATTTTTGTATTTGCACAGCTAAGAAATCGAACCTGCGGTTCCCAACTTTATAAGTAGAGCTAGTTAAATAGAAGTATATGTTATTGCCATAAAATTATTCTTAACTAAATATCGTTTAGACTTACCCGCTTCTCATCATGGGGATATTGATGAAGTTGGCGCCGCAGACGGCCGCGAAAGGCACCAAGCGTGCGTAGATTGGGCTCATGTTCTGAAAATTTTTAATTGCTTGAATTCGGTTGCCAAATGCCATAGCAAGTGTTGTATAAAAATGATATATTATATCTATAATTACTTTTTTACTAATTCGTTTTATATTTAGGGTCTATAGCTATACGATTTATGCGAAATAAAATATCATTCTTGTAAGATAATAATTGTTTGAATAGTTCAAATTTTGTCTCATTGTAATATTGAAAATTCGTAATAATTTATTAATTGTAGAGACATTTTTTTTTTAATATTAGGAACGGAAAAACATAACGGATCACTAGATAGTGTCATAATACTCTACACTCAACAAAACCATCCCTATGAAATATTCTAATTATATGATATATTCATTTAATATTTTTGGAGACAAACGCTATGTATACGACGTTAATTAGTTTCTCTTGTTGATTTAAAAATTAAATTTCAGATTTCAGGATCTATTTCCTGAATTTTTACATAAAACAATAATATTAATTATCAGTTGTACAAAATGAAAATAAAATGATTTATGTACATTATAGATTATCACATCAGTATCATATAATATCAGTAGATAAACTTTACGTAGGAAGGCGGTGTCCGTGACGTAGGTATATATATTGTAAATATACAGTGTGTTTAGAGTTATGGCGGACTAATTTATTTATTCGCGTCGTTATGAGTGATAAGTAGAGAGCCATGAAATTCACACAGTTTACCTTTACACAGTCTTGTTTGTTCATCGTTGTCAAGTACAGTATGATATAAAAGGTCGTTCTATTATTTTATACATAAATAGGCTATTGCTATTATGAGGGAAATAGCATAATTTCCCTGAGGCTTCGTTTACTTATTACTAATTTTAGGACTCACTTTCAGTTGGAGTTAATTATTGGTTAATGAAAACTAAGTATATAATATGTACGGCAGTGGTAGCCCAGTGGTAACGCGCACGCTTTCATAACCGAGTGATGCCGGTTCAAATCCGGGTCTCGCACGTTTGATATTTTCATGTACGAATCATTTTTAACGTGATTGCCATTCGTATTATAGTGAAAGAAAGTATCGTGAGGAAATCTGTTTGTCTGAGAGCAGCAGTGAGACGTTAAAAAGGCTGAATACAATACTTATGTATATTGTAAAGATGGTCACATATTATTTTTCATTTCCAGATGTTTCAATTCCACGCCTAATTTATTCTTTGAAGTTGATGTACCTGTTTTAATCAATAAAAAACTGCCAATAAAGTCTACTGTCTAATGCTATAAAAAGAACCGCGTTGAAATTTATCTTTTAATCTACCCCACTGTTTAACAAACACGTAATATTTTCACCGACTATTTTTACTGGAACTCTTTCGAGTGGGGGAGTGGAATCCAATCGTAATAGCCAGGAGTAACGATTAACGGCCGGCAAGCACTCAGATGAACATTACGAAAAATAAACTTATACTATGCTCCTTACCTAGTAATAAAAATAGGTATGTGGAAAATTATGTGAACTATTAGTACTTATATTTCATTTTCTCCTATTTAAATATTTTACAATGTTATTATTTTTATCATAATTGTATTTTTACTATAAATTATTACTTTAAAAAGCAGAAACACAACGCCTTTAATTACTTTGTAATAATCACGTACCTACGTTTATCAGTAATGAGATAAAAAAAAGTTTTAATAAATAGATAAACGATAAGATCAAATAGTGTTAAGATATTTAGCATTACAAATTGTTTCGATTGTTCCTAATATCTTCTTTACTTACCAAGACAAGTATGTATCAATTTAATCATAAGAACTTTTCTTAACTAGTTTTTTACAGGCGTTCTCGGTTCTCCATCCGTGAAAATATTCTACTAATTCAAAAATAAATATCTAATTTATCAATGTCAAGAAAGTGTTGCGTATGGCAGATTGATTATTATTATCGACTATATCGTGATTATTTTAATATTTTACTTTCCTAAATGTTGCATGATAAGGAAAAACAAGCTCCTGACAGAATTTTCATTAATTATTTACAAATCACCCGCCTAACCACTCTGCCCAAACGACCTGGCAGGTCTATTGAAGCAGATCATACAGCCGCGGGGTTGCTCCACAGATCACTCTGCTGTCAGAGTACCAGGAGCTACCGCATGACACGCCGCCCACCGAAGTGGGCCCGCATATAAGCAACCACGCAAACTTCCTGCAGTGCGGCCACAGTGTATCCTACCATGTTGCCAGAGCGCAATCCACTAGGCTCTAGGCGCTAAGCAAGCCGCCTGTCTGTGCGGACGTAGCCTAAGAGAGGATAGCGACCTAACCTTTTGTTTTATTATCGCTGGAGGAAACTCTGCATGAGGTCCCACCGGTCCGTCAACCGGTGGAGACTGTGAGACTCCTACTCACTAAAACCTCCAGAGGAATACTTCGCAGCAGTGAAATGGGACGTTATGGGATAGCTTTCGAACTCGAGCGTAACGAATTGCGGCCGAACCTAAGTCAACCCAAAAATTCGGATAAAAAATAATATATATAATAGTAAATATTATAATAGTTGCCCTTCAAGAAGTACTAAATAAATTACATCAATAACAGAATGGTAAAGTTTGACGTGAACAGTAAAACATGTTTTTACTGACTCTACGTGTTAAAATAAATATGCTACATTATATAATATATTTTCTGTCGCGTTATCGACACACCTCTCTGACGTTGTGGGAGAATAAACATTGAAATAATGATAAATTGATAGCATAATAACATAAGGTATCTAAATATTATACTATTAGTGGAATTTTGCTTTTCATCCTCATGACGTTTTAGATTAGTGTGACGTTGGTTTGTAGATTTCTTTGTTTAGCAATTACGTCTATTCTATAAGTAAAATGAATATTTTTTAAAAATATATGCGTGAGCATATTACCAATCTGCCTATAAAGTTCTGTCAAAATCAGTGCATCCGAACCGGACAGAGATAGAAAAAAATTACAAAAAAAAACAAGTTTTTTTTCCGTTACTCCTTATAACATTAGCTCTATATGTAGGTCGTTTCAAAGATAAGCAGGAACAAACAGACATACAGACACAAAGATAGACAAAAATTTTAAAATTATATTTTAATGTTATTAACGTATAATTTAGGTAGGTACTTGCAAATGCATTTAGTGAAAAGCTGTTAATTTGAAATTAAAAACAGACACTACAATTTTATTTATATGTATAAATAGATGTATAAATATATAGTAATTAATAAATACATGTTTTGAATACAGACATTTTGAATACAGACAATAGCAAACTGAATGTTATTTTTGTTGGTAGTCAACCACCTCTAAAAATACCTATTATTAAAAAAGAAGTAGTTATTACAAAATAATACTAATATATAAAAATCTTGTGTCACAGTGTTTGTTATCGAACTCCTCGAATGAAACGGCTTGACCGATTTTATCTGTTTATTTTGTCTATATTTGGTAGGTCGTTTTTATTTTTATTATATTTTTCACTACCAAGTACCAATCCTTATTTTTTAATTGAGATTAGAACGCAAGTGGAGCCGCGGGAATTGCTTGTAATTTTATACTAATCATTAACTTAACAAATTTTAACAGCATCCGGTTGTACATAAACTGTGATGAAATACAGAGATGTTTGAACTCTTCTGATAAGATTGTTCAGATGTCATGCTCAGGGCTATGGATCCTATGTTTAATGTATTTAATAGTTTCTCTCGATGACAAGTTGGGTTCAGTTTGTATTAACTCTACTCCCTGTAACAGCGGCGCGGGTTCGAGCCCCACTGGAGGCATATTTATACGTGTCACGTGTGATGAACATGAACCTAGCAAGTTTTCGAAAGTCATGTGAAGTCCGCCAACACGCAGTAGGCCAGCGCGGTGGACTATGGCCTGATCCCCCTCGTACTGAGGGAGGCCCGTGCCCAGCAGTGGGACGTTAAAAAAGGGGCTGAAGACTGTTTATTTTATCAAAAAGCCACGGCGATAAAATTCATTAATTCTTATTAATTATTATTTAAGTGCCAAGCTGTATCCTTCAACATCGAGGAAAATAAAATGATTTTATTTATTACCTAACGTAAATAAATGTCATATTGATGTAAATATGTACATGAATAATAGTTATCATCACTATCTTATGTAGATTTGTTTGTGAAGCAATATTATACCATAGATTTAATATATTATACTTATATTATAAACTTACACTTTTTTAATTAATTACGCTTTAACATTAGGCGGGACATTAATTTTCTTTGAGTTTATAATTTGTTGCTGTTTTTTTCTTTTTAAAACTAAAGAAATACATCAATACATATAATTATAATTAAATGTCTGATTTAATTTTATAAAATAAAATATATCTAATATATAAAATTCTCGTGTCACGGTGTTCGAACTTGAACTCCTCCGAAACGGCTTGACCGATTCTCATGAAATTTTGTGAGCATATTGAGTAGGTCTGAGAATCGGCCAACATCTATTTTTGATCCCCCTAAATGTTAAGGGTAGTCCACCCCTAAATTTTATTTTTTATTTTTTAGACAATTCTTTTTCCTACAGATCAACCCAATGTGGTTGATTAGCGATTAAAAAATGAACGCGAGCGAAGCCGCGGGTACAGCTAGTACTATATAGGTATTCTCACCTTAACTTTGCTATTGAGGTAGAGAGCGGTGGACAGAGCGCCGCCGCACGCGGCACAGTACGAGGCAATCAGTTGTCTGAGAAAATACAAGAAATTATTGTTTTCGTTAAAACTATGAAAATTGATCTTTATGCCTTTGATTATACATATATATAATAGCGACTCGCCCTCGCTTCGCTCGAGTTCTTCCCTAGATTTAGCACAGGCAAAGCCGCGGGATCCGCTAGTTATGCATATAAACCTTCCTCTTGAATCACTCTATCTATTAAAAAAAACGCATCAAAATCCGTTACGTAGTTTTAAAGATTTAAGCGTACATAGGGATATAGGGACAGAGAAAGCGACTTTGTTTTATACAATTTAGTGATAGTGATATATATATCTGATTACATATAATTTGTTTAGTACATAATACAGTATTTGTATATCTCTTTGGAGAACACCTTATGACTTATCGAATGTATTACTATTAACTAGTAAGTAGTAGGTGATTCTGAACAGTAGACCTCGAGAGGAAACTGCATTTTGAAGTGGAATTCTATTCATCTAGTTCCGTGTTAAGCTTGTGTTACGGATATCAGATAGTTGATATACTATGTATATATTTAAGTTTAGTTTATACATATTATAAATATTAACAGCCATGATTGGAGTAAAAACATCCGTGTTTAACAAATGAATGCCTCCAGCGGGACTCGAACCCGCGATCGCTCACGCAGCAAGTAGGGTCACTACAAACTGCGCCAAACGTGTCGTAAACAAGAGACGAATTTTGATATCATTGTTTTTTTTAACAAGCAATAGAAGATTTGTATCCAAATTCTTTGAATCTGCTCCAAATTTGAAGTAGTTTAAAAACTAGTGTATACTTTATAAAAACAATGTTTATAGGTTATCATTTAAGTATTTATTTTTATCATGTTCATTTATATTGTAATTTTCTGTTACTTTTAATGCATTCTAATTTATATCGTTACATAAGTATATCATTGTGTATGTATTTAAAGATAAAAATAAAGATGATTGATTAGGTACCTCACATACGGATAATAGAAGGTGATCGTTAGTTTTTTAGTACATATAATTTAATTAACAAACTAAATTGTTTCAAAATTTAAATAAATCACTACATATAAAAAAAATGTCTGTTTACGATACGATCTTCAAAACTACTGCACCGATTTTCATGTTGTTTTCACTAATAAATGGAGTGCAGGTTCTCGAGGAAGGTTTTCGCATACTATTTGTCAAGTTTTCGCTTCGCTCGCGCTAAATATAAAAACCTTATATAAAAGCTACAAGTACTATTTTTTCTTATTTGGTGTTATGTACTCACGAAGTAGGCAGCGGCGCGTCGCCCGATCTATTGGTATAGTTGACGACCGCGTTAAAGGTCTGATTGACCCACTGCCAGAACACCGTGGCTGCAGTCGTCTTGTAGAATGTTATCATGCCTGAAAGATTCTTAATTAAGGCTTTATGCATATATAATATGTATATTGTATATGGTAAATAGTAGAATTGAAATGCATCTGAACTACTGTCAGTTTAGTGGCTAGCATGTACAACTGTCTGGCAAGTGAAGGTCCGGTTCGAAAGAAAGTTGGTAGAGCCTAGTATAACTGGGTGTTTTTTAAGAAATTGTCATTGGATAGTGGATCTTGACCGTATCGATCACGTGACCGATATCTCTCCTTTTAGAATTTAATACATTTTCGAAGTCGAATAAAAATTATAACAATTGTTTGGAGATTGATGACGAGAGGCTAACACAAATAGGTATCATAAAATATTTATTTATGAATAAATTTAGGTGAGAACTAAGAAAACTATCTGAAATAACGTTTTTTTTTACGAAAAATGTATGGTTTTCCTTAATAATATTTTTAATACATTTAATGAACTTACATCCAGTTATGATAGTGTTCATAGGGGCCTGCGCGGACATGCGTCCTAGCACGAACATCTTCTCCCCCGTGTCGGGGTGGAATGCGCTGTCGTACAAATACTTGGTTGCCCATAGCTTGTCTTCATCGTAGCCCGGCGGCAACTTCCGGGACTTTCTTTTGCGTTTAATTAAAAAAGACTCACTTATTACAGTTATGTACAATTATATTGTACTAGCATTACCGGCGGCTTCGCACGCGTTCTAAAGACTGGAAACCAATTTCGCGCGAGTCGTGCGGTATGATACCTCGCAGAACTAACGCCCGCCCGTACCGTTTTTGCAACATTTTTCATTGATGCTGGGCTCCTATTGGTGGTAGCGTGATGTAATATAGCCTATAGCCTTCCTCGATAAACGGACTATCCAACACAAAAAGAATTTTTCAAATCGAACCAGTAGTTCCTGAGATTAGCGCGTTCAACCAACCAAACAAACAAACTCTTCTGCTTTATAATATTAGTATAGATTATAATTATTGTTTGATTACTTTTCTAACAAGTCTCTTCTAGTAAAGAAGTAATGTGTACGCGGGTTCGATTCTTGCTTTAGATATTTGTTTGTAATACTATGAAGAGTTATTGAAAAAAAGTATAAAACCAATAACGTACATATGAATTGAATTATATTTGAAATAATATTTTCTAAATTCCTATAAAGAATATGGACCTTTCCTTATATTCTTATCATATAAATTAAGTATTAAAAATTTATTGATTAATCTGAAACTACGAAATACCTGAATTCGGTGACAATTTTCCGAGCTTCTTCCAGATCAGAGTTGCTGGCGAAAGCGTTCATAGGATTTGTCAGCAAGAGGAAGTGCTTCGCGCGTCCCAAGTACGTGCCCTGGTCGTACCGGGGCTTGTCTAGATTTATGTCACTCATTTTGAAGGTCGGCGCTGAATAAAGAATTATTTCGAATTAACAACATACATTTGTAAATATATTAAATAAAAAAAAAGTGCGTGTGTACAAAGTACACATGTCAGAAGTAAAACTTCTTTGGCAAACTAATTTTTAAATTTCGTTTATATTAATACTAAATAACCCCCTTGAAGAGGGAGATGGCGCGAAGGCCACCCACGAGTTAGACAGAGTTAGAAATGTCACTGACTCGCGGTGGGCGAGATCTAACTAAGGCTAACTCTTCCCCGTCTCTGAGCGCCTGGTACTATGGACTTATTTTTTCGTCTCATCGAGTTTGAATTCACAACGATTCTAAAGAAGTTTCACTTCATTCAAATATCATTTTTTTAACAGACAATAGTTAGGTTTTTAAATTACACGTCGATATGACTTTCATAAACGGTACCAACAACTTTAATAACTAAATTGTTTTTATTAGTACTTATTCAATGACTATTATTTTTGTATAGCATTTCCGTATTTGCTCCAGATTTATAAGAATATGTAAATTTACACAATACACGTGTAAATATTATAGCTGCATGAAATGTATACTGGTATAATATTTGCAAATGATATTCCGAGAATAGTACTGAAAGGAATTTTATAATATTCTAATATAGCATTCGTAGTTAAATAAAATATTTCGTTTTTATATTAAAGTAATATGAAAGTGTAGATATAACACTCTAACTCCACGGGTTCTACTCCTTTTTGAAATCTGCGAGTGAAAGTCCCGTAAAAATTGGTCCAGCCGTTTCAGAGATTAGCCGGAACAAACAGACAGACAAATATTAAAAAAAAAAGTTATTTTTGTTGCTAGTATCGTTTATACTTTTATATGCATTTAGTGAAAAGCTGTTAATTTGAAATTAAAAACAGGCACTATTTACTTATCTATTTATGTTACATGTTACATAGATATATTATATGTATCTAAGATTGTTTGTCTATATTGTTATCTATTAAATAATAAAAAATATTGACTTATTTTTTTAATTACTTACACTTAATTTCTAAACTTAATGACATACTCTTTGATTAGGACCTACTTTAGCAAAGGTGTTCTATTGTGCCACCCTGACAAAAGGCTGTTTCGATCGTTTTATGAAACAACGGATACGAGAATCGTAAATACATACCTACAATAACCTATCTACGTTGGAATAATGCCAATAGGCTGGTTCTTATGCGTGTTGTACGTGTGTTTGGAAATGTAGAGTGTGAATTCGGAGACATTTTTTTTATATGCAAATAAATAAAAATATACCTAATTCTATTTATATTTTATTTCAAAAATGTATATAAACTCGTAAAAAAGCAGAAAATATGTAGGTACTTTAGCTAAGTTAGTTAGGTACAGTTCTCGAGGCATAAGCTCAGCTTTGCATTTGTGTGAGTGCAGTGTACGGATAGGCACGACCGAAGGCGTAGCGCGTTGAGAGATGGTTTAAACCTCTTAACTGGTTTTTGATGCGCGGCTATTGGCTTTTAGCTATCACTCACACAAATGCAAAGCTGAGCTTACGCCTCGAGAACTGTAGTTAAGTAGTAATTCTTGCTCTGACTGATTTCATTTTTTGTTCTAATTTTTAGAATTTATTTCTATACCTACGTAGTTTTTAATATTTTAAATTCTTGAAGAGAGCTGCGAATATGAACGAAGTGAGGACATTGATGTTGTAGAAACTAGAATACAATATTATTTGGGAATCATTCGCCATTAAAGGGCAGCCTGACCTAAGGCCGGCTTAAAGTCATGGAATATTTTTTTTATGGGATATACATAAAAATATAATGAGAATAAAGATCCTACTTCACATAAAATATTTAGTGAAAGTAACATAGCAGTAGAAAACTAAATAAGTAATTAATCGACGTTTAAATCATTCCTTTATTCTAATAAACATATCTGAGTTAAGATAACTTAACGTAAACAAACTAACAATTAATGTCACGGACATGGTCTTATCTGACGAAATTCTTCTGAAACGAAAACGATAAAGCTGTTTTATCCAAGCAATAGAGAACTAGTATATTATCATTACAACCTTTATACGCAGTGGGTAATTAATATTAAGATTTATTTTAAAAATAAGTAGATATATCTTTTCCAATACTTTTCGCGACGTTAACGTATGTATTGTTCGTGCCTTTCCCAAAAATAACGAACTACTGATCTGCTAGTAAAATGTATTTCGCATTAGGTTTAGCCATATCCTTAAATAAGGTTACACATCAAAGAAAATAAAAAACATTATATAATTGACAAGAAATTTATGATACGAATACCTGCCCATCTATCATCTATTATAGGTATCACTTTCGCTCGTTATAGTTTCAGGTTTATTTTCTCTATTTATTAATGAAAATATAATCGAGGGAATCTAATTATATATATAGTAGGTACTGTATAACTCAAATTATAATTTCTTTATAAAAGCCCGAATACCTACCTATATAAGAATCATCACACGTGGATTCATGAAATTAATTATTTTGTATTCTAATTTAGTGTTTAAAAATAATCTAAAATATACATCAAACGTCCATTTATGTATACATAATAACACCTAATTATACATAGTTTATATTATAATAAATTATGATTTATTCCAAATGCTCACGCCATTGAGTGTGCAATTTATTCGTTTAATTTTAATTAAATATAGCGTAATATTTTAATATTTTCGAAGAAAAATAATAAGTATGTTACTACTTTTAACATTTTATTCTTACGAATTTCAGTAGTTTGATACAAGGAAACAAATGTGTAGTAAATAAAAAGAAATCAACGAATAATATTATAAAATATCTTTCTATTATAGTGGTTCGTATATCGTGGTATTATAGTGGTTCGTATTTTTTTATCCCAAATATTGAATGGCAATTAAAAAATAATACTCGATCCGTGCTTGATTCCTTGTTATTTTAGAGGCACGCTATCACTTATTATTTTAATTATCAATTTAAAACGTTTATACTACCGATTACTGCACATCAATGTTAATAATGCATGAATAAAACACCGTATACATATTAATTTTTTTCATATTATATACAAAAATAAATCACAAAGAAGTAATCCCTTATTGATTTTGATTGATTGAATTATCTTATAGTCCCAAAATTGTTCAAGTAAAAGCTTAAAATTTAACAAAAAATAATAACTCACCGCAATATTTTTATGTGGTTTGAATTAAAAAATTTAAATATTTAATGTTAATGTAGTCACTATTGCTTAATCCTCATACGCATGGTTTTAAGATTTTATCTTCACTTCATAAATTTATCGGAATTATAAGTTCAAATGTTGCGCCGTCACAAGACCTCGAAATATGACGTAAAAATCAATTCGTCCGCTGCGCTGCGGCTACCCAGGCACTAAAAAGTTGCCACTACTGAATGGAAATAATAGTAAACTTAAAACTATAAAAAATATCTTTTCACTTAATCTCGTATATATTACAATAATAAACATTTTTGTTTAAGATTTTTTTAATAATACAAATATGTGCTCAATAAATCTATATATTATTTAAAAATATTATAAAATATAAAAATATTACAAGTTAGTGTTTATATTCTAAAAAAATAACTTTATAATTCATTTCACGCAAATGTAGGAATTTACACTATTAGGTCAAGTCTTATTGAAATAAATCACCATCGGTTTAATATATTCCAATTTCAATAACACATATTTTATTAAATATTTATACAACTTATGATAATTTCATTTTTATTTATAACACTTTTATTATTATGTTCTTGTGCTAATAAAATCCTAATCCTATGCTATGCAACTAGCGTGAAATGAAAAGAGTGCAAAATTACGTCTTGTCAAGCAAGACGATCCAAAAATATAATTTTTAATTAATAACCTTTTTTAAAGGTTTTGTATATATTTAAGATGTCTTTTATAACCAGGAACATTTTCCGTAGTTTGGTTCAGGTATAATAATCATTTGCTAAATTTATTTTGTCTGAAATCTGAAAATAGAATATATTTTTTCAAAGACTGTTTCGTAACTACTTGTACTTTATATTGGCTTTTCAATAAAATATACACTGTAGAATACAATATATATTTTTTTATTTTGTGCATTTCATCGCGCATTTCATGTTGCTCTTGTCCTCAAGGTATCAAATATCCTCACGTGATGTCAATTAGTGGACTCAAGGAATTCTTATTATTGCGACGTATGATTTTTCAGGGTTCTCAGCATGTCGGCAAAGGTTTGCACACGAGCACGGTAAACGCTGATAAAAATGTACGTTTCGCCCCCATTAACATCAGCAACTTGGTGAGAATACTAACTGTTTTACTAATATTTACACCCTGCTAGATTAAGTAAATTTTACAAGATATAATATTTCATAATTTTATTTGTAAAATATACTTTTTATTAAATATCAGCGATAGGATATTTATGTTTAAACCCAAAAATGTAGAAAAGTAATGGTATTATACATATTTTGCTTTATTACTTGATTCCTAAATATTATATACAATACAATATTGACTTTTTTTTCAATGTTATAATAAAACAGAACTAGGAAGAAATTAAAAGTATAATCTGTTTTATCACTTCCTAAATAATTAATTTATGATATGGATTAATTTAGAAACATTTTTTTTCAATACATTCTCTTTTAAGTCTTCCAAAAGGTTAAATACAAGACAAACAAAAAAAGAAACCAAAAAATTAATAAGTGTTTATTTTTTAGTTTAATTATGCTTAAGTTTATTACCAGGGTCCAATTTTCCATTGCAAGATGAAGCCGTAAGACTATTTTTATAGATTGCATGCAATTTTGATGTAATAAAATGCCATTCTATTCAGAAGGCAAAATTTGTACAGGGGATATTAAAACCTATTTTACTAAACTAAAAGTAAACTTAATATTGTAAATAAAAACAAATTAGATTAATTCACACATTCAGTATAAGATACTGATCAGGCATAATACTTTTTAAGAATAGAATGGTTATATGTACATGGCATGTCTGTTTAATGACTAGAATAGATACAATTAAATGTTAAATAACAAAGCAGATCCAGGAATATATAAAGCTGTCTAAAATATGGTATTTTTTTATTTGGCAAACTAATTTGGATGTTTGTTTATTTGAAATAAAATTTTAAATTAATCAATTATCCTATCTAGAACAGGTTTGCTGGATCTGCTATTTCATAGCATGTAAAAATTGCACTCCCATGCAATGCAAGCCTCTGTGTTGTCCAAATGCATTGTAACAAGTAACACTATGTTATGTGTTGTCCTTAAATATCATATTACATACCTTCCTATATATTGTGGTGTAAACTTTGGGTGTTTACATTATTAGCTTAAGACAAAAAATCAATAGTAAAAATTTGATTAAATTTTATTATAATTAAAGTTAAAAAGAAAACAACATTTTTTTTAATTATATAGATGTCTATCCCTGATTTCGAACATCTTATTTTCTTATGTTTTGTATCTGGCAACATTATGTATAGAAATCCAATAAATTTGTTACACTTTTATCAAACTTAATAATAACAAGAGAATATTCAAACATTGAAATAAGAAAAAAGAGATATGTATATAGAGTAATGATAGTGTTTAAATAAATACATATAAAATGTCTAAACTATTACTATGTTTAAAATTTAAATACACAGGTAGGTTAGTAGGTTTTTTAAGTATATATATAAAAAAGAATTTACTTGGCACAATAATTTTATTATCTGGTGCTATTCAAAGTTATGATATCTAGGGTACCTATTCAAATAATTAAGGCTAAAATAAAATAAAGCTTTATGTAACAGCAAACAACAAAGGAGGGTCGCATTAAATGCACCCTGATTCCTGGAGATGGTGTTGGCCCAGAATTGGTTTACTCGGTTCAAGAAGTTTTCAAGGTATGTTTTTATTTTTTATTTTTTAACCTCCTTTTTGTCACACATTATTTTAGTATGCTCAATAGTCTGAATATTTTGATGATTATTGCTATTTTTTGTTATATTTATATTAATTAATATCAATAAAATAGAGTATACAATGTAAAAGATTGCAAATCATAATTTAGGTTATAGGATGTTCTTTCTAACATTATAAAATATTTGTACTATTATTTGTATACAAAAATAGTATCTGCATCTTTATGTATAACCATTTTAAACAATATTATTCTGTGCTAATTTATATTTTATGTGAAAAACTTATTCAGGCGGCAGGCATCCCAGTGGACTTTGAGTCTTTCTTCTTCTCCGAGGTGAATCCAACTTTAAGCGCGCCCCTAGAAGATGTAGTTGGCTCCATTGCCAGGAACAAGATATGTATTAAGGTTAGTGAATTAAATATTTTGACAACATTACTATGTCAAGTTTGAATGTAATTATAATAGATAAAACAATATTTAATATAGAAAGAAAACCTTATGTTGACTCATAGAAGAAATGAGAAGGGAGATAACTTATGAAAGCAAAGAAGAATATTTTTGCAATATTTAGTTCTACCTTTTAATAATTACTACTACATTGTAATAATTTTACTATCTTGTAACAATGAATTGTCTCCTTAAAAAGAACAAAATGCTTAAATATGATCATTTTAATGTTTTATTTAAATTCTAGAGTGTATAATGTGGTCAGCAAAGAACTTTTTTTCATATTCCAGGGTATTCTAGCAACTCCTGACTTCTCCCACACCGGGGAGCTTCAAACCCTCAACATGAAGCTGCGTAACGCTCTAGACCTGTACGCTAACGTGGTGCACGTGAAGTCCCTGCCCAATGTGAAGTGCCGGCACAATGACGTCGACTGCATCATCATACGAGAGCAGACTGAGGGAGAGTACTCCGCTTTGGAGCATGAGTCCGTGCCTGGTACGTAGTGGTGTTTATTTTTTGAAGTTAAAACTTAGAATCATTGTGACTTCAAGCCGGATCCAACGGAAAAAATGTCAGGTGAGAGACTCAAATACAAAAATGTGCAGAATGAAGCCGGCAAACAATGAGACAGAAACACATAATATACTATACATACTATTTTATATTATTTTTTTTCACTTTCACAAGATTTCACTGCGCTGGCCTAGTGCGTGTTGGCGGACTTCACATGTCTTTCGAAAAACTTGCTAGGTTTTTCTCAGACACGCAGGTTTCCTCACGATGTTTCCTTCACCGTAAGACAAGTGGTAATCATGATAGAAAATGATTCGCACATGAAAGTATAAGAGGTGCGAGACCCGGATTTGAACCCGCATCACTCGGTTATCAAAGCGAGTGTATTAATTGACTACATAAATAAAAGAAGCTAAATAATTAATTAAAATTCCAGGCGTAGTGGAATGTTTGAAGATCATCACAGCGGCCAAATCAGAGCGCATAGCGAAGTTTGCGTTCGACTACGCGGTGAAGATGCGCCGGCGCAAGGTGACAGCCGTGCACAAGGCCAATATAATGAAGCTCGGCGACGGACTCTTCCTGCGTAGCTGTGAGGAGGTGAGGACCTTCTTCTTGTACTGTTTGGGTTCAGTGTTGCCAGATTAGTGAGGCTATTTAGCTCCAATGGGGCTATCTCCCTTACCGAGCGGCGATATTATTTTATCCGCTGGCTACAGGTAGCCGAATCGGCTATTTTTTTTCAGAAATATTTAACTAACAAATCATTTTTATGCAGAAATAAATAAATTTTACAGCAACAATCAGTTTCAATAGTTTGTATGTTTTTATGTCAAATACGAGTACTAGTGGTGACACTACAAATGTGTTGGTTTGATGGTATGTTACTTATTTCAACTTTCCCGCCTTAACTACAGTTCTTGAGGCATAAGCTGAGCTTTGCATTTGTGTGAGTGCAGTGTACGGATAGGCACGACCGAAGCCGTAGCGCGTTGCGAATTGGTTTAAACCTGTTTTAACTGGTTTTTGATGCGCGGCTATTGGCTTTTAGCACTCACACAAATGCAAAGCTGAGCTTACGCCGCGAGAACTGTACCTGTGCGCCATGATGGGGCTATCTCGGAGCTACACGCGCGCTCTGGTAGGGCTATTCGCAAAAAAATATTCTGGCAACACTGTTTGTGTTAGCTATGACAGATATCGTGTGTATCGTTTGTCAGGTACGCAGGATCGACACGTCCTCTTACTGCGAGGTCTCATATCCAACTGACTCGTGTCAATCCCCTACCCGTGCACCCGAGACAACGTCTGGAATCTTCTTTGTTGATTTAGTGTTCTTCTTTATTCTTCTTTATGGGATATTCTATATTAATGGACTTATGTATTTAGAAATAATTCTTTATTACAGGAAAATTTAAATCTGAAGGATTATATTAGAAATGATTAAAATTATTTGTAAAGGTACACCAACTTAATGTTTTTTGGTTTAGTAGTATTGGTCAAGTGGTTCTTTTATGTAGTCATTTTAAATTGCTTATAGGATATATATAGTTTAATTTGCTGCTTTCAAGGAATAGGTACTTTGTTTTATTAAATTATTTAATATTTACAATATTGAATAAGTATAACCAAAAACAAAGTAATTGTTTACTTATTTATACTATACTAGCGACTCGCCCTCGCTTCGCTCGGGCTCTTCCCTAGAAGCTTTTAGCTCAGGCAAAGCCGCGGGTTCCGCTAGTTATGCATATAAACCTTCCTCTTGAATCACTCTATCTATTAAAAAAAACCGCATCAAAATCCGTTGCGTAGTTTTAAAGATTTAAGCGTACATAGGGATATAGGGACAGAGAAAGCGACTTTGTTTTATACTATGTAGTGATACTATGTAATATTATGTTGACAGATGGCGAAACTCTACCCACGCATCCAGTTCGAGAAGATGATAGTGGACAACTGCACGATGCAAATGGTATCGAACCCGAACCAGTTCGACGTGATGGTGACACCGAACCTGTACGGCAATATCGTGGACAACCTCGCGTCTGGACTGGTAGGCGGCGCGGGAGTCGTCGCAGGCGCATCATATAGTGCGGATTGTGCTGTGTTTGAACAGGTACGTGTTATCTATACTAATATTATAAAGCTGAAGAGTTTGTTTGTTTGGTTGTTTGGTTGAACGCGCTAATCTCAGGAACTACTGGTCCGAATTGAAGGCGAGGTACGTGCGACTCGTTTCCGATCTTAAGAACGCGTGCGAAGCCGCGGGAAATGCTAGTATTATATAAAATTTATGCGCACACACACACACACACACACGCACATACAAACGCATTCACGTATTCTATATTATTTATTCTATACTTCTACAATAGTTTAGTATAATTAATTGCAACATTGGAGTATTTTACGAAAACGCAGAAGCCAAGAAGTCGGTACAAATAGTTTAATAACAATAATCCGTACAGGGTGCTCGCCATATCTTCTCCGGCGCAGTGGGCAAGAACATAGCCAACCCCACCGCCATGCTGCTGTGCTCAGCCAACCTGCTCGCGCACGTCAACCTGCACTCCTACTCCAAGATGGTCAAGAACGCTATCAATAAGTTAGTTGTTGTTGTTTTTAAAATTTATCCCCAGTAGGGAAAGGCAAAGGACTATAGTCCATACAGCCTAGTCTAAATTTCAATAAGTTAGTTATTCTTGCTTATTTTTTTTAAGAGAAACTTCTTTAGAATCGTTGTGATTTCAAACTCGATGAAACGAAAAAATAAGTCCACAGTACCAGGCACTCAGAGACGGGGAAGAGTTAGCCTTAGTTAGATCTCGCCCACCGCGAGTCAGTGACATTTCTAACCCTGTCTAACTCGTGGGTGTGACCATCGCGCCGTCTCCCTCTCTCAACGAGCTTAGACGGGGTTATTTAGTATAAATATATAAACGAGATTTAAAAATTAGTTTGCCAAAGAAGTTTTACTTCTGACATGTGTACTTTGTACACACACACTTTTTTTTTATGGAACAAAGGGGGCAAACGGGCAGGAGGCTCACCTGATGGAAAGTGATCACCTCCGCCCATAGACATCTGCAACACTGCAGGGCTTGCAGATGCGTTGCCGACCTTTTAGGAAAGGGAGAGAGGAGGGAGGGAAAAGGGAGGGAGGAGGGACGGGGAGTGGGCCTCCCGGACTCTCTCACTTACTGGAAAAACGCGACAGCATAGCTGCCACTTCACGCCGGTATATTCTTAGGTTTAAGCGAAATTATAAAGCTAAAGAGTTTGTTTGTTTGTTTGGTTGAATGTGCTAATCTCAGGAGCTAATAGTATTTGATATATACTTTTAATATTATAAATGTGAAAGTGTTTGCTTCTTTGTTTGTCTTTAACGTCGAAAAATAGTTGCTACAAATTGTCATAGATTATTTATTGCGGGAAATTATATCATTCCCACAGGAATACCTATGTATGTTTTAAAATCCATATAATTTATTCCGACTGCTATAACTATTTAGGAATAATTTTGAGTGAATTATACTAGTAATTAGTAGTCACCAGTTGTATTGAACTGTTCCACCAAAGTGAGAAAATATTTTAAATAAAAATAAAAATTTTTTCTAAGTAAAATACGTCAAAAAAGTCCATTAAAAACTGCAATTTTTTAGACTTTAATTAAATCAAATTAAAATTCGAGGCCTTTTATAAAGAAGTATTTATTCTATGTAGAAAATATTAAATATAATTATTTTATTTTTATTTTAGAGTTTTGTCCGATGGAAAAGTAAGAACCAAGGATCTAGGAGGCCAATCTACCACGAAGGACTTCACCAACGCAGTCATCCACTGCCTCGTCCATTAATTATATATTTTAGTATCAAAGATAGGTGGCGAATCTTTTAAATGCTAATTACAAAACATACATTAGAAATGTACATAAACATCGATTTATATAATAATAGAGGATTAAAAACATCAATTAAATGTTACTTGTGTAGTTGTATGAATTTGAATTACTGAGGTTCTTCTAACGTTCATTTAAAAAAAAGAAACTTTATTACAGAAATAGACAGTTGTTTTTAATGATATTTTTCTAAAAATACTTAATAAATTATAGTTAGTTGTTACCTTTAATTACTAATATCTAGAATTGCTTTTTTTGAATAGTTTTTTTTAATATCCCTTTTTTATTTAAGAAAATATATAAAATGGTTCGCCACCTCAAGCATAGACAATTTACTCATAGAGTAATAAGAGTAATTTATTTATATTATTTAATCGTGTTCTGAATGTGATCTGTACCATAGACAACATACGTCAGTATTGTGTAAGTATAATGTTACCAGTTAAAATTAAATCCTTATTGTTTCATTTGTTGTTTTTATTTTACTGCTTCCACCTGTGCATACTTTATTGAGTTCTTGAGATGTCCGTCTGTCACCAGACTATCTCATGAACCATGATAGTTAGACACTTTAAATTTTCACAAATGATATATTTCTGTTGTCACTGTAACAACAAATACTAAAAAACAATAAAATAAATATTTAAGGGGCTTCCATAAAACAGACATTTTGAAATTAAAAACAGACACTTCAATTTTATTTATACGTGTAGATGTATGGATAATGGATATTTCTTATTCCCTTATAAGCAAGATTGATAAATATTATTATGAATATTAATATTCAAACTTGTTATAATTAAATTAAATACCTAGTATGTCTAACTGATATAAATAAAAACAAAATTTGTTATTGCATTCTATTTATTACTGTGTAGTTATCGTTGTTGTGACAGGATCGTATTTATTTGACTTGGATGTACATCTAGGAGGCCTCCGGTATAACTCTGTGAGCAGCTAGCTTTTTAATTCTGTCCGATATAACGTATTTAAGAGCATTGGGTGGCACCTGTTGAAAGCAATGTAAATTATTAATTAAATAGTTTTTTTTACATAAATCTTAAATATTTGGTTATACGTGATACATTTTAAATAGATATTATTTTTAAACATACTTTGTTTTTAAATTTATTTTTATAAATGGTAGAGTAAGCATGTGTTTAATTATTCTTCATGTAAACGAACTTTTCCAAATTTTACAAAGTAGACCGATTATATGAAAAATAAGGAACACATTTTTTATAGAAATAAAAAAGCGAAAATGGTTCATGGTTGCTACCTTAACGGGATCTCTATACCACGTTTCTTTTGATAGTCTTCTATACATTTTGAACTCAGGAAAGTGGCATATTTTGTTAATTCTTGGCAACAATTGTTCCAAGGCTTTGCCTTGTCCTCTCTGAAAATATTTTCAATCAGTTTTTAAAGAAGGAAATACAAAAACACATAACTCTCCCTCGGGGTTCGCCACAGCCGGGTAATTAAATGCTTCAACTAGTGAATGTATAAAGTATGTAATAATTGTTTACTCTATGAAATAATAATAATAATTTATTTATTTTCTCCCACACGTACAATTGACACTAAAGTATACATTAAACTATGATGGTAGTCTATATAAGTGGGAGACAGGAGCTCAAACTAGGTAAGCCCTGTAATATGAGTCTCCTGGCCCCTCCTCTCACAAAGTATTTTTTTATCAATTAATAAAAAGAGAAAGAACAAAAAAATAATAACTTCTAGGTAAAATAAGATTTTTATATTTATTTTTTTACCCTTAGAGGAGGTGGTCTGAAGTCCTTCTTCGGTCCAGCTATCTGACTGATATAGTCCATATGTTTCTTCCACTCGCTCTCAGTCCAGCCTCGTTTTTTCTTCATGTCTTTCGTATCTTGTTTTTTAAGATCGAGCACACAATTGGCTAGTTTTGAATAGCAGGTGGCGTTAGCGGCTTCGATCATTCGATCGATGCGTTCAAGGCGGTCTGTGCTGAACCGATTTTTATACATTCGTTTCATTATTAAGATACGGCTGAAACCAGAAATAATTGTCACAATGGTTGTTTTGTTAATGAACCGTTAGATTTTTTATTTTATACTATAGTACTATGAAATTTATTAGTAGAATATAAATGCTTAGAATTGATTTTGTTTCATGAAGAGAATTGCTCATTAGATATTATAATATTATTATAAGATTTGTCCTAATCAGACAAATAGTTGAATAATGTTTGTATATAGTAGTACTTAGTAGGTAGATAGGTACTAGGACTAGGTATATACATATTATGCCACAGGGCAATATATATGGACCGATCATTTTGAATTATGACTGGAGCATCAGTCGAATTCATTTATTGGTTTGCTCGGGCCATAAAATAATGACCAAATAACAGTGATCTGTCCATTTAAAAAATTAAGGCTTGAGAATCCCAATTTCTCGATATAGGCTTTTCTCGTTAAGATACTATTAGGTCGAGAAGGCTACTTCTGGAGCGAAGCGTACTGAAACTTCGCCTTAAATAAAATACAAAATACTTACCGTAAATAAGGCCAAGCAACATCGTTAACTCTGTCAGATATATGGCTTTTTAACGCGGACTTGCGTATACCCCGAGGCGTCACCGCCGGTATACCTTCACCCGTATCTATTATAAATTTTCTAGGAACACTTAGCATATTCAATCTTTTTGGTATCTTGTACGGAAATGTGGTGGTCGGTGGGTCGTACTTTGGCTTGCCCATGGTGTTTATTATACTGTGTTATGGTATTGCTAGCTAATCAAAGGGTTATACTGATGGTGGGATTGATCGTGGACCGGGTTTACATTTTGCTTTGAGAATTTATTAATTCACATTGGATCCCATGATGTTTGTCGTTTTGACAAATACGATGTGACATAAGATTTATTTTTAAAAAATGACTTTAGTATGAACACAGTATGAAGAAGCATGCATATAATATATATATACATATAAATAAAATTGAAGTATCTGTTTTCAATTTCAAATTAACTGTTTTTCAAAGTGTGTAAGGTACTGACATCAAATACACAATTTTTAAATTTTGTCTGTTTGTCTGTCTGTTCCGGCTAATCTTTGAAACGGCTGGAACGATTTTGAAGGTATTTTCACTAGCAGATGAGATCGCAGAGCTTATGTTATAAAGAGTAACTTAGACTACTTTTTAACCGACTTCAAAAAAGGAGGAGGCTAGATTTTAGAAATTTAATTTTTTAACTAGCACTGTCGTGGCTTCCCGTGGTGTTAAGCCTAGGGACGAACCTAAATGAAGCGAGGGTGAGTCGCTAGTCTGTAGAATTAAATTCGAATATAATATTACTATTATCAATGCCACAAATTATTGTACTTATGTCCTATTTACTATTACTTTACGCTAAAACCGCTGACCTACGGTTGATAATGAGTCCCGGCTTAACTATGGTCTGGTCTCTTGGACTAATACAGGCTACTTAGCTTTAAAATAACTATTAGGCATTAGAACTAGTGGAAAACCATAGAAAAACCATCTTGAATTATTATAGTTTACAACCATTTTACCTATTTATCTAAACGTCACTGGAAAAAAATTAAATGGCAAACGTACATCCGTGTAGATAATGTGTTCCAGAAAATGATTAACACAAAAATGGAACTTTTACTTCTACTTATTACTTATCTACTTATAATAAAAGGGAAAATAAAATCACAATTCATCTCCAAAATCATCTATTCTTTTCATAAATACAAAGTCATTTCATAACAAAATACTGATCTCAACAATCTTTTCAATAAATAACAACCTTTTCACATCTGTTTCACCTATAAAACCAGTCATGTGAAATATTCCAACATCAAGATCAATGTAAGACAAATATATTATAACATATAATTTAAAAAAAATGCATTAATATAAAATACAAAAAAAAAATAAAAGAAATATTATTATTTTACACCATTATTGTGTGACACTATTTAGAAGGAATTTAAAAAGTATTTTATGTTTGTTTATTAAAAGCTATTTTCACATCTTTGTTAGTAAATATTAAAATATTGAAAGAAAAGTTTAATTTTATTCCTATTGCAAAAAAGGTAATGAATCAAAAAGATTTACTTAGTATGGTTTGATTAATAACATAAAACTTTTATAGTCTCTAAATAGTGTCGATTCATACATTTAAATATAAACAAAAATATCAGTGTATAATTTAGTTTATGATATCCTGATTATTACTGGAAAAACCTTGTTGGTTAAATATAAATAAATAAAAAAATGCACAGAAACTGTATATAAAAAAGCTGCACCACATTGTAGGTTAAATATAAATAATGTCCTAAAATTATCAGATTGAATGCTCTTAAAATATAATTCTACGTCTATATTGTTAGTGTAATAAAAAAATGTAATAAAATAAATACAAATGGACTGGCAAAGTTATTTCAAATGAATATTGACCGATTTTTTATAGGTGAAATCTTACCAAGCCGTAAACGATTGGTTTTCATATAAATTAGGTATATAAAATTAACAAATTTTAAATAAATTACTTCACTTCCAAATTCCAAACAACGAATTATACCGAATCGTTTTTTGTCACAAAGGAATGTTGTGAAACATTGTTTAAAAATGGACAATATTAAGCCAAAACATATGAAGGCTTTGCCAAGATATATAAGTTTCAAAACTTTGATAAATCCATACTTCGAAATGTAATAAGTATAGAAAATAAATTTTCAATATTTGTTCATAGTTTTTTCATACAAAAATGTATATTTTACAAAATTATTTTAATTTAAAAAGGTTTAAAGCAAAAACATTTTTAGGGCGTATAAATTAGGTACAGTATTCAGTAATCACTATCAATCACTTGACACATGATTTTACGAATTGTTACGAATTTCCTCATACATTTTGTATTTCAATAGCAACGTTAAACGTTCACTGTTTATTAGTTTTAAAGCCAGTGTAAAACTTTTTAAAAAAAACTTGTAGTTTTTAAGGATTATAATGATTTTTTTTAAAACACTTGTGTTTAAATCGCCAATTAAAATAACCTACCCAATTGAAAATATTAATTATTTCACAAATGTTTTTGCTTTAAACAGGGCAATTTTGTGTGGAACGGCAGTTATTACATGCTCGGAAACAATATAAAAATGGATACATGACAATTCTATGAAGCCGACGACGCAGTGTCCTCCTATAAAATAATAAAAGATATTATTACCAACATGAAAGAAAATAAATATTTTAAAAACAATATTAAATACCAAACGAATTTTCGAAACTTAAAACTTAATACCTTTTCTTTATATGCATATACATATTTTAACGTAATATAAAGCTTTTGTAAGTTACTTTTTTAAAACTTTAACCGCCGACCAGATTTTGATGAAAAAGTCAAGGTTAAAGCTCTTCCTGGGGACGGACATTAGTAACCTTATAATTAATAATAGATGTAACTTAGTATTGAGCTAATTAAAAACAAAAATTAATTAATTAATAATTCATAATATATACATATAGTGTACAATTTTAATTTTAAAATCAAAGTTCATAAAAATTCTATAACATTCGTCTGTTGTAGCTAATTATTACCTGTCAACCCTAACGCCGTTTCCTGACTGTCATATAAGACCAGACTTCGCTATCGCGACTGTTTGTATGATTAAATTGGTGCCCTCAAGGGGAAAAAGAATTCTAACTAAAACACAATCACATTAGTTTTAACCGAAAACCGTAATGGGGTCGTCTTTTAAATAATTATGATAAATGGGGTTCCGTGGGCAAAATAATTTGGAAATTTCAGTAATACTGACTGATAGTAAAACCTCTACAATACAATACTGAGTTACATGTATTGATACGTACATATATTTTCCTTGCATATAAAGTAATAACGTGGTAGCCCAGCGGTAACGCGCTCGCTTGGATAACCGAGTGATGCGGGTTCAAATCCGGGTCTCGCACCTCTGATATTTTCATGTGCGAATCATTTCTATCATGATTACCACTTGCCTTACGGTGAAGGAAAACATCGTGAGGAAACCTGCATGTCTGAGAAAACCTAGCAAGTTTTCGAAAGACATGTGAAGTCCGCCAACTCCCACTAGGCCAGCGCGGTGGACTATGGCCTGATCCCCCTCGTACTGAGGGAGGCCCGTGCCCAGCAGTGGGTCCTTAAAAAAAAGGGCTGATGATGAAAGTAATAACGTATCAAGTATAAATACTACACCTGGCTATTTGACATCAATGGTTGCAACGACGGGAGCGTCGGATACTGGTTTGAGGTCATCTGACATTTTTTTGTGGGCATTTCTGTTTCGCACGCTGGAAAATTTTATAATTATTACAATTTATTCTTTCTTAGAGTTATGCGAATATTTGACATTTTAAATTATATATATAAATATTTTTTGAATTTTATGGTGGATTTATTTTGATTCTTGGATTCTGTTTCAAATGCGTTACAGCAATCATGATGTAATCTCTCCCAAGACAATGATTGCTGTAAAATTTCAATTTTTATTTCAAATACTTTTTACTTTATTTTTTTATAATTTATGTGTATTTTAACTAAAAATATCTAAAAAGCTCTTGTTGTTTAAAATGTCAAATATTTACGTAAATCTAAGAAAGTATTATTACATGCAGGCTATTTACAATGCAAGTTGTGTTTGAAAGTAATTATTAAACTTAAAGATATTGTTCATCTGAAGAACTATTTTAAATAGTAATTTCGTTTTTTAAAAATTAAAATTTATTTAATGGGAACATAAGAAATTAATTAAATAAAAACACGACGGTCACGAGTCAGTGTCATATCGATACATTTAACGTTATTAACGTTTGACAGACCAAAAACATTTATTCATGCAAAAATTAACACTCATTTGCTCATTATGTATATAATATATCACAATATTATTAGACATATGCACGTCATATATTATATATGTTTTAATGTTGCATATAGTGTCAAATGACACAAATTTAATCGTTAATATGTCACGTCACGTGACGTCATGTGTGACGTCACGCGTCACGTATTGCGTGACATACACAAACAAACACACAGTTCAATTAAGTACATTTTTCGATTTTTCGGTCGATTAGTATCTAATAAAATGAAACAAAAAACATATAGTGTACTATACTGCATATGTATAGTATGGACAACTCAAACATTACCATATTAAGCACAAACATGATTTACGCTCAATGCGACTTTTTCTGTTTAATAATGTATATTGTATAACTTCATCAATATTGATTTGGTAATTACAAAGGAACCTAATTTGGACAACCATACATACAAGACAAACACATAATCCTCCTTTGCCCCCACAGTCGGATAATGAAGCATTTTTATTCAATAATTTCTCATGTTCCGAATAACAAAAGCAAGCAAACGTAAACCCAAGCGAGTCCCACCACCGTATGGTATATTTGAATACGTACGGTCACATCCCCAGCTATGTCGCGAATGGGGATGGCATTGTATGGAAAATAGAAAATATAAACTTAATACATAGTGTACTGAACACACAGGAGTAAATTGTGCGGCAATTAAGTGATAAGGTTTGAAATTATTTTAATTTTAAATCTGTACATTAAATATTGTTTTGGAATGGGGTATTACATAAATTTTTGAAAAGTATCTCAATTACATTCTGTAGTGCTAATAAACCACAAAAAATTAACCAGATTTTTATTCGATCGATAAGTATCATAAAAATGCATTTAAATTTTTACATTTTCAAATTTCGCGCCTAATTGGACGAAAACGCCGAACACAGTGAACGCCATTATTACTCTGTAGTCATCGTGATGTCTTGTAAACAAATGTGCTGATAATTTGAAATAGTTATTTTTTTATAATTTCTGTCTTATCTGTGACCATATCACGAGAACACCACTGGAGAGATTTTGATGAAATTCGGGATGACGATATCGACTCGCCCTAGTCGCTAGTTTACCAATAAATTTTGAATAACTTTTAACAATATTTATCTGCATAAGCTTGTATAATGAATAAAACAGTAACGATTTCTATATAACAAAAACTCAAATATAAAAAAATAATTTATTAAATATGAACCCAAAATGAGACACAATATAAGTTATAAATTCCTTAAAAATGAATCCCAATAATAGAATCAAGCATATTAATTAAATTCAAATTAAATAATTTCTCTTTTTTAATATATAATATAATTTATATATAAATTTCCAAATATATGTAAACTTTGCAACACGCACACACACAAAATGACAGTACGCTTTAATTCACAATATACATACCATGCGCTTATTTTCTGGTAAATGTAAATAGCTGTCATTGGCACCGGCGTCATGATGGCGACCGATACTGGCACGACTGAAAATAAAAATAATAAAGTTATATATATAATATTCAATAACATTTGAAATAATTTATAATAATGCATGAAGATATAAGATAAGACTGTGTAGACTGTAGGTCGGTTTTTACTTTGCAAACTCTTTAAATATTATGGAAACTACTTTTTTAAAGTATTTTGATATTTTTTTAGAAGTTCTAGTATATATAGTATTTAAAATGTCGATAGTAAAGATAGTAAAGAATAATAAAAAACTCATTAGTCGATGAAACACACATTTTAATTGTTTCATTTATGATTTAACACTGTTTAACATTACAAGGAGGTTAAATTAATAGAGATTGAAGTCCTCAAGCCATATTACAAACTGTACGATTGCGTGCGTGCGTACAATTCTCGAGGCATAAGCTCAGCTTTGCATTTGTGTGAGTGCAGTGTACGGATAGGCACGACCGAAGGCGTAGCGCGTTGCGAGTTGGTTTAAACCTGTTTTAACTAGTTTATGATGCGCGGCTATTGGCTATTAGCTATCACTCACACAAATGCAAAGCTGAGCTTACGCCTCGAGAACTGTACGTGTGTATCAGTGCGTGTATGTGTGCGTGTGTTTACGTGCATGCGTATACGTGTGCCGTGTGCGTGCGTGTGTGTGCGTACCCGTGGTGAGGTCCGCCTCGGGCTGCGGCAGCGCGTAGCGCAGCAGGAAGATGGCGATGCCGGTGTTCTGTATGCCGGTCTCTATGGAGATGGCGAGCGCGTCCGCGTGCGGCTGTCGGAGAACGCGCGCCAGTACGTAGCCCGACGCGTAGCCCAGCCACGGCACGCCCATGCCTGCTACCACTATCTATATGAGAAATTACGCTTATTTATTTATTTATTTAAACAAAATCTACAGCTACATACAAAAAAAGTAAATACAAAAATAAAACCTAACATAAGCCAAATTCGGATTTACATTATTTAGGCAATATAGATAGGCAGACTAATTTTATTTAATACTTTATTAGGTTTACGCGAATATTTGACATTATAAATGATACTATCTTTTCGGGTTTTGTCGCGGATTTATTGTGATTTTTGGTTCCCGACGTTTCGAATGCTAATACAGCTGATTGCTGTAAAGAAGAAAAGAAAAGACGAGAACGAAAAGATAGTTTCATTTATAATAGCTTTATTTAGTTACACTTATGCAAACGGATTTAACATTTTAAATTGGCATTAAAATTTTCCATTTAAATTATTACAATTTATAGTAAATTATTCATCTTTTAACCTTGTGTTCTTAGATATATTTTATACTAGCAATCCCGGCACGCTTCTTACAAGTTACTCCTTATAGCATTAGCTATATGCGAGTGAAAATCCCGTCAAAATCCAGTCCAGCCGTTTTAGAGATTAGCAAGACAAACGGACAGACAGACACAAATTTAAAAAATGCTTTTGTTAAATTATTTTGGCGCCCGCTATATATATAAAGGCACATATACTTAATATGTACATAATTATACAATATCGACGTGAACAGTCTTATTGTTATTTAAAAAGAAAAACCGGTATAAAATATATTTACTTCTTTGTACGGAAAATTCTACTTCATTTATTAAATACAAAGTTTTACGCACTTTATATCGTATGTACCAAAAGCATATTTGCAATGCAGAGATAAAATGTGTTGCTTTTAACCTCTCATTAAAATATTTATTTATCTTATTTTATAATATTAAATACGCAATTTAATTATAATTATTAAAAGTACTTATATTACGTCGAACTAAGCTCAGTCGTCCAAGTATCAATACATAATATGTATATACAAAAAAAAATACAAACCTCCCAAGTGAACAGCTCGAATATATACAAATTGGTCACAATGGCGAATATAATAATGAATAGAAGTAATGTAGTTGAGAACCCCTTTAGTATCCTGACCATGAAAGCGGCCAGTCTTGGCGTGAACTTCTGCATGCCAAGTCCTATGGCCAAGGGGACGATGAGGCCGACCACGAACGTGGCTATACGAGTGTATGGCACCACTATGTTTGCATTCGCAAATACTACTTGGCCTAATGAAAACAGCCAAGCTGGCATGAATCCTGAAAACAAATTAGATCACATTTAATTTTGCTCATAATACGTAATACGTTACATATTTAAATAGCTATTTTATATAGCCCTATACATATAAAAATAGGAATGTACTCAATTCAGGTGTATATTGTTAACAGATGTTAAAAATCCTTTTTTATAATGAAAAGGTAAAAAAATAACATATATTTCTTATAAATTCGACAAAGGACATTAAAAAGTGTTAAGTGGCTTGGGAGTTGGGTAAGCCACTTTACACTTCTTCTTCACTTAACTAACACTCAATCTATAACAATAATTTAATATAACCAATTACCAAATGAAGCCAAAGTAGATATAGACGTCATAGTGAGTGACAAATCTAGGTTTCCTTTCAATATGAAGGTCCATATGTTAGAGGCCCCTCCGCCCGGAGACACTCCTGTGAAAAACATGCCGAGGCGCATTGCCGGTGATTCAGGGAATATTAGGAACCCTAGACCGAACGATATCTGGAATCAGATGTTTGTATGATGAGAGGTCAAGCGCGAGTCGGGTTTAAGGAATGTTAACATAATTTATATGTCTTAAAATATTGGGCATACATCATGAAAATGAGAGCCTGCCCCGAGAACTAATTACGGCAAAAGGTGTTTAATGTTTGAAGGAGCACAGTTATATAATAAATTACCAACAGATCAAAGAATCAAAAACAATAGCAACATTCAAAAAATGCTCAAATATTATATTTAAAAAAATATTAAGTAAAACGTAGTCTTTGCTTTGCAAGTAAAAGAAATTATGGAAAGCGATAATTTCTTTATTAGTGCTTTGCTATGAACTGTTTTGTTAACTTGTTTGTCGCTTTAAATATTATTTTTAAAGGTGTACCCTAAGAAATACATGGTACATGTTACCATGTATTTCTTGCAAATGTAACTTGTACGTATTATTAGTGAATGTTATAATATTGAATTTGTTATTCTTAATGAGAAATAAAGATTCTAAACAGAAAACTCGTATATAAATTATATGAACACACCTATCCATTAGTAAAGTATCTAAATTAAGATTTAATTGTTTTATTGTTAGATAAAAATATATTAAATATTTCTTTCTTAAATTATTAAATTAATAATTTCTTAAAATCTTAGCTTATGGCATATTAATATTTTCAGTTTCTAATACTAACCAAAGGCATGAATAAGAACTGCCCGCACATGCCGATGGCTGGCCCTATAGGCTTTCTTATGACACCCTTCACGTTATTCCAGTTCATTGCACAACCAAAGTTTATGAAGATTAAGGATACCTATAATAAAATTATGAATTTTTTGGTAAGACCAAAAATAAAAGGCTTATATTTAATAAAATAAATTTTAAGATTTTATATACATATGTAATATGTAGGTATCGAAGACAGTGACTTGTGACATCTTCACATGTCTTTCGAAAACTTACTAAAGTTCTCTTAGACATGCAGGTTTCCTAACGATGTTTTTCTTCACCGTAACAATCATGGTAATCATATTGGAATTGTTTAGTGGTAGTGCCATGCTTGTTACCTTCGGGTAGCAACCGAATGGGCCGGCACGCCCCGTATAGTTCATTAGTACCACTCTCTCACAGAAGACCGGCGTGAAGTGGCAGCTATGCTGTCGCGTTTCGTCCGGTGAGTGAGAGTCCGGGAGGCCCACTCTCCTTCCCCCCTCCCTCTTCCCTTCATCCTCCGCCTTCGTTATCCCCTTCCTCCCACTTCCCTCCCTCCTCCATCTCTCCCTTTCCTGAAAGGCCGGCAACGCATCTGCAAGCCTGGCTTGCAGATGTCCATGGGCGGAGGTGATCACTTCCCATCAGGTGAGCCTCCTGCCCGTTTGCCCCCTTTTTACTATAAAAAAAAAATGGTTCGAACATGAATATTATCAGAGATGCGAGACCTGGGATATGAACCCGCTTCACTCGGTTTCCCAAGCGATCCTGTAACCACTGTGCTACCACTGCTTCAAGCAATTTAACTCATGCTGTTATTGCAATCAAAATATTTAACTTCACTATCTCGAGAGAGTAGAGGTAGGTATACAATTGTGTCAAGTGTTAAGATAAAATTGCTATTGTAAACAACGATAAATTCGTTTCACATTAATATTTAAAGCTACTTATATATTAAAGTATAATGTTTCCTACATTATGTTTTAATTATAAAATTAAAAAAAAAAAAAGACAATTTTGTATTCTCTTATACTCCTTAAAAAAAGATCGGAAATCTAAATTATGTAGTTTAATTGAACTATAATACTATAACTATAAACAAAAATAAGATCACTAACTTAATCGTACGAGTTACGACTATTATAAATATAACCTCCTCCTTTTTTAAAGTCGGTTAAAAACGAAAGCTGGTAGTGTGTTTTTGTCGCTTTAAAGTTGTGTGGATTTTGATGAAATTTATTATACAGATATACTCGGTATAACTCATAAACTACTATCTATTTAGACAACCGAACGAATAGAAGCTAAGTTGCAAATTAAAAAATAATAATAATAGGTAAATGTACTTACAAAAAGTGCGACACTAGAAACGAATACCCTGTCTATAATTCTTTCAGGCCTGGTGACCGTAATGGGTAAAGTGCCATTTATTGGCTGTTGACTGGTGTCTCGATGCAGTTCCACTACTAAATCTGTTCTACCTGTAAAAAAAAATAAAATATGACAAATTAACTAAAAAGTCGAGAATTATTATGATTAAAAATGCTTACTATAGGGTAAACATACCGGTTTACCGACCACTACCCCTTTTCGACCACTTCGCATGTTATTTTAAATAATGGTCCACTTCGGTGGACTGTGTTTGGGTTGGGGCTGCTCTGGGCACTGCTCTGATCAACAGAGTGGTCTTGGGAGCAGCCTCGTCAAGGTTGTTGTCTTCCCATAATGGGGCTGTCCCTCTCGGGGCGGCCTCATGATTGGTGGCTTCGGCCAACCGTCGGGGCGTCACGGTTGTATACGAAAGCGATCCCGTGGCGTTCCACATGGCTGCAGGGGTTGGGCAGTTGGGTTTTAGTGGGTATGCCGGTCTCATTAGCCGGAGAGTCCCACATAACCACCCCAGGGGAAGTCGGGTGGTATCCGTAACAGGATTTCCCAAAAAAAAAAATGTTATTTTAAATAATAGACAGTGTTATAGACCGATCTTTTCTAATTTCGCGCCATTCGATCCGGGCGAATTTCACAGTTTATATTTTAACGGCATGACCTCGAAGTTTTCAAATTGAGCACTCAGTCGCTCTTTCAAAATTTGGTGTATGAACGCGTGTAAAATTTAGCGAAAAAAATAGTAGGTAGATTGATTTTCAAAGGTAAGTTTTTAAGTGTTACTCTTACTTTATTGGTCATTGATTTGGTTTGTGTGTATTAATCATGTTTAATTTCAATATTCAAGTGCCTAAACTCATCAAACTTTTTATAATTTATGATATTTTTGGTGGTCGGACAATACGTTAGCGATTAATTTCAAAATCTACTTTCCGACCGGGTGGTCGCAAAACCGGTTTATTCACGTCGTTTTTCTTTGCCTTTATTGCGGAAACCTTAAATTCACCAACATACATTGCACTATATTTGTGAACAGCTAGTTTTGTGAATTTACAACTAGATTCCGACCGCCTGTATACCTTATATTTTCAAAGATATGGCCTTCCAAAATAGCGAATATTTAACGGCCGATGACCAGTAAAAACAAAACCTGTCCCCGGCCGTTTGAAAACTCCCTTATAATCTTACTAATATTATAAAGGTGAAAGTTAAGATGTATGTTTGAATGTTTGTTACTCAAGCACAAAATTTGGTACAGAGATAGAGTATACTCTGGAATAGCACATGCTAATTTTTATCCCGGAAAAATATATAGTTCCCTTGGGATATATCTGTTTTTATTTTGTAAAGTCGAACTTATTCAAGCTTGTAAATAAGCTTCTATGTTTTAATGATAATGGATACATTTTGGTTGCTAAGTTTGGTGTTAGAATTGTGCTTGTTTTTTTATCAGATGGCACCTATCAGTAAAGAAAAAAAAAATAAGAGCCGTGCCGCTTCAACTCCTAAACTTTCCTTTGAATTTAAAAGTCCTTCTAACAAGCGTACAAAAACGCTAGGGCGAAAATTTCACATTTCGCACAGCTCTATTAAGATTCCAGAGTTTTTCTTATATATCTCTTATCGACATCTCAATATCACCATTTAGTGACATTCAATTATCACAAATCTTTAGCTTGGCAACAATACTATGAAAAAAGAGGTATAACGAAAGAGGACAAAGAAAACTAAATTAAGAAAAGAAAGCTCGAAATAGCTAAAGAGAAAAGAACAACTATTTCACCACCACCAACCATCAAAGAAGAGAATTAAAAAAAAAGTAGAAGAAACTCAATCCCGTGTTAAATGTGGTTCTTCTGATCTTGACCTTATTACCGTTACTTAATTTTATTTTTAAGTCGTAAAAGAGAGTACAAATATACAGCTTTTGTGAATTTATTAATTGTATCATTATCATACTATTATAAACCTTACAGGCTATTACACAAGAGTCGTTTTTCTACCGTAAAATAGGTGGCCGATAACCAGTGCACTAGTGGACGATAACTGAGTGAAAAGGCCGATAACCGGTAAATTTGCTATTTTTACGAATATATATTTTTTTAAAATTATGTATCACTGATACATCTATAGGCGCTAGGTTTAATGAAACGATATTTTTTTGAAAAATCTTGGAGTACAACATTATGATAAAAATCAACTCCGAAGTCAACAAGCCGCTTAAACTACGATAACCGGTATGTTTACCCTACATCAATTTGGATTTGTATCGTTATGGTTTTGAAGTAAATGTAATGTTTTTACATTTTTAATATAGACACAGTAGTAGTAGTAAAATATAAGTATGTATATTAATAATTAGCATTTCCCGCGGCTTCGCACGCGTTCTAAAGACCGGAAACAAAATTCTTTCCGAGTCGCGCAGTATGCGCCGCAGTAACGCCCGCCCTTCCCGTTTTTGCAACATTTTTCAATGATGTTCCGCTCCTATTAGTCGTAGCGTGATATAAAAATAGCGTGATATAGCTCGATAAACGGACTATCCAACACAAAAAGAATTTTTCAAATCGAACTAGTAGTTCCCGAGATTAGCGCGATCAACCAAATAAACAAACAAACAAACTCTTCAGCTTTATAATATTAGTATAAACTAAGTAGGTAAAAATTCAATCCTCACTTATTTCTACACTTAGGTATGTACGTTTTTTATTTCTTTTTTAGCTTAATTTAGTTTTAAGGTAACTAAACAACTACAAACGATCAAAAGAATACAGTTCTTATCCGAATCGGTTAAAAAACTGATATGTAAGTACAGGCTATCCTTCAATCGCTTCCTTCCTCGCCTTCAACAATAAAAGTCGTCCGAAATATCAGATCAAAAAATGTTTAAAACTCTATTAATATAATTTAAAAGTAATAATATTAAAAACCTTGTTATTAACGTATGTTAAGCTAGCAAGGTCAAGTGGGCAGAATTACATAACACACTGGCAGTAATTAAGTGCTCATTTAGTGCTAATTAATGCTGCAAAAAGTAAATTTTACGCTGCAGTAGATTGATCAAAAATTAGGAAGCTGCCAGCTTTATATTAAGCTAGCAGTGTCTGCCTCTTACAACGCTAACCGCATAGCACAGCATCAAATCAAACTAGTATTAATTTAGTGCCTAATTAGTGCTGGCCATTCGTGAAGACAAATATACAATTTTATAGCTTTTTTCTATTTTTATATAAAAAAACATGCAAATTTAATTTAGCGCCTGATTTTTTGAAATAGCAATTGAGAGAGTTAAATCGGTTCAGTACTTTTTGTGTGAACGCGCACATCGATTAGCTAAGATATTGTTTTTATAGGTACCTTAGGAGACATAGATGCAAACTAATCTAAAAAACTAAATTATTGCAAACTTTTCTGTAAGCCTTGACAAGACCGAAGAAGAAGATAGATAGAAGAAGATAATTTTCTAAAATATAGTTTTGATATATCTCTCAAGTCTCAAATTTTAACAAGAGTTTTATCGTTATCGTTCTTTATCCTTATCGTTCCATAAAACCAGTTATTGTGGTTGCCCGTAGGAATAAAAAAGATGCTATAATAAAAGGTATTTTAATTGTTGCCCCGTAAGATAACGTATGTTATACCTAAATTAGTTTAAATCGGTAAGTACAAGTATGTAACTAAGCTAAGTAAGTAAGTAAGTAAGTAAGTAATTAAACACAAACCTTTGGCGGTGTGTGTGTGTGCCTGACTTATTAAATTAAAAATTAAAGATTAGCATCATCATGGGGTTGCAACTCGAACAAAAGTGTAATTAGTGCAATAAAATGAAAATAGATCTTAATTTTCTAACTTCAGAAAACAAGAGAAAAATAAAAAGTGAATGAGTATTATTATTAATATCGCTTTGTTATTTTGGCGGAATTAATTTGTACTACGTTGTCTTCCAGCTTCCTTTTAATAACTAATTAATATCGTATGTTAAAAGATGGCGCCCCTAACAACAACAATGATAATTATTTTTGCATTTTGAATTTTGAAGTTTAGTGGAAATTCAAATTAAAATGTAATTATAATTGTTTTATATTATAAATTTATTTTGTAAACCTTTTACTTTAATTACATATTCTATTATTTATATATTATTATTATTATAACAAAATTCTATGTCGAATATACTATATACCTAACCTACCTATTTAATTTTTTTTAGATTTTTTTGAAATAGGTAGACCTCTAGTTAGTCATTATCGATACACATGCTGAATCTATAATTTTTCAGGCTTAGACAAGTTTTGATGAATTTTAATTTAATGATAGCTGGTTATCCGGGTCAACACTCAACATGTAGGATAGGTACTTTTTACTATGAGAAAATATAATGTGATCTGTGGGCTGTGGGCTGTGGCCTGTGGCATCATTTACTAAATTTCTACTATTTATATTAGGTACTAACTTTTCCTTTGTGCATTTGGACACTGGATAACGCTAATATAGTATATATTAATACGTGAAGCAAAACCCTTTGTACCTACCCCATTAGACGAAAATTGCGCGGACAGAGGAGCATGAAATTTCGCACACTAATAGTTTATACTAATATTATAGAGAAGGAGTGCAGCTTGCTAATATTTTTTTTTAATTATGCATAAAAGATACATTAAATCAATAAAAAACATCACACACACTACCAGACACACCATACGCATAAATATAATTTGTTTATAGTGTTACTGAATGTCAAATATTTTATAATCATAATTAATTCATTTATTGCAATATTATAGTATAGGTACTACCATGAAATAGAATTCATTCATTCCATTTCTATTTCGTGGGTACTACTACCTATATTAGTTAATAATTATGGTCGAATGTCGACCACAGGCCGATCGCTAGTAGGTATTTCTAATTACCTCATCAAAGGTATTTGCTTAGAGTAGGTACATAATCTAAAGGTCTTTGTGCGTTTCTTAAACAAAAAAAAACTTATCTTCTTATACAGGTTGGCGACGCTTGATCAACGTTCCTTCAAACTGCATGTAGGGTGAGATTCAGATATAAGTCGATAAAAATTAACAATTTGAAAATATAACTTCAAATAAAAAAGTGAATTTTTCAAACAAAATAACTTTGATTATATACATATATAATCTAAGCAAAATAAATACAATAAAAATGGTCATAAAAATAAACACTCAGAAATCAGAGTTTCTTGACCCCAGCTAAAGACGGCAACATCGCACTGTCCCCGAGCAGCCGTAGTGACATAGCATATTATGTCTTAGAATTGAGTAAAATATCTTGTGAAGTGAATAAAGTACATGAAAATAATCACATACTTTGTGCATAATACGGTTCATTGAAAACGCAAAATGCGTTTGATTGATCAGTGTCGGTGAGAGTTGTCGACCGAGACAGAAAAACCGGTTCATTAAAAACCTTAAATCGTAAACGGTAAGTTTTACAAAAAAGTTTACAAGAAATAAAAGATGCCAAATTTTATTCTCTACAATAATGGTTTGAGTAACCTTTGCTCTAAAATGTATAGTTTCTGAGATATCGCCCAAAAACTTTTTTCTTGAAGCTCCACCTGAATCGGTCAGCATTTAGGGTTTTTTATGCCCAGTAAGTGACCCTAAATCTAATAAAAAACAAAAATTGATCGGAAATTTAGTGCGAGGTTAAATTTTATTTTTACTGGCTATTGTGGTTACACTTTTAAGATGGTTATAAAAAAATATTGATATCAATTTATCACCAGGTATTTATAAAATAATCTAATACTATGTAATAAAAACAGGAAATGCTTTTACTATTTCCATACTATAAATTATCATTTTCAATATTAATAAATACTAATTAAAAGTAGGTTTTTCTGTGTATTTATAGTCTTTGACACAAAAATCCTTGACAGTCGCGCCATTTTGTCAAATCGGCAAAACTCAAAGAAATTTAAAGACACGTGTAAGCATCGCCGCCCTTTGAATGTGTATTGTGTACCGAGCGACAGAGTTGTAACTTGTAAGGTAGGGTGAGGTCATAGGCGATAGCGGGGATTATAGCGAATTCGGAATAAGTAATTGAATTACTTTATTCTTCTAAAAACATTTCCTATAGGAAAACATGTATAAAATATTTATTTGAATTATTATTACTAGAATATTTTTTTTCGTAATAATAATAGGCCTAAAAATACCAATATTAATATTAAATAAAGCAATAAAATTACCGTCGCAACTGCGCTTACACTAAGATCCCAATGTCGGCATTTCTTTGACAAAGGCGGCTTATATTTTAAATATTTTTCTATTACTTTAGTAAATTAGTTGACTTTAAAGCATAGAGTATATTGATACATACTATCTTTAAAGCGTTGAAGTGGGAGCACGGCACGCACATGAGAAAAGGACTGCTTTTAATGAATCGATGTACCTAATAGTTTGTGAAAGTGTCATACTGTATTAGTTTTTAACGCTCTTTTGGGGATCTAAAAAAGTGAAGCCCCGTCTTGGCGATGGTATTTGGTACTATTGCCAAGTGGTGCAGTGGTTGCCATTACCAAGATTCGAAGGCACAAAGACATATTTCAACGGTGTCAACCGTCTCATTAACGAGAGATGATATAAAATGAAGTCACAGCATCAGGAGCTCTGCAAGAAATTCGGCAGATTCACCTGAGACTCCAGAGTAGCCGCCGATCGGTGGTCGCTGATCGCCTGGCTGGGCCGCCCTGAAAAGGGTCTCACACGGCTGGGCTGATCGCCCGGGCGGCTACCTACTCGATAGAAGCCTCAAGGGTCCCAGATAGGACCCTCCTAGCGAGGCGCCCATTTTCGTGGGCAGCAGAAGATCCCACGGTCAGGGGGCTATGCCCCGATACCGTTCTCACTCCCCTTACGGGGAATGTGAGATGACCACGGAGCTCTGCGTATGTACAATACAATGTATCCAGGAGGTATCAATGGCTATCTACCGCTTCGCGTACCTACTACTTGGTTTTGAGGAACTGATTGGTAGAGGAAGGCCAATGACCAGTCCCTTCGCCTACTTTTACCCCGAACAAGACTTGCTTCGATTGTTTAGTGTATGTAATTATGTGATACAGATAAAATTAATTGAAATCCTAAGTAAACCTAGTACCTACCTACTTAGTTTTAAATCTGATTCTAGGTACATAAGTTTGAATGTATTTTATTATAATTATTACGGTTGATAGGTATTACGAATATTTTAGCGAGTGCCTTTGCCTAATATTATTGTTATTTTTAAGAACACTTAAGAATTTTTACGAAAGTAAATTAAATTAAACATTGTTTAAAGTATGTAACGAGATATTGTGGTAGATGGTAATTTCTTGTGAACGTTATTCAATTGTAATTACTATGTGTATTATTTTAATCACTGTGAATTGATGGAGGTTTAAAAACATTTTAATGCTACATGTCTTATAATTTGTAATAAAGTAGTAACTAAAAATATTATTTTGTTTAATTTATCCTGTTACCTACATAAAGATACATTAAATAGAAAAGTTCGTACCTATTTTGATAAATAAATTTCATATTATATACTTGATTTTGGATAGGTGAATTTGTCGCCCTTATGGACATATTGACCTCGTAAGGTCACGGGTTCGAATCCCGTTTCGATTACATTTTTCCTTTTTAATTTTGCTGTTAATTTAATATTGTTATTAGTTTAAATTATTGTTAACTATTGATATCACTAACAGAACCTTTAACTTCTTTCTTGCACGCATATTTTCTTGTCTCTCGTAAAATGATAATTTAAATAGAAAAGTTCATAGGCATTTTAATAAATAAATTTCAGAATATAGGTACCTTAAATGAAAAACTGCTACAATATCATTAGAATACGAAGTTAATTCGGGTGGCCGCCAAACCAGAAGACCCCGGTTCAAGTCTAGATGTTTCTAGTCCGAAGCATACTTTTTTTTTTTTTTGAAGTTATACTTTAGGCGCGTTATGAAAAAAATATGAGAGTGAAATTTTAAGAATCACTGTACCACAAAAGTAACAAGGTGAAGTTGCCTCTGATCACTATTTTCATACTATTTATAATTATTTAGTATCTAAAAATATTATAGCAAAATACAATTAACATTTACTAAAATTAAATAATAATAATATAATATATAGTATATATAGAATATTATAGCAAAATACAATTAACACTTACTAAAATTAAATAATAAAAATATTAATAACGCCATCTATGAGAAATCATTATGCGTCATTTGATAAATGAAAGTACGGAATTATGATTTAAGAGTTAAGACCACATTATTATATTATTATTTTTTAAAAGTATATTTTACAACCGAAGTATACTTTTTTAGGAATTAAATATTCTGTATCTGTTTGAACGACTTTATCTTTCTTACTGCAGATATTGATTTTCAACTAGAAAAGAAGTCTAACTTTTCACGCGCGTACATAAAGTACACGCACCCATATTTTTTTATTATTTTTTACCTAAAAAAATACCGAGCAAAGCTCGGTCGCCCAAGTACCATTAAATAAATACATTTACATAACTTTAAATACATACATATTACAAATATAAACAATAAAATCAATTGCTTTTTCAAAAAATCAGGCGCTTAATTAAATTTGCATGCTTTTTTATATAAAAATAGAAATAAGCTATAAAATTGTATATTTGCCTTCACGAATGGCCAGCACTAATTAGGCACTAAATTAATACTAGTTTGATTTGATGCTGTGCTATGCGGTTAGCGTTGTAAGAGGCAGACACTGCTAGCTTAATATAAAGCTGGCAGCTTCCTAATTTTTGATCAATCTACTGCAGCGTAAAATTTACTTTTTGCAGCATTAATTAGCACTAAATGAGCACTTAATTACTGCAAGTGTGTTATGTGATTCTGCCCACTTGACCTTGCTAGCTTAACATACGTTTGTTATTACGATTAGAAATGAGCAGTAATTGCGTATGTAAACGATAATTATTCGTAAAAAAATAAGTATTTGTAATTAAAATAGATAAATTAAAATGCCAATTGTATCCTTCCTTTAATTGAAAAACTAACCTTCATTTATTATAACAGAAGACTAAACTAATTTTTACATGTTTTAGTGATGAATTTCATGGACGGACTCATAAAGTGAAAAACATGGTTTTGTGTATAAAAACAATGATAATATAAAAAAAACTAATCTCACAATTATTTTAATTTAATAATTGTAATTTTATCTGTTAGGGTAGAGTTTTTTAGTTACAGCTACATGCTAGAGGAAAATTCCTTGGATATAGTCCAAAGGCATAATAATTTTCACAAGCTCTCCAAGCAACTTTTTAATTATATTTATGTATTCCATTTTTTATTTACATATTTTTATTACAAAAAAAAACTTTTTAATTATTTTCATAATCATAATATTAATATATCAAATCGTAAACGACTGTACCAGAAGGTTTGTGAACTATGTTTTTCTAGAGCATGTATATAGTATATACCTATGTATAAATTTATTGTTAGTTAGTTCGTTTTTACTGTGAGTCGTCATGTTCATGTTCTTTGTTCAGTGGCTTCTAGGCGTGCCATTTGGGCACAAATTACTTCGCCAATGTCGAACTGTGAGTCGTGAGAGTGACACTGGATATATCAAAATAAAAAAAAATACCAAAATGGCGGATTTTTGGCGCCAAAATCCAAATGTTTGACTCTCTGCGGTATAAACGACTCGATGAATTTTAGTTTCAAAAGTGTCGTTAGATTAGTATTAATTGAGAAAGTGACACCGGGTAAAAATTTTGAATCAGAACACAAAATATTTTAGGGATTTTTCATTTCCAAATTACATAGTAGCGAAGTCGGATTTTTTTAGTTTTTTAATTACACTGGCTTAATTACGCTTATTATAAGGAAACGTAATAAAATAATATTACGTAAAACACTATTACATATTACTACATATTTCGTTAAGTCGTAATCACAGTCAGATGACTGATGTAGAATTTTAAATCTTAGGTCACGGTTAGGTTATCCATATGAATACCGATATTAAATAAAAACATTAACGGATGAGAACGTATACTTTACCCCTAAAACAATAAAAAATATGATAATAAACAAATAACTTTATGAATAAAATAGTTAACTGCGTAAAAAGCGAACAAAAAGATCAAAACAAGTTGACAAAGGAACAGTATTACGCAGTCATAGCAGCAAAAGTACTTTTAATCATATATATAAAATGTATATCTTTTTGTTAGACATTTATAAAACCGTTTTTTATATCTAAGGAAAAAATTGAAGATAATATTGTGACAAATACGTATATTGTGACGCGTGGATGCGTCCGCGTTAAGGGGATTACCTCGCTCAAATTCCAAAAATATATATATAAGTTTAAAGAAGATTAGAGATGAATCCTCTCGTACGATTACCATATAAAAAATATATGATTTACTTAAGGTTATCACAAATACATGCTATTGTTTTAAATTTAAATAAACTCTCCCAAATTTGGGAAAAAAATATATTAAATAGGGCCTTTTTCAACGTAAACTGTACTTTTTCTCTGTAACGGCTAATTAGTTTGGCGTGAATTTTGTACCAAAAAATATGTAATGACGTATTTCACAATTACTATTGTTTTTTTTATTTTTTTATTCTGATATTCTTAAATAATAAATAAAAACCCGAAACTTAACCAGTACCCCACTGACGCACCCCCGCTACGGCCTGTGGCGCGTACTCGGGATGCGATACAGCAGTGTCTCGATGACTCTTGTGACGAGTGGACTACACGCGCGTTATTTTTTCCAATTAATACCTAAAACTTCTCGTTTTGAATGATTTTTGAATTAAACCATATATTAAATAATACAAATATAAATATTTCGTAAAACAAAAACAGAATTTAAGTTTGTAAGTATATGTAAAATGGTTTTTAATTTCGTTTTGTTTTTTGAACCTATCATAGAGTAAGCCAGAATATAATATGCCTAAATATGCCTAATGCCTAAATATAAGAATAACTAAGGTTTTTTTTTAATATTTTGTTCACACTTTATAGACAGTTATTGTTTATTGCTCACATAAAAATATACCAATACCTACATCGGCGTTTAAAGAAGGTAAGCCATTTGTTGAAATGTTGAAAGCTAGGTCAACCTAACTATTTCCGTTACTGAGAACCGTTTACCTACTTACCTACCTGGTCATCAGCAGACCTTCACCATATAACATTTAGTAAAATGAAAGCTATGTCAGCAGGCATAGTGCATTGTGTAGTTTAAAATAAATAATATAGATTATGATGTAGGCACTATACTCGTACAAGACTACAAAAACTAGAGGAAAGGAACAAAATGAGATTTCTCAGAGATTGAATCAAATAGGCAAAAAATGATGACAACGCGACACATCTGTGTTCTTGCTTAATCTTCACTTCGTTTCATTGTAGTATGGTCGTCGGTCGGTAGATGGCGTTAAAATAACAAATACTAGTACAGATATCAAATCCTCAAGGTCATCGGGCGAGGTAGGCGCCTTAATTTTTTAATCAGTGATAAATGGTGAAAGCATTTTTAAAATCGGTCTAGTACTTTTTGAGCCAATTCGTTACATACATACTTACATACAAATCTTTCCTCTTTATAATATTAGTATAGAAGTATAGATTTTACTTTTATAATTTTTACAATGTAACGGCGCTCAAGCTAAAATCCATCAAGCCGTGTAGGCCAAATAAATAAACATACATTCACACATTTGAACAACATAAAAAAGAAAGATGCAAACTTACCAAGAAAATGTCCATCTACCCTCAGTTTGCCTTCAAATTTTTCATTAACAACCTGATCCTCAGTGAGGCGATATGTTGAATTCCATTTTGCTGTGGCTATATGCTCGTTTGTTGTTTTTAAATATAATATGTCGTCTACTTTAAACCCTGAACCTGTAACAATTGTGTAAAGTCCGTTTATATATTATGAAAGTTAAATAAAGGTATTTTTGAATAATATTTTGGATAAAAATAGTGGTTTATCTAATCTTGCCACCATGAACGAATAAGCAACTCATGCTTGCCACATATGGATGTATTAAAAAATCAAGAGGGGATTTTGATATAATTCATAAATTTTAAAAGAATTTTAACTAAAAGCATGGCATATTTATTGGACGGAGATGTTTTTTTACCTTATGTTATATTTTGAAACAATATTAGGAATATTGTTTGGGACATTTTAAGTTGTAAGTTGGGATGTTGACACACAGCACTATGGCACAGATTACTTCATAGTTACTACGTTAACTATGGTAAGCAACGAGGCTTGTGTTATGGATACCAGATAGTTGATACACTGTACCTACATACATTGTTACTTTAAATATGCATGACTAATGACTTGAAGTACAAACATTCGTTCTCATCACGCCAATGAGTGCCCCCAGCGAGATTCAAACCCGCGAACGCTGGCACAGCAGCCAAATGTGTCGTCAAATTGTAATTTTTGTAAGACAACTGTTCAATTATTTGAAAGTCAATGGTGATGAATAATGTAAACTTGACTGACCGTAGCCGATATTAAAATTCAGCTTATATTACACAAAGATATTGAATAAAAGAACAAGCTCTCGTACCAGTATTACTATTACCTATGACCACAATGTTAGAAAGCGAGATATCAACTTCGACTTTCGTACATAAGATACAACCTCGGACGTTCTCACGGTAACAAGGTTCAATATAGTTTTTGACATTATATATTTTTTTACTAACAGGAAGTAAAAGTGGTCGTCCAAAGTAGTATGTTTATAAGGGCAAAGTTATTTTTCTTGTCTAGTTCCAAGGTTTTAAATTACAAAACTTCATGTAATGAACATGGAATATGTCGAAATCAATGGGAAATGGTAATGGGAAATCAATCAATCAAATAACCCATTAGATATTGTCCGTTCTAAGAAATTAAAAATCGGTCGGTATATACGTATTGGTAAAGTAAATAATATGTCGTGTGTACAATTTAAATAAATAATGATATACCTAGGTAGTTATGTAATTATATTATAAGACTAGAAAATGCAGTATTGTAGTAAGCAACATCTCTTTATCGGCGTCTTTGCCATAACTAAAAGAAAGTTCAACTCTTTTGTTAGTAGTTCTTAGGAGTGAGAGCCCCACAAAATCACCTATTTTCTTACCTATAACATGGACATCGACAAAAAAATTGTCATTCATATGGACTTCTTTGACTTCAGTCAGGAATTTCGAAAGGAGATTCGGTGCTGCCTGGCAGAGCACCCACAAAGGGCATAGCACCAGTAAATATAATATTATCAAATGTAGAGGCCATATCGGACACATCTTGCTTCCGTACACTGAAACAAAAAAAATCACTTATAATAATCTCACTAACAAATTACCGCTACACAAAGTTCTTGCACAAAAAAGTTATGTACGTGTTTCGTAACAGGATGTTTAAAAACTGACATGTCCGTACTTTCAATAATATACGGTCGTATATGAATCTTAGTATTTTAATAATTCAACAATCCATTTTCGTCTAGAATTCGAAATATTAATTAATATTTTTCTCCAAGAAGATAATCCACAATCACTTAACAACCATTATTACACTTTATTTTAAAGATTTACTTCTTACACTTACTTTTTAATAAAAAATATAATAATTATAATTATATTTTAGTAACAATACATTACAAATATTATAATTAATTAAAATTAAATATGTCCCTCTGGACTGAAAGCTAGTTTTAAAAAGATTTAAGATTTTTCATCCTTACGAAATCACCTATCTTAAGCGTTTATCATACATGTCCTTATTTTAAGGGAATAAGGTTGAAAATTGATAAGAAACTTTCAATTATAGTCCCATCGTGGTCGATGTCACGTAGAGATAACGTTTGATAAAAATGTATTTAGCCGCTTATATCGCAAATTAATCATATTTATTACCGAATAATAAATAATTCCTATTTAAATTCAATATTTTCATCAGATGAAATTTTGATAAGTGCTCAAATACTTTGTTTTATTTTTTTCACTGTACTTTTTTCAGGTATGCGTAAGAACAACAAGTACAAGAAAGTAATATAATATATGAAATTCAACGGATACAAAAGTATTTTTTAGGTAATAAAATTGTCAAGAAAAAATAATAAAAGCTTTTAAGCTAAATCAGAAATTCTTTGGTGCGGTGGGAATAATAAGTAGACCGTAATAGTTGTTTTGCAAAATTGTGAAATGAAATTCTGAAAAGGTAAAAAATATTCGTTAATCCGTATCTAATATCTATACACTTAGTTAAATATTAAAATTAATATTACTGGTTGGCTTCATTAAATTTTTCGTTGTATTATGTATTAACTAGTGATCCGTTCAATGTATATTTGACTGACCCTCTCACTCTCTCTTCTCACATAAGGAGGAGGACTCAATTTTGTCTATGGGTTGTTGTTACGTAATGTGAAAAAAGATTATAACTTTTTATGATCTCATATTGTATTCAGCCCTTTTTAACGTCCCTTTTATGGTCTACCGCGCTGGCCTAGTGCGGGTTAGCGGACTTCATATTTCTTTTGAAAACTTGCTAGATTTTCTCAGAAATGCAGGTTATCCCATAATAATATGCCATGGAGATCTGTGTTTCCCCTGTTTTAAAGCTTTCTCGAAGCATAACCAGCAGGGAATGAAGAAAATCTATAAGTATAGATTTTTTCGAATTGATAGAGTTGATTAAGATATTATTATATAACTATGCAACGACTTCAGTTGCACTACATTCTTGTTAAATTAATATGTGAACAACGCGAAAGGTCAGCAGTATTATTTTATTGCATGACAAAGCAGAATTTACCTTCGTCCTTTTAATATAAACACTTCAATAGAATAAATAAATTACATAATATATGTATTAAAAATGTAAGGAAATATAAAGTACATACTTGAAAGATTATCTCAATGTTAGACAAACAACAAAGTAAGTATATTTCGTCTATACTCTACAATCTATATCATAGATAAAGAAATCATAAAATTTTTGTGCCTATGTTCAACAATAACATCGTAAAATTTAGTCACTAAGTAAAATTAAGTAATTCGAAATTTAAAATACAAATACATACAGTATAATATTATTAATACAAAAAGAAAAAGATGTGAATACAAAAATATTGTAACAACGAACCACTCTAATTTTTTAAAATCTGAATTCGTATTTACTACAGATGTTTACGACGTTAAAAATGAATTACGTATTTAATTACCATAAATATTAACAATATTTAAGAACGAGGGTTAATTTATTACATTCATAACTCGACTAAGATGGGTATAAACTATAAAGCAATATAAATCACCATCTCAACTACTTATTTCAAATTAATTTACTTAAAAAATTCTTACATGATTCATGTTACTTCGAATAATATATAATATTTTTTACTATACTTTTTCTTAATATACTATTTTTTATATTTAAAAGCGTAATATTTACAATAGTTTATTCATCACTATCATTAAATTCGATGTGCGTAATAATATTGTTTTATCTATGAGTAGAGTGAAGTGCATTAAAAATAAGTATGTGATAATGGACACCAAAACAAAACATGAAGTTCAAATATGATAATAATATTTGATCTACAAAGAGCAAGGTTTACAGTAAAAAAAAACGTTTCTCGTAATAATAACTTATCGCGAAGTCTATATTTCAAAATTACATAAGACCAAAATAACTTTTAACTAAACACACGTTTTTGATTAATCAACTAAAACTGTAATCTATGTGAATCAAATCTTTAATTTTTTTTTAAATCTTATCGAAATAGTCGTTTTTATCGATCAGAGGCAGATCTATAGCTTTTGTCTGTCGAGTCACTAGTGACTAATTAGTTAACTACATTAATTGCTTCCGAGAGTATATTTTTGGAAAGAAAAATTGTAATTAAATGTTTTACTTTTACAAATTTAAATGGCAAACTTATTATTTGCTAATCTTTGTATTACTTGAACTATAAAGCAAGAGAACGTCTCCAGCTACCAGTTTTAATAATAGGTTATTTCGGCTATGATTACCTACTTCACTTTCTCTACAATTTTTTAAAGGCGTCTTCAAAGTTCTACACTCTACACTTCTTTCCTTGCTAACGCACCATTACATTGTTTACTTGCATACTTACATTACGATTTTTTGTGCTTTTAAACAAAATTATTCGAAATAAGATCATTAATTATAAATTAACATTTTGGGATTTATCCTTACGTTATGGATATCAGATAGTTGATACACTACACACAATATATAAAGTATACATATTATGATTATAAATACCCATGACAGGTGTACAAAATACAAACATACCTAACGGGACGCGAACCCGTGATCGCTGACACAACAAGTAGAGGTACTACAACTGAGCCAAACGTTTCGTTAAAATATCCTTTGTTTAAATTAAAAAAAATGCTAAGTGATGATTTTAAAATCAAAACAAACATGTTTATTTACAAAAATTTCCGCTCAGTATAAAGTTTGACTGATTACAAAGTACGACAAATTTGTCAATTAAATAAAAAAATATGTATTTTTCAATATTATAATATTATTAATTACTACGCTTCACTCTACTTCTTTATTTATTTATTTATTTGTAGGACAACTTACAAAACATACACTAATACATATAAAGTTACTAAAAATGTTAACAATTATTTTCTAAGTGCTGTTTCATTTATAAGTTGCCACGGCATGCTAAAGAACAGTTTCATCTATTTTAAAATTTATATATGTAAAAAGCAAACAAAAACCTAAAAACTCCTAATAACAAACTTTTATACATATCAGAAAAAGAGATATAAAAATAAAAGAAAAAAAAAACAACACAATTTAACCAAAGAACAACAACTAAAATTTTGCTGTAAATCCTTTAGAAGAAACATTAAATAAAAATACTAAATATACACTAATACATTTTATGAAAAAAAAAGAAAAAACCACAAACAAAAACAAAGAAACATATAGAACATGATCGACATAGTGATGCATTTAATGTCTAGATAAAGGGGAAATAAAGCTTGCAATAAGTTTATTTTTAAATTTTGAAAGGCTGTCTGAAAAAATGTCCACATCAATTTCGTTATTTTTGGTTATTTTGTTGTATTGTTTAAATAATCTATTCATAGTAGCGTTCTGACCTAAATTTGTTCTTGAACGTTGAATCGAAAATGGAACGTATTTACTGGCACGGGGAAATCTAGTGGGCGCGTTTATATATATTTTTTCCACAAGATTGGGGCTGTCCAACATACCGTTAACCAACCTATACAGAAAAATTTGATCCAATAACTGTCTCCGATCGAATAAACTGTTAAGTTTAAAATGTTGTAAACGACTTTGATATGTCGGCAACAGTTTTACTTTGTTGCACTGATAAGAAAGGTGCCATAGAAAACGCTTTTGGACCCTTTCAATAAAGAAAACATTTGCTGTGTTTAAATATTTCTACAACATCGTTCACAAATATATTAAATAAAATTGGCCCCAGAACTGATCCTTGGGGAACACCTGATAGGGTTAAAAATGGTTGAGACGAGTATCCACTAACAACTACCCTGGAACACCGATTACTTAGATACGAGCCAAACCATTCTAACAAGTTACCTGTTATACCAAAGGTTGAAAGTTTTTGAAGAAGAATAACGTGGTCCACGGTATCGAAAGCTTTGCTCACATCCGTATAAATTGTGTCAACTGGGATATTAGAATCAACTGAATCGGTCAAAAAGGTGACAAATGAAGCAAGGTTGGTTGTTGTGGATCTAGCTTTGAAGAAACCCGACTGTTGTGGCGATATCATTTGTTTTATATGCCAGGTAAGTGTAGGTCTTATTAGTCTTTCAAATACTTTACTGAATACAGGTAAAATAGAAATAGGTCTATAATTTTTTATGGACGTAATATCCCCAGATTTTGGTATTGGTACAACCCTCGACTCTTTCCAAGCAGTAGGAAAATATCCGGACTTTATTGATCTGTTGTATATTATTGAGAGTGGCAAGGAGAGTGCATCACAACATTCCGTTGCAAAGACACATGGTATACCATCAGATCCAGCTCCTTTACTTCGATCCAAGTGTTTCAAACCAAGTAATACGTCTTGTTGTGAAAAGGATAAACCTGTCAGACAATTTGCAAGTGAAGATTCCGGGAGTGTAACGTCGCCAGAAAATGTTGAAGTAGAAGAAGGTGTCCTGTAAACGGATGCGAAAAATGACGCAAAGAGATCGCAAACGTCAGAGCCGTTAGAAGCTCGTCTATGATCTAGATACAATGTTGATGGGTACGTACTTTTATTCTGACGCTTATTTTTTAAGTAAGTCCAAAATATCTTTGGATTTTTGGATAAAGAGTCCTCCATGCTATTAATGTAGTTCCTGTAACATGTTTCGATTAATAACGAACATCGTTTTTTTAGTAATAAGAAAGACAGTTCATCCAAAGGGTTTTTATATTTGCGATATCTTTTACGTATCCTATATTTCTCCTTTAGTAAATTTATAAGTTCTTTAGTGTACCAACAGGGATATTTTCGATATTTTTGATGTGTGGTTTTACTTAGTGGCACGTGCTTCCTGATTACCTCTTTAATTATCTTATACAACATGTCCACCATATCATCAACATTCGTCAGGGTTGAGAATTCATCAACCCAAGGAATAGAGTTAAGTTCGTCCACAATCTTGCCGAAATCCGCCTTGTGAAAATTAAACTTGTCACTGGGAATCACGGGAGGAAGACCAGGCGCATCGTTAAATGACAAAACAAATTCCAAAGGTGGGTGGTATGGGTAAGAATTAGGTCTAGAATCTTTCCTTGGTTATTGAGGACTGTGTTTTGTTGTTTTAAATTGTTAAGAGCTATAAAGTCGAGTAATTTGTTACAGAGTGGGTTATGCATAGAATCCGGCAAGGTTACAATGTTTTTATTGCTAGGCCATGTTATTGAACTTAGATTAAAATCCCCTAATATTAGTGTGTTATAGTGAGATTCTAAGATACGATTAGTATTGTCAATAAAATGTTCGAGAATGTGCATTTGGATCGGAGGGGGTAGGTAGACCGCACAAATGTATAACTTATCTGGGGATGTGCGGCTGCTACACATATCTAGTTCCACCCAAAGGTCCTCGCAACCGCTCTCAAACTGAGTTAGTCTACGTGACTTAAAGCGTTTAGATATGGCAATTAAGACACCACCACCCGACTTATTTTTATGATATTCACTAGTCTCTCGATCACGTCTATATGTCTCATAACGATCATTAAACAATTCTGAATTAAATATAGTATGGTTTAGCCATGTTTCACACAGTACAATAACATCATAATCACAGCACAATACATTTTTATATAAATCTAAAGTCTTAGTACGCAAGCCTCTAACGTTTTGAAAATAGACATTTAAAGAAGAGAATTTTAACAAAAGTGTAACATGAACTAAAGATTAATTTACAATAACAATAAGAATCAAATTAATTAATAGACAATTTTTCTAAGGTTGCAGCATTACGAACAAAGATGTATTCAGATGTGTCAGTTTTGCGCATATATATACGACCGCTGCGCACCCAAACATGCTTGTAGTTTAGTTCCCTGGCTTTAAGTCGCGCCGCAGCGTGTAGTGACTTGTTCTCGGGTGATAAGTTCTCTGCGACATATATTGCTGACTTCTTATCCTCGCTGAGACCCAGGTGACTCGAGTTCAGTTTATCGTTAGGATGTTGCCTGTTATACTTTATAGTAGCCGCCAAGAGCGTATCGCGTAGACGGGGACTACTCAGTGTAACCAGAATGGCACGAGGTCGCAGGCTTTTAGGATCTTTTTTAGCAATTCTACTACAGTAAGATACGTCTGTGTCGTTTATGGGGCATGCAACCACTTTACCCAATTGCTTTATTACTGTAATTATGTTTTCCGTCTTATTTTCGGGTACGCATTGAATTTCCAGATTAGATGAACGCATTAGTTGGTCTAACTGGGTACAGCGAGCAGAGACCGTCATGAGATCATTTTTAAGAGATTCGTTTTCTTTCTTAATACGATCGATATCACCCTTGTATACCTTTATTTCAGCATTTAGTTTTTCGAAGTGACTGTTCATAAAAGAAATCGACTCGTTAAAATTTCTAATATCGTCCTTCATTTCACGCAACTGGACATTAATATCACTCTTAAAATCAGAAATACAGTTTCGTAGTTCATCCTTTATAATACTACGAAGATCCAAATGCGATAAACAAGAGGGTATGCAGCATACATTCTCGTTCCCATCGTCGCGAACCTCAGCAGTGCCGCGCTTAGCTACGTTAACATTAGAGCGGGAGTTAGGCGACAACAATGGCCGGACTGGCGTGTTTGAATTATCGCTCTTAGGAGCTTTACAACGACAGGCAGGACATAACCATTTTGATTTGGTTTCAGTAGTGAGGTTCTTAAATTCTTTATTGGATATACTGATGCACAGAGCGTGAAAGGATAATAAACACGACGTGCATTTCAAATATAAATTGTCTTTAATAGTCGACTGACACCCAGAACAGTGCATTTTTTTGTTGTCTGTATCAGCGTCGTATGTTTTATAAACAAATATTATTATAAGAGATTTAGTTCAACTAAGTTGCGGTGACTCACTTGCAGAAATGTGCAGGACGAAACGAAGAGTACTGGTGCGACAAGGATGAATTATTTCTTCCACAGAGCCCGTCTCGTTTACTCGCGACGAGGAGGAGCCTACCTCAGCATTCACTTGCAGCGCGAGGCAACGCGAGCGTTAAATTATTTATTTATTGGACTTGCTGCACGACACGCAAATGTAGCACTTAAAATTATATGTTCTAAGGTTAATTAAGCACGAAAACTTATAAGTATAATTTGGACAAATTTGAAACACGTCCGCTTCCGAGTGAAGTAAGAATCGTTCTAACTTATCATGAAGTTTTATGGACAATAATATCAAGAAAAGTGTCTTAATTGAAGATGATATAAATTTAATTGCATTTGATTGCTATAATTTCCACTCGCTTTTCCTGTTGACCTACATTTTACTTCAGCAGTTATTAATATAATTGTCTACAGGTGCCTGATTATTTTATATATAGGTATCTTCTACCTTTTATTCACTAGCTTTCCTTTGGTAGGAAGTATTAAAATATATGATTTGCGAACAAATTCATCCTTAGTTTAATTACATTTATCGTAAATTAACCCACTCTACTTTTTTGCATTATACGTATATTGAAGATTTATTCGTTATAATAAATTATTAGTTTGTAGTAGAGATAACGAAGTATTAAAGGCTTTGCGTTTATTTTAAACGTGTTTTAGCAAGTTATCTCTATCACGTGTTTCAAATTGCAAGTGTAACAAAATAGTAATTAGTTAGGTACATTGTAAGTGACAAATAAAGTAAATTTTAAAATTTATATAAGAATTATTTGTTTATCAATTCAATTTCATTTAAAATTAGTCTGCAAAATAAGTGACGAAAAAAATTGCAAAATAACGTCTTCTAAATTTTTGGAGACAAACGTCTGTAGCTTTGCCAGGCATGTTAAAAAATAAGTTGCTGTAAGCATCGGCTTCTACCCGACTGCGGCGAAGCAAAAAGATTTTCTCACTTGTTTATATGAATCAAAAAGTAACGGTATAACAAAATGTATATTGATTAGCTAATAGGATTTATCGGATAGTCGCCCACTCAACGCATTGACTTCCCCAGATTTGGGTAGCAAGTTTAGCTAGCAACTCACTGTCGCTTCGCTAGGGTTCGTCCCAATATAAAGTTTGTAGAACAAAAAATGAAGCACTTTCATGCAAACTTACAATTTTTGTTCCCAACGACATTTTACATGCTTTATACTATAAAAGCCAATGTTAAGCAAGAGAGACTGAAAAGATACTGTTTGTATATCTGGAGGTATACATGCAAATTGAATATTGTGTACCTACACCATTATAAACTAAGGTTCTATATTAGATATATACTTCGATGTTATATATCGCAATAAAAGATTAATGATGACTTTATTGTTGGTCGCAATGAATTCCTAAACAATGGGTGCTTGTATACTGAGGGCCTCGACTGTTATTGTTAGACATGGTACCTATTCACTATTAAACCATTTGACTTAACCATCCAATTCCATAACATGAAGTTTAAATATTGGCAATGATCATGTTTCCAAAGTTACAGACAATATATACTATGTATATAGATATCACAAAACGTCTTTAAAATATAATGTACTAGCTACGCCCCGCGGCTTCACCTACGTTGTTGCCGTTCCCGTGGGATTACAGGGATAAAAAGTAGCCTATGTCCTTTCTGAAGGTCTTCTCTATCTGTGTACCAAATTTCATCGAATTCGGTTCAGCGGTTTAGGCGTCAAAGCGTAACAGACAGACAGACAGACAGAGTTACTTTCGCATTTATAATATTAGTTAGGATAGTTAGGATATATGTAATACGTTTATTACAAGTTTAATGATAAAAATGATTTCAATACCATATTACAATTTACAAGTATGTCGCTTCTTACTTTAATGGTTTGAAAACTTATTCAAATTCACCAAGACAATTTCGTTTACCTATACTAGAAAGATGTTTGCTTTGAAAGCTAAGGTGACGAACATTATTTTTCATTGGACTTATAATAATAATGAATTAATTAGTTAGTAATATTAATTAATTAATAAGTCAATGATATTTAAATTTAACTTTTTATATTATTTTGGTCTCATTGGTCGTTGCTAACCAGATAGCCTTGAAAAATCGAATGTGGGTAATATCGAAGGAAAAAGACCCTGTGGCCGATCACCTTGCCTTGCCGACAACTGTTACTTTATCAAACCCACTTATCCCGTAGTAACTAATGTGCTAAGAAATAACGCATTAATCATTATGGAAGGAAATAACGACCAATACAGTTATAAAGCATAACTTTAGAGCTTGTAGACAAATCTAGGCCAAAACATTATCCCAAAAATAATTTGCTTTATTACTTGAAACAAATTGGACATTGTTCTTTAATACCTAACGGCTTAAGAAAACCTTCATTGACTGTAATTTCATATACAGTACAAGTATCATAAGATATTTTGTATTTAAATTACTATTAATTGTATATGTCGTAGGATTATTTGATAAACCGAGTTTTTGCAAAAACTCTAGGGATATCGCGAAAATACGGATAATTAGACATTGTCTATGATATTTCTCAATGTTAGTGAAACAGGGATAGGGTTTTTGCAAAAAAAAAGTGTCTTTAGTAAGTAGAAGGTAAACTATGGGCAAAACATACATAAGATGGATGAAGATGAAGAGATGGAAGATGAAGAGGATTAAGGAATAAAAATCTTTTAAGCTTCATTGTTGAGATGATTCATGGGCGCCGCGAGTGGATGCAAGAGAGTGCACTTGCATTACCATGCAAGAAAAAATTATGAAGAAAACTATAGAAAATATTATAGAAATACAATTATACGTGCAATATCTTTGTTTTACTTTAGGTATTTTCAAAGAGACGATAATTATAAGACATAATAAAAATCATAAAATTAATTATTTTATCATTAGTTGGTTTTATGCATATAGTAGATGTTTTTATCTATTCCGTGGTTTTATGTGATAACGATAAAGCAAATGTACCTCTGGAAATAATTCTGCCGCCGATCGTTTAAACCCTCCCCTTTTTTTAAGTAGGTTAAAAGAGTTACCTGCTCGATAGACAGTGTAAAATAAAAAAAAAATATCCTTAATGGAACACGAAAGAACATTAACAGCTCAAAATAACAAAAGACTAATAATTACTTCGACATAACATTAATTAGATCTTGACCTTGAACGTTGGATTTTAGTTGATAACACTTAATGTAATAGAGCTACTGTTTCTACTACCTACTACATAAAAAATGTTAGAGCGATCACCGACGACGTTTGAAATCACTACATATTACAAAAGGAAGTCCTCCGCCGCGTCTATCTGTCTGTTCGACAGATAAACTCAAACTACTGATACACATTTAACTACCGATTTTTATGCTGTTTTCACCAGTGGATACCGGGTATAAATTTTGAATCAGAACACAACACATTTTTAGGGTTTTTTAATTTCCAAATTAAACAGAAACGCTGTCGTGTTTTTCAGTTTTATAATAATTACACTGACATGTTAATTATTGAAATATTTGTTATTCTGAATCTATTTCCGGCACAAACTTGAATATGATATTATAGACTTGAATAGATAGTAACTTTAAAAATTTTATAACCCTGGACCAAAAAAATTTTGTGACAATTACAGAATATGCATTTACGACTTTGCAAGTGGAGCCACATGCAAAAGCTTATTTCATGAATTTAACAGTTTTCTAAGAAAGGTCTAGTATTCTTTTTAATGAAGAGATTAATAGGAAGATATTTTGTAATCTTAACCTTACAACGTTGTCTATGCGAAAAAACTATAACTTCTTTTTATACATTAAATTACAAATTTATTTAAGGAATTGTTTACATCGTTAATAATAAGTTCTATTTAGAGTTAGTTAGAGGCAAAATTATTATTAGCCGATTAATACTTTATACTGTAACTGTATAATTATTGCAAGTGGGGAAATACGAATAGGGACATACCTACGTTTTATGTTTATAATAATAACTGCATACTCATTATACATAGTTTAGAATAACAAGTTATAATAATGGAAATGATGACTAAATAAATTTAATCAAAACGCGAACGTTTCTATGTGCAAAATTGTAAAAAAACATATAAAGGTTTGAAAAATTTCCTATGCATAGTTTTTTTATCTAAATCTGGGGACACGGTGATGCCCCCGCCATGCCAAGACGAGCCAAGCGAAACGCAAGGGCACTAAGTATCTACCTTTTCTCGAAGCGAATTGTCGTTTTTTTAACCTTTATAACTTGCGTATTGTATATTCCAGATTAACAAAATTCTTGGGGTATATTCTCAATAGCGGATTTATTAAACATATTTAGTACATATAAAGTTTAATTGCATAGTTCCCATACTTTAGATTTTATTGCTAAAAACCCTGATTTCGTCACTGACTCACTGATGATCATCAACATTCTTAGGGTATTTCCAAACCCACATATTTTGATTAAGATGTAGGGTTTGTGAAGTTAGGGCGTGTAGAGTTAGAAGCTTGACTCTACATGAGATCTGATAACTTTTTGACAGTGCGAGTCATATGATCTCGTCTTGGCAACATTTTACATGAAAATGTTTTTGGTAGGTACCATGTATACATTGCATTTGTATAACCAAATGTCAATTTGTTGGAGAGCGTCTATATGTCACTTCTTTTACTTAATTATTGACATTATAGCGCCTTGATAAGAGACATGAGTGGGTATTACTGGTTATACAGTGTGGTTTCTGTTTCAGTACGGTTAGCCCCATACACCTGCTTTGGATGAAGGTTGACCAGCTATCAGTACGTCAATTTAGTTGGTTGGTTGGTTAGTCGTCAAGGCCAAGGGTAAGTGATCTTGCCGGACTTTATTGAGACTAAGAAGGTTCCCATGCATTTTAAATGAGTATAAACAAGTATTGCTTATTTATGCGATCTTGTGAATGTAAAAACAAAACCTAAAGGTGAACATGTTGAATTCGTGAATGTATTTTCTAACAATAATAAATAAAAAGAAGTAATAAAATCTCGAGTTTCGAAAAAAGCGACAGAAATTGAATAAAAATGCAATCGGTCATCATTAAGTCATTTTACAGATGAAATCTAATTAGATATTAATGATACCTAAAGTGCCATATGAATATAATATACACTACATAATATTATGCATGATTTTGACGCGGGCTGTATAATTCAGTACCTAGGTAGGTAATTACAAAATATGTATGTACCTATAGCTTTGATTTATAAGTGTAGTTTTTTTGCACAGTTCACGCACAAAGTTACGGTCAATAACTTATAAATATTTTTAACACTTTTGTAAGAAATTTAAAAATTTTAAATGTAGGTATAAAGTAACGGATCTCCGTTCTCGTTTCATTGAGATGCTTTCAAAGTAAAACACAGTATACGCAATCATGTGTGAATGCACGTTCGCAACACTCGATATATTTTAGCCCTTATCGAGGACGGTAATAAAGACACATTCTTGCATCAAATAAGCCTTGAGAACCAGTTTGGTAGGATATATTTGGTATACTAAAAAAAATATTTTGCAATCTAGGCATATAACATATTCCAAGTAGTCTTTGATACCTAATCTATAAAACCTAAGCTAAAAACTTAAATAAGACCTAACCTATTTATTTATTTTTATAGGTCTACTGTTTTATGCATATAATTGAACAATAAACAAGCACGATATAATACACGCAACTTAATTATCACTTGGCAATGTTAATACCTAACAACTTTAAATAACTCCAATACGTATGTAACGTGTTATTTATTTGCATTTTTATTAACTATTTTTACATAACTAAACGTACCTACTATACGGTAAAGCTAAAGACTTAAGTCTTAAGTCTATATTATCAAAAAAGTACTTGAGCTTTATAAAAAGTGTAACTTATAAAATGAAGGAGGTATGCTTAGTAAAAAATATATTTCATCAAATACAAATCAAAGCCAATTAAACAATAACTACACAACAAAACTACTTGCTAGATCACACATGTAATACAAAACATCGTGTCACGTGCTACTCACCTAATCAAATGATGTAACACAATAAGATACTATATAGATATATAAAAGAGAAAGTAACACTAAAACTTAGATTCTTATACACGAGACGGCCACCGCGGGCTAGCGGGGTTTATTCACTGACGTATCACGTATCTATTTGCCCGTCGCCGAACGCATTCGCACGACCAATCGGACGTATAAGGCTCATTATAAACGAACATACTGTTTATACAGTAATGCAAGCATTTGCTTGTTTATATGTATTATTCAATTTAAATAAAAATACTATCAAAGGTTGCCTACGCACCTAGCGTTCACCTTTTGTTATGTTTTTATCATTATTCATTAGCATTAGCCCGAAGTAAAAAAACTTACTGGGGCCATGTCAGGTGAGCCACATCTCAGGTGAGCCATTTGGATTGTTCCAGGCACTCCAATTTCTTATAGAAAAGTGGACAATCACTGATTGTATAGTGGACCGCGTTAAACGAGCAACTAGGTAGTTACTTGTTTAATGTTTACGTGGCAGGCTTGCCCTGCACACAGGGCAGCTTTTGTTGGTTTTAAATAACCATATATATATAATTTACATAAACACCTGTATGTATGCAGGTACTATAAGTGAATGCATTCCCCAACATTAAATTTAGTTAGGGGTTGGTTTTACTACATTGCAAGCGATTAGCATCATAACAATGCAACAACAGGTCTTTGCTAAAGGAGACTAACGGGACTCATGATAACAATCTATGCTATTTGTCCAATGACGATCGGCGAAGAACCATGAGGGAATTCCTTATTGTAAAAAATAAATAACAAAAAAATTGCTCTCATTTTAAATTTAACATTTTATAAAACGTCACAAAGTAACAAATATTTTGTAAACAGCTACACATTAAAGTTATACTTGTAAAATTATGAGTGTGTTTTGAACAAGCAAAACATATTAATAATAGTCAAAATGGTCATTATTTTCTGCATTTAATGTGAAGATAGCCTTATTTATTTCCCCCACTTAAGAACCAAGGCCACATTCTGAGAAGCTGGGATTGTATGGGTAGATATTTAGTTATCATTAAATCTTAACAATTACAGGTAAGCTTAAATACATATAACATTGACTGTTATAATTATTTTAAGAATATATAAATTTGTATATTTTTAATTTCATTGTTTTAAGCAATGATGAGGTCTTAGGATGAGGTACAATCGTTTAGAAAAAACGAGACTAAATTTTAGAGTAGGAAGCTTTTGTACAAAGAGAAACTAAGTTGTATTTTTAGTTTTGATGCACATGCAGATAGACAATAGAAGGTACTATTATATTATTGCAGCAGCCAGTCTGGACATAGCGAAGGTCTTTGATCGGGTGTGGCACAAAGCGCTTCTTTCGAAGCTACCTTCCTATGGGTTCCCCGAGAAATTATGCAACTGGATCACCAGCTTTTTGGCAGATCAGAGCATCAAGGTCGTTGTTGACGGTGCTTGCTCTGATCCTAAATACGTCAATGCGGGTGTTCCACAAGGCTGCGTACTGTCTCCTACTCTGTTCCTTCTGCATATCAATGAAATCAGCAACATTCATTGCTATGCAGACGTCAGCACAGTGGACGCCCTGTACACTGGCCGCGCTAATATTTTTCAGGAATACGTCGACGAGTGTCGGAACAAACTTGTGTCTGAAATCGAATCATCATTCACCAAAGTCTCGGATTGGGGTCGACTAAACTTAGTCCAATTCAACCCCAAAAAGACACAAGTTTGCGCGTTAACCGCTAAAAAGTCGCCATTTGTCGTCACTCCTCTATTTGAGGACACTCCCCTGTTTGCCACAGCCAGTATCGGAATACTTGGCGTCGACATTTCGAGCAACGTCCAGTTCCGTGGTCAATTGGAAGGTAAGGCCAAATTGGCCTCAAAGAAGCTTGGTGTGCTCAGTAAGGCGAGACAGTACTTCACGTCGGGTCAGCGTCTTAATCTCTATAAGGCGCAAATTCGACCCCACATGGAGTACTGTTCTCATCTCTGGGCGAGAGCTCCCCAATACCAGCTACTTCCATTTGACCGCATTGAACGTAGGGCGGCTCGAGTTGTCGACGATCAAGCTCTCTCCGATCGGCTTGATCCTTTAGCTTTGCGTAGAGATGTTGGATCACTCTGCATCTTCTTCCGCATTTATCACGGGAAGTGTTTGTTTGGACTGATCCCGGCCGCAGAATTTCACCATCGGACATCGCGTCAAAACCGCAACTTCTATCCACACCACCTCGATGTCCAGCGTTCCACAACAGTGCGATTTTTAAGACATTTTCTGCCACGCACAACCACTCTGTGGAACCAGCTGTCGCCGGCGGTCTTTCCAAACCGTTACGACCTGGCCACCTTCAAGAAGAGAGCGTATTCCTTCCTGAAAGGCCGGCGACGCATTTGCAAGCAATGTGGTGTTGCAGATGTCCATGGGCGGTGGTGATAACTTTCCATCAGGTGAGCCGAAACGGGCAGGACCCGTTTGCCCCACACACAAAAACAACAAACAAAAAAAAAACACTCAAACGAAACACTTAAAACAATCAAATTAAAAAATATCGACCCTGGCTGACATGTCCCAAGCAAGTGTATGGCAGCTTGGGCTGGGGATATTAAGAAAACCTTGTAACATTTATTTAATGACATCAATATTTTATTTTATAATTTTTTTAACCCTGCACTGATATGGATAAGAAATATGATTAAGATCGAATTATTGTGAATGCATGAATAAATAAATAAAATTAAAATTCGGTTGAGTACCTAATTGCTATTTTAACTTATTTAATTTACATAATAATAAAGCTAATTGCAACTACCATGCCATGCAACTAAAGCTATTTTTCTATTACACTTATGACTCAAATAAAAATATTAATATATTAATAATATATTGTATAATTTAATATATTCAAAATAAATGTTATTATATAAAATATATAAAAGAAATTTTTCAACAATGTAAATTCTAAAAACCTATGTCAAAAATAATTATTTATATAACTAATTATAAAAATTTAGTTAGCTTCTGCACTTTAAAAGTTTCTATTATGTAAAACAGTGTCTAATTTTAATGACAGATTATATCACTCTAGTTTTTGTAAATTTAATAAATACAACTATATAAATAACTTTAATATCAAATTATATTGTTATATATATAATAAAATTGTCTTTATTGTAATATTTTATAATTTTTTAAAATAATTTATATTTTAAACACTTACCTCAATATACAACTTAGTGACTGTTGCTTAAAAATATTAACTTTTTTCTTATAAATTACTGTAGCTTTAACATAAGTTTTCTACCACTTGTACACAATATCAAAATAAATTTTTAATTAATAAATATTATAAGATTACGAAGCGCAAATAACTTTCTTACCACAGAACAATAATACCCTACGGTACGGCTTTCTTACCACGGGGAGTCAAGTCTCTATCCCATCAGTGGTATATGTGTTCTGTGATATTAAATAACATTTGTCAATTGTCAGTTGTCTGCTGTTGTCAAAGTTGTAATATGGTTTTAATGTTGCCACTGATAAGTAAAAAGATTCATATTTTATAGTAATTTGGTTAATATTATTAATAATATTATATAATATTATTTATTTGTAACGTGAACTATCAACTAGTCCTTATATTGATATTTTGTTTTTTAAATGTTATGCCTGAAAATTTATTTATATTTTATTTAAAGATTTCCTAAATATTAGAAATCGCTGGTTTAAGCTACTAGTTGATCTAGTTAGTAGCCAACTAATAACTTCCGTATCTTTTCAATCACGGTCGAGTAAAATATAGAGTATATAGCAACAAGCTTAATTTCAGTAGTAAGATATTGGTAGTACCATACGATTTGTGTTCAGTGTTACAAGCCTTAAAGATTCGCGTCATTACAGCGCTGTTTGGCGTTGCTATCGACTGGAGCTGCGTGGTGCGCACTGAATGAGTAATGTATTATGCTTGCTTTCCATTTACTTAACACAGAGGGACTCTGCGTTACATTGTGAAACACTGCCAAACACTGTGTAAAAGTTTAAATGAAACAGCTAGTTGTCTCGAAATAACACTAGAGCGCATCAATATCGCAAAATTATGGGCGTTGTGTACCTAAATGCAAGTTCCTTGACAAAGTCTTGGCTCAATAATTTATAAACATAACCTTCCAATAAGTTAAAGAACTTTGACAATTTGCGGGCAAATAAATAATTGTTTTGTAATAATACTACTTTTGTTTAATATTAATTATTTGAACCAACTATAATTTAAAAGTAAGTAACGTTAATAATTACCTTTTTTTTTAATTCATCAATTAATGTTATGAAAATGAAGAAAGTTGGCTATTCAGTTGTAATTAAATATAATGTTTAAAAAACCAACTCAAAAATTGAAAATAATTTTTGGCTATAAAAATAAAACAATCACTGTAATTCACTTATATTTTTATTATAATTTGTACGTATTTCAATAAAATTATAGTCGAAACAAAAGTAAAAAATATTTCAATAATACTAGGATGCTTATAATTAATAATATAAAATATCATCAGTCAGTAGTTCTTACGGTACTATAAAATCTTTGACATTACACCACTTTTTCGAGTGTCAAACAGTGTACGGCTGTGTTCAACAGTGTCGTTGATGGAAAGCGCTTTATCGAGCACTGCGTTACACTGCGTCACTTTTTGTATTAATTGGAAAGCACACTATATATGTAGCATTTAGCAATATACTCTATGAGTAATGTGATGAGGCTTTAGTACGCTTGCATTATATGGGATAAAAAGAGACATTACTATTCAATCTTAATTGAACAGCACCCTGGTCTATCGTCACGCCACGGCCGTAAATGGAAACTATTGTCACGATAAGTCGATGAACTCTCCACTACTCTTGACCTTCATTCTAGACCATGTGTTCATTACATTTTGAGATTACGTGGTTATGGAAAGCTAAAAATGGCATTTTTTAATTGAGCTTTTCTTAAGCTTTTTAATAAAAAGTTTTTATACAGGTTAGTTACATAACAAAATTGAAATAACATAGTTGCGATACTCAAACCTAATGATGTTCACAACTTATTTTTTATGATTATTAAAAAAACATTTAAATCATTTACGAGAGCCAATACTAACACTCCCAAATCACTAACATTATATACTTGTTTGTTGTTGTACTTGTCATATTCATACAAAGGCTGTGAATAATGTTGAGGCACCCTAATAATAATAGGAACTCTCAACAAGCTCCATTTTATGATATAAGTAAAAAAATGACTATCCATACAATTACCTGAAACTTTCTAAATATATAAGGCAATATACAATAATAATAATTATAAAAGTCTGCTAATACAATGTTAAAAATGTGATAACAGATAGTTACTAAATGTATAAAAATTGTTTATATATAAAGAGAAATAATTTATTTACGATTGAAAATACATTAAAGGGCAAGTGATCAAGTTGTATTATTATTTCTTTGCAGGATGTATCTGCAAAGTCTAATTGAATATATACTCTACGGATACAGAAGTTAACTCTTAGATTCATGGACGTATTACCTATACGTCTATGCTTAGATTAATTAGAAAAAAAAAAAACAATAATTGCTAGTATGAAAAAGAGAATAGAGTACTAATGCCTCATCACTTAACTTTATTTCGTATTTCATAACTACCATTTAAATTTAATTGTCACTTAAACGGCGCGCGGCGTGCGCAGTGCGCACTGCGTAGCTCCAGTCGATAGCAACGCCAAGCAGCGGCGTTGACGCGAATCTTAGAAGCTTGTTATACAAATCTCTTACTATTGAAATTGAGCTTGTTTCTACTCGACCGTGTCGGTTTTGTTGTTTGTTGTTGTTTTTAAAATTTATCCCCAATAGGGAAAGGCAAAGGACTTTAATCCATGTATCGGTTTTGAGTTTTTGACATTAAATTTGACAAATAGTCAATAGAATATAGATTATACTTTATAGATGTCATTTGTCAAATGCAAAATCAATTGATAAATAAGTGGACCGGAATTTCGTGTCGTCTTTCGGAAATCGGAGTGGAATAGCGAAAATTAACACATTGGACACCTAATATACAAGTTATACATATAACGTGGAGTTTTTTAAAATACTCTTTCTTGATTTATGTAGTTTATTTTTACTTTGTAATTTGTATACTCACAATCAGCCATATTGATTGTGTGTTCGTGTGTTGTGAAATTTGGAAACATACATTAAAAACAATGTCTGATGAAGACAGAATAATTTTGAAACAACAAGATTCAACTGAAATGGATAATCGGGCATTACAATCTGCCGAGGAGGATAATGCCAAATCTTGTTGGGTATGCTTTGCCACGGAAGCGGATGATAAACTAGCTGCCTGGGTTCAACCTTGCAAATGTATTGGTACAACGAAATGGGTAAATATGCTGCCATTTTTTCATGTATTTTTTGCACATTTGAAGGTATGCTAGAACAAGAAATGCTCATTATAAATGTTTGTACATTAACAACCCATCAAATAAATAGATGTTTTTATTAATTGAATTGTTATGTTATACAAACACTGAAAACACCTTTATTTCTTACTATTTTTTCCTAGAAAAGACTGTTTGTTTTGATTATTTATTTGTATACAGCTTTTTGTCATGGATATAATTTTAAAAATTATACAAATAATTTGTTCTCCTTTAATGCAAAAATAGTGGCCCCTTAAAAAGTTCATGTTAACGGAGTTAGCTGATTTGCGAATTAAGGTATCGATATAACATTCATGATGACAAAAAAAGATATGATAACAAAATATTTATAAAGAAGTGGTAAATGACAAAAATAATGTCCAATTGTTAAGATATATTAAAAATAACAAAGTTTTACGTACCATTAAAACTCATATTATGTCCGGAGCCTTATTCGAGGCCTAATAAACAATATTGAGATGACATCCTCCGTTTCCGGCCGCTTTTAGTCGTTGTAGTTCCCTTTAATTTACGAAAATATGACAACTTCCGGCCGCCATGTTCACCAGGTGATTGGAATCGGCCATTGGAGTTCTCTTCATTGTGGTCTCAATTTGCTACTTATAAGTAACTTAAATAACACCAGGCAGAATTTACTGTTAGGCCTCGAATAAGGCTCCGGACATAATATGAGTTTTAATGGTAGGTAAAACTCTGTTATTATGTCCCTCGCCGTTATTCGAGGCCTAATAAACAATATTGAGACATTGTTTGTTATCGCCTGGTGAACAAGACGCCAATGTGAATAAAATATAAATATCTATTAATATAATTACATTTATTTTATACATCAATTTTATTTAAATCCTTTCTTTTGTTTTAATTATTATTTATTTTTCTTTATTATTATTGTTCGTTTTTTTTTTTTTTTTTTTTTTTTTTTTTGTTTTTTTTTTTTTTTTTTTTTTTTTAAATATCATTTCAATTAAATCAATAAATCACTTTTAACAGCGTAGTAGATTACTATCTTACAGGTTTAAACAACGCTCTTAGGGAGACGCTATCTGAAATTACATTAGGCAATGGTCTAATTTCTTTTTTGTAGAACTTAGAGAAAGTTTCTATCGACTTCCAATTACCTCTAGACAGGATTTTGTCTAACGGTTCTCTATCTATCCAACCTCTGGACGCTACAGCTGATCTCACGCTTCCTGGCGTTGCATCAACCCCCGCATCAGACAAGACAGATTTTACCCAACCTGCGATTACAGTACGAGAAGCAGCTTTAGCGGGTCCACGGACTGTTACAAAGAGGCTACATAGTTTTCCTTCTTTACGTCTATCATTTCCGAATTGTATTAACTTTCTTACCCATAGTACAGGATCTATATTAGGGTTGTCTTTATTCGAGTACAATTTCCAACCTGATTGAGTATATGACACAGAATCAGTTTTAGAGCCGAACATAGGCCAAAATGTTAAACAGTTAGCTTCAGTGTCGTCTATAAAGTTTGAGTCCGATATACTAAGTAGTGTTAGATCATGCACTCTACGCCCAGAACAAAGTAAAAGTAGAGTAGCACAACGTCGTGATATTTCCCACATGTTTAGGATAGGCGGGTTTCTACTTGACAACCAAGATATGACAACATTTGTATCCCAAATATTGGTTTCGACACGATTCTTAGCGTAACTCGCCGCGATAGCTTTTAATACTTGTTTCACTAATGTATTAGAGCTTAGATGGCAACTATTTTCAGTAGTACACAAGTTAGCGACAACAGATTTATGAACCAGTATAGTTTTATAAGATAACTTATGTTTTAGATGAAGATCTGCCAAGTATTGTGCTAATTCAGCGCCTACTGGATTAATAGGGCTTATATCTGAGGATTGACACCATTTTACCCATCTCTCCCAAGCAGGTTTGTATGTATTAAGAGTGGGTTTTCGCCATCCTGCCATCAATAAAGCCTTCTGTTGAGTAGACCAAGATTCTACTGCCTCAGACCACCCCCACATTTCCAAACTTCGAGTGTCAGATCTTCTACTTTTGGCGGGGGACGGCCCGTCGATAGATCTATCAAGTTGGACTCTAGTTGGTGGATTTTGAATGGAGGTACTACAGCTCGAGCTTTTAAATCCGCTCTCCAAAACGCCTGCGGCCACTTCGGTGCTACTATTAGATATGTGCCGACCGCTCGATTGAGATGCATAAGAACTCTTGGCATTAAGTTCGGAGGCGGAAATATCCACGCTAGTCTGAACTTCCATTCCCAAGCGAATGCGTTGTGTCTCCACGCGGCTCGATCCGTTTGATCCAGACTGACATACATTGGAACAACATGAGCACGACTGGACGCAAATAAATCCACGTCCGGGACACCCCATTTTTGGAATATTACCTGCGTCGCCGTAGGAAGAAGGTGCCACTCTGGAATTATTGACTTCCGGGATAGGCGATCGGCAACACCGTTGAGCTTTCCGGGAATGTGATGTGCAACTAGATGAATGTCGAATCGATTTAAAATTTTGAAAATTTTGTAAGTCAGACCCATTAGTGGTACCGATCGACTTCCTCCTTCTTTCCGTAGATACGCCACGACCGACTTGTTGTCGCACTGAAGTAGCAATGATGAATGGCGTAGAAGAGGACCGAATTGGTGAAGGCACTTCAATATGCTCAACATTTCTTTTTGATTCGAGTGAATTTTGGATTCGTCTCTCGACCATTCGCCCCGTATCTGTACCCCGTTTAATTCTGCTCCCCATCCGGACTCGGCAGCGTCTGTCGTTAAGAAGTGGGTTAAAAGTGGAAGGTGAAGTAGAGACGACCTGTCGCAGTTCTGACTCCACCACGTGAGTTCTTTTATTGCCTGTAATGGAAGCGGGGCTTTTTCCTTCACATTGTTTTGAAGCAGAAAGATGCAATGTTTTAGGAGACAACGGAAGTTTAGTCGCCCCTGTGGGACGGCCAGACGGGCAAAATTCATGGTCCCTACCAGACTTTGAACTTTCCGAAGCGTCGCTTGTTTTCGTGTGAGAAACCTTGCTATAGTAGCCTGTAGACCTAGAATTTTCTTTTGTGGCAGGCTTTTCTTGTTGTTCCAGGTATCCCATACCAGACCCAAATACTCCAACGACTTCTGTGGGAATAGGATTGACTTGGATGTGTTGACGATCCATCCTAACTCTTTTAAAGTTTTGAGAACAACCTGGGTCTGCTCTACCAACGTTGACCTGTTCTGACACACAACTAAAAAATCGTCGAGAAAAACTACAATTCGAATCCCTTGTTCTCTTAGGATTTCTGCTGTCCAATTTGAGAGGCATGCGAAAACTTTGGGAGCCGTTGCTAGACCAAATGGCAAAGAGGTCATCTGTAGGAGTTGACCTCTGTAAAGCAGTCTTAGGAAGCATCGATGAGACGGTGCTATTGGCACATGATAGTAAGCCTGCGTCAGATCGATTTTTATCATCCAGTCGTTCGGCTGTAAAAAGTTCGAAATGCGATGAACTGAGATAAGTCTGAACTTTGTCACTTTTACAAACTGATTTAATCTCTTCAGATTGAAAATGAGGCGCAAAGTACCATCTTTTTTCGGCGTTAAAAAGAGGGTGGATAAAAAACTGGGAGTTACGGGTGCATACTCTAAAATTCTTTCGGTAATTAGATTGTTTATTGTTAGATTCATCCTGTAAGATGGTACAGTTTGGTACCGATTGTTGGTGAGGTGCGGTAAAACAAGCGGGGCCTGTGCTTTGAAGGGAATTTTGTAACCTGTTATTATTTGCAACAGCGGGGTCGGTGCGCCTAACTTTTTCCATATCTCCCGGTACATCCCTAATCTGCCCCCCCGAAATGGTTGTTCGTTGTCAAAAGCTCTTTCCGCCTCTCCCCTTTCTTTTGATAGTATTGTGTTGGTTGGATGAGCCGTGTTGATTAAATGATTTTCTAGGGTTACTTGGGGCTTGTGGACCCGCGGTAAATGATTGTGGCTTGTATTGAGGTCGAAAAAGCCGCTGATTTCCAGCATAGGCTGGAAAATTATAGTTAAATGCATAGGGTTGCATAGGAGCATACGACCTATACGGATAATGAGGGGCTCTATATTGTAATGCAAACGGTGCTGTGGGGCGACCGGTTTGATTGTAACTACTGGATCCAGGTTGCGCAGCCTGAGATGTGCCAGTACTTCTCTTCTCTTGCGCAGAGAAGGAAGGTCTTGAAAATATTTTGTTAATGCCCCCATTATTATTTACAAAGTCTGAAAATTGCTCTTTACTAAATAAAAAATCACAGGATGGAGGTATCTTTTTTAGGGTGGCTCTTAAAAATTTATCTTTTACTAAATTCAAGAATGCTTCTCGTCTTTGTTCAATAATATCGGCTCGACGCCCACAAAGCAATTGTAAACAATCAAGAGATATCTTTTGAAAATCACCTGAAAAAATATCTTTAATTTTCTTTACTAGATCGTCTTTAACAAAATTGTCGGTATCTTGAACCCACTGCAATAAATCAAATACTCCTGATTTTAAAGCATCGCTTTGCATAATTATTCCATGCGTAATTGCGCCTAAAGACCTATCTGTGGTAATTAAATTATTTATTTTATCAAATTGTTTAATCTCATCGTTCACCTCAAGTTCAACAAAGCCTGGCCTGGCATTATATAATTATTGGATTTCAGAGTAACGTACATTAGTCCAATTTTCAGAATTAAAATGTTGAAATGAATTTAATAATAGTAAATGATCGGAAGAAGTATTTAATACTGAAGGTTCTTTTAAACTCGTTTTTAAATTAAAATCAAATTTAATCGCCGACTCGGCGATTAAATTTGATTTTTTATTTTCAGAAATTTTTGATTTTCAGATTTTCTACATGTGTTTCTAAAGGGTGATGGTAACCGGGGTCAGCAGCGTACCAACCCGGAGGAGGATAAGCATTGGTAGCCAAATAGTTCTGAATTTGACTTACTTGTTCAGCAAGGTGTTCTAATACCTTACTCTTTTTCTGGCCTCCTACCTCCTTCCTAGGCACCTTTCGTTTACGACGTTGCGGCGGATCCTCTTCGCCGCTGATGGACGAGGACGATGTCAGCTCACCCTCGTGCACACTTTTATCACACACGTTTTCATCACTTTCCGACATTATTTCGTTTTTGATTAAGAAAATAACTCTTTCAAAAATAATTACGAAACTGTAGGTAGTTTAACAAAACACTATTTAACGATATTTTCACTGAATCACAGAATTACAGAATAATTCATATATAAAGAAACTACAACATAACATAATTAGAAAACTTTAGCAAAAATTTATTTCTCGAACGCTAACAGCGTTAAATGAACACTTTACGGCACGAAAATCAAGACGCCAATGAAGAGAACTCCAATGGCCGATTCCAATCACCTGGTGAACATGGCGGCCGGAAGTTGTCATATTTTCGTAAATTAAAGGGAACTACAACGACTAAAAGCGGCCGGAAACGGAGGATGTCATCTCAATATTGTTTATTAGGCCTCGAATAACGGCGAGGGACATAATATATATCTTCTTTATTCTAATTTGTAAAGCAAATAAATATATCAAATGTTAAAATCATGACAAAAAACAGATAATCAAAATAATAACAGGTAAACTAATTTCAAATTGTTAGGCTGGAGCTATATGCTACTGAAAGTAATGAATTTTCTATGTTACATAATATTATTATATATTAAGTAACTATCACTTATTAAAATTATGAATTTATTCCTATTATAACTATAAACATTACATCCAATATATTTTAGTACATATATCAGCTATATTGAAGTGATTAACTTCCATTATTACAATTTACAATATATGTAACTTTATGAGTCACAAAGTTGTTTGTTATTTCAATCTTAAAAAATTCCAAGACTGCAAATCATATAAAATGAAAATTTCTTTAATGTGAAACAGTAATCAATCAATTCGGAACATCAATCAAATTAAAATTAAATTCAAATTATATACATTTGTACTTTGTTTGCACTTTCTACATAAGGTTTTTTCATGTAAAAATATATATATTGAAATGAGCATTTAGAATTGAAATTCAATATTTGCGTCATAATTTATATCTTTCAACAAAAAGCCATATATAAATTTTCTGATAGTGTTATCAATATTTATTATTTATGTTTACTTTCTTATATATGGTCAGTCATTGAGATCAATGCATCCTTATACTTCCTGAACCTGATATCACATCAATTTATCAAACTTGTAAACATAAGCAATAATATTTATATTCAACATACTTGACTGTAAATATATTAAGAGCCCACAATGATATACAGGAGGAGATCACTTTTTTATTTATAAAGGTTTAATAATGCCTTGTAGTTTGTATAAGTATTACAGGCTATATCACAAATTCTATCTTGTATATTAATTGCCAGGTTAATTATTGAAACAAAGTGGCTTTCCATCTAATAGATGAATAAAATATCACAGATCAAATAATACTATAACAATATATTGTTCTTCAGACTATATATTTGATATATTGTAACTGCAACTATTTTTATGTTTCTTTAAAAATACACTGAAGAATTCAAAAATATCAAGTTTTATAGATTCTACAGATGCCAAGTTATGTTGTTCCGGTTGACACAATGGCATAGAAATCTCTACATGTTGACCTTGACCTTATGCCAGTAGATGCTACTTATAGACTCATCTGATAAGGCATTGATAACTGCGTACTCTTTCTATAATAATCGAATTGAATGTTAACTTATTCTATAACTAGCATTTCCCGTGTCTTCGCACGCGTTTTAAGGACCGGAAATCAAATTCCTTCTGAGTCGCGCGGTACGGTAGCTACCTCGCAGAACTAACGCCCGCCCTTCCCGTTTTTGCAACATTTTTCATTGATACTCCGCTATTGGTCGTAGCGTGATCAATTATAGCCTATAACCCTCCTCGATAAACAGACTATCCAACACAAAAAGAATTTTTCAATTCGGACCAGTAATTCCTGAGATTAGCGCGTTCAACCAAACAAACAAACTCTTCTGCTTTATAATACGAGTATTATAGTATAGATAATCGACTCAAGTTGTTGTGTTGGATGATTCTACCTTTGATTTTGACTTTGTGCAATTGTACAGGAACATATTATTGTTGGTATGGTATGGGCGCTGACATTCAAAATTCTCTGCTAGCCACTTGGCCTGTTCTACATAGTGTCATGCATGACAATTGTCAAGTGTTATAGCGAGATCATTAAACGTTTAAAATCTAAAGACATCATGTCATGATCTGCGATATCAGTGAATTTTCTCAGAATCTGGTTGGCATCGATTGAAAAAACAGCCTTACGAGAAACCTAAGCTTTCTTTCATCTTTTTCTCTCTTGATCTATCAAGGGGTTTATTATTTAAGCTATAACGCTATCTGCGATAGTTTTTTAAATCTCCAACGTTGAATTTAATATTAACAAAATCTAAGTCTGTTGTTCCGTCGCCATTATTATTAAAGACGTAATAACAAAAATAACCTTAGGTAATTTACTGTTTCCTGTTCAGTCGTTTACTAGAGATCTGCCAAACGGATTATACTATATGAAATTGAAACTTAGAAACACATATTTTTCTAAATTAGTATAGTATTATGTGATCTTTGATTTAAATATTATATGAGACGCGACGATGTAGGTATGACTAAGCTTCACAAAGTAATTAACATAATTTCACCAGGTCACGAGATAAATACTGTTTTTAATATTTTTGTTGTTTTTAACCTATCCTAACCTACTGTTTTTCTATGATAAAATGAAGAAATTGTGATAAACCAGCAACTCATTCTCGCTTCGCTTGGGTTTAAAAAATAATAAAAGTTTTTCAAGCGGGACTAATTTTTATTCTCAAATATAATTAGTAGCGTAAATTACACCTTACAACATCAGCATCTATCAGTGAAAGATTAGCAGGATCGAACATACCTACAGAGTTGTTCAAAATTGTGTTTTTATTATATTAGTATTATATTTTTTAAAAGGAGCTATTTGAAGGTGTTCTCTACAATTCAAAATATTTGTGTTTCAGGTCCATCAAAGCTGTCTTCAACGGTGGGTCGATGAGAAACAACGTGGAAACATAACTCGAAAGGTGCTTTGCCCCCAGTGTAAAGCCGAGTACATACTAGTGTTTCCTTCAATGGGAGCCTTCGTGGCGCTATTGGACGCTATGGAGGAGATCACACATAAAATTAGCCCTTTCATAGCGGGTGGAGTTTTACTAGGCTCTATTTATTGGATAGCAATCACATATGGAGCAGTAACTGTAATGCAGGTAAGATTACTGTAGTCTAAGTATATGAAGCTGTAGATTTTTTTAGATGAGAAAGCCTTAAAATACCGTAAACTTAAAAGATATCCTCTATCTATCTTCAACCTAATGTATTTTAGCAAAATATCAATTTAGTCCAAACAACAATGCCTGAGGCTATACTTTTTTTTCCTTAATTTATCGGTGATGCTTGGACTATTTAGAGCCTACATGTAAAAGCCTTTTTTATTTTAAAAATTTTAGGCAATTAGTTTTGATAATTTACTATTCAGGTCAAGTAGACTAGACTGTAGGCTATCTTATAAATTATTAATAACAAGTATTTTATCTTATTTTGGCAATTACTCTTTGAATTTATTTGCAGTTTTTGCGCTAATTTTATTTAAACATTAAGTACATTAAAGATTTTAACTTATTATAATTTTCAAAAGTACACTTAAAATCGTAACTCACACGTTTTTTTTAAGTTTTAAAATAAAATAACCTTGTAATGAACTTATATAGTTCACAGCATTTAGCATTATTTAATAATTTTTTTAAATAAATTTAAATTAATTTTTCAGCTATAGAAAATTTTTCTATAATCAAAACGTAAATGTACATAAATAAATAGGTTAATATTTTTTTTAGTTATACATCAAACTACCTGCCGATAAACAATTTCACCTAGATATCTGGTACCTATAATATCAAACTTTTCCTATTATTTTTTATTTTTTCGGTTTCATAAGTCAATCCTAAACTGATGAACAGAAAATGAATGAACGCACTTTGATGAGAAAACTAGAGGGACTCGTCTTGTGCTCCCGATTATTTTCTTAATTTTATTCAGGCTTTTTAAACTTTAGCGTATTGCACTAAGACTAAAATATACCTACATATAAGTTATAATATAGAAAACATTCAGTACACAAGCCCGTCTTTATTTTTATGTAATTCAAGGACGTCCGCTTTGGAATTTAGTTTTAACTGATTTTAGTTGACTAGTATTGTGTAGGGATCAACGCGATTTGTTATGGTTTGGATAAATAAAGACACGAAATTCCAACAAGTCATTTATTTATATATCAACTAGGATATTATAACTATACTAATCACTTTTGACGAAACGTTTGACTAAGTTGGTAGTGACCCTACTTTCTGCGCCAACGGTCGCGTGTTCGAGCCCGCCGGAAGCATTCATTTATTGAGCACAAATGTTTGTACGCCATTCATGGGTCTTTATATTTATAATATGCATGTATTTAAAATTTATATATGTATAGTATATCAACTATCTGGTATCCGTAACACAAGTCTCGTAGCTTACCAAGGAACTAGATGGCGCTTTTGTAATATTGTCGCAACTTTCTAAGTATCATAATCATCTTTATTTATTTAACGTTATGTAAATATTTAAACCTATTTCTAGATATTTTAATAGAGACAACGTACTTTAGCTAATCTTTACTTACTATACTTTTATACTCTCTCTTTGAATATCTTAACCAAAGAAATAAACTAAATGTTAAATCTGTAACTGTTCATATTTGACTTTTAACGGGAGTTATCGTGAGTAAACACTTATCACTTAAGCAAGACCGTATTTTTGTGTACCTACTTAGTGTCAACATAGTAAAAAAATGAGAAATTGCCTTAATTTCGCAATTTTGAAGATATCACAAAAATAAATAAATTTAGATGCATAAATCAGAGAACACGTATCGAAATTCAGATAAATTAAGTATAACCATTTCAATTTCATCATAATCGATATATGAAATACTTATCAATCACTTTATTAATCAGCGAGATATCTGAACTAAAGATATTATGGCTATGGAAGAAAGGAAAGATAAGCTAAAATCTATTGTTTTCTTCATCTTAGTATTAAAATCTACATATAAGTATTATTAGTTTTTTGTACGTTAATATCAGTAAATTTGTTAGACAACAATGCTAACAGCGCTAAGTGTGAGATTCTGCAGAATTCTATTAATAAATATTTAATGGAAAGCAGATGATTTTATAAGATTTGAAGTAAATAAAATGGATGTTGATGTTTGCAACAGCATTCTTGCTTCACCTCTATTGAGTCCAATGAATTTATATATTATGCAAATGTAGTTTGAAATGAATTTAGATGTCTAAATATATAAAGTACAGGTAGACTGATGAACTATCTGAAAGAGGATATGTGTGCCGAGATTATACCTAAATGAAGAAATATAAAACAATCTTTACTGCCATCTACTACTGTAACATACATTAGGGGCCATTTATTTATTACGTAAGACTATTTTCGTTTCGTTCGTAGTTTTCGACCCCGTCCCCCCTATTATAAGAAAAAATAAGAATAGGCCGATCCCCTCCCTCTGTTTAATATTTATTACGTAAGAGTCTAAAAGAAAAAATAAATACACGTTTGGTTTATTTTAATGTTTATTTTTCAAAGTAACAATTTTTTGAAATGTTTATTTGTAATTTTAAAGGTACAGTACCTTTCGCTATGTTGCCCGCGCTTTTTCTAATTATTATAATAATTTTAATTTTTCGTATTTTTTTGATCTTACGTAAGAACTATCGAGACTCCCTCCCACCCCTTGTAAGAAAACATAAGACATGGTCGACCCCCCTCCCCCCTAAACTACCTTACGTAATAAATGAATTGCCCCTTAGGTAATTGTTAATTAATAAACTAGCTACTTATCCTCGTTTCGCTCCGTTTCGTCCCTTGGTAGGTATGTTTAAATTTTTTTGAGCGGGCCTTATAATATCAGCAGATAGTCTCTGTCCAGCCATTTAATAGTTTATCGAGAACAAACAGACAGACAAAAATATAAAAAAATAAGTTTTTGGTATAAATACCATGTATTATTATGTACATAACCATAATATGCATTTAGTATTGTCGATGTTACAAACAGACACATTGATTTTGTTTATCTGTATATATTATTTTATTTGGTATATAACCATAAAAAATTATATAGGTGCTCAGGTTGCTTTCGAGATTTAGTTTTGCCACTGTTATTTTTAGTCTCCTTTTATTTTATAGCTCACGTTTTTAATGAATACATAGTACTTACATATTATTGTGCCTAATACAAAAATGAGAAAAAGTGACCATGTAAATTGTAATAAATAGATAATTAGATAAAGTTATTATGTTTAAATCTAATTCATCATCATCATCATCATCATCATCATCATCAGCCCTTTAAACGTCCCACTGCTGGGCACGGGCCTCCCTCAGTACGAGGGGGATCAGGCCATAGTCCACCGCGCTGGCCTAGTGCGAGTTGGCGGACTTCACATGCCTTTCGAAAACTTGTTAGGTTTTCTCAGACATGCAGGTTTCCTCACGATGTTTTCCTTCACCGTAAGACAAGTGGTAATCATGATAGAAATGATTCGCACATGCAAATATCAGAGGTGCGAGACCCGGATTTGAACCCGCATCACTCGGTTATCCAAGCGACACGTTACCGCTGGGCTACCACTGCTTGCAATCTAATTCATGATTTATCAATCTTGACACGATAATTCTTATGTCTATTTATTTTATAGTTTCCTCTAACCATGATCAATTAGTGTCAATGATAGTCATTTGTCCCATTGCATTGTTTACTTTTATAACAAGTTCCATGACAAGGAATTTTATTAAACGATCTTTGATAAAAATATGCTGTAACCTTAATTTTTATTGGTTTTATATATAATTGACGATCAGGTAATTATTTACTGTTTTGTTTATAAAAAATCGTTCAACAATGAACCGAAGTCAATTCTTATACTAATTTGCCTTTTAAATGTTCCACTCGGCCTTCTACAATGCTAGCGGGATGAGGCCATAGCTATAGGTACAACAAACAAACCAAAAGTTAGTAAATAGAATCTAATATTATTATTCTAACTAATATTAAGGGGATTACCTCGCTCAAATTCCAAAAACACTATAAGTTTAAAGAAGATTGTAGATGAATCCTCTCGTACGATTACCATATAAAAAATATATGATTTACTTAAGGTTATCACAAATACATGCTATTGTTTTAAATTTAAATACACTCTTCCAAATTTGGAAAAAAAATATATTAAATAGGGCCTTTTTCAACGTAAACTGTACTTTTTCTCTGTAACGGCTAATTAGTTTGGCGTGAATTTCGTACCAAAAAATATGTAATGACGTATTTCACAATTTCTATTGTTTTTTTTTATTTTTTTATTCTGATATTCTTAAATAATAAATAAAAACCCGAAACTTAACCAGTACCCCACTGACGCACCCCCGCTACGGCCTGTGGCGCGTACTCGGGATGCGATACAGCAGTGTCTCGATGACTCTTGTGACGAGTGGACTACACGCGCGTTATTTTTTCCAATTAATACCTAAAACTTCTCGTTTTGAATGATTTTTGAATTAAACCATATATTAAATAATACAAATATAAACATTTCGTAAAACAAAAACAGAATTTAAGTTTGTAAGTATATGTAAAATGGTTTGTCATTTCGTTTTGTTTTTTGAACCTATCATAGAGTAAGCCAGAATATAATATGCCTAAATATGCCTAATGCCTAAATATAAGAATAACTAAGGCATTTTTTTTAATATTTTGTTCACACTTTATAGACAGTTATTGTTTATTGCTCACATAAAAATATACCAATACCTACATCCTAATGATATTACAAATAAAGAATAGGTGCGTTTAAAGAAGGTAAGCCATTTGTAAATGTTGAAAACTAGGTCAACCTAACTATTTCCGTTACTGAGAACCGTTTACCTACTTACCTACCTGGTCATCAGCAGACCTTCACCATAAAACATTTAGTAAAATGAAAGCTATGTCAGCAGGCATAGTGCATTGTGTAGTTTAATATAAATAATATAGATTATGATGTAGGCACTATACTCATACAAGACTACAAAAACTAGAGGAAAGGAACAAAATGAGATTTCTCAGAGATCGAATCAAATAGGCAAGAAACGATGACAACGCGACACATCTGTGTTCTTGCTTTATCTTCACTTCGTTTCGTTGTAGTATGGTCGTCGGTCGGTAGATGGCGTTAAAATAACAAATACTAGTACAGATATCAAATCCTCAAGGTCATCGGGCGAGGTAGGCGCCTTAATATTATAAACACGTTTGGCTCAGTTGGTAGTGACCCTACTTTCTGCGCCAGCGGTCGCGGGTTCGAGTCCCGCTGGCGGCATTTATTTGTTGAGCACAAATGTATGTACTCCAGTCATGGGTGTTTATAATTATAATATGTATGTATTTAAAATTTATATATGTGTAGTATATCAACTATCTGGTATCCGTAACACAAGCCTCGTAGCTTACCACGGAACTAGATAGTGCTGTTTTAATATTGTCGCAACTTTCGTAATGATGTCCCAAGATATTATATATTTTTTATAATTATTAATAAACTATTATTTTCGTTATTTACAGGTCGTTGGGCACAGAGAAGGTTTAGAAATGATGGAGTCGGCCGACCCGTTGGTCCTACTGGTATTACTACCAACGATACCAGTGACACTTATCAGTGCAAAGATGTACAATTGGGAGGACTCAGTACTCTTCTTCCTTAGGAAGTATTGTGCGAAAATACCCGCTCTCTCTTATATATTGCCGTTTGGGAGGTTAGTATTTCTTTATATTATAAAAATTATACATACAGGCTTATTAGGTGATTAACTAATATGTTATTAGGTTTTTTCTTTAATCAGATGATTATTATATGTTATTGACATAAATTTTCATGCTATACTAGCATTTGCCGCGGCTTCGCACGCGTTCTGAAACCGGAAACCAAATTCTTTTTGAGTCGCACGGTATGACACTTCGCAGAACTAACGTTCCCGTTTTTGCAACACTTTTCGTTGATGCTCCGCTCCTATTGGTCGTAGCGTGATATAATATAGCCTATAGCCTTCCTCGATAACCGTCCGTATCCAACTTATAATATTAGTATAGATTTATTATATTATTATTATTTGTGGTCTTACCATATTAAATGGGTTAATATTAATTAAAAATAGTTCTAATTCCAGGCCGGAGAGTGACAGAGGGGCCATCGTTCCCGGCCAACAGAATAACAACAACACCAACAGGCACGCACACTTATCGCCTACAAGAATTTTCTGCTCCGCCTTACTTTTACCGACAATATCTACATTGATCGGAAAAATATTCTTTCGATCAGTAAAAAATAACCTCCACAGAACCATTTTGGGCGGTCTTACGTACATTACAATTAAAGGGGCCCTGAAAATATATCACAAACAAATGCTTTACATTAGGCATTCAAGCAGGATAATTCTAGACTACACAGAGTCTAACCTAAAATTGTACAGGAGTTCAATGAACCCGAACAACGCGGACTCAACATCGAGTAACAACGATTCTGAACAAGTAATATAATCGATTTTATATCGATTTTTGTTGAAAAGACAACGTGTATATAGGGCATGTGATAAAAACAAACGACTGGTTTTTTTATTAAAACGCTATATAAGGTCAATTTTATAAATATTATAAATATTCTATAAGTCTACCAGAATCTCATGGCAAATGGGGAAATAAAAATTTGTTGTGTGCACTACTAGGAAAATTGGATTAAACGATCTTGATACTATTTAATTTTATATAAATCTTTAGTATTACTGAACATGAAGTACCTATATAAGTTATGTGTATGAATTATTATTTATAATAAATATATAATATCATCATAATCATCAATCTTTATACGTCCCACTGCAGGGCGCAGGTCTCCATTTACGAGTGAGAGTGAGAGGGATTATTATTACAAAAAAATTTTCTTACCTCAAAGATTTCTCCGTTGAAATCAATATCTTGTCGTTATTTTCGAATATTGTCGAATTTTCTTTCTAATTGTTTATATTTTTTTTTACTGTATTCCTAATCATTCATTCTAAAAGTATCAAAACAACTCAGTCCAAGTTACCTGTCAACTCTACGATGCGCTTTAAAATAATAGATTGAATTTGATTTACGCCTTCTTCTTCCCTTATTTTACAACATACATTAAAAACAATATTTCTCGCTTGAGCTCGAAGTGACTATTTCGACATTTTCATAAAAACAACAAATTATCAGGAAGATATCACTTAAATCTCAGCTGCGGTTGACAAATTTGTAATTTGATTTGAGAGGTGACAATTGACGTTGCCATATGAAAATGTCAATTTTTTATAATTTTTTTATGCCATGAGATTCTGGTAGACCTATAGTATATTTATAGTGACAACATTTTGTAATGGTAACAATAATTTATTTTGGCATCTAGATATTAGAAATAAATAAGGAGTTTTTGTATATGGGGCTTAATTATTTGCTTGTGTCATTTATCTATTAATGTTTACATGTCTTAAAATGTTAATTTATATAAAACAATATTTTAATAAAGCATTTATTTTTAAATTTAAATAATTTATCTTTTTAAACGTTTTTTTCTTACTGCCATAACATTCTTGCCTTTAATTTAATATATGAAGTAATAGTTTCAAATGACCTTGTACACATTATTAATATAAATTTTATTGTAAATACTAAAACTTAAACTGTTTCATTACCCCTAAACACATAAAAGTAGTGCAAATAACTGGAAAGCATAATATGAATAAAACAAAATATCTATACATATAGTTGTATATTGTATTTATAGCTACTTTATTTTTTACTTATTTTTGAAAATTATGGTTGGTTCATATTTTAATGTCCCAACATAACATTTATATGGTTTCGTCGTATTATATGCTTAACTTTGAAATTCTGCAACATTATTTCACAATTATTTTCGAAATTGTTCAATGCAAACTAATCTAAAAATGCAGCTTTTATTAAAATCGGTAGCGGTACTTTTTCATTTTTCGCTATTAATTATATTTTGCAATCCGCATCGTCTTGAAATTTCATACTAAACATTTACAAATCTACGCTTGAAAATACGAAAGTTGTAATATTATGGGTAACTTATTTATTTCATAAGTAGATTGATCTATTGCCATGACAGTTAGCTCTTAATTTGTTGATAGTTGATGACAACACTGAACTTTATTTTGTAAGGTATAGTGTAAATTAATATAAAAAATGACACGCTTAATTTAATGCCCTGTTTACTTCTAGTTATTCTGCAGTCCAAAACAATAAATTAAAAAAAAATATTTTTTAATTATCTTTGGAAGGACAGAAAATAGCATGGCTAATTTTTATTGTATGAAAAAAATCCTTCATAACTACTTACAAAAAAAATCTATATAGGAATACTTAGAGGATTATTTAGATAATATATAATTTTTTTTTTATTTTGATGAGCTATTTTAAATAGTAAATATTGTAATTGTCGGAAAGTACCTACATCATATTATACTTTTATATAAATTGGATGTCTGTCCGTCCAAGATAAATGTCTTCTTTGTTTTGAATAATAATTTACTGTCACAGCTGTAATATGAATAAACCATGTAACCTCATATATAGATTTATTCATAGGATAATTAAAATATTTGTAAAGGCTTTCTATTTTTATGTATAGATAATATTAGTGTTGCTAGATTTAAAAAAAATGTGGTATTTAGACCAGTAAAATCTATACGTATGTATGTATTTGTATTAACGTTTACGTAATTGTTATTTTATTACTGTACAGGTTTAAAATTATAAATATTTAAATATATCCTGTGTTATTATTTATAAGATTTTAAAATAAATTTGATTTATTCTTTAGTACCTATCGTTGATTTATAACTTAATTTATTACCGAACTAGCGGAACCCGCAGCTTCGCTCGCGCTAAATCGCTAGTATATTATAGATATAAAATATTTTAGCAAAATACAATTAACACTTACTAAAATTAAATTATAAAAATATTAATAACGCCATCTATGAGAAATCATTACGCATCATTCGATAATTGAAAGTACGGATTTATAACACATTTATCTATTATTCTTTTTTAATAGTATTTTAGGAATTAAATATTCTTTTTTTTATGTTGTAAATATATTATATTTTATTTAATTATACTATATATTTTATTTTATACACTTTAGTTTTTTTTAATTTTGTTTTTATTTTATATGAATTACAAATTCAAAAATAATCCTTATAGCATGATTCAGTATTCACGCGCGATGTCTTATTATTAGCGTGTTTCATGTATAACTTTGGTGTTTCTATACCGATTTCTATAATTATTTTTTATGCAATAGTTAATAATGTTAACTTTTTTAATTAGGGATGACTGATAGTGTTATAAACGTAAGAGTAGACAAATATAATCAGAAATCTTCGAACTGCTAAGCTATCGGGAGTTACACGTGTTATTGTGAGTTAAAAGATAGACATATGCTGTCGTGGGATATTTTTTATATATTTTTAAGGGAAACATTTCCGTCACATGATTTCTGTGTAGCTTTAACCATTAAGGTTGCATACGCGACGAAAGCTTAAAAAATGGAGTAACTTCTCCCGTTTTCCCAACATTTCCCTTCACTGCTCTGCTCCTATTGATGTCAGCGTGATGAAAAGTATACTATAACCAGCTCAGGAGTATGAAAAATAATTGTACCAAGTTTCATTAAAATCCGTCGAGTAGTTTTTGTTTCTATAACGGTTATACAGACAGACAGACAGACAGACAGACAGACAAAAATTTTACTGATTGCATTTTTGGCATCAGTATCGATTCCTAATCACCCCCTAATAGTTATTTTGGAAATATATTTCATGTACAGAATTGACCTCTCTACAGATTTATTATAAGTATAGATTATATTAATATAACTTAAAGAATCGGTAATGGTAGAGTTGCACGGTTGTAATATCGTCGTAACTTAGTATTGCATATTTATGGATAGCGTTTTATTTTATTTCCCGGATATACAATTCGAATGGTTAATTTTAAATTAACTTAAACATTTCACCCGTTTCCACGCGATTCGTGTTGCATAATATGATATTTATAAAAACAACATAATATTTTACCCACACTTCTTCCATCATTTAATTATTCAATATCTCTAAAATTATGGAATTAAAATCGTAGTTTGAACTGCATTTTCAGAAAAAAGATAGCCAACAAAATGATCTATACATATTTCGTTCCTAATTTTTTATTATGTCTAGACAGACTTATTTCCAGGACAGTTGCACTATATAACAGAATTAAACAGTATCATTAACCTTAAATTGATAATCTAAATCATTATCATAAAGCTTTTATCATTGATAAGTTTATCTTATCACTGACGGTAAATAGAGAATGCAGTGTAAAACAATTTGCACATATGTAAGCGCGTCTTATCGGTAGCGAAAAGATTGCATTTAAACAAGCTTATTAAGTGGAAGCAATTATACGTGAAGTTTTTTATCTAAGGTGTTTTCTATAGTGGCTGTTTAAAGGAGGCTCTGTGGTTAGAAGGCAGTTTTGCTAGGTAAGTGTATTAGGTAATATTTAGTTTGTATAGTAATTTAATATTTTAAACGTATTTATTTTTCTCCAACCCTATATAAGTTGATATATTTAAGTAATAAATAAAATAATTTATCCGATAAGTACATATATTTTTCTAGTGGTCTCTATCTAATTTAGTTACATGCATTATGAAGGTACTTATGCTATCTACCTGCAGTCTGAAAAATATATAAATGCACTATGCTCTATCTTGCCACGTATTAAAATAAAATAAATATCCTTAAATTCATTTCAAAATATCATCAGCCATTGTAAGTAACTAATCGAATGTTTGTTTTGCTTTTAAGTACTTTCATACTTACATTGTTACATTGTTTAGTTAACAATTCGCACTTAAACAGGTAATTCGTGAAGGATTACATAAAAATCGAAATAAATTTTATAACGCTTTACTTATTGTTTTAGATACGAATTATGATTCGATAACGATCATTTTATATACTAGATAAATAGTGTATCACTATGGCGAAGTTTATTAAGTCTATTTTCCAAACGAGCGAAAGACGTAAATCGCGATATGAAGAGGGGGAGGAGGATAGAAATAATGCTGTACCTCCTTTGGATGGGAGAAGAAAACTGTCAATCTCAAGATCTGGTAGAATGAAGCAAGCTAATAGAAAGCGTAACTCGTTGTCTTTGGAACTGTATAATCAAGTAAGTATTGATATCTGCAAAGTAAACTAACTTACATAGTCTTTACTTTAGCTTTATTTATATTATAAAATGGCGGCTCAACCTGGTTCCTATGTCTGATGCCTATCTATCCCTCTGTATTTCACCAAAATCCAACCAGCTATTTTAGGGTGCTGGAGTAACAAACATACTTACATATACCTAAACAAATTATCACATTTAGGACTGTAGGTCCGGATTTTTGTTTATATTTTTTCACGCAGGAATAAGGAGTTAAAAAATCTTAAGGAATAAAAAATGGACTTTATTTTAAGTTGGTTTTTGGGCTATAGCTGTATATACATACAATACGTACTTTCACGGCGTCGTTACGTAAGTCTGACGTGCTTCGAGTTTCAGATTTCACATTCGGAAACTATTATACCCGTTAGAATTTTCTGTCAGGGAAATCTCAGTAATTGTCCAAAGTGGGAAGTTGTTCGAACACTCAAAGCTTTTGGTCCTCCGTCTTAACTCTTAGTTCTCACCGGCCACGTCAATTTGTCATCCTACTGGGATAGAACGTAAGGACTTTTCCTTACGCACTCACACGCGCACTTATGTTTGCGCACGTTATATGGAATGCACTATAAAGTATAAACTATAATTGAAACTATTTTTTCAGATTTTGTCGCGGATTTATTATGATTTTTGTTTCCCGACGTTCCGATCCGAAAAGATAGTTTCATTTATAATGTCAAATATTCGCGTAAACCTAAGAAAGTATTAAGTATAAACTATTCTGCGCATATGGATAGTTAATAAGACTTGCTGCTGCCGAAATCGGCGAAAAAGGTATTATTTTTAGGTATTTATTCCATAAGAGGGTAACGCCCTCGGACTAATAAGTTTTATAAATACTAAAGTTTTTGTGTGTATATGAGTAAGTCTTAAGTCGCGAGTAGGCAAAATTGCCTAATAATTTATTTGTGCACCCTAGACGCCTGAACCTGTGACCTATACGGTGCACCTAAGTATTTACTTGCAATAGATACTTTTATGAAGATACCTTTACGTCAATCAGTCACCAATAATGAAACGAAAAATCAAGATTGTAATTTGAGTTATCTTAATACTTTCTTATCTCTAATGGGATTATGGGCTTGATTTATTTTGTTTTTAACCTCTACGTAAGTAGGTCATAACTACAATTTGCAGCTGTGAGGATCAATATTGCAACTTTATTTTTTTTAATTTTGTGAATTAAAAATATTATATTATAATCCATTTATTATTTATGTATATTTAATAAAGTTTTGGTAAATCCTTAAATTATGTTCATGATGAGTTTATTTACATTTCTTACTAAGCTACCTAGTATGTAGTATCTATTCATTAATATCTATCATTTATTTTTGTATTATAGCTACATATAAATTACCATATATTATGTAGGTATACTACACACGTATGGATATACAAATATTTTTTAATGTTAGGTAGGTACCTACTTTATGATATGAAAGCCTTTTGGCTTTTTTGCTGCTCGTAACATCTTTGTCGTAGGTAAATGAAACCCATAATAGATATAATATAATAAAATAAATAATATCCTTTAATTTCAGGAAATCCAAATGGCTGAAAAATCTAAAAATACAGAATTGAATTTAAACCAAAAACAAACGATGGCAGAAACTAAGTCGATGTCAAATATGCAAAGAAGTCAAAGTACCGAGTTGAAATCTCCTGAAGAAGAAATAGACAGTGCATTCGAAATTATTGATAAGGTCGAGTGTTTAAAATAATTGTGTTGTAAGAATATTTACTGAACTTTTACGGGAAATGTTAGTTTTTTATTCTTGTTCTAATTTTAATACGTAACTCATTACTTAGGTATTAACTTGTGTTGTTCTTGCAGTATTTTTTAAATCATTTGACCCATTTGTCCTTAAAAATATCAATATTTGAGGCAGTATGATGAACTTGGCACATTACAATATACATATTATTATAATATGAAAAAAATCAGGATATTTAAAAAAATCATCTCAATTTATTTTTCTAGCATTATGACGTCATGTCACATATCTGTTGTTTTGATAACAGTATTCGTAGAGTGTTTTAAGCGCAGATGAAAGGTATCAATATTATCGCTTTAGAGTTTAGATTATTAGACAAGTTAAATTATGTGTAAAATGTAATGTATTTATGTTGCCATCGTTGTTATATTGATGTTACCAGGCTGTGTTTTATTGAAATTAAAAAATGATTATGGTTTACTTATTAATAATTACTTACTTTTAAATATATGAAGAGATATCTATCTATAACTGTATAATAATAATAATTTCCTCACGTATATATTTTTTAAATGCCTTTTTATGTTACTTGGTTATTGTCATGTAAAATGAAAACTAAGGAGGTATAGGTGGGTTAAGTTATGGTTTATTTATTTATCTATATTAAATAGGTACGTCATATAAACGAAAGATAAACTTTTGTCTTATCTGCGTATCTAGATTATATAATAATCTACAATTAATTGGATACCATTTATTTTAAGAAAAGTTTAAATACATTTTTAATATTCATAAAGTTTATTTAGTCCATCTACATAGGTAATGTTAATTTTCCTATTACCACTGTACTTAAATACATGATACTGTTTGTTTGGTATTACCTATTCACCCAATGGTTAGGATTGGTTGGTATAACATTACATTATTAGATGGATAATTAGATAAATTTTCCACATATTGTCCGGATTAAATTTTTTTGTAGATTTTTTTAAATCCGGATTAGAATTTTTAGAGTAAATATAGGAACGGTATACGATTATAATTACATTTTATTTGAAATAGCTTGGTGCTTAGCTATTTAATAAAGTATTCAAATTGGATGAACACGCATTGCTCTAATATCTGCTTGTGTCGTATAATTCGTAATGTAGGTATATTATATAGGTACTTATAATAATCGACATTGGAGATGAACTTCATAAAATTAAACAACGACAAAGCTTGAAAAGTTTAGATTTCGTTCGTTTTTTGCTTTTATCCTGAGTTTAAGGACAAAAATCTATCTCATCTCTCAAAACTTATATTTGAACGAATAATTAAAATTCAAACCTAATCCTATTTCTTTTTAAAATAAGGTAGTTAAAACTATTATTAGTTGTTTTATATTTTACTCTATTTTAAGAAACAATCCATTTGTGTGAGAAGAAAAAAATTAAAGACTGATTTCACAAGTTCACATGACTTTTATTGTACCTTGAACTATTTAGTATATTATGAATATTTTAATTAAACTTGCAACTTTTGCTATTCGGCGAATACGCTGTGGTCTTTCTGGACGATTTCTGGCTTGGACATACATACAGCCTTACAGGTTAACTATAAAACCCTTCTTTAACCCTTAATTGGTCGCGTGGGGTGTCAGACACCCCAACGCATGTTTCCTGGCTCATAACTTTTCGAAAAAATATTGAGCGTTCTGGTCTTCTAGGTAGCTTCGTTAACGTCTATGACAATTACAATTTTGTTGCGAGCAGCACTCGGTCGTGAACGGTTGGGCTTGAGGAGGGCATTTGGGGTGTACGACACCCCAGGTGACTGTTTGTGTAGTCTAAATTACGGGTAAGTGAATACTTTTTTATTTTGTTATTTATATTTTAAAGCATTGTAGTTTGATTTATAATAAGTTTCAGTGGTTTTGAATAAGTAGAATCGTTACAATTTGTCATTTTTAGGTTATTTTGTATTTTTTTTTATCTTAGACAGCTCTTTTCAAAGTCATGGAAGACGTAATAAATCCTATTCCCTCAGAAAGAATAGAAAAACAAAATGGTTTAAACAACCCCCACACTCCAGGGTAAGAACTCAACGTGCTTATAATGTGACAGAAGCTGCTGGACCCAGACGGCCCGCTAGAGATATAAATACATTGAGTGAAATATTTTTGAGTATCTTTTTAAGGGAAGCTATAGATCATATTCTATAATATATAAATCTAAAATTAGTTCAAATATAAGAAGATGAGTATTTCTGAAGCAATTGGCGGCCGATTTAGCCAAACCTCAGCAAACATCAAGAGCCAACTCTACCTCGACCGCAACAAAAACGGTAAAAAAGTCATCATGAAAGTCAGGACCTAGAATCTGTTTCTGAAGCAGGCCGATCCCCTTCATTCAAAAAGGGCCATATATGTCCATAAACGAAGCACAGAAAAACAAAGACTGAATGCTGTAAGTGCCATAAAAATGTGTGCAATGATCATATGACTATAGTATGCCAAAATTGTAACTAGGAAAACTAACATCTATAAAAGTCATATATCTTGTATTTTTTTTAATAAATTATATTAAAAAGAAGTTTAAATGTTGATAAATATATATGTCCAAATATTCTCGTTAATAAAACTCTGATTTTGCATTTATTTCGCATTTTATTTTAATAAACTAGTTTGGGGTGCTACACACCCCACGCGACCACTTATGCAACTTTTTAGGCGCGCCCAATTAAGGGTTAAGCTTCATCGCAGTCGGGTAATAAGGCTATATCTTGAAAGTATATCTACTCATATTAGTGGTAGCCCAACGGTAACGCGCTCGTTGTATATCCGAGTAACGCGGGTTCAAATCCGGGTCTCGCACCTTTGATATTTTCATGTGCGAATCATTTCTCATGATTACCACTTGTCTTACGGTGAAAGAAAACATTGTAAGGAAACCTACATGTCTGAGAAAACCTAGCATGTTTTGGGAAGACATGTGAAGTACGCCAACTCGCACTAGGCCAGCGCGGTGGACTATGGCCTGATCTCCCTCGTACTGAGGGAGGCCCAGCAGTGGGACGTTAAAAAGGGCTGATGATGATGAAATCTACTCAGTAAGTACAACAACTCATATGTTATATCCCGATTTTTATCACTTTTACATATTATAATATTGGTTTACATGATTATGCTATTATTGTCGGTATCTTCTTAAATACATTATAAAAGCTGCATTATCTTCGTCTTATCAATTATTATTATCTGTGATAAAGATGATAATATAAATAAGTATATGATAGATAGTTAATATATAAATGTACGTAACGCTACATAGTAACGATTAGTGTAAATGTCTACAAAACTAGCCTTGTTTCTTCAGAAACATCAGGTTTTGCTTCACTATAATAAGGAGGTAAAAATAATTTAAATTTTCAGTAGGTACCTACTTATTTCAATTACCTATCATTATATTGTTATGTTATTCATTAACGTAGTGTTATGTTTATAGAAATAATTACAGGAAAAAAACTTGTAAGTCAAGAATCGTGGTATATAATAAATAAAATAGAAAATTGAGCTGAAAGTGTTTATTATAATAATTCTTAATTAGGTAAATATTACATTAAACTATATACAGATTTTATTTAAGTTATGTACTATATTTTCATTTTCTTCTTCTTAGGCTTAATAGGAAGAGGGCCGGCGGTTTTAAAAACAGTACTGAAAAAAATATATATAAAATGTCAATAAACCTTGTTTAAAAAATTGCCTATTTGTTAAAATCCAAAAAGCCTTTTCATGATATTTTACACAAAAAAGGGTGAAAAAAATCAAGTAGATACCTATTAGAGTTTGATAACTAATTTTAACATTAAAGTTTGTTGTTGAACACTATCACTTATATGCAAAAGGACTTAATTTGTATGTAAAACACAATATAAACATTCACATAAAATAAAACCAGCTAAAACTTGAATAAGAATAGGTAGTGATGACCCACGTGCTAGTGACGACCATTGTCAATCCATAATATATATCAATTTTGATTCTAATCTCTTTAAATTAGATGCAGATAGACACTAACATAATTTACTTTTTATTATCCATTATTGTTTATTCCAATTAAAAATCAGACTACCATACAAATCTTATCAATTCAATACGTTTTTCTACTTAATGTAGATATTATCAATATAATAAGAGTATTAATTTATTTTCTAATAATATTATTATTATGATACTCACTGACAAGTCGTACAAATCGGACTGAACTTGCAAAACACTGAAAAATAAAGAAAAAACTTATGAATTTCAAAATCAAAATACATAACGTTTGGAAACACATCTAATATTAACAATTGTAAATACTTTACACATTTCAAGCGACCTATCCATTACTAGACTTAATTCATCTTGGTGTTGTTTCATTTATAATATTACGGACACAAAATAACATTTTTCAAAACTTAATTACACATTGTCTTCAGCCCTTTTTAACGTCCCACTGCTGGGCATGGGCCTCCCTCAGTACGAGGGGGATCAGGCCATAGTCCACCGCGCTGGCCTAGTGCGAGTTGGAGGACTTCACATGACTTTCGAAAACCTGCTAGGTTCTCTCAGACATTCAGGTTTCCTCACGATGTTTTCCTTCACCGTAAGCCATGTGGTAACCGTGATAGAAAAGATTCGCATATGAAAATATCAGAGGTGCGATACCCGGATTTGAACCCGCATCACTCGGTTAACCAAGCGAGCGCGTTACCACTGGGCTACTACTGCCTCATTAAACACATAAAAGTAATTAAATAAATATATTGGGACATAAGCTTACCATTGACTAGTACTAGATGATAACATATTTAATTATATTTATGACTATTAGCTATGTTCACGCCATTTGACAGCCATTTTACACATGCACTCATATATTATAGAAAGTTTTTGAAGTGAAACTTCTTTAGAATCGTTGTGATTTCAAACTCGATGAAACAAAAAAAATAAGTCCATAGTACCAGGCGCTCAGAGAAGGGGAAGAGTTAGTCTTAATTTAAATTCAAGTTTTACTTCTGACATGTGTACTGTGTATTCTCCATTCTACGCGACATTGGCGAAGTCAACCGTGCCTAACTGGCACTTATGGAAGCCATTAAAGGAAATAATTGAATTGAATTACATTATAGAAAATTTGAACTCAATTTTGTGGAAATTATAATTTTGGGCCATGTCACTATTATTTTAATAATAATCTCTGTGACTTACCACTGAGACAAACTGAGCATACATAGCCTATAGTGAGTAATTCGCGGTGGCAGAAGCAGGCAGCGCGGTAGTCGACCCGTCCCCGTCCCGGCAACACTAGCTCCCGCCTTTCACATGCCTCGGGGAGGAATACCCACTGTTGGTTAAAAAAATGTTATAACATAGATATATCTAATTACTCTTCTTTCGTTACTGTTAAAACAATCTTATAAATTACCAATAAAACAATCTTATAAAGATTACTTCACACATACAGACAAATTAAGAACATCAGAGAATTCAATTATATAATTTTTAATTTATGTAACAAGATTTATAATGTCACTTTACTTTTGGAAGTTCGATATATAATAGAAACAGTACATGTTTTAAAAACAATTGTAACAACTTTATATCATGATTTAAAGAGAATTATGGGGTTCCTTAGGGTTTCAATTATGGGATAAAAAAAGGTTTCCTATAGGATAAGGGACTTGGGAGCTCTATTAAAGTTTGTGCAATGCCAATATTTATTTTTAGATATAAAGCATAAACATAACCCATGTTACTCGCGTCCGTAGGAGTCACCACCTTTATTAGGCCCTCCCTACACGTGCCCCCTGGGTGGTGCTAAAAGAGTAACAACGCCGAGTCACAGGCCGCGGTTAATTAACCTGTTTCTGAGCTACCACTAGCCAAGAGGAATTAAATCCCCTCTAAAAGTGTGGTCATGGTGCCTTGGGAAAGCACCATGTTTATTCTCCCAACCTACCTTTATGAATAATGGAAAACAATGAGAATGCGATGTCATGCGATCCGGCTAACCCCCGGCGCTTGCAGGTACCCGGGCCTGCAAGTGTGAAATCTGTTACCGAAGACCGCACAGGGGTGGGTGACCAGGCCCCTGTCCCGGTAAATGCGTCTGGCAGCAACAGTAACAACAGCAGCAGCAACAAGAAACTTGTCCAACAGGCTTTCCATCCCGCCCTGTTTATGAGACCCAGATCTTCCTCCCTAGGGAGTATCCATCAACCTGAAGCAATTTCGGTAGACCTTGCTCAATTTCCTCCACCATGGCAAAGAGTACCGACGAACAAAAAACGCAAAATACGCGAAGACTCTCCACCATTGCCTCAACCTACGCAGATAAGGAATAAATTCTCTGGCCTTCCACTGGACCCTGAAGATGATCCAAACCCAACTGCTAATCGTCCAAACAAACCACCTCCTATAGTATTATATGGAATAGAGGATGTTAACGAGCTAACTAATCTAATTAAATCAGCTATCCCAACCACTGAATTTAAATTCAAGATTGTCAATAAGAACCTTCTGCGTTTGATGGTAAACTCAGCCGACAACTATAAAAAAGTAATCAACCTAATTAGGCAGAAAGGCCTCATTGGGCACACCTTTACTAGAAAAGAAAATAAACCCTATAGAATTGTCATCAAAAATTTACACCATACAACGCCCCATGAAGCTATAGTAGAAGAAATAGAAAAGACTGGTAATAAAGTTCGTGGTGAGATCATAAATGCTCGATTTGGAGTTGACAAAAAACCATCACATACATTTTTTGTAAATCTGGAGCCCAGTACGAGTAACAAATATGTCAAAGATATTCAATACATCTTTAATCAACGGATTAAAATTGAAGACCCCCACAAGTCTAAGTCCATAGTTCAATGTCATCGGTGTCAACAGTACGGCCATTCCAAAAACAACTGTATGCGGCCGTACCGCTGCGTGAAATGTGGAGAAGGCCACAGAACATCAGAGTGCCCCAAAAAAGACAAAAACACTCCAGCAAAATGTGCTCTCTGTGATAGCGACCATCCTGCCAATTACAAGGGCTGTAAGGTTTATAAAGAAATCCTGGCAAGAAAAATTAAGCGAAGAAGCCCTAATATACAAAATAACACCACAACTTACTCTAGTAAACCTGTGACTGCGGTAACCCAAGATCGGTTACCGAAGATCTCACCAAACTCAGCAGATGTGACAACTTATGCAGACAAAGTCAAAAGCTCTAGAAACCTTGTTGAAACAAAGAAACAAAGTGACTACAATCACAGCCAACAAAATACTACAAGTATTAGCAATCACAGCCAACACAACAATAAAAGTGATATAAATCACAGTCAACAATCTACTTTAGTAGAACAAATACTTATTAAACAATCAGAAAAGATTGATCAACTCCTGCAACAAATCAACACACTGCTTGATTTCCTCACTGCCATCATCCCAAAGCTAATAAAATAAGCAATGGCGTCGATTAAGATCGCAACTTGGAACATAAATGGACTATCATCTAGTATAAATGAACTTGAAGCCCTGATTATTTCCAACAAACTGGACGTGGTGTTGATCGCGGAGTCACATGCCACCAACAGAAGTTCTTTTCGCCTAGCAGGATTTAACATTTATTATACTCCTCATCCTGATGGCGGCGCTCATGCAGGCTCTGCAGTGGTGATTAAGTCAAGTTTGAAACACTGCCTTCTCGAAGCCTTCTCAACTAATCACTTACAGGCAACCAGTGTACGATTGGAGGACCGTGCGGGACCAATTACTCTCTCGGCGATCTATTGCCCTCCCAAATATAATATAACTGAAAACATGTTTTTAGATTACTTTAAAACCCTAGGCAATAGATTTATATCAGGTGGGGACTGGAATGCAAAACACACCTTTTGGGGTTCCAGACTATCTACCACGAGAGGAAGACAGTTAAAAAGTTGCATCGACAGTTATCACTACCAACCTCTCTCATCTGGAGAACCTACATATTGGCCCTCTGACCCAAATAAGGTGCCAGACTTGTTGGACTTCTTCTTCACTAAAGGACTATGCCATCTTTTTTATTGAAGTTGAGTCCTGTCTGGACGGTTCATCGGACCATACTCCAGTTCTGTTAACATTAGCTTCCACCATAATAAGCCGTGAAGTACCTATGGTCCTACATAATAGGAAGACTGACTGGGATGGTTTTCGCTCATACCTAGACGACCATGTCGACATGCGTATTCCACTGAAAACATCTGAGGATATTGAGGAAGCTTGCAAATACATCACAAACACCATTCAGGTAGCAGCATGGGTAAACACACCCTCAGCGAATACAACTACAAATAACATCCCCACTCACCCCAAAGAAATTCGAAATCAAATAGCCGAGAAGAGGCGCTTGAGGCGTGTATGGCAGCAGACGAGGCATCAGTCAGACAAAACCAGACTTAATAAAGCAATAAAAGATCTAAAGTCTGCTCTTGAGGAACACACAAATGCAAACCTGAGAAAAACCCTTGAATTCATGTCCCCATCTGAGTGTGGAGAATACTCGCTGTGGAAAGCCACTAAACAACTTAATAGACCCCAGCAATCATGCTACCCTATAAGATATCAGTCGTCTTGGGCGCGTACCGATGAAGACAAAGCCGAGGCTTTCGCCAAGCACTTAGCCGAAGTATTTAAACCAAAGGAGGGTAATCAGCAAGAGTCAGACTTGGACTGCATACTCAAACAAGATATTCAACTCTGTCTTCCCATCAAGCCAGTTTCACCTAAAGAAGTCATGACAGAAATTAAGTCGCTGTGTGGCTACGGCAAGAAGTTCGCTGTGTGGCTACGGCAAGAAGAATATGGCCACCCCATATCTTCCCGTGGGTGTCGTAAAAGGCGACTAAGGGAAAAACTACCGAACACCATGGTAGTCTCGGTGGTAGGCTCCAACATCAGCCGACGGCAGAGTTACCACCCATCAGCAGAAGTCGTGCCGCCAAGCGCCTAACAGCGCGTTCCGGCATGCGAGAGCTGATGAAGCCGTATGGGGAATGGGTCTGAATAGTTGTGTTGCACAGTAGCCGTGTTGGTGGTGGATCGTTGTTTGTTGTGTCGAGAGCTTAGTCGCGGAGGGTAGCGGGATCCGAAGCACGGCTTGCCGCTGGCCGACCGCAGACAGTTGGGGGCCCAACTAGTGGGCTAGCCACCCATGAAAGGCTGCCCCGCCATCTGTGAAAAATCCCAGGGTGGCTCCATCGTGCTGGTTGGCGACCAGAGGAGGGGGCCCGATGGCGATCCTTGAGGGGTTCGGGCGTCCCCGCAGTCTCCAGACTAAGCCCTCAACGACATGACAACACCAATATCACTGCCGGGCTCGTGCAACACCTCGTTCAACTGCCATTCTCCATCCTATTCACTCTTATATTAAAAACTCAATCATGGCTATACACAAAAGGAGTAATGTTTTTAAGCGGCTGCACTCCCCCTCACTTAATGTGCACCTCACAAATATCCGAGGATTGCACACAAACCTCTCATCAGTCCACTTCCATCTCGAGACTGCGCAGCCACACATGCTCTTTTTGACGGAGACGCAGATTCAATGTCCATTAAGCGCTGCGTACCTGGACTATCCCGGTTACACGTTGGAGCATAACTTCAGCTCGCGGGCCGGAGTCTGTTTGTACGTGCGAAATGACCTCTGTTTCCAGCGTCTCCGCCACCTTGAAGACCCCACATTCTCTATGATCTGGGTTATCGTAGATACAGGAATCGAAAAGATCCTGTATTCCTGTGTCTACCGATCGCACACAGGTGACCAGGAGACAACTCAATTATTTGGACATCTCAGTGAGGCCGCTGATGTGGCCATCCAACAGTACCCCACCGCGCAGCTTGTCTTTCTGGGGGACTTTAACGCCCATCATGAACATTGGTTGTTCCCATACCAGAAGACGGACCATGCTGGGAGAGAAGCGTGGAAGTTTGCGGTGTCACTTGGACTCTCCCAGTTGGTTGACCAAGCGACGAGGGTACCCGATGTGGACGGCCACACAGCTAATTGTCTGGACCTTCTGCTGACAACTGATCCGGACAGATATAACATCCAGGTTTCATCCCCATTGGGTAGCTCTGACCACTGTCTGGTAAAAACTGTATTGCCTTACTCTCCACCTGGTAACGACTCTATTGGTGTTAGACGAGTATGGCAATACAAGTCAGCAGATTGGGATGAGATGCGACACTTTTTTGCATCCTTTCCTTGGCGGCAGGTCTGCTTCTCTTCTTCCGATCCGTCGAGCTGTGCGGATGCTATAACTGATGTGGTACATCAAGCGATGGAATATTTTATCCCATTCTCTGATGTACCCGTTGGTGGCAAAGCTCGCCCATGGTTTAATACCGAATGCATCCTTGCTGAAAAGCGTAAGCATTCAGCTTACCTTGCCTGGGTTGATGCTCGAGACCGCAAAGCTCCGGATGTAAGACCTAAGAAGAGAGCCTTTAACTTAGCCGCCAAGTCCTACAAAAAGACATTAAAGAAGGCTCGTCTTGACCGAATTACACATTTTGGCGCAAAGCTCTCTGCCCAACCATCTGGTAGCAGAGCTTTTTGGTCCCTTGCCAAAGCGGTCGAGACGAACTTCTGTCGGCCTTCACTGCCACCGTTGGTAAAATCTGACGGATCCCTGGCTCATACGGCAAAGGAGAAGGCGTCTTTACTTGCCTCGCTTTTTGCCCAAAATTCATATCTAGACTCTGGCAATGCTACTCCACCACATCTACCTCACTGCGGGATCTCAATGCCCGAAATCTCCATAACTAATAAGGAGGTAAAGAGAATATTGTGTCGTCTAGATGTGAATAAAGCCAGTGGTCCCGATGGTATACCAGCGATAGTGCTAAAAACATGTGCTCCCGAGTTGTCTCCGATACTGACACGTCTGTACCGCCTTTCTCTTAAGACTGGAATAGTGCCTAAATCCTGGAAGCTTGCCAATGTGCAACCTGTGCCCAAGAAAGGTAGCCGTGCTGACCCTGCCAATTATCGTCCAATTTCAATCACCTCCATACTCTGCAAGATTATGGAGCGTGTATTGAACACTCGTCTTATGGCATACCTAGAACAGAACGATCTCCTCAGTGATCGACAATATGGGTTTCGCCGGAATCGGTCGACTGGGGATCTTCTAGTGTATGCCAACCACACCATTGGCGAAGCCCTTGAGCGAAGTGGGGAGGCGATTGCTGTCTCCCTCGATGTCTCGAAGGCCTTTGACAGGGTTTGGCACGCTAGTCTTATAAGCAAGCTTTCAGCCTATGGCATATCTCCTGGCCTGATCGGCTGGATAAAAGACTTCCTGAGCGACCGATCACTCAGAGTTGTGGTGGAAGGCTGTTCATCAGAACCCTTAAAGACCAACTCTGGAGTTCCTCAGGGATCTGTTCTCTCTGCAACCTTGTTCCTGCTGCATATTAACGATCTGCTTATACCCGGTATCTATGGGTACGCAGACGACAGCACTGTTGTAGAGAGATACCTGCCAAATCCTCGAGCCAGTAGAGATCAAATTCAGTCCGAAAGAGAGGCCATGGTAGAGCGTTTAAATCTCACACTCAAGGCAGTCTCCACTTGGGGCGATGCCAATCTTGTAAGTTTCAACGCCACCAAAACACAGGCGTGTCTGTTCACCACAAAAAGGAGTCCTTTTACCTTGACTCCTACTTTCCGAAATGTGCCTCTAGAATACACTGATCGTCTGCAGTTGTTGGGAATGGACATTAGCCCCAACATGAACTACGGGCGGTTCATCGCGTCTAAGGCTAATGTAGCAGCGAGGAAAGTTGGCATCCTCGCAAAGGTCCGACAGTATTTCACGCCGGGACAGCTTCTTAATCTATACAAAGCTCAAGTCCGGTCGTGCGTGGAATACTGTAGTCACATATGGGCTGGTGCTGCGAAATGCCATCTGTCAGCCTTAGACTCGATTGAGAGGCGTGCGCTGAGACTTATTGGTGACCCTACCCTGGTAAAAGCCAACTTACAAAGCCTCGATCACCGACGTAGGGTTGCCAGCCTTTGTGTATTCTATAGGTTGCATTTCGGAGAGTGTGCGCAGGAATTACACGACTTAATTCCCCCATCCCCTTTCCATCATCGGACGACTCGACGAACGGCTGGTCTCCATTCTTATGTCGTGGACATTCCACCCGTCCGGACGAAGCGTTTCGCTTCGTCATTTATTATACGTGCGGCTAAGGATTGGAACAACCTGCCTACGTCAGTGTTTCCGTCCGATTACAATATGGGTGTCTTCAAGGCAAGAGTGAATAGGTGGCTACTGAATTAGTGCGACATACCATCTCCGACTGCGTTACCACTTACCATCAGGTGGAACGCAGTCAAGCACTAATTCAGAATAAAAAAAAAAAAAAAAGTCACTCAATCCCAAGAAAGCGCCAGGCTTTGATTTAATTACCCCTAAAGTTCTGAAAGAGCTTCCAAGAAAATGTGTTACCTTTCTTACCAGCTTATTCAATGCTACTTACCGCATCTCCTATTTCCCTAATTTGTGGAAGATATCAGAGATTGTGATGATTCATAAAGACGGTAAACCACCATACGACTGCTCTTCATACCGACCTATTAGTCTTACTCCAACTCTGTCAAAGCTATGGGAAAGGATTTTTCTTAAAAGACTCAGTGCTATAATAAATAATAATGAAATTATCCCCAAGCATCAATTTGGCTTCCGCAAGGCACACTCAACCATCGAGCAGGTTCATCGTGTTTACCATACTGTCAGACAATGCTTCGAAACTAAAAAATACTGCTCTGCCGCATTCTTGGATGTGCATCAGGCTTTCGATCGGGTCTGGCACAAAGGACTGCTTTGTAAAATCAAGGAGAAACTACCACATTCAGTGTTTTTCATCTTAGAGTCTTACCTAGCTGATAGACTATTTCAAGTAAAAGTAGGGCATGCCACATCCTCCCTGTTTCCGATCGAAGCTGGAGTCCCCCAGGGCTCGGTTCTAGGACCAGTTTTATATAACATCTACACATCAGACCTGCCAACCTCAGATGATGTTACGGTTGCAACGTACGCCGATGATATCGCTTTTCTAGCTGTTGACACTGACTCCACTGTAGCAAGCGTAAAGTTACAACGACATCTCGACGTTACTTCAGAATGGCTCAAAAAATGGCGAATTAAAGCCAGTGCTCAGAAATCCAAACATGTAACTTTTACTTTGAGAAAACAAAACTGCCCCCAGGTCTACCTAATGAATAACATTTTGCCTCAAAGTGACTGCGTGAAATACCTTGGTTTCCACTTAGATAGACGCCTAACATTCAAAAACCACATAAAAATAAAAAGAGATGTAATTAACCACAAATTTAGAAGTCTATACTGGATGATGGGCAGAAATTCCGTGCTCTCCTTGGACAATAAAATCCTAATTTACAACTCAATTCTGAAACCCGTCTGGACCTACGGTATTCAGCTGTGGGGCGTGGCCAGTAAGAGTAACGTCATGTGCTTGCAAAGAGTGCAAAACAACATACTGAGGAACAAAGCTAACGCACCTTGGTTTACGAAGAACGATGAAATACATGAGTATTTAAATATCCCAACAGTAGCCTCCGAAATCGAGCGATATAAAAAAGTACACACAGAACGTCTTGCTCGCCACCCTAATCCGCTTGCTTCCGGATTACTTAACGATGTCAGCGTGGTTAAAAGATTGAAGAGAAACCACGTCCTATGAATAGACAGCGTACTTTTTTGGACGTGGAGATCCCCAGGAGGCGATTACAAGAATGAAATTGACTATATATTAACCAACAAGGTGAAATCGTTTCAAGATACGCATGTTATCCAAAAACTAAACTTCAACACCAATCATCGAATGGTGCGCAGCTGTTTAACCTTACAACCATCAAAAATATCTAGAAAACATATTATCAGAAAACAACTGCTCTCTCGCGACTACGAGTCTAAAGAAATTGATACTAGCTCTGTAAAGTCACTATTGGAAATCGCTAATTCTAGTCTAAATTTATTAGAAAAATATAACAAAATAGAATCAAAACTAAAAGAAGTTGTAAAAAATTACCCAAACTGCAATAAGTCAAACCAACCAAGCGGAAGAACTTTAGAGCTACTAGAGCAAAGAAAATCACTAATAAATAAACAGAAAAGCAAAGAAACTCTAAGTAAAATATCAAAACTAAATAAACAGATAAGAGAAAGTATGAAAACTGATAGAAAAGAAAAAAGATTAAAAACATTAGAAAAACACATTTTAAAAACAGGAGGTGTCAAGAAAGCTCTAAAAGAACTAAAGGAAAAGGGCAAAGAATGGGTGCCCAAACTAAAATCAAGAAAAAGCAACATAACAAAGCGAAAAGAAATACAAAAACTAGCTACAGAATTTTATAAGACACTCTATTCTGACGATAATACCTTAGTACATACAAACAAACTACTGGAAAATATGGCATTCGAAACTACATCTGAACCGGAACCAGCGATACTTAGGTCAGAGGTGGAGAAGGCTATAAACTCACAAAAGATGGAGAAAGCACCAGGCCCAGACAATATCCCTAACGAGCTTATGAGAGGCACCGTTGAAGATATAAGTTTGTCACTGACAAAAATATTTAACGACATTCTTTGTACAGGCCACATCCCGAGTCAATGGGGTCATTCTTACATCATACTAATCCATAAAAAAGGTCCAAAAGATGATATCGAAAACTATAGACCAATAAGTCTCATATCAAATGAATATATAAAGTCTTTGCAAAAGTGATACTGCACCGAATTTCAAAAATTCTTGACGAGAACCAACCCATTGAGCAGGCAGGTTTTCGAAAAAATTTTAGCACCATAGATCATATTCATACTATTAAACAAATTCTGGAAAAATATAACGAGTATCAGAAATCTATCTATATTGCATTCATTGACTATTCCAAAGCCTTTGACAGCTTGATCCACTTCTTCATCTGGTTAAGCCTGGAAGAACAAGGTGTTAACAAAACGTACATTAATCTCATAAAAAATATTTACAGCATCAGCAGAAGTAGTGTAAGGTTAGAATCGACAGGTGACCCGTTCCCAATCAACAGAGGCGCCAGACAAGGCGATCCATTATCACCAAAACTGTTCTCAGCAGTGTTGGAAAGCATATTTCGGAAGATTAACTGGGACGACTTTGGTATCAATATAAATGGCCGAAACTTAAACCATCTTAGATTCGCAGATGATCTAGTCCTCCTAGAAAATGACCCCAAAAAACTCGAAAATATGATCCAACAGCTAGCGGAGAGCAGTGAGGTGATAGGGCTAAGAATGAACCTGGAAAAAACGAAAGTTATGACCAACTCGTCTCAGGTGGAAATTAAACTAAATGGGACACAGCTTGAATATGTAAGTGAATACGTTTACCTTGGACAAATAATATCCCCTGGGGACCAAATGACCAAAGAAATTGAAAAAAGAGTGGCAAACGGATGGAAGAAGTACTGGTCTCTCAAGGAAATCATGAAAAGCAAGGAGCTAAACATAAACATTAAAAGGAAAGCTTATACCACCTGTGTCTTGCCTTGTATAACTTATGGCTGTGAAACCTGGGCCCTAACTGAACAACATAGGAACAAACTAGCAGTGTGCCAGCGTGCAATGGAGAGAAGTATATTGGGGATAAAAATTATAGATAAAATATCTAGCTCAGAGATCAGAGAAAAGACCAAAATCCCTGACATACTCACTCGAATTGACCAACAAAAATGGAGATGGACAGGCCACATGCTACGCTGTAATGTCGAAAAATGGTCTAAGCAAGTTACCCTTTGGTACCCACGGGATGGTAAGCGTAAGCGAGGAAGACCCACAAGGCGCTGGGAGGACGAGCTCCGCTGTACTCTTGGTACATACTGGACTAGGGTGGCTCTTGATCGAGCACACTGGAGAGAATTAGAGGAGGCCTTTGCCAACAGGCACTCCGAAATAAGAGACACAATTTAGTTTGCATTTATTAGAAATTGTAATCATGGTTTTATTACTGTAAATCCTCGGAGAAATAAAGGCTATTTTTATTTTTATTTTATTTTATTATAATACTTTTTTAAAATATTTTTTGGATGTTATTCTAATATTTTATTATGATTTTTTCTTAAAATTTTGTAACTTCAAGTGAAAAAGCCAAAAATATATAGTTTTGTTTTTAATTATTTTAGATATTTTGCAAGTTATAAAAATTAATAACTTACCAATAAATATTGTAAGAGTCCCTCTAAGGAGGGTACTTTCAAATAAAGACCACCCGTAATGTCACAACCTTGTTGTAACAAACTCAAATGCTTATCCAGAGAGCACACATCTAGTAACACTTGTTGTTTCTAGAACCAAAATAAACATTGTATGTTAATATTTTAAATGTGAAAAGTTAAAAGTTAGTTTTAAGTTAGTGAGTATTACTTTTTATTCATGTTATACAATGTTTTGCAGTTAGTGTGTTATACTGAGATTTGCAACACTTAAAATAAATAAAAAAACAAATTAAAATGTTATTGCTATGCATTTATAATTATTATAAATAAGAATAATGTATGAGTTAAAACTTAATTTTATATTTTTATTATGTAAGTCAAACAAATTAAGGTCATTAAACTATTTCTTGAATTTTCTATACTGAAGCCATCATCATTTGATTATTGCACATTATGATAATTTGCAATAAGTTATATTTACTTATGTAGTTATAAGCTTCTTCTTACCTGAGCTGTAAAGAAAACATTCATGTAGTTAATATATTGGGCAGCAGTATCAGAGCTTCCAGTTATTATGAGAATACGACTGCTCATTCGAAGCCCAGGGGGTGCTTCCCGACGTATCTATAAATGGAGGTAAATTTCTAATTTATTGAAAGTCTAAATTAAAAAAAAACCTTAAATATATTTTAAATATCTTAGACAGTATTTTAGCCAAAGTTAGTTTTTTTTTATTTGGTGATATATTTAGTATCAATATATTATACAATAGTATAAATGCATTTAAAAACAGCTACATCATTTTACTTTAAGTTTAAAGTTATGTACAGTAAAATAATATGAATATGGTGCAATTTGTACTCACTCTAGAAATATAACAAAGTCCCATTGCCATAGCCCCAGCTAGAAGGGATTCTCCAGGTCTTTCTTCTTGTGGCTGACTTTTGATTAAGTTTACTAGCCTGGAAGAATGTATACAATTAAAAACAATAACTTTCTACTGACATTAATATTACAAAAAATGTGTACTATTTATTTTTGTTTAAAAAATTAATCACAAAAATACTGCAACTAGTATTTGAAAGTATAACTTGCCTCATTTTAACAGTCTTCTCAACCAATGTAAACAATTCATATTGACCATCAATTTGCCGAACATCCAATGGCTTTCCAGGGGAAGGGTACAGATATTCACTTAAAAAATAAGGTAGGTATAAGAAATAGATTAATAGATTACTGACAAAATATTTATTTACAAACATTTGGAGATGTTATTGATTAAATAGGAAAATAAAACTAACTTACTGTAGAATTGAGAAATCATACCTTTTATGGAAATGGCATCCAATAATAGCTAATTCATTTCTAGATTTCTGCATCAAATGCGAGTTAGCAAAAGCTATGACCGCATCAAGACAATTTGTGAGTATCTTTGGATCCTCTGTAATATATCTTTGATTTGGATTTGTATCCACTATGATCACTAAAAGACTGCTATCTGACGGTCCTATAAGAATACCAGATTGAACTTGTTGTAATATTCTTTGTATTTCAGATAATCAAAAGCAATGATTATGTTAAGAAGGTTATGTTGTTCACGCACCCTCATCATCAGCCATATTTATAATGAGATAGGTACAATTTCAATTCAAATAACACTTAAAAAATTTGGGGAAATATAATTTAAAATATTAGCTATTCAACGTATTTTTGTAATACATGAATAGTTTTATTAAGGTTTTTAACAAACATAAACATTGATAACGACAATGCAATGGAAAGGGAAACTTCAAACTTCAAATTATTGACAATTGACATTTAACATTAAGCTTTCATATTTTGAGTCCACACTCCACAGAGTATAGATAAATATTGAAATTTGAAATTGAGTTGTCACAAATTATGTACAAGAAAAACTGTTCTACGAGCCACTGGTAATAAAATCGAATAAGTGTTGAGATTGAAAGACTGCCTATATATTAACCTTAATTCAACTCTAAAAATAATATTTAATAATTATATGTCTTTAGATACCGGTATAAAATACAACTTCGAAAAATATATTTTCTAAAAACGCGGTCAGCATTTTATATTTCAGCATTAATATATAGCCATACAGGCCATACTATATATATGTTATACGACTTTGTTTATTTATAGCTATAAATTAAAATCTTACTTCTATTTATGTGTTTTGTATATTGAGTGCTTTGTGGCTTACAAATACATTTTTATATCAACAGAGTAAAATGAGAGATAGCCCACTCAGGTTTTGTTATTTGTCAAATAATATTTGTATAGATATAATATTTTATACTTCAAGCGCCTGTAGCAATTTTATTTCCCTTTTAAACATAATTGCATTATTCCACATTACTTAATAAATTTTAAAAACGCTTCTTTAAAAGATAAATGTTTAAAATGATAAATATTTGGTTGCTTCATGAAATAGTATTAAAAAGTATAATATTTCAGCCCTAAATGACTGCAAATCTTAAAGCCTGATTTTGAGTCTCGACTTCGTCAAAGAGCTATTGAATTTAACTATGAGAGAATGATATTTTATAGGTAAGACTAAGAGATAATATCGACGTTTGCATAATATACAGTAATGTGCTAAATTTCACTAATAATTACAGATTACTTCAAAATCATACTAGATACAGTTAGAATTATCTATTGTTTCATTTTCTATAACACATCCTTAAAGTATATAATATATACTAAAAGTATTTAAGAAGGTAAATGAAATTAATAAAGTAGAGAGTGTAATGCAGAAACTTTTACCATTGGATACCACGAATACCTTTAGGATAAACGAGTAACTATTGACTCATTGTATATCTATGATTTTCGTCTACTTATTATAGTTTTGTAGACCCATTGAAGTCGTACAATTGATTTCCTAGTAAGTCCAAAAAAGTCGAAATGAAACTAAATACACTGTCAACTAATTACAACCCGAGTTTGTTCGATGTTATCTATATACCAGCACGAGTCATAACTAAAACTTCAGAGGATGATGGATTTAGGCTTCTACACAAGCACGTTATCCAATAGGGTTGTATCAAGCTTAATTTTTAAAAGATAAGAATTTTCCTTTGTAGGCATGGAAATTTTGTCAGATTCTGAGTATTATGAAGTGAAGAACCGTTCAACTTTAATGTTTTTTATTATAAAATAAAAGAAGTTAATATTTTTTCTTAGTTACAGTTTATCATATTTATTAATACATCTATCAAACAAGAAGAATCAAACAATACAAGAAAAAAAAATATCTTATTGAAGTTAAGTTAACTTTACAAACTTTTACTGAAGATACCTTAGATTTCTTATTATTTAAGACAAACTTAGAGCTGTTTTGGATTACCGCAATCATTTTCATTAAGTCAACGTGGCCAAATTAATGGGATTACTTGTTAAATACATAATTTGTGAAGGTAATAACTCTTAGTTATGATTTTTGTACCAACCCTAAGCCTACATAAAGTTTGGTTGCGTGGACAAGTATGCGTGGAATGTCCATTTGACAAATACGAATCTATGACATACTGACATCTGTCCACGAGTGACCATCGTACAATTAATTATACGTATAAATTCTTGTAAACGCTCCGATATGTAAGTCGTCGCTTTGAATATGAATTAATACGTGTCGAATTTAATATAATATTAAAATAATTGATTACTATTTACTTTCTTATATTCCTTACCATAAAACATCCTTCTTTCTTAACATTCTTCTTTATATATTTTTTAAAAAGGTAAGGTTTTATATTTGTATATTTTTTAGTATTGTAACTGGCAAATTTCGAATTTTTCGCATTTTTAATTAATGAAACAAATGAGTTACATGCAGCTTATAGGTGAACGTTAACGTAATTCACAATCATTTATTAGTCTCTACTTTATGATACACTTAATTATGTAGAGACAGGCTTATTCATTTTTAACCGACTGCAAAAAAGGAGGAGGTTATATGTTCCGTTGTATATATTTTTTTTATTATTTTTTTTCTAGAAAATAGTAAAACTCTCATACTTCGGTGGGACGACTGTTCGACACGACCAGTGAGAGCTAAGGCGCAGGACCGCTGCCGGCTTAACGTGCTCTCCGAGGCACGGGGGTGACTCACCGCCAACTTCGCAACTCCGGGATGTTACTGGGCTTACTAAACAGAAAGTCTCAATAATTACTTGGCCCGACCCGGGGCTCGAACCCAGGACCTTTCGATGTAGGACCGTTCATGCTAGCCACTACACCACCGAAGCAGTTCGGGGGCTGAATACATGGTAATAACAGTGTCTATTTACATTTAAGGTGTTTCCAAAACACTCATCTAATTACCATCTATCAATCTCTCAATAATCATGTACCGAAATACACATTGGGTTTGTCACCCTAATATAGTATTGATAGTTTGAAGTTTAAGATAATTGATTAATGATTACTGATTAGTTAAAATCAATGAGTAAGGTACTTTTGCTAAGATAAAAATAAGTAACTGAATAAAAATTAAATTAGTTTCTAAATCTATGCACCGTTTTTGTATTATTATTAATTCATTAGTTTAAATCAATTAATAAGTTTAAGTGTTTTGTATACAATGTTTTTAATATATTTTTAGAATTACTTTGCTTGAAAATAATTTTATGTACTTTTATTATATTCAGACATCTGAAATGGGTATTCCTTTTGAGTCAGTAGCTTAGGTACAGTACACTACTAAATATGTTTTTTAAAGTAGGCACATCTCGGATTTTCCAGCCAGTACCTAATTGTGACTAAGTTTTTATTTTATCCAAATATTAAGCCATAACTCATTAAACAAAGGTAGATAAATTATTTTTGAGCGAAAAAACATTCCATTGATTTACAAACCGCTTTATCAGTAAGACGGTAGCTTATTATTGGTTTCAAATTGTATTTCATCGCGATGAGGCTCCCAGATATGACACAAACTTATGTCATCTGTCAAAATACATGTTAACAGAAAGCGAAGATGTGGACAAGAGATAGGCCGAATAATATAGGATTGACAGTGCTACATGTCATTTTACGACATTGTTTGTACAGCTAATGATATGCACCATTTAAATGTAGGTGGTCTAAATAGAAAAAACGGTGTTTTTATACGGAGTTCTTCATATGCTTAAATATTTTACGTTATAAATTATGCTTTTACTTTTGATGGTTATAAATCATCTTAATTTATACTTATGTCGGTGTTGAAAGTCAGTCAGTCGGAGCTGAAAATACTCTACAGTCTACATTTATGTAAATGTAGACTGTAGAGTAAGATAATTAAATTTTCTTCTTTTAGAGAAAACTAAACTAAAAATAAATATTTATGTTTTTAATGTGCTTTATGTATGGGCTCTACAAAGAGTATTAAACATTTACATAACGAACTTATCAAAATTCAGTCGAGCTGCTTTCTTTAATCAAAATGCTTTCTTTATTACTAGGTTACGATACTCGATTTTAGAGCAAGATTAATTAAGAGTTCGCAGCCTATCAGTTTAATAAACACTGTTGGTAATTGAATGAGGTTTTACGAGAACATTGTTTACAAGAAACACTTCGTGCCAAAGGGCAGCGACGGTACATTAGCGCGAGCTTTCAAAAACCGAACTGGGAAAAAGAAAAAAGGCGGGAACGAAATAATTATGCACGTTCCGTTTCGTAATGGCATCGCGCTACCGTTTCGCTTTAATAGCTCGCTTGTTCTCAGAATTTAATTATACTCGCTCAGATTAGCTGCCCACGATCCTCTTTGTTAATAACTCTAATAATGGATGACGCTCGCACTTTTATGTTTAATCTTTAGACCTTTGCCATCAACTTCGTTAATTACATTGAAAAGTGCTGAATATATTTCGGCTTTTGTTCACATACTTGAACGAATGAAGCTCCATTACCAGTTATGATATCTACATAGCATATAAGTAACATAAAACATTAATATTAATAATTCAATAACGACTTTCCAAAAACAAATTGTCTAAACGATAAGACGTCCGACGAAAACAAAACAGACCGATCCAACCTTAATAAGAACCGGGGTCCGAGATGAACACAAAAGAAAAAGATAACGGCCTATTGTTTTTTATCATGTTGTCAATATCACGCGGCCAAATTTTCTATATTGGAATGCCACGATTCGCCAATAAGAAGCGGGGAAGAATTGATTTATTGTCCAATTAGCGTCGGTCAGGTGTGCCAACTGCCAAGATAGCATCAGGCCGGCCAACCTAACTCGGCCGTAACTACTATTTCTTTGGGTGTTTTCCGTTTAAATGGCATATTGGAATCAAAAAAGAACCTTTACACGGTGCTGCCAGCTTGCTCTGAGGTCAATTTGAAATTCTGATCGTTCGCGGCCAAAACCCGCTTAAGTGGAAATCGATTTGAATTAATTGTGCCCCAGGTTTTTATTGGGTAGGAACTTTAATTTGATAGGGATTGTTTTAGTTCGTTACATATACATCGAGGTTAATGCGTTCATTAATAAATATAATTAATGTATACTATTAATGTGTCATCAGTTTGTAGGTTATATGTTTTGTCAAAAGATTTATGAGGTTTTTTATGGTGGTTTGGCTGTTTAAATCATTTTATTTTATTAATAGTGACAGACAGCGCCAGCAGGTGTTATTGCTACTTAATTTTTTATTTTGTCACATTTATTTGTTTATGTCACATCACTCATTGCGTCATATTCATGCCGGAAAAGTTAAAAGAGCTCAAAGCTATCTGGATCGTCGCACCTTTATGTTTAATGTCACTTTAAGTTTACTTTTAGTGGTTATTAACATAAGAGCGATAAGTATCTAAAGATTTTTTAATCGATATGATAAATAGATCAAATAAATTATTTGTACGCCAAAGAACTGTTTGTGTAGGCATATACAAATCAATGTACATTAAGGAAAGTAATAGGTACATTTAATAATTAAACTTTGTTTAAAGATAAGTGCAGATCTTGATGATGTCCTGCAGAACAACTTTGGTCACGACGGCCGATGGTATAACTGAGACTACCTAACGGCGTAGGAGATGATGTAGTAGTGTAGAAGTAGCAGTGAACGCGCATACTCAAATGCTTACTCTTTATCGCTGACACTCTGTTACATCGGTTGGACTCCACTTCGTCTTGACCAGTATGAGATGAGGTGCAGGCCTACCACTGACTGAGAGACACGGTAGTCCAATACCGATATAATATTCGAACTTAGGACTTCCGGATTTGAAGTCATGCAAGCGTCTTAAGAGCCGAGGCATTTACAGATAAAAAATGACACATAATTTACTATCTGTTGTAGTGAAATATGTCATATAATAAAGTACACAACGTTAACTTGGACTTAATTTGTCTTCTCCATATTAATCTGTGTTCAACTGGCACGCTTTGAAGCCATTAACAAGAGAATTGAATTGAATTGAACTTGGAGTTTTAATTGTCAAGTTTTTAAATAAAGATTTATTGCTATGCTGCAAAATTATTATTTTAGTTTTCTTAGTGTCTTTATTTTTATGAAAAATGCCTTGAGAAGAATAATGTTATTCGTAATTAAATAATGTTTCAAATCCGACAAATTGGGTCAGCAAAAATTCACTTCGGTTTATTTAACTCGTCGTACTATAATAAAACAGTCTTAAATTTTCCTGTAGCATAAACTTATAACTTATTAAAATTACTTAATTCCCACAGTAAATATTAGCTTGGTTAAATAATAATGAAAGCGATCAATTAAACAGTGTCGCTATTATCGGCCAAGAGGGTGATAGTGATTGTATTACGACGTTAATAGCTCTTGTATGCCTTCTCGTGTTACACAAATGGTTTATATGCTATACTAGCGACTCACCCTTGCATCGCTCGGGTTCGTCCCTAGATTTAGCTCGAGCGAAGCCGCGGGTTTCACTAGTATATGTATACAACAACTTGACAATGATTTACTAAAACCTGCCACTCAAGCCATTGGTGAAAACAGCATGGAAATCAGTTCAGTTGTTTTTGAGTTTATCGTGAACAGACAGACAGGACATTCTCTTTCTTGTTATTAATTACATATGTTTTCAATCTTGGTGTTCTTTTTCACTGAATTTAAATTGTCTATGTGTATAATTTTATTCGATTCAATTAATATTGGTAGATTTCAGGCGGGTTTCAGGCGATGACTTCAACATTTTATTCCATGGAATTGATCTGAAGATGAAACCTGAGGGAGGATCGTGGGATTCTTCAAAGACTTGTAAAATGTCATTTGGGTTCATTTCCTGTATTTTGATGCGACCTTCAGTCACCAGACCATGTCTTATAGTCTTTTGAGTTTTGAATGCAAACATATTAACTGTTTTAGTGTAAGTTTTTGGTTTAGAAATTCGTTATATCATTTTATAGTCAGTAGTCTTAATACTAAAGTAATGTTTAAATAGATCATATTTTAAAAATAAAAAATAAATAGGTACTAAGTATAGAAAAATCATGGTACTTAAAATTGTTATTTTATACAATCACTTTTACACTTTTTATTTTAAAAAAATTACGAATTAAGGACAAAATTTTAATCGCTCTAACTCGTTAATTTTAATTAACGTGATACTATATTAACAGCCGCGTTAAATAAATCAATCAATATTTGTTATAAATGACTCAATGTAGGCAACATAACCGTTTGCACTGAGAATAAATAGTAAATAAATATGGACATTGGGACATTATTACAACAACACCATCTAGTTCCATGGTAAGCTACGAGGCTTGTGTTACGGATACCAGATAGTGGATATACTACATACATATAAATTTTAAATACATACATATTATAAATATTAATACCCATGACTAGAGTACAAACATTCGTGTTCAACAAATGAATGCCCCCAGCGGGATTCAAACCCGCGATCGCCGTCGCAGAATGTAGGGTCACTACTAACTGAGCCGAGAACGATACGATATCGTCAAGAATTATCATCGAGAATTATTTTATTTTAACCACGATTTCAACTGTGATTACTTATATTAATTAAACATTATTATTTTTTCTTGCTCATTTTCTTTTTACTATAAATTGTAACGTTATAAATCATTTTATTATATGTTCACATTTATTTATATGACATAGGCCACACCTTTTGGGCCGCATTAAGATATCACATCCATAGATCAAAATCTTATTATCACAATAAGTATGTGGATCTCGATATTAGGGGCACCTAGCGAGTAGGTAGGTATAACCAGGTGACACATAAGGAACACGGTGGTGGTGAAGGTGGTGAACCCATAAGGATCCCAAGAAGAAAGAACCCATCCACTTGTTTTGTTGGAGTAGACTTTAGATATACAGTGAAACCTGGTTAAGTGGGACCTGGATAAGTGAGAAAGCTCCATAACTGGAACTCATGCGAAGGTCCCAACACTTAGGCACTGAATTACCCCTGTTAGTGGGACGAGCTAAGCCTCTATAACTGGGATTTGTTCTTTCGATTTATCATCATAGTTACCTCTATAACTGAGACAGGGAGTAAATTTTATATCCATAAACCTCTGTAACTGAGATAACATCGTTTTGTTTGATCGCACCTTTATAACTGAAATAACCTCTATCAATGGAACCCTCTGTAAATGAGACAGATATTTATTTATACCTCCATATCTGAGACACTGGGTAAGTGGAATACCTCTATAAGTGAAACGACATTGCAGGTCCCTTGATGTCTCACTTAACCAGGTTTCACTGTATAATAATAAGATAGTCGTCTATTAGTAAAGATTTCATTTATTATGGCTAACAGCGCCAGCATCGCTTCTCACATTACATGGGATCGTGCCAAATGGCTGGGCAAATTAAAGGTACCTATTCGCCGATACATTACCACGAAGGTATGGCACTATGATTTTAATTGGAGGAAAATTTCCGTTATATGTAAAAGGTGTTTTGCTATTTAGGTATTAATTATAATTTAATTATGTCGTTTCATCTAAATATTTGTAAGCGAAGTTGTTATTTAATTAGTAATAAATTATTTCTAATCAGGAGCTTTGTTCTGATTTATCGTTAAAAATATGGTTAATAGCATGTACAATAAATTAACTATAGTTTATTTAAATTACTTGCTTTAACCACTGTTACTTCGGTTGATTATTTTTTATACCTTTTTATTACCTATAGCCTATATACCTAAATAAGTGTATATTACATAGGTTTTCCTACTTGTGTACATAATCAAGTCAATTCAGCCATTTCACCATCAATAAGTAGTTATCAAACATTCATATACAAAAAAATTGCGTAATTATTATTAGATAGGTAAGTTTTTAAATTAAAACAAAGCTTAGCTTTGAAATACAAGAGGTATATACGAGTAAATGTACCTATAATAACCGAGTTAGCTTTCAATTTAGCTGCAAAGTTGCTGACGATTGTCCACAGGCAATCAATAGGCCCGGTGTCCAGGCAATTGATATTATGGACGGAACCGTTATTGGATCACTCAATACTACTTGTATACAATGGCTTTGCTTATTAATTAAATAAAAAGTGAACGTTTATCGGTACTTTACAAGAAACTATAAAATCTTTGATTATTAATCTAAGTATAAAATACTAATAATTTCGTAGATAGTTACTTACCTTAAGTTATTTAATTATTATCTTATTAATATATTAATTATTCAATTAACTTGATTTAATGAAAATTAAAATGTGATTGACGTTTGTAGGTTCGTCCATCTTTAATGCAGTAACGTCGTGATTGATTATAATTTTGCATAGAACTTATAGTTTTTGAGCTTGAGAACAACTTTTTATCAGTAAATACATTAAAATGTGTGATAATGCTGCTTATATAAAAATATTTGAATTCACACAGGATGTAGAGTTGTTAGTTAAGTGTAATTATAATTAATGATCGCCTTAATAGACTAGTAATTTAACTACTATAACTATAACTGTGGTTATAAAAATAATTTCTAGTAGGTTTTAGTTTGGTTAATGAAATAAAGTAAATATAAGACTTTATACTCGTAATTAAAAACTAGCGACGCATTTAGAGCAAAACGCACATATAAGTAGACAAATCCGAGCGAAGCAAGTGTTGCTTCGGATTTGCCTCTATGTAGATTTTAACGTTTTGTATTGAATAAATTTCTTAGGATATGTTTTTAATTATATTTATGACTAGAGCGCAGCAGAGGGTTCTGCTAGTTAAAATAAATAAAATTTCTTAAATAAAAGTAGTTACTCCTTATAACATTAGCTATCTGCGAGTGAAAGTCTCGTCAAAATCGGTCTAGCCGTTTCAGAGATTAACCGGAATAAAACACAAAATTTTTAAAAATGGTTTTTTGATGTAAGTACCGTATATATAATATATTTTCATACGCATTTAGAAAAAAGCTGTTAATTTGAAATTAAAAATAGATACTTCAATTTTTTTATATGTATAGATGTATAGATTATTGCTCCGCTTTCTTTCGTGGATGAGATTAGAGCGGTCAAGCAAACAAACAAATTCTGCTTCTTTTTAATAATAACTTATAAGTTAAATGTAATAATACTAGCAATAATACTATTTTATTTAAAACTTGGCGAACACGAAACATGCTCATTTAAATTTGAAAGCTTAACTTTTAATCGGAGCAACTTGGCCCATTGAAAACTCGACGCGAACTAGAGATATTGAAACTATCGACATTGTAGGATTGAGAACTTTGTAACTAAATTAATATTTGTATTATTGGATGGTCTTACACCAAGATGATATACTTAGGTAAGTATAATTGAGTTGTAAATAATTTTTTTCCACAATTAAACAAATATGTATTTAATTCAGTATTTTAGGCTTCAAAGAAAAAAGGAAAGGTAATTTATAATACTAGAAAACCTACACAATGAGTTGTGAATTAAACAAAATTACAATTTGCCGTGCCCACTGCACTGCATTAAATTTGTTTGGCACGGTTTCCTAACACCCCGCTTCACCGCCATCTATTAAAAGTCCACCACACGACCGACAAAGACAGCACACAGTGCCTCGCCCGCATGCCGCGGCAATGTACGGGAAAGAACGAGACGAAGTAATAGCCGGAAATTAGCACTCGTCTATCTTTCATTTTACACCCCAAATTTTCTTATTCCAATTTCCTCTCGCTACGAGCGTCCTCCAAATTACTCGCCGTAACTACTACAATTTACATAAACTAACAATGAACTGTATATAAAAAGAATAAGGTGGAAAATTCGATGGCGGTAAGAGAAACTTTTGCAGCTTTTCTCGTTTAGAAGCACTTTAGAACACTCTGTCATTTGAAATGAGTCATTTTCTGATAAGAATGCCCTATTGGGTGAGACGTGTGCGATTCGGGCCGCTCGGCCGATAATGCCATTTCCGAATATAGATAGCGAATAAGTCGGGTGTCGGTTTTTGTCGGAGTTTTAATAAAGCATAGGGGGTGGCCGAGATATGGAAATGAGCGTGTGGAGGAGAGGAAATTTGAATTTATATACCAGCTAGTTTTATTCATGAGGGTGCGTAGAGATTACCTTCTAAAGGGATGATTTCTGAACGTTTATGACTTCTAAGATTTATATTTTACGATTATGAGGTTAATTATGTGGAAATTTGACTGAGTTTCTATACAGGTGGATTATAAAGGTAGTCGAATTTTTATCAAGCGTGGGAACGTTATTGTGTTATGTCAATGGCAGAGTGGACTTCGATTTTGCACAGACGATTTAATTTTGAAGCATGTAACGCTAAATTGATGATAAGTGTTTGCGGTCGACTCGACGTGTTAATTTTTTATTGTCGTATACCCGTGAGATGAGATTGAACTAATTTGTATCAATTTTTTGAATAGGTTTTGACTGACTTGGAGAAAAGTGAATTTGGTAAATGATTTTTTGGCGTATGTTAGCAGTTTTTACTATTTTTTTATCTACTTGTTTTAAAGTAGTATAGTACTGTTTATTGATAAAATATTTATTTCTATTACAGTGTTCTATCAAATAGAGCTTCCCATATCAATGGATCATGACACTATTATGAATAAGACGAATGATTGAGTTTTTAGAACAATATGTAAAATTAATATATTACAGCTGTATACTGAATCTATAAAACATTTTAATAATTTCGATTAGAGTTACAACTTTAAAAAAAGGTTATCAATAAGATAGCGAGGTGCTTTACCTATTATTATGAATCTCACTTTTCAACCATTGTCCCGCACTTCCATTCAGACAACGCTGAACCATAAATAATATTATTCAATAAAACAAATTTTTATCGTCCGAGAACTCGCCTACGGCACAAGTGGTCCATTCACCGATTCATTCATAAAGTGCAAAAAATAGCATCTCATATATCGTATTGTGAACAGTTAATCTATTACGTCTTCATTTTAGTATCCCGTGGGATTTGAGAATGTGATGATGAATTTCAATTCATTCTTCAATACATTAAGAATTATGGGCTTATAACCTTTTCCAATTTTATTGCTAAGAAAAAAGTCATTGATATCTTTTATTTAATATTTTTTATTTAAATTAGTTTTTATTTCAATTATTCATAAGTGTTAATTTAATTAAAAAACTTGTGTGTATTTATATACATATTATCTCTTAGTAGAGTTCTTTTTAAATGCCAATACAATAAATTAAAAAAAAGTAGTAGGTACGTACTTGAATAATCAATTTGTATGTAGCAATGGCAGGACAAACAGCTTATTAACATAAATGAAGAAGGTTGAAATGGTTCGTAATTTAATTATGTCCATACGTCGACTGAATGCCAACTTTTAACTATCGTAATTATGAATCCAATTATAAAAATTGCTACAAAAACGGTTATTATACATATGCCAATTGTTCACTTGACATTTTTTCAATGAAACAAACTGGTCTTAAATTGTAATTATTATAATAATATCAATCATCAATCATAAGTATAAAAGCGTTAATGTCAATAACGCTGTTAAATAAGGTAAGAAATAATGAAGCGTAACGTGTAAATAATGAAAATGGATTTTATTACATACACTTCTGTTGTGCTCTGGTTTTGTATATTGATAACGAATCTTAAAGCTATTTGATATCACTAATATAAAAATATCGTGTTTGTTATCGAAGTACTCCGAAACCATGTCCAGCACGAATCCCTATTTATTAATAGAGATTAGAACGCGGCTGGAGCCGCGGGAATTGCTAGTACCTTAATAAAATTTCCTCATAATTGGATGAGAACGTTATATCACAGATAAAATAATAAATATCTACAGTCATCTTTATAAATAAAAAAATGTAAAGACAGTATCTTAATATCAAAATATTGCTAAAAATGTTCACTTTAGGAAAGCTTTCAGCCACACAAAATTGGTACCTATATAAAATGCAATTTCAAATGATCGATTTTCCCCGCATCAGGAGTCTTCCGTTCCACGAACGAATACGACTCTATAAACGTTTTTGAAGTGAAACGTAAACGCTTTAGACGGTTCAAAATAAAAAGAATGAATTGTGCCATATATTTTGATATTGGCTTTAATGTTGGACTGTCATTTTAAGGGAGTCATTTTATAGGAATAATAATTGAGAAATTATTACCAATATTTTAAAAATATTTCCATTATTGTAAATAAATAATAAAAATATGTAAAGGTGTACATATAGTCGTATTTTTTATTATAAATAAATTTGACAATAAAATTTTAGGTACAACATAATAATAACTCACAAACATAGAGAATTTTGCCTGTGATATCGTTAGAAATAATATTTTTTATTATTATTTTTTTCATTCTTTTTCCCCAAAGATGACACACGCTCTAGCTTAAAATGTATTTATTGCACTTTCTGAGAAATAAACTAAATGAATGGGATCTGAAAAATTTAAGTGATATATATATGGAAATATAAATAATTATATTTTTATATGTAGCATGACAAAATGCTTGTAAGTTTGCTTGTTATTTATTTGTGTAGTTATATGAAAATGATTCAATTTTGAAATTTACTTCATCATACAACATTTAATGTTACTTTTTCTATGGATTTAGAAAATACAGACACTTTTCAAATCTAAACGTGAACTATAAAATAGGATTTACAATTTTTTAGAGCTTTAAGCTTTAAATAATGCACGAGAAACCGACGAGAAATATGAGTAAGTAAAGATAACAATGCACTATTATGAATCATACTTCTAGTATTCAATCAAATTAAATATAATCTAAACGCATCCATGGTTTTATTGTTGGCTAATGACTGTGCATACTTGTGTACTATTAATGACATGGCCGGGAAGACTTTCTTTTTTAAGCAGTCATTTTTATTAAATTAATTAATTCGCTGGTTAACCAGGGTTGTGTTTAACCCTTTTATAACATCCTACTGCTGGGCACGGGTCTTCGATACTAATAGGTCATATCATAGTCGACTATACTGATACAAGTGCATGTTGACGGTAACCAGTAAAACAAATAGGTAGGTATTATACAGAATAATATATATTTTTCAGGGTCTTGTATAGGTTTTATTACTTTAGCCTAATATGTATATTAATTGAAAGTTAATATTTTTGGAAAAATAATTTCTTCATTTTCTTTTCGTTTAAGGAATATCTAACTTTTAAATTCACATAAGTACGGAATATATGGGACATAATAACAAAATAAAACAATAACAATGTAATAAAATGCCTCGAACTGATGTTTCACATAATGTCAGCGGCTATACAATAATAGCAAAGTAATATCAAATAGTTAAATCCAAAATTTTATATCTGACAACCCTAACGCAATAAAGATGGCTGAAAAACAATTTTTTCCCATCAAGAATGTTAAGTAGCTCAGTGCCAATCTGCTAACGATTCTCGTTATATCGGAGGCGGTTTTTGTCGCGTTTCTACGCCAATACAATGTTCGAGGCTACAATTAAATGGATATGCAACGGTGGCGGGCATGTTGATGTACATATATCAATATGTCTAACACGTTGCCACCTTATAGGTCTTTATGTGAAAAGGATAAAGCTTACATGTATCTATAAGCTACAAAAATAATATTATTAAAACCTTGTTTATATTTTAAACATGGATGATAAAATATGTGATGGTTTATAGCAACGATGGGTTTTTATTTTTAACAGGTGAATTAAAGTTGATCATTCACTGTTTCTAACTTATTCAAAAATAATTGCACGATATCAAGACATAAGGAAGAGTTATTTTTTTTTGTTAGTTATTTAAAAATATTTGTTGCTACTCTTGTGACTCGAACCTAAAACATTTAAAAGTTCATGCCAGCATACAGATCAAAAAAATAGTTAATATTAATGAAGTATATAATATAAAGAAACTCTACTTTTACTATAACTGGCTAATAACAAAGTTCCGTAAATGTATTCATTGCACTTAGCTAGTTTCGCATAATTGTTCGCAATGAGAAAATGTTCGATATTTTTACGTCATTAAAACCCCTATCACATGCCTATTGTTCAAATGTCAATACTAAGTAATAAATTACATAAAAAAACACAAAGTCACTTGCATTTACTTGGATAATTTAATTTGTTTTTTTTTTATTTATTTGTTATATATACCTACTATAATTATTTACTTAAGAGAAGAATGCTTTTAGGATAAGTGTAAATATATTATATCTACTATCATTTCTATCATGATTACCATTTGTCTTACGGCGAAGGAAAACATCGCGAGGAAAAGGAGAATGTTTTAAAAAACCTAGTACTAAGTTTTCGATAGACATGTAGTCCGCCAACACGCACTAGGCCAGCGCGGTGGACTGCCTGATTCCCGGCACCAGCAGTGAGACGTTAAAAAGGACGTTCTTTTTTTTTTGTTTAGCTAAAAGTTTATATTATTTTAACTTTTTTTATTTTTATCGTCTATTTGTTAGTTATGTTTAATCTGCGAAAACGGCTTCTAATAAGTAGTTTTACTTATAAATAATAAATAATAAATAAATATGTTGGGACAATTTTTACAACAGCGCCATTTAGTTCCGTGGTAAGCTACGAGGCTTGTATTACAGATACCAGTTAGTTGATATACTACATATATAAATTTAAATACATACATAATATAAATATTAACACCCATGACTGGAGAACAAACATTCGTGCTCAACAAATGAATGCCCCCAGCGGGACTCGAACCCGCGACCGCTGGCGCATAAGGCATGGTCACTACCAACTGAGCCAAACATCAAATTGGAAGTACCAACGTTTTAAATTACCATATTTCTAATTGTAACTGGGGTTTTGTATTGTATTCGGAATACGTATGCCATGCCAATATAATAATTTGAATACCTTTGATCTAATGGATGTAATCAAGAAAACCAAATTATTCGATAGTTTTTTTTATGTTAACCTTGTATTGTAAGTTTTGAATAACTTATTACTTATCAAAATATTGAGCAATCAATCTTAATAACATAAATCCATATAAATATATGTAAGAATATGTGAAGTCCGTATAAAAGCTCGAGTTAATGTAAAAATTGATTGTTCTCATTCTTCAGTGTACTCTACAGAGTTTTGTGAAACAACCTGCTGAGATATTGTAAACTCGTCCGTTCATGTTTACGTACACGAAGCTGTGTATGGCATCTCACTAGACTTGATCGTTGAAAGATAGTATTTTTTAATTTTAATTAAAGATTTTCCTTTATCTGGATGTGACTAATTATTAATTAGAAACATAATATTTCTCGTAAAGTTGATAAACTTTTGTATGGTCTGTTTGTTCATTGATTTTTTTGAGTAGATTTAATTCTATCTTAAGACGACCCTTAGTATCATTAATAAAACAACAATATTTATGGCCAAGTTTCGGCAAAATTAGTATTAAATGAACGAAAATGCTTTGCAAATATTTCAAAACTACCCAATCGCTGTATACACTAATTTTGCAATATTGCACCTCGAATTGTACGAAAATACAAATATATTCTAAGAATGGTAAAAGTTGACCAATGTTTTGATAAGTACCACACGCAGTTATTTTGAATTATTATGTCTCTTTTGACAGATAATACATTAATGGTGCACCAGGTAGGTCAAATATAATGGCATAATATAAGATGTTAAGTATTTTCTATAAGTGTTCACAATGCGACTTATATTCATTCATATTTTTTCTGTGTTCTTATCACGCCTAGCAATCTTACATGCTCTGCAAGATGACATAGTATGATAGGATCTAACATATTAATTGACTAGCGACTCACTCTCGCTTCGTTGGGGCTCGTGCCTAGATTTAGCGCGAGCGTAGCCGCGGGTTCCGCTAGTTATACATATAGACATTCCTGTTTAATCACTCTATGTATTAAAAAAAACCGTATCAAAATCCGTTGCGTAGTTTTAAAGATCTAAGCTTATATATAGGGACATTAAATCTTGCAAGCTGAATAAGACGCAGTTGCTCTTTTAACGCGTTGAGGTTTTAGAAAATAGAAAAAATAATAAAAAATAATTTTCCATGAACTTTATTTTTTATTATATTAATTACCTGATTCTCAATTTTCAGACGAAGCAACTTTTTAACAGTACAGACATATATGATGCAAGCAATCATTAGTATTATAGCGCTTTCTAAAATATACCATGCCACATCCAGAGGTGGCGGCAAAAGAAACATCTCATCAGCAATCGACAACACAGATACGGAATTTTGTATGATTATCACTACATAGTATAAAACAAAGTCGCTTTCTCTGTCCCTATATCCCTTTGTATGCTTAAGTCTTTAAAACTACGCAACGGATTTTGATGCGGTTTTTTTAATAGATAGATGATACAAGAGGAAGGTTTATATGAATAACTAGCAGATCCCGCGGCTTTGCCTGTGCTAAATCTAGGAAAGAGCCCGAGCGAAGCGAAGCTATTTTAATTATATTTAGGTCCACCATGGCTTAGCTAGGATATGAGAGAACGCAAAGATACGAAATTTCATATACGCATTTAAGTATGATTCAGTTGATTTAAGCATGTCCATTTACAAACTAAAAAAACATAATTTGATAGTAAAATGAATAATTTAAAAACATTGTTTTACCGTCATAAATATACGCTAATAAAAACTCATTTTTAGAAATGTTGTACCTACTATTAATTAACTTTAATCGTACCTTCAACAATAATGAACAAAACCTTAAAACAATGTAGTTACATTATAGAATTCGAAGAATCGGAACTTGCTCGATAACTTCGTTAATTATGAAATAACTCTTATAACTGTCTGAAGTAATAGATCCTCATGGGATACATATCTCAAATCAATTTCAAAAGGAATTCTTCCACTCAAACATAGAAAAATGTTTTATTAAAAATCTTTAATATGGCTGTATGGTTTTTTAACAATTAATTATATATTTACGAATAAGTTGTAATAATTAACAATAAAAAGAGCAAGTCACCTAGTTGTAAGCTTCATATTATAGTTCGGATGCAATCCGCCCTTTGTTTGCAAATGTTCCTAACAATCGCCGTTAGATGTTGATAAGGATTCTTCCAAATGGTTGAATCTGATTTTATTTCCTGATAACGCTATGATGTGTTCATGGTCTGAATAAAAAATAGTTATACGCTTATCTTTTAGTTTACTTATTTTCTTATTGAATTGAGTATAAACTATAAAGATATCAAATTATTGCGAAAAAAGGATCAAACGAGGTTGAGAGGTCGAATCTATATCTATACTAATATTATAAACGCGAAAGTTTGTAAGTATGGATGTATGGATGTATGGATGTTTGTTACTCTTTCACGTAATAACTACTGAATGGATTTTAATGAAACTTTACAATAATATAGCTTATACATCAGAATATCACATAGGCTACAATTTATAAAGATATTGTGTGAATTGTCCAAAATATGACGATAAGTATCAAGTAAGTAGTAAAAAATCTACCATCTGCGAGCTATTCTGGCGTGCGCTGCCAAAACCGCTAGAGTTATACATATGTAATGTATGATGGAAATGTTTATCTTAACAAGCGACTCACCCTCACTTCGCTCGGGATCGTCCCTAGATTTAGCGCGAGCGAAGCCGCGGGTTCCACTAGTACGAAATAAATGATGGTAGGTACAGCAATAAATCGTTCAAAGTATTTAAGAACTGGCTAAATTGAGTAAGTACTGTTCCATTTTTTAAATAACTTTGTATATAATATAAAAACTGCATGTAGTTTATAAAAGTCAAAAGAAAATTTAAGACTGTTTTCCATAAAAGGCTCCAGCTGCCCTAATAACTCTAAAATAACGATTTAAAATCGGATTTTTCAATATAATTTGCATCAGGTAACGATGTTTTCATTTACGTCGGCCATCTCGTCTGTTTTTGTGTATGCAAAGGAGGCTATTTGCATGGCACCCAAACACGACCTAATTTGGATGCACCCGTTATCTCTGAAATCGTTAAGCACGCACGGTAGCGAGAAACACAATAAATATAACGAGGACGATAAATATAATTAAAAAAGACGAAAAAGCTTGTCTCTTTTCAACCGAGACATCCCAGCTTCCGAACATCCTTATATCTGCACTCGTATTAAGGCGAATTGTGTTGGAGTTTTTTATCATATTGCGATGGCATTTTAACATAATAGCTACGTTAATTATTTAGTTTGAAATGATTCGTTTTTTTATATACAGTAACTGTAAAATAATACAGTTTTTTTAATTATTGAAATAAAATTATGTAAGACCGAATTATTTTTGTACGTTTTCTTTTTCACTTTCAATTATTTTGCTACGCTGTATACATATACATAGTACATGTTTAAATTATGTAGGGCTTAGGGTTTAAGAGCAAATATGTAAGGAGGACGTAATGCAAAAGATGAGAGGAAGAAACAGTAATGACGAAGTATATAAACCTTCGGGTCTAAGATTAAGAACACAGAGACTTGAAACTATATGTGAAGCGATGCTTCTAAGTATAACAGTTATACGACCGTTTTTCACACATTTTTTTAAAATTTACCTAGCTCGGATTGAACTACGAGATGAGACTGAAAGTTTTTATGAAAGTTAGGTTATGAATGAAATATAGAAAATAGTTATTTTAAGTATATATCAAAACAATTTAATTTTATAACTACATATATGATTTAAAATAATGATGTATATCCATGATATGATATGATAGTTATAGTACAATATTGTGTTTAGTTTTAAACAAACCTATATTAATACATATATTCATTTCTTTAAAAACGAAATTTAAATAAGACAATATGTCGCGTCCGAAGTGAATCTGCCGAGACGAGAGTAGTATTTAGTTTATTCTGAGAAGCTGAGTTCGACCTGTTTCGTCTATGAAAAATATAACATTCTCAACTAGTAATAGGGTTCGAGTAATGCATACAAACTTGTCGCGTCGTTCCAAATTTATTGCACCAATTAGTAGAGCCCACGTGAAGGAGTTTATCGTACATTTCGATCGCGCTCTATTTGGGAGGTAACGGTCAATAATGGTCGAGTTTCGGGGAACGCGCCTTTGATATACCTTTTTTTACAAGTAGCTATTTTCAGAAGCGAGAATGTAACAAGTTAATTGGATAGAAATATTCCGATGGCAACACTAACTGGACGGTATGGAGATCGTTATGAACACAGATTAATAAATATTTCTGAGGTGGCAATTTGAGAGGAATTTGTAGATGTTTACCATAATGAGTAAAATCATTACGTGAACAAGTTTTACGATAATTTTTACCTGTAATTACATTTTAAGTAGGTATGTACTTTGGGCTGTGATTGTCATACAAATTACGCTTAATAATGAGGAAATTTATATGTCGAAAAATTTTCGATATCAACGCGACGTTGGTATATACGACGACAAACTTTACGAATTTTAATTTGGATACAAAATTTTAAGTGATACTTTTTCTTGATATGGACCAGTGTTGCAGGTAAACAGACATTTTACCAACGAATTATTATTAAATATTTTGACAGAAACAATTAGTATAATATGTGGGTATTAAAAATTAAAGATAAGTAAGTAACCTCTACAATAAGCAACTGAATATAATAATTAGTATTTAGATATTAAAGAGTATTTATGAACATAAAAATGAATATAACCTAAAATAAATACCAAATATACAATATGAATTATTCGTAAGTATACAATGCTATGTATAATAAGTAAAAAGTAAACATTTCAAAAAGCCCAAAAGTCAAACCGACCAACAACATCGCGTTGGGGACACGTTGCACCGTTGTTTTTTCTGTCTACCAGTACCCATGCAACCTTGTGGAACTAACCTGTAAAACATCTCTCATGTTTAACCATATAAGCGCTTAATGTGACAAGGTTCCAACTGTTGTCCGGTGTCGATCTTAAAATCCGGTAGCTAAAAGTAATTTGTGAAATTACCTTCTAAGAATTGGACTCAATTAAGCGTCGAAACGGGTACCTGTTTGGATAAGCATAGCTTTTATTTGGCTATCTCTTCGAATAATTAAGAATGATGATATAGTGTTTTAAAATCATTTTTATTGCCTACATTTGAGAAAATTGCTGCTTTTGATCTTAATAACTTCATTGGCAGTCAGCGAAGTTCATGCCTAGTTGCCTTGTGCCATTTTTTTACAGTAGACTATGTGTTCACTCCATTATTTCATATTGTCATTAATTTTTTTTTGCCGTTTCATTAGGAATAGCTAGTAGGCATTGGGAATGATCAAGCTAAATAAAGCAGATAAAAAAATATTGCGGTTGTTAAGACGTAAATAAATATTTATTTACGTCTTAATGGCCGCAATATTTATTAAAAATAAAATCATTTGTATGTTTTTGTGGTGATTTTTACAGACAGTAAAAACTGATTTCTTACTAGAAATTTATAAGATGTAAAAAATCGAATTGAAGACATTCCCCGTATAAAACTTCTTCTTTAGGGGCCCGAAGTGGTTGACCATACATATGAAGTATCTCAGCTCAGATTTATATTTTAATGTATTTTTAATACATCAATCATTTCGTATTTTCATTGAATTCAGATTGAATATAAAGAAGACAATGTTTTTGTTCATATCAATATTAGTTATATACAATTATTTAACGTATATCTACTTCCAGTGGGCAACTTGCATTTTATTTAGCAAAATATGTATTACCTACCTAAGTAATGATGAGCTTATATATCAATACAGGTATATCGTATGTTCATAAACGATGGCTAAAAAGGCAATTATTACATGTAATTTGCGCATAAAATATGGTGTCTGAAAAAATAAGGTGCCGAAACAATACGTGCATAAACAACCAGTACTATGTATGTAGTGAGCAGCTTTTGTTTACAGTTTTGTAGTCGCGACGCCAGAAATTGAGGAAATTTTTGCAGTATTTTTTATTTATGAATGTAATAATAAACAATATAATATTTTCTTAGTTTCAAAGAGATTTTACATTTAAAAGAACTTTGGAATTTAACTATATACACAAAGAAAATATACACTTAACTATTACTATTTTTATTTTTATTTATTATATCAGAAATCAACTTGAGAATGGTAGAAATGTTGGGCGTTAATTTAAAATTTATTTAAAATGTATTAAAATTTATTTAATATGTATGTACTAGCGATTTACCCTCGCTTTGCTCAGATATTAAATACTAGCATTTCCCGCGGCCTCGCACGCGTTCTAATGACCGGTAACCAAATTCTTTCTGAGTCGCGCGGTATGATACCTCGCAGAAATAACGCCCGCCTTTTCCGTAGATATTGATATGTTTTTTTATTTGTGGAACATTTTTTTGTTCTATCATCAATAGTTTTCGCAGCGCATGCGACTAAAGATATTTTATAGGCATTTTTTTACACCTTGGGTTACATTATTGTAGTTTTAGTAGGGATCCTTATTTTTTTCTTACAATTAAAATAGCCTATATTAATCAGTGATAATGTAGCATTCAAATGGTGAAAGAATTTTAAAAATCGGTACAGTGCTTTTTGAGCCCATTCGTTGCAAACATACTTATAGTTATGTATATGCATATCTTTCCTCTTTATAATATTAAATATTCTTTCTAATATTATATTAAGTATAGAAGTATAGACAAATATGTAAGCCATATTATTTGTCTTAAGCTAACTACAATAGTTTTGTAGGCCGCCTAAGACCTAAGTAACAAACTGAGAAACGTTTACACCTAATGTGACGTTTGCTGTATTGCCAATTTATCTTCCAGCATAAATGTGCTCTAACATCTAAGGCGTCTATTTTCATACATTATTCAAACGTATGTTCGTCTGTCCGACATAATAGGCGTGATGCACACCAGGGTACAAAACTTGTATTACTCTGTAAAAGCCGAGGAACTTTTTGCGATCAACACCATATAAGCGGAGTCATTTCGAAAGTTTAATTGACGCTTAAAATGGACTAACATGGGAAATTCAACTTTACTCATTAGTAATATTTACAGGGTTTATTATCGTCTTTGTTGTTTAAGTGATAAGGAACAAAATGCTCGACTGATTGTAGAAAAATAGTAATTAATTATAAAATAAAGAAAATTTATCCTTAAATGAAAGTGCATAAATATTTATCGGGTAATTTTCAAGCGTATACCAGACAAGTAATTAGACAATGTGTTGTATTAAGAACTTTATATGGCTGTAGTTGCTTCAGTGTACTGTTTGTGTTAAGAAGCATTGTAGATATATTTTATTTTTTTAACTTTAAAAATAGTTTAAATAGCAATAAATATCGTGAGAGATTGCAGTAATTCTTTAAAATATTGGTTATATTTCATACAAAAACTGATATATGAAATGCCTGTATTGCTCATCCACATATCTTATTACTAGAAAGTATATTTGTACCGTACTAGATGTTATACATGTATGAAAACTATTTTTATTAGTATAAATATTCGATCAAGTGCCGACACTTGCAGCATTTCTACTAACAGAATAGAACAGATGTGATAACAGGCACTATTTACGATGTCGTTTTCTTTTTGTACGCATCACATTATAAACCCTTGCTTAGTGGGTAGCTTTTGAAGCTATAGATTATGAAGTGCTACGTTAAAATCTAAGTCAAGACAAAATATTCATGGCGGTTTTCTATCAATAATAAAATAAAATATATAAAATATATTATGTTGGGAGATTATTACATACAGCGCCATCTAGTTCCGTGGTAAGCTACGAAGAAGTTTGTGTTACGGATACCAGATAGTTGATATACTACATTATACATATATAAGTTTAAATACATACATATTATAAATAAAAACACCCATGACTGGAGTACCTACAAACATCCGACAACAAATGAACAAATGAAAATGTTTAACAAATGAAAGCCCCCAGCGGGACTCGAACCCGCGACCGCTGGCGCAAGAAAATAGGGTCACTACAAACTGCGCGAAACGTGTCGTCGAATGTATAAATAACAGGCGTAGGCCAGTAGTTAGTTATAATAAACTTATAATTTACGCTATAATAATGCTCTCCTAGCTGATTACAGCCATCGCGACCAATCTCTGACTTTTATGCAGGATATAGAAGACACGCAATACGCCAACGCCACTCTCTTAATTTCTGATATGACGATATTTTAACACGACTAGTTAGACCAGCTTTACGTTCTATTATTGCGACTTTCTTAAAAGAAACACTCAATAGCTGAACTTAGCTAGTTATTTTTCCTATAACCTTTTATTTTTGCTTATTTGCTTATAATCTTTCTTTTTGTTCTTAATTTGTATGAAATATTTGAGTCACTTCGAATTACAGATAAGTAAATTTAAAACTGTTAGTTTACACCATATAAATACAAATTTTAAACCTAATAATAAATTAACACATTTACCAACTAGATAATTAATTAGTTTTAATTGCTTATTACAGAATATTAACTAACTTATAATATCCAAATACAAAACACAAATCATTTTCACTATTTTTAAAGTCTCGAGAACCTCAAAACCAATTATAAACATAACGAAAAACAAATAAACATAATTCTTTTGCGATCGTTATCGATATTAAAACCGCGATTGAAAGCGATTAATCGTATAGAATAATTAAGCGGGCGGCGTTGTGTTAATTGCTTTGCACAAATAAAATATCCTTTGATAACTTACTTAAAGGAACACTTTGCATATTATATTTATCTCTCTGACAAATCCAGGCGGTTTCAAGATTTTTATATGGAACTGTGACGATACGATCATGATACGAGATACATTAATAAATTGCGAATATGTAACATACATATTCGCACTTTATTAATTTCTTCAACACTGGAATTTACTTTTTTAAGTATTTAAAAAAAAAATGATTAGTGGACGAAATTTGATCAACTTCGAATTTTTGACAATGATATGATTCATTGGTGAAAATTCGAGAAAAATATTATTATGAAGCAAAAGGATACTGATAAGGTCCTGAACTGCTTTGTTATTGCGTATTTTTATATAGAGTCACAATTTGACTTTTTTCTTGGTCGGTTCTATTATTGCGTAATAATTAAGTGAGGGTTCGTCGTTTTTTAGCATTGATAATATTAATGTCACTAATAATAGTTCTCAATATTTCCAAAAACATTAGAAAAACATTCTTAAAATAAATTAAAATTGATAAAACATAATAATTATACCTGCAGAAGAAGTATGTAGTGTTGTTGTTTATGTTTTTTGATAAAAGTGAGTTTATATATCCTCGAAGGTAAATTATGGCATAAAGTAAGGCATCTAGAGATGTATGTTAGAGACATTACATACGAGTACATTCCACTCCATTTTTGCGTGGCCATGTATGTTGTGACCAAAAGTATAGACGTACATTAAATTTCCTATTAAATCAATTAAAAGGCAAAGCTTTTTATTATTCTAACATGATGTCTCTAGAGTTTTCTGTCCTCACACTAGGACGCACTTTCAATTTAACAAGTAAATGAAGAGGCCCGTCGACACTGGAAAGGCGTAAAACAATTTTCATGGCCTCTTAGCAGTAACTAACTAAGCTCAGGGCTGGTAATAGATATTTTTGTGAAACTTAAACATTTTATATGGTCCCTTAAAGCTCGCGAAAATTCATGTAGTAAGTTAAAAAGCTGACAGTTTATGTGGATAATGGATTATAAAAGTAAGCGCAAATAAAAAGACTACTAGTTTTTTCAAGAAGACTATTAGCTTATCACGATATATGGATGACTTTTTTTTAATCAAATATAATTTTACTTTACGTTATTATCGCAATTCCTTACTTGCCTTGTTATGGAAAAATATCAAAAGAAAGTTTGCCACAAAAAAGAAATCTTACTTACGAAATTGATAGTAAACAAATAATTTTACATGCATTTTTAACTTCACTTGAGTGCGTCCTAGAAAAGTTTAAAATAAAAGATACCTTAGTTACTATTTTTAACATCGGTTATCTGTCAGTGATAGTCCGGTCTAAACCTAACGAGCTGTTCTAGAGATAGAGCGGGAACAAACAGACAGACAAAACTTTAACTTCGCAAATACTTTAATTTTTTTTATATGTATAGATAATTTAATTCTATTAATTGTGCCATAACATTCTTTAGAAAATAGCCAACCCTGAAAATGTAAGCAATTGGCTCTGTGGCTAAGTGTTGCCTGTGGGCTAATTAAAACATCAGGCGGGCGGCCATTTTGCCCCCGAAAGATAATCTTTCATATTTTGTCTTAGCTGCCAAACAACTACCGAGGGCTTGGTCATAAATAAGTGCATTGACATGATAATTTGCTGCTTCAATGCAATAAATATTATTTTGTAAAAAAATCATTTGCAATTACTTATCGTAGCGCTAACTTTTGCGAGTTGCTGTTATCTCGATATATATATGTACATAAGTAAATATAGTATTGTTTTGAAGGATTACTTCGAAGTAAAGATAAATTGGCAAGTTTTAGTTTTATCATGTAAAAACATGTAAAAAAACATGTAAGTTCTCATAATAGTAGGTACATGTACTTATTATGATTATTATGAAATAACGGAAGCCAATTGTAGTTGGGAGACAATATCATAGTCACTTTAAGTCCGGTCTGGTGCAGACCATAGCTGCTTGGGAAAAATATTATATGGATGGAAAAAAAATCGTTAATATATTATTATGAATACTACGTAATAGTTATTATGATCGTGACTTTAATCGAGAAGCTAACGATTGATCCTATGGCATGCTCCATATTTTCAGGACTGTACAACTCCGATGAGATGCCGATGTTTAAGCATAAAGCATGAAAATAAATAACAAAAATTATAATAAATAACAAGAAAAACATTTGAAATTAAGTAAATATGTGTTAATTCTGTAGCTAAAATCTTAATTAATAATGCATTCGTAACCCGCAGTTATAGTGATGTGACCAAACAAAACTATTTAAAGTTGCTTTCATTAAAATGCACAATATAATTGACAAATGAACACCAGCTATGGGCGTGGAGGTATTATTTATGGTGACATGTGGAATTACTTAAGCGCCCCTGTTCCTTGTGAATTATTGATCTCTCGATTAGACGTTACGCCTTTCGATTACTGCTGCAATATGAGGCTTGGGATGAAATTGTCGATGGTGTTAAGTGATAAGTGACAGATAATAAAAATATCAAGTAGAGAAAAACTTTTTAAAAGCCAAGTTAATTTTACAGTACAAAACACTTTAGATTCGAAAGAAACTAGATGAAAAACATGTGTACTCGTATATATGTCTGGTCATCTTCTTTCTATACGTATATAAACCATGTATCAGATAGATGCTGATACGTTCTAAAGAATGTCCGGTACAGCTTCTTGATTCTCATCAACAACCGTGCTGAGCTAGTTGAGTTTTTGAGCTGTTCTCGAGTTTTGTTAATAATTTGTCTGAATACAACAAATATAAAGTTTGTATTTTAGATGTACAATGTATAAATACCTATGTATGTAACTTCATATTGTAGGAAATTAGTAGATATGATGTCAAAGTACATTAGTAGATATGATGTCAAAATTATATTTATTTGAACACTAGCTACTCACTCTCGCTTCGCTCGGGCTTAGTAAGTACGAATGAAATAAAAAACGATGTAGCCGCGTGTTCTGCTAGTTATACATAAAACCTTTTTCTTGAATCACTCCATCTATTAAAAAAAACCGCATCAAAATCCGTTAAGTATTTTTAAAGATCTAAGCATACACAGGGACAGACAGATAGCGGGAAGCGACTTTATTTTATACTATGTAGTGATATTGTATAAAATAAGATTTATGGCATTTATGAAAATGTTATCAACTACGCTTTGTGTATGATTGTAAATATCATTCATGTATGTATTTAACTTTCAATGTATACCTCCTTCTATGTAAGTAGGTACCCAATTACTTAGTAATATAAAATCGTCGATCAGCAATTTAAATTCGTTCTAATATCGTACTTATAATCAGATTTTAGGAAATATGTACCTAATAGTAACATAAACAACTATTACTAAATTGATAACGACCATATAACAGCTATTGGTATATTCATAACTTACATTAAGCTGTCAAAGTGAATGGGATTTGGCTACTTTTTGGTAGTAGAAACGTTTAACTCTGTAAACTACTAAAGTAAGCGATAACTCACGTATTTTATGATGTACTGATTAGTTTTAATGAAATCTAAATTATTTCGAGCATATGTAAATGTAGAGTATTTATTAAAGGATTTTATTAACTGTTAATGTAAAAAATATAACTATTTTTTTAATTGTTTTTATAAGTTTCTGACACAGAAGAGGCACTTTATTTTACTTTTTAGCAATGCGCGATTTAATTCTTTGGCCTATTAAACAGAACCTGTACCTTTATAACGTACTCTCTACAATTTCATAGAGATTTAGCTTTTAGTGAATGATGTGGACGACACATTTACGTTCGTGTGGAGTTGGCATTAATATTTTTATAAATGAATTTACCTGGTATTATGTCAGTTCACATTTCCGTCACTTGATAAAATCAGCGACTACGGTGGCCGAGTCATTATTAAATTATTTTAATTAAACATTATTATATTTTATGTTATATCTAATAATCTTTAGCTTAAGCTAGCATATGGCATTACCATAGTACCTACTTTATATCCGTAGATTATGCAGGATGTGAAAGATGAAAGGGAATGAGAGAAAGGGAAAGGCCTATTCGAGCCATAACTCTAGTTTTTGCCTGCAGCTTTGCTCGCATAAAAGAAATGCCAATTAAAATATATCCATACCGTATTTGTCCTAAAACCGTTAGGTCATCAGTGCGAAGTAGTAAAAAATATACCATATTTATCAACATTCACATTTATAGTATAAATGCAATTATCATGTGTTACTCGCTCTCTTTTTACGTTTAAATAATTATTTCATGGTTAAAAAATATGAAATATATAATTTAGCTAAATAAAGCTTTATTGCAGAATAATTTTTAATGTTCAAATTGGATCAATTTTATTAGTAAAATGTAGTTATGTTCTGTCAAGCTAATAAAACCTACTTTATTGTTGAAACATAAAAATAATAACTTTATTTCAAAAAGCACTTCAATGTGGAAATGCCCTTAACAGCCGAAAGGGTTATTCCGGTGCGTATACGATCAGATAATGGAATGTTTAATTAGTTTAGTAGTTACGAGGCCTAATGAGCGAGACTTGTTGAAAGGAGTTTTTCGCGTGTTTATTATAACAAATTACACACTATCAAATTAGTCTCTCAACTCATAGAAATGCTACCGAGTAATTACCAGTATTTAGTGAGTATTATGGAATTTCTACCCCTTATTTTCTTTTATTACTAATTAAAAAAGATAATTATAGAAAGATCTTTAGAAATGTTATTTTTATTACGAAAGCATGATTATGATCTTATTCTAGGAATTGCACGACATGCAAACCGTAATTTAAAAAAATACGTTTAAGTCAGACTTGCGTCAGAAAACTTTATATGTATAAGTTGACATTTCCTGTCAACGTCACTTACATCGTAATATCAGAACAGTCAATTGTTCGAAGTCATTCGTTTAACTCGCAGTTAAAATTATGTACTTACTTTTAAATCGTTATAACTCGAAAATTACATATTTTCTATCTAATATTCAATGCAATTCTTTTTATTTATTGGCTTTTACGAGTACCTTATTGGTATAGTTTCGCGTAGAATGAAACGTTATGTTTAGAATAATCGGTAAAAGTGAGTATAAAAATATCATTAGATTTGATTAATTTAGACTAGGCTGTATGGACTATAGTCCTTTGCCTTTCCCTATTGGGGATAAATTTTAAAAACAACAACATATCATTAGATTTGATTATATGTAGAAACGGAGTGATTTTTCCTATTAAAAAGATGATTACACAATGATAATAGAGTTAAATTGAAACGCGAGAGGCAAATTCTGAATTAAATTCAATAATAGTGTATGGCGTTGTAAATTATCACATTAAAAATAAAAATATTTATTGGAAACTATTTTTCAATTACATTATATAAAATTATATACGATATAGTGTATTATTATATTAATTAACATATATTTTTTATCATTAGTAGGTAGGTGGTAACCAAAAAACAAAGTTAATGTATATGTGTATAATTTTTGTTACATTTACAATTTTATATAGCACTTATTTCTAAAGTTTTCAAAATTTATTTTTATTCGTTATTTTACAAGTCGCAACTGAGCAGATGTAATAAAGAAAGTAAAAAAATTAGTTTGAAACAAAGATATGAGACGATTTAATTATCTTAGGATTTACAGAAATTAAAAGGGTTTTTATTTTAAAGAAACAAATTAAGTTTTTTATTAAGTCAGATTTAAGATGGCGGTTTTAGATAAATGTGTACGCATCCGATGTATTTTCATTAAACAAAATTGCCCTCAATAAAGTAGTCAATGGCAAAATGTTTTTTAAGTGTTAATTATTTTTCATTTAAAATAACTGCTTCCTGAATTGGTTCATTATCGAGCTCATTGAAAAATATGTCTGCAGTTTATTTGATGACGTTCATTTCTATAGGTACTTTTAATAAAGTTTTAAGAAAATCGAATCTATAGGTACATTCAAAGTTTTAGGGTCAATGTTATTGAAATAGATATTATTGTACATGTAGAGACATAGGTTTTACATTTTTTCCGCTATACAGATTTTGATGTGATTTGGTATGATGATAGCTGGCAATCCGGATACTTATCACAGTGGGAAAAATCACATATCTGAGAAATATATACCAAAAATTAAAACGTACCTAGGTAACGATTCCGAGCGAGGCGAGGGGATGTCACTAGTATTTAATGGAGTATGTAAAAGATAAGGAAGCTTATGCTATATGGATATTTGTATTACCGTTAGATAGGTAACTAGACGTGCTAACCTAATAAAGTGATTTCTATGTATCTCGTAATTAGTTCTAATTACAACTCAACCGCTCGACTTAATTAATAAAATTTTATCTTTACGAAACGTAATCGTAATGTTGCAAATAACCAACAGTTTAATTGCAAATATTCGCGATAACGACCCGGTGCTATGCGTCGAATGCAATGAGATACATAAGTGGCAAATAAAATGTGTAAGCTGTTTAAAGTACGGCTGACGCATTTAAAAATTTATGAAAATTTACTGTCCAACCAGCTGATCCTAGGAAGCTTTCAAGTTTCGCTGTAAAAACTTATAATATGGCCAGGGTAAAAAAGTCGACTCGGAGGTCGAACGGAACTCCGCAGGCCATTACGAAAACCGATCAATTACAATAAATTGTTGGGTACGTATAGTAATAAAACCGCCATTTTGGTAAATAAATAAATGAGTAATTAATGAGGGTACATGGTTGCGTCCGTTCGGCGCGGCATACGAATCTCTGCATTATACTAATAAACAACGCTCAAAATGTTCTTACTGTTTTTGTGCACTTGCAATTAGTGGCAAGTAGGTAGGTCTCATACTGAGTATGTAAAATGCGAAAGCTACTGGTTCAAGTTGACTCGTCAGCTGCGAATTCGCCTTTTACGTTTGTACATACCTCCAATTACTAGTAATAGTACTCGTTAGCCAGCCTATATATGTTAAGTGAGGAGTGTCGATTATGCCAATTGCTTTTACGTGCAGAAATAATAGCCTATAGCTTCTTCGCGACAGTAATGCGGCCATTATATTAAGGTTAATATTCTCAAACATTACAGACGACAATATAAAATTATTTTCAAGTTAAATGCAGGAACTTTAGAGGAATGCGTGCTGTAATTGTGCGATTTAATATGAATGGCGCGACTGGATAGAGCTTTTTATACGACTAATGAATAAATGTGACATTTAGCATTCATATTTATGTTATAAAAATAAACGCTTGTAAATTATGATTGTGAGATATGTGAATTATTATCCAGTTATAAGTTATGTTTCATTAAAACATATAATTTTTAACATTGTAAGACTCTATTAAACCATAAGAACTAGTATTTATTCTTAAATAAATGTGGTATAGAGAGAAGGTCCATACAAATACGACACGTTAGGCTCAGTGGGTAGTGACCCTGCTTTCTGCGCCAGCGGTCGCGGGTTCGAGTCCCGCTGGGGGCATACATTTGTTGAGCACGAATGTTTGTACTCCAGTCATGGATGTTTATATTTATAATATGTATGTATTTAAACTTATATATGTGTAGTATATCAACCATCTAGTATCCATAACACAAGGCTCGTACCTTATCGTGGAACTAGATGGTGCTGTGTGTAAATGTCCCAACATATTTATTTATTTATTTATTTATTTATTTATTTATCTAATGCAGTACAGCGACTGTCTTATTAGCAAACTGGAATTTTGTTTTATAGGTAATATAATAAAAATAAAAAGTAGATGTATGTATATCACAATAATAACTCGAAATTATCATTATTTAAAAAATATTTTCGCAGCTGGTTTATGTAGAATAAAAGTTAGCGATATATTCTGAAAATAAGTGCTCTACAACATGGCCATATCAGTATCATTTGTCTTTTTGTTGTTAACAAAAAATACATAATGTTCTTTGTGCATGTTTTAAAAAGCAATAAATCTATCACTATATTTAAGTAACTAAGTAATAATGTTAAATAAACGTTATAGCTAGTAACAGCAGTTGGATTCCTTATAGAGTCGCAATATTTCTAGTATAATTATATCAGGTGATTGTAGCGGTTAAGTTAAGATAGTTTATATATTAGATTCTTCTCGTATTAAGACTTCTCGTCAAAGCAAGCGCACACTGTAGACTTTCTGTCGACTGATATTTATTAGATCTATCTTTCTATATCTATTAATAGGCAAGATAGATTTGAGAATCTGCTTCTTACGTCTAAGATATTCCTAAAATGTCACTTTCGCTTTTCAAGGCGATAAGTTATATCGGTTCTCCCGTTCCTTTAGGCATGTGTTCATTTCTGATTTGATCTTAAAGATTTGTTTTAAATAATCAGAAGAGCTCAAAGAATTTCAGCTGAGGCTGTAATTTAGAGAAGAATACTTTTTTTGTTTGTAGAACTTATACCTGGTAGATATACAGTACACGAAGTGTAGGACTCCTAGATAAGCAAAATTAAATATATATATTTATTTAATTTTGCGTGTCTATCTATTTATATATAAATTTTATGAGAAACAAACATAGCAATTGCACACGAATCAATCCTAATAACATACCATGGAAGAGGATTATGTCCCAGAAGATGAAGGCTGGGTAATTACAAAGGTCAACTGCTGACTGGATTTAAAAATTTTGCCAAGTCTAATATCTAATATTAAGCTTCTTTTTTATAGGGTTGACTGGTTTTTGACTTATTATGCACTATTGACTCACTCTCGCTCTGTTCCTGGTGGTCCCTAGATGCGTTGTAATGATTAGTGTGAATTAAATAGGCATGAGATATTTTCTACGCTTTTTCTACTATAGTGTGCATGTATTTTACCTTCCTCATGAATCACCCTGTCTGTTGTTGAAAACCGCATTGAAATTCGTTGCGAAGTTTAAGGGAAGCGACTTTATTTAATATATTATGTAGACTTCGTATTCAAAAATAAAATAAGCGCTCTAACTCAGTAAGTAAATAGGTCATCATGATGACAGCTCACTAACTTTATCCGTATCGATATAAAGAAATTAAAACGAGTTTTTGAAAATTAATTCAAACATTCATTTTTGATATCAAATTGTTCATCCATAATATGTTAATATTACTTATCAATCGGAAGCAATCGATAAGTAGTCACAACAAATTAGGTTGACTCACTTGCGGTTATAGCTGACAAGTGATGATGATTTATGGCGATAGTTCCATCAAAAGTTATTACAGGCATTTTAATTTTATTTAAACAACCTTTAAAAGTACTTAATATAGCTTTAAAGAACGTATAATATGTAAAGACTAGCAAAGGTATGCACAATAAGACTTAACTAGGTACCTTGCTTTTTTTAAATTTTGGTTAGTACTATTTCTTGGACTATAAGTACTTAATAATTTAAATTATTCATTAATTAGACCTTGTGATATGCTTTTATTTTAACTTATTTTCCTTTTTAGAGTTAATTAAGACTTTTAAAAGCTACGATTGTTATTAACAACAACATACTGTACACAATATATTTATGTTCTATATGTAATATGTATGTATAAAGTCAAAGTAGTATCTTTTGTAATATTTAAAAAAGTTGGGGATGTTTTGACTATAGTCTAAAGCATTATTTTTATCTGTTTGCAATGGGAAGAACGGGTTTTCAAGTGATACGCGACCCATGGAAGCATGAATTTCAAGGATAGCTACTATGTATTAAGCTGTAAGAAATTAAAATGCTTCTTTATAATAATAGCTTGGAATAATATAGAGACCCATTAAAAACTACAGTAGAGTCAATTTCATTTTATTAGAGCGTAAACAGTAAATTTGATAGCTTAATTTGCTCAATTTGCAACATTATCTAAGGCATAAACAATCGATTAGAGATGCTATGACTTGCGTGCACTCATTTCGTTAAATAAAAGTCAAATATGTATTGTAAGTCAACTTATATTACACTTACGTATTCAATAAATTACTTTATAAATATGTACATTACCTTATAAATAATATGATTTTTATTATAATTAATGTAAAAACAAAATATATTTTATTATTATAGAGTAGACAAGAAGACACAAAAATAATATCCATTAAAATTAAAATACATAAAAATCAAAACGAAACATTTATTATAATAGGAATTTTATGTTTTTAATTGCCAATTCAACTTTGGAATTTGACAGAAAATTGGAAGCCATAACAGTTAGTGTTAAGTAAATTGAGAACCATAAAAATGATATTTTATATGCAGTTAAAGTAAATTGGTCTAGAATTAAATAATTAGCGATCATCTGCCATTAATAAATGTCTATTATATTATGTTTAATAACACACTTAAAAAAATAAATAATCATGTTAATTATACATTTTATGAGCGATATTAGGAAAACTATACGCAGTTTTATAACAAATCGACTATTAACTATGTCGTTACTATATTTACAAAAACATTTAAATTTAGTTATGGCTATGATCTAAGTCAAAGAATTGCACTTATTCATTGAACAATTATTATAAATTGACCTAACTTTGTAAAATCAGTTTAGCAGTTTTAACTAATTTTACGTACATTCTGCACTTGAAAGGTTAATTTCAAAAATTAAATTTTAAAACATGTAGGTAATGTATAAAATTAAGTACTGGCACTATAAAACACCATAGTGTTTTTATACTTTTTTTAATTCACTTGTACTAGTCCGCGTATCCGATCGCAATTAAACTGTCAGTCTGACCGCCATGTTAGGAAGATGGCGGTTGTTCGTCACGCGCCACCGCGTGTTCTTGCGGTCAATGCGGCTGTAAAGAATTTAGTATATTCATATTGATGGCATGTTGGTGTGTGGGGGGTCCTCCAAGGAAACTTAGCTGGGGCCTCGTGGCCGCGGCCATGGCTGCAAACAACGGTGGGGCCCCGCCTCCCCCAAACAGCGCAAACGATGAAGGAAGTAAAGGCCTCGCAGATAGTCGCAACTTTTCTATCTCCGCCTCTTGCAAACGCTTTGCTTTTGCGCGACGATTTTGAAACCATATTTTAACCTGAAAAATTAAAGTTTAAATACTTATATTCTTAATTGATTACTAAAATCTATAGATAGTATGTAGCATGTAATCATTTGTTGTAATTTGTACAAGACATGACCTAAAATATCATGGTTTATGATTACGCAGTACACAAGTATGTTTAAACATAATTTCCGTATATGGTAAATGTCAACTTTTAACATTTACCAAATTCAGAAGAACAGTTTGTCGATATATAGGCGGTAATTGTTACTACACGTTAAATAAACGACCTATGGTAGTGTTAATAAATTGCCAAGAATAGAAGAATTTTGATTTGGAAATGTCTGCATAAAACAAACAACGCCAATAGGTGTCAATTATAAAACTATACGATAACCTCTTGAACTTATATCCGGATTGCGATTTCAGAATCAATTACGACCTTTTCACATTATTATCTATATCTACATATAAAGAAATACTAAATCGTATCTGTGTATAAAATATATTTAGTTTTTTTTAATTTAAATAGTCACTATTATTTTTAATATACGAACAGTGACCGAATCTAGATTTTATAATTTTTAATTTTTTAGTCTGTTTGTCTGTCTATCTGTAACCGCATCATGAGAAAACCATTGGACAAATTTAAATGAATTTTGGTATGATAATAGCTGGTTATCCGGGTCAAAATATAAGATGTTGCTAATTTTTTACTGCGGAAATTATCTCTTTTTTGAGAAATCCGTACTGGAAACATAGGGACTAAGCGGAGCGAGGGTGAAAATATAACAAATATTTAAATAAATGACAATTTGCCTTTTTTACGTAGGGTTTTAGTATAGAGTTTACTAACCTGAGTCTCTGTTAGCCGCAAAGACGACGAGAACTCTGCCCTTTCCGCAATACTTAAATATTGTTTATCTCGAAATTTCTTTTCTAACGCCAATAGCTGTTGTGTAGTAAAAGGTGTTCGAGGTTTTCTATTCGGCTTGTGTTTTCGCAACTGACATCGAACTACAGGAGGACCGCTCGGAGCTCCTGTTAGGAAAAAAGTAAAAAAAATATAATTAAAATAATGCTTACTTACGTATTTATTATAGTATGTTTATGAAATATACTAACTTAACGCGAGCGAAGCCGCAGGTTCCGCTAGTATTAAATATAGCCTATGTTCATCAGGGATAATGTAGGATTCTAATGGTAATTTTTTTTATTTAAATCGGTCCAGTAATTTCGGAGCCTATTCAATTCAAACAAACAAACAATCAAATCTTTCCTCTTTATAATATTAGTGTACATTTTATGTACTTTGTGGGTTATAGGTAGTATATAATAAAAGTGAATTTGCAGTTGTATTTCCTTATCGCACTTACAATATCCGATACAGTAATGTAATTATTTTGTTTTTATTGATTACATTATCTATAAATAACACAGCAAAAAGAGGGTTCTATAAATAGTGTGTGGTTCACTTTCTAGGAAAACTCTAGATGCATAAGTAATTATTATGCCATATTCATTTTTGGATTTAGCCATATACGTTTTTTTTCTATTTCAGTTGAAACAAGTAATATGTATTTTATGAATTTAATAAGTAGGCTATATTACATGAATTGTAAAGGTGCGCGCGCACTAGGCAGTTCTTCGTGAGCGCGCGTTTAGTAAAACTTTCTTTTTTTCTTTAATTCTTTATTTAAAGGACTTGTTCACATAACAAAAAGCGAACATGTCGTCCTCGTAAGTTTTACACATGTGTACATAATAATAGTACTTACTTAATAATGAGTAAATCGTCAAGAATACATACAAGAAGAATCTACCTGATTTATACAGCATATAGACTTTGAAAAAGACACTACATGACTATACTAAATACGTGAGATCTTGAATAGATCTAGCACGTAAGCCAGCCTTAACTAATTTATACAAAGCTTTGGCATAATTTGAACAAGGATCTGCTAGCATTATATTACAACTGCCAATTTGTTTCAACCCGCGATAATTGTCATGAACAAAGATAGTTTTCCTTACGTGTTCGTTCCGAGTACATTCCACCAAAATATGATACACATCTTCAATTTTTCCACATACAGTGCAATTCGGCGATTCAACTTTTTTCATCTTAAACGCGAAACAATTTAGTGGAATGTGCCCCGAACGTATTCTCAATCCAGTCACAATAGAATTTCTGTCTAATCTGCAGGACTCGAACCAAGGGGAAAAATACGGGTCAGATCTCAATGTTCTATACCAAATCCCTTTATTTGTCGATATATTTTGAAAATGTACGACCCACAACTTATTAACATATTTTTTAAATAAAACTGTAACATCATTAATAGATGGAAACACGCTAAGCGGTATACCCTTCGATGCCGCGACATTCGCCAACCTATCCGCACGTTCATTACCTGCCAAGCCCACATGAGATGGAATCCATTGCAATGTTACCCTTTTATTTACCGCTTCTAACATACAAATAGCTTTTAATACCTTATATGCTATCGGGGCTCCTCGAAAAGTCGAGGTGCACCGAGCAACGTGTTGGAGCGCACTTTTGGAGTCCGTGAAGATAACAAAATTTTTAAAATTATTAATACTGCTAATATATTCCAAAGCCTTAAGTAAAGCAAACAACTCAACATACATAATAGAAATTACTGATTCAATTTTGTATTCAATATTAACATGTGACTGAGCGTCATAAATAGCAGCCCCGATACCTTTCTTGCATTTAGACCCATCTGTGTAAATTTTGTAAAAGCTACTATATTTAATATTTACTATTTCTAAACTATTACTTTTTAAAATCGTAGCATCTACCAAACGTTTCGACTGTTTAATACTGTCTATAGAGCAAAATATCTTATTATCTAGATTAATATTTTGTACCCACGTGTCAAGACAGAACATCTCCAATTTTCTAGAAGATTGAAAAGGGTAACATTTCAATACATCATGGACTGAAGCCAAAACCGGTTTCGTTTTATTCGTCCAATAATTCGAGCTATTGCATTGTTCCGCCAACTGACCGATTACATCGATATTTCCATTGTTTTGCAACGCGCGACTCTTCAGCCAGTATTTTCCCCCCAAGTACATTCTGCGAATGTGAAGTGGTTGAAGGGCTAGCTCACTTTCCATTACGTGTATTGGGGTACTCTTAATGAATCCCCCAATCACACGCATACACTGATTTTGCACCTTATCTAGTTTAAAAAGATGGGATTTAGCACTCGTATCATATAAGAAACTTGCATAATCTAATCTGCTACGTATTACCGAAATATATAATCTTCTAACATGCTTAGGATGTACACCCCAGTCACTACCAGACAATATTTTCAAAATATTCAAATACCTTTGAGTCTTGTGTGTGATTTCATTTATATGCTTACCCCATTTTAAAGACCTGTCTAACCAAACGCCTAAGTATTTAACATTTTCTACCAACTGAATTTGAGTTCCTTTTAAGTTAATGTTTACATCTTGTCTATTAACCCCTTTCCTAAATAAACATATTTTAGTTTTTCGTTCAGATACTTCTAAGCCAAGGTCTTCAACCATTTCACAGAACTTATTTAGAGCTAACTGCAATTGGGCACGTCCCTCCTCTATATACTTATATGATCCATACAAAACGAAATCATCGGCGTATTGCGAAATATGTATGTCAACAATATTATGACAAATATCTTTAGTAAGTACGTTGAATAAGATTGGAGATAAAGGGTCTCCCTGTGCAAGCCCTCTATTTGTTGATCTAGTAAGGTTAGAAGAAACTGAGTAATATACACTTAAATTCCTAGAACTTAAAAACTCCCATAGGTAATCACAGATTTTTGACCCTACTCCAAGCCTATCTAGCGCATTCACCAACACTGTTATATCAACATTGTTATAAGCGCTGTTAATATCTACAAAACAGCCTAAAGTTATTAAGTTATTAGAAAACCCTGACTGAATTTGAGAAACTAATCTAGAAAGACTATCAAGGCATGAACGACCTCTTCTAAAACCTACAGTACTTTTGGATAAGCTATCATTAGATTCTAAGTACCATTCCAATCGATTTTTTAAAATAGAGTGAAAAATTTTACAGGGACATGATAAGAGGGTAATTGGTCTGACTTCGGAAATAGATTGCGCGGAGGAGGTAGCTTTTGGTATGGGTACTATTTTAGCTTGTCTCCATTGAAATGGTACCAATCCCAATGTTAAAAACATGTTGAAAATTCTCACTAATATGTGTTTTCCGTTCACTGGGAGGTGTTTCAACATTGAAAAGGATACAGAGTCATCACCTGGGGCCGTATCTTTGTCTTTAATTGCACGATTAAGCTCTTGCATTGTAATGGAACTCTCTAAGATTACATTAACAGAACTAAATGTTGGCTTTCTTAAGGAAGCATAATCAGGTGTGAGACTATGTAATAAGCTGTTAGCTGTGTCCTCATCAATGTACGTCTTTGGTAATCGATATCCCTTAATCCATCTCATCCGGCGGAGCATGTCAACTGATGAAATAGCTTCATTAATAGTATTACAGAACTGTCTCCAAGCTTCACGCTTTGCTTTACGTATAACCCTCTGGGCAAAAGCGACTTTTACTTGAAGTATGTCCAAATTATCTGGCGTAGGATTCTTCCTAAACCTGGTCAACGCAAGTCTTCTTTCTGCAACTGCCCGTGATAAGTCTGCATTCCAGTACGATTTTGGTACAAATTTCCGTAAGTGCAAAGGAGCTGTACACGCTCTTACCATAGGGATGTGCTTATCTGCTGACGAATTTAAAGCTTTCATAAATTGATTGTAAGCTTCCTGAGGGTCACTTGCTAAGATTAAAACAGAGAATATCGCGTGAAGTGTGCGTCTATATTCCTCCCAATTGGCTTTTTTGAAATTTCTCTTCTTATTATCCGCGACAGTCGAGTAGCAATCGTCGATGGAAAATTTAATAATAAGGTGATCACTTCCTAAAGATTCATTGAGAACCTTCCAACTGAAATTCAACGCAATGTCATTAGTTGCGAAAGTAATATCCGGGGAAGACTTCTGAAGATTGCCGTTGACCCATTTCAGCCGAGTTATAGAACCATCATTCAGTATAACATAATCTCTGTCAATAATCGTATCAAATAGCTGCGCTCCTCTTACATCTGTTTTATACGACCAATTGGAGTGGTGACTATTGAAATCACCAGCAATAATACTTTTACTATTATGTAAACTAAACACTGAGTCCCAATCATTGGCTACTGTATGCACAGACGACGGGCAGTACACCGAAATAATAAATTCTAGGTTAGAACAGTTCAATAATTTGATTTCAGCTAGTTCAATTCCTGGATTCGCGCATTGAATCCGAAGTACTTGAAACATTATTGAGTTATGAATAATAATGGCTACTCCTCCATATCCATCTTCACGATCTTGACGAATAACATGATAACCACTAATCCTAATGCTTCTGCTTGGATCAAGCCATGTTTCGCTCAAAATGGCAATATGAATTTTTTCCTGAGATAAAAACTGTTCAAACTCCACTATCTTCGGATGAATACTTTGACAGTTCCATTGTATGATATTAAGTTGCGTCACCATTTTTAAATAGGTTTTTAAAAAAGGTCAACTCAGATACCCACTCCGTGATAAAATAAACCACCCAATCGTACACAACTTTTCCACACGCTTTTAATTTCTTCCCAAGTGTAATGTTTTTCATGAAAATAATCTCCTTAATCCTCAATAGTAGTCTCTGAATATCTATTTTCTCAAGCTCGTCCATGTTTTGATTCTCCTGTTCTTCTTCTTTTTCGGAATCTGACTGTATAATATTACTTTCATCTCCCACAAAAACATCTTTTCGCTTATCACATTTTTTCTTAGGCTTCTTAGAAATTCTATTATCTATCCCACTACTTATGTTAGTGCTTTGCTCTTTAGGTAACCTTGATGAAGTTCCCACCACCTCAGCATATGACGGACCATCGACTGACATACTAGGTATGGCGTTGCATAAAACTTCATTATTATAACTCACAATATTATCCATCTCGTGTTGCGGTGAAGGTGGAACATAGAGAGTAACAGCCATTTTATAGGTGCAGTTAAATTCGGCCATCAGCTCTCGGATTCTCCTTTCTTTCTGATATACAGGGCAAACCTTCGCCAGTGCCATGTGTTTGCCCTTGCAGTTCACACACTTAAAAATAGTTGTTTCACAGTTGTTATGCATTTGCCCACATTTGGGGCAGACGGTTTTTGTTTGAGAGCATTCCTTGTGATTGTGACCAAATTTCCAGCATTTTGAGCACTGAGACACAGGAAATATAAATGGGTGCACCTTTACTCTCGTGCCATATGTAAATATATAAGCAGGAAGGGAGGAACCTTTAAAACACACCCGTACACATTCACTTTCTTCAAAAGAGCCGCTATCAAAATTACGCCTTTTCAATCTTTTAACGCTTAAAATTGTTGTACTGCTACATAAGTCCCGTAAAATTTCATCTTCCCCTAGATCCAGATCGATATCCCTTATAACTCCATATGAAACGCCGACTTCAAAGGTTTTTTGACATATATATTCTTTGTCAATAAAATATTTGCAGTTAATTAGCTCTTCCGCACTCTCATTTTGTTAAATGTTATTAAAACTTTGTAAGCGTTAATATATTTTATTCTCGTTATATTTTTAATATTTTCGTTCTTCAATAAACGAGCTAACCCAATCTGCTTAGGTAGTTTTTCTTTCCTTGACACCATGCTAATTTCAATTTTCTCTTCAGGGATGGGGGTAGTACTATTATTATTGCTACTCCGCGCCAAAACTTTTCCTCGTCTCCCAACCTCAGCCCATACCTCTTCCGTATCTATGTCACGGCTTCTTTTATCTGCTCGATTGCTACAACTACCCGCTTCCAATTCTATAGAATTTTCTGTGTAATTCTCCATATTGTCCTCGAACACACTACTCAAATCACTATTCTGAGATTCAACCATAGCCTGTTGCTAAACAGCGCATTGCAATTTATATTTAATACAAATAAATAGGTCGGAACGTATATTACAAAAACCGGTTACACAAACGACCTGCCACAGCAAGCGCGCGTGAGCCACTCGTTTAGTAAAACTAAACGTTAGTAGCAAATAATGTGTGTTTTTGGCACGTTAAATTTTTTTTTTGTAAATACATGTTTTTAAAATCGTTTTTAAGTTATTTGTCAAACTTTCGCTTATTAGTCGCCTTCGCAATCAGGACTATAAATTTTAAATTGGGCTGTTTAATAACCATAGGGTTATATATTAGATTCAATCCTTTGTTAAATATACGCAAAGGAAGAAATCTCCAACAAATATCGAGAAAAACAAACAGACATATAGACATACTTACAGAGAGACAAAATTTTGTAGCTATTCCTTAATAGTCAGTAGGTAAGTATATAATTCCTTTAATAAAATTATAATCAAATACTATCCTTATTTACTCTAAAGTTGAAAAATCCGCAGGTATAAAAATTTACTTCTAAATCTTCGTATATACTTATATGTAGAGTGCATGAACACTAGTTATAAGACATGATTTTAAGAATTGAAAGAAACCAAATCATAGTCTCTTTTAGTTAATTATAATATAAAATCATGGGTCTGTCTGTCATTTACATACCAAGTTACAATTTATATCATTAATTTAAACGAACTGAGTTAGCGGTAAAATGAAGCGGAACGATATTTTACAACTATCGCGGGACTTGATAAAAAAATTTTGTAAGTTAATCAATTACACAACCCAACGCATGTTTCCGATAAAACATTGCATACATTAACCGTATAGAGTTATCGAGACTAGAAGATGTCAAATAAATTCCTTTTGAAAGATAAAATCCGGATGTAAAGGTTCATTGGTAACTGCATCCAGAAATAGAGTGTCATATAAATTAAAGATTTACTACGGGTACTAATACTTTGCCGTACAATCTGTGCAGTTATTATTCTATGTACATATTAAATTGCTAAGGTTTTTGCTATGCTATTTGCTTGTGGTTTTAATATATCATAAGATAATAATTGCTATGCTTTTGTAAATAAAATTAGATTCGCACTATATCTTATATTAGAACGGATTGCAGTGGACGTTAAAAAAGGATTAGGGAGAGATTACAAGCTATTGTGTGTCATTAGGATTCTTCATGCATTAAATTTTCACGTACTTAGATACAAGAATTCAAAGCATATTGATTCGTAATTAAGTAAAAAAACGTTGATAATCACTCATCAAACACTCGTCGTATATATTAAGGCTCTCTTATTATATATATGACTCAATTTCGTCTGTTTTTATTTATAGCGAAAAGATAATTATCATTATTAAATACTTAGTAGTATTTTATGTTGTAAATTATTTTGATTGCCGCAATGCCAGCGGGGGGTTAAAAACTTTTTTATTATTCAATGATGGATTTATTTCCAACCATTCATCAACAAACTTGATGGACTCCGCATCACTTTATGATACTACTTATAATTATTATAGTTACATGAGTAAATACCTATAAAGTCAAAGAGATTTTTTTAACAAATTTTTGATCGCAATTTAAAAGTATTTTACAGCTATTTATAATTTAAGGGTTGTTAAAGTTAAAGGTCAACGACTGTATAAAGAAATTATAATATACATATATTATAACACACTAGCGACTCACCTTCGCTTTGCTCGGGTTCGTCCCTAGATGTAGCGCGAACGGAGTCGCGGGTACCTACCGCTAGTGAATTATACATATGTACCTAAGCCATCCTCTTGAATCACTCTTTTTTTTTAAAAAAACCGCATCAAAATCCGATGCGTAGTTTTAAAGATTTAGATCTTTATACATAGGGACAGACAGCGGTTAGCAACTTTGTTTTAAACTATGTTGTGATTTTTCATTATTAAAAACTTAAAAAGTCTAAAATTTATTTCTTTTAATCATGGAGTGTAGAGGTATAAGGTATAATCTTATATAGGTAGGAGACGAGTTGAAAAAGTGTCCATCTATAATAGTCCGGGAGGTAGTGTCAAATTTTTACGGTGATTTTGGCATGGACTCTATAAACTTATTTTGATAGTTAGTACTTGTATGAGAACAAAAATAATTGTCAGCTGGCGCGACTCCGGGGCTTTTGGGCTAGAGAAAATATTAACGTAGATGAAAAAAAAATATTCTTGGACTATTTTGGCAATGATGAAAAAGTATAAATAATTTAGTTTATGAATTGTAGATCTTAAAAGAAAGTGTCAGCTGTATCATGTACGTGACAAAATATGTTAGCTGATCATGTGAACATGTCAAAAATCAGAAAAACTTGTAGCATTTTGGCAAAGCTGAAAATTGTATATATTAAAGATTACAATTCAATAAACATAATAATTTATGTCAGCTGGAATTTTAACGAGGCACAACCTGTTAGCTTGACTTTCAAAGTTTGGTTATGAAGTATAATATCAGATCAGCTAACATATTTTGTCACGTACACGATACAGCTGACACTTTTTTTTAAGATCTACAATTCATTAACTAATTATTTATAATTTTTCATCTTTGCCAAAATAGTCCAAAAAATTTTTTTTACTATCAAGTTTCCTGGCATTTTCTCATCTTATGCCCCGGTTTTGGGCCAACTGATACCTCATTTATTAATAAGCGTTGGAACAACTGACTATACAAAAAAACAAAAGTCATGCCAAAATGATCTGATATTATACTTCATAACCAAACTTTGAAAGTCAAGCTAACAGGTTGTGCCTCGTTAAAATTCCAGCTGACATAAATTATTATGATTATTGAATTATAATCTTTAATATATACAATTTTCAGCTTTGCCAAAATGCTACAAGTTTTTCTGATTTTTTAACATGTTTACATGATCAGCTAACATATTTTGTCACGTACATGATACAGCTGACACTTTTTTTGAGATCTACAATTCATTAACTAATTATTTATACTTTTTCATCTTTGCCAAAATAGTCCAAAAAAAATTTTTTTTATTGAAGCTTCCTGGCATTTTCTCATCTTATGCCCCGGTTTTGGGCCAACTGATACCTCATTTATTAATAAGCGATGGAACAACTGACTATACAAAAAACCAAAAACCATGCCATAATGATATGATATACCTAATAACCAAACTTTGAAAGTCAAGCTAACAGGTTGTGCCTTGTTAAAATTCCAGCTGACATAAATTATTATGATTATTGAATTATAATCTTTAATATATACAATTTTCAGCTTTGCCAAAATGCTACAAGTTTTTCAGATTTTTTAACATGTTTACATGATCAGCTAACATATTTTGTCACGTACATGATACAGCTGACACTTTTTTTGAGATCTACAATTCATAAACTAATTATTTATACTTTTTTATCTTTGCCAAAATAGTCCAAGAACATTTTTTTACTATCAAGTTTCCTGGCATTTTCTCATCTTATGCCCCGGTTTTGGGCCAACTGACAATTTATTTATTAATAAGCGTTGGAACAGCTGACTATACAAAAAAACAAAAGCCATGCCAAAATGCTCCGGTCACATTTGACACTACCTCCCAGACTATAAGCATTTAACCTTCGAACGGAATACAATAAGCAATTAACAATTGTGTTTACTGTTTACTCCGGTTTTACTTATTTTCTTCGTAAGACTAAAGTTTTAAAGACATTAAAAAAAACAACATTAATAGCCTTTTAAATGCATATTAAGCATTCAAAATTAAATAAAATCTAAATAAGTATATTCAAATGGGATCTTTGACATGGGTATAATTAAATCGACTGATCAATATTCATTTAGGGCTAAGCAATTTTGAATTAATTTATGTCATTATACGTGACGCATATTTTTGTTACATTCACGGTAACTTTAAAAAAATAAACGCTATAAAATATATCATTAAAACATTATATTTGTCTTTAATTTATTTATTCTTGGGTCATATTAGTTAACTTAAACGGTAGGTACTATAAATGAAGAGATCTATAAAGAAGAATCTTTTAGGATTTTGTCGCGGATTTATTTTGATTTTTGGTTGCCGACGTTTCGAATGCTTTACAGCAAAAGACAGTTACGTTTATAATGTCGAATATTCACGTAAACCTAAGAAAGTATTATGTAAATGGTACTACATGTCAATACAATCTACTGCAAAATAAAATCGCCCGGTCTTTTTTTCTTTATTTTAAGTTTAATTAAAATTAGACTACGTTACTCTATTATTCAAACAACTTGTTTTTTATCTCTACTGATAATATAAATATTAAAAACACAATCAAGAGTGCTTAAAATGATTTGAAGTTATTGTCCAAAATATTCATTCAAACACATTCTACTGAGACGCCCGACACATTTAATAACATACCTAAATGTATTATTACTTCTCTTTTACGGTTTTTGATCCAAATTCCAAAAAATTATTAAAAATTTAGTTTCTGTTATGATATTAAACTTTAGTGTCAATAGCCATCATATCATTAGAATATTAAACATAATCATTGTGGCGTGAAATGACGCTTAGGTCGTCCATTGTCATTCTTCCGGTCTGCAAATGACCTATTATCGTATTAATCGATAGGTTTAATAATATATCGATAATCGCATTAAAATTTTAAAGGACACTCGAGTACTGCAGTTGGGCGTTAAAAAGGCCTGAATGTTTAATTTTTAAAACCTATACTTTTTTCACTTCTTTAACAGATAACATCAACTAGGTATATCGATTTATTGAAAAGTATTATTCGACCTAAGCTTAGTAAATTATGAATTTTATAATTTTATAACTCTTAGGTAGATGTACGTACGATACATTTTGACGTTTTATTACAGATATATACCTACATAATGTGTACACTCGGTTATATAGTAGAAAGGCTGTAAGGAAAAATTTATTGTGTAAATCCAAAATTATATAATGTGGGAGTATAATAAGACAAATGATTGGCTCCAAGGTCCGCTTATGCTTTCATTAAGTAAGTAGTAATAATTATAAAATAATGAATGCACGATAAGCCAGAATGTATAGTAAAATATACTTTTTAACATCCCACTGCTGGGCACGTGCCTCCTTCAGTACAAAGGGGATCAGGCCATAGTCCACCGCGTTGGCCTAATGCGTGTTGCCGGACTTCACATGTGTTTCGAAAACTTGCTAGGTATTCTCAGACATGACGGTTTCCTCACGATGTTTTCCTTCACCGTAAGACAAGTGGTAATCATGATAGAAATGATGCGCACTTGAAAATATTAGAGGTGCGAGACCCGGATTTGAACCCGTATCACTCGATTATTCAAGCGAGCGCGTTACCGTTGGGCTACCACTGTCTCTTAAATAATACAACTATTAATACGAAATATTCGGATCTTCTCAGACACCTTACCTTTATTTCACGTGCCCATTAAACTAGTTTTACGGGTCAAAAAATTAAAGTCTCTTCATCCATTTGCCGTAATTTTGTAAACAAAACAATATGCACTTCACTATAATCATATTACCATTAATGCGTTTCAGTATTCATTTAATAAAGTTTAATTTTATGTCTTATTGTTTGATGCGGTAATGAAATCAATTGAAATGTTAATATTTCAATTTCCTTTAGGCCTTTGTTACTCGTAAATGTCGGTCATTGATCGTTTATAATCTTAACCTTCGTCTGCAAATAGCGAATACGTAATATAATATGGCTAATTTGATAAGTAATACGTCTTCTACTTTTATTAATAACGCTTTTATCGCTAATAAATCTATTAACATGTAGACCGGAATCTGACATTAAATATTTTAAAACAATGTCTGTTACATCTTGTGTAGAGAATATCTTACTAATATTATGAATGCGAAAGTAACTCTGTCTGTCTGTCTGTTACGCTTTCACGCCTAAACCGCTGAACCGAATTCGATGAAATTTGGTACACAGATAGAGAAGACATTCAGAAAGGACATAGGCTACTTTTTATCCCTGTAATCCCACGGGAACGGCAAATACGTGGGTGAAACCGCGGGGTGCAGCTAGTATGTATATAAACCCCCATAGATATTTTTTGAAATTATAGTCTGTGAGTTTGTGGCTTTTAATACAAGAAATACTAAACAAACTGATAACTAATTCTTGTGCCAAGTGATAACTCGTTGGTCGGGTCAAAATAGATTATACATATTATTACTGAAAAGTAACTGAAGTAACTGAAATTTATATGACCAATACTAGAATAAACATTAAAACAATGTACCTTTAGCAAAATTTTAGGCCTTCAAAAAGGCCCTCAGAAAATACCGTAATAGCATATATATATTATTACCTTTTAAGGTACACAAGCAATAGATATTTTTCTTTATTTTTAAACGTACTTACGAACGCCACTGAGCCAAAGCTAGGGCAAGTCACTAGTTTTTTTTGGCTGAGGTGATTGTACTTTTTAACCTATGTTACCCAAAATAACATGCAATAAAATCTAAGGCATGAAATATAAATCGTTATCGCCTTAATTTTGTTCATAAATTACCTAAATCTTGCAGTTTTATATTATTGTTTCATGAGAACTTATAATAAAACGTAATGGTTTTTTATGAAGAACTATTTTATAAATTTGATTTACCTAAAAGATAGCAATATCTAAAAATCTCTCGAAGGCTTTGAACTTTCATGTTAATCTTTGTCGATATATAACATAGAAATTTGTTTGTAATATCAATTATTACAAATTAATTATATACCTACAAAGAAAAGAAAAATACATTTTTAAAATTCTGTCTGTTGGTTTGTTACAGCTAATCTCCAAAACGGATGGACTAGAGACGAACTGGAACGAAGGGTGAGTAGTACCTAATAGTTAACGTAAAAGCTTTATACTATAATATTGTATATTTCAAATAACAAAGTAATTAATCGATTAAACCTTTCTCTTTCTATCCCTCTTCTAAAATCCATCTTTCCTTGGGGCACAAAGCTTTTCGCCGGAACATTGTTTTCAAATTCATGTAAGAGTTGAGCAGCAGTTTAACAGTTAAAAATACACTCAAATACATACCTATTATACAACGATGGCTTGTTCTGTTCCATCACATTATTGTAAGAACCAAATATTAATGAAAATATCAGGTTTACGTCAATGAGACGATCAGAACCCAGTAGGTACTAGTCCATCGTCCTTGTGTTGAGTTCACAATACACAGAAAACCAATGAAGCAAAGAATACTAGCCAAGTGATAAAATACAAACTATTTCAATGGCCATCTACTTCAGACATGTGAATGCGCTACAGTACGCTAATGAAGATATAATATCCATTTCTAAACGTATTTATTCCTCTGCTCGCCATTTTGTTGTGACAGACGCGTAATGGCGGCCAATTACGCGGAATTTAATAGGATTTAGTTGTCAATGTCGCGATTTAATTGGGTTATTCTAATCTCTTTGAATTCAAACAAATGATCATGTTAGTTGGAAATGAGATATTTTTTTGAAATACTGCACAGAATTGAGCTTGTGAAGAATATATTGCATAAACAGATTAATAATATGGATGAATTAAATTAGCTATATTATAGAAGTTTATTAAATGTTTGTTTTAGTATGCAACCGCGTTTTTTATATTATGTTTATGTCTTACATTAAGTCATAAATAAGTTACCTAAGCCCTATTTAACATCCTACTTAGCAGTGGACTTATCTTCAATGTAAGGGGGATCAGGCCATAGTCCACCAAGACATAACACTGACACGTGGTGACACTGGACAAGTGCGGGTTGGCGTATTACACAGTACACATGTCTTTCATGAACTTGAATGTTAAGTTCTCTCAGACATTCAGGTTTTCCCGCAATCTTTTCCTTCACCGTAAAACATGTAGTAATCATATTGTAAAAGATTCGCACATGAAAATAGCAGAGGATACCTACCCGGGATTTGAACCAGCTTAACTCTGGTCTGTCACTGCCATTTATTTTATATTCGTCATTAGTAAATAAAAAATATAGAAAAAGCTTCGTTAATATTTATGTCCGTATGTATTACCAACGTAATTATTTCATTTCGGGATGTAATATTGCGACGATACCCTAATTTTGAAGAAAAATTTGGGTGAAAAACCTATTTTGTAAAACTTTCTGTTCTTTATCTAAGAAATAAAAAAAACATGCTGTAAATATAGGAAGGCTAAAGGATATATTACATCACGCTACGACCAATAGGAGCTGAGCATCAATGAAAAATGTTGCAAAAACTTGATAAAAATATTTCTTTTGTTTTTAAACCGATTTAGATTTATAGAACGCGAGCGGAGTCACGGGAAAGACTAGTTATACTATATACTAAGTACTATCTTCACTTAAGTATATTCTGAAAATTATAAAAAAAACAATCTTTATAGCACTATATTATCTTCACTTTATCACTAAATACTTCTCCAATAGTATTCAATGAACACAGGAAGCTTTTAAATAAGAAAACGCGATCAACAACCATTTTCCTGTAAGTGGCTAAATTAATTATTATTTGCTGCTTTAATTTGACGGTAACTGTAAATTAGTAAAAAGATTATGTTAACTTATAAGTGGGTTCCGGCTTTAATGTCTTTAAGTGATACAGTGAAACCTGGTTAAAAATGAGACATCAAGGGACCTGCAATGTCGTTTCACTTATAGAGGTATTCCACTTACCTAGTGTCTCAGATATCCAGGTAAAAATAAATATCTGTCTCATTTACAGAGGGTTCTATTGATAGAGGTTATTGACGGGTTATTTCAGTTATACAGGTGCGATCAAACAAAACAATGTTATCTCAGTTACAGAGGTTTATGCATATAAAATTTACTCCCTGTCTCAGTTATAGAGGTAACTATGATAATAAATCGAAAGAACAAATCCCGGATATAGAGGCTTAGCTCGTCCCACTAACAGGGGTAATTCAGTGCCATCATCATCATCTCTGAATCAGTGACCTCAGCATGAGTTCCAGTTATGGAGGTTTCTCACTTATCCAGGTCCCACTTAACCAAGTTTTACTGTAATAATAATATGTTGGGACATTATTACAACAGCGCCATCTTGCTAAGTGGTAGACTACAAACATTCACGCTCAACAAATGAATGTCCCCAGTGGGACTCGAACCCGCGACCGCTGGCGCAGAAAGTAGGTTCACTACCAATTGAGACAAAACATGTCATCAAATAAAATATTATTGTCAATTTTTATTTTTTACTTCCGGTTAAGAATCAGTCCCGCGGTTGGGCAATGGCGTCCCTTTAATATGTAATGGATCAGGTCTTAGTCCATCTAGATGGTGGGCTGGATGGCGGCCGGTTGGGTTGCACTGCGCAAATGAAAATAAGAGATCCGGATCAGAATTGGGACCCGATTGATTGGCCGAATACTACTGGGCCATTAGTGCCTATATTAAATTATAGATATCAGCAACTAGAGCTGAATATGTGTTTGTTTTGGCTTTGGTTTCATGAATAAAATGACGAATTTTTTTCAAGATAAGAAAATGGAAAATTTGCCAAAAATAAGTAAAGTAATACACAAATGCTAAGAACATCGTGTTAGAGCGAAACAAAACTGGGTACTAGTACAGGTTTTGACTATGAATGCGAAATATTAATGAACCTTAATTCCTATCCTATCCTTATACCTATCCTATCTTGATAAAGCGCTTTCAATCTGTACAAAATATTGGTATCAAATTGCAAGACCTTATATAATTTAAAGTCAAGATTTTATAGACCAAACCAGAAAAGTATATCAATAATAAGTATTTTTACGATTAAGTGTTGCAAATTACAATTAGTTTCATTGATAAAATTAAAAAGATAAAAATGATTTACATTTTGGTCTTATACATATTAAACAGTTATTTCAAACCTGTAGCAATTTTGAGACAATTTCATTGAAATATATTGCTTAAATCATTGAAAATAAGGTTTGATTTAAGTTAATTGTGCGTGAAACAATAATAGCAGGCTTCAGCAAAAACTTGACGGGCGCTTATCATGGCTGCCTTATCACTGTCCTCGTCTCGGGCCTGATATAATACAAATGTATAAAAGGGATAGAGATATTGAGAAAATGGTTTATCGCTTTCTCGCTATCTAATTTTTATTGCAATACGTAATTTAAAATGAATTTTCTAGTAGTGGTTTTAGAATATTGCAATAAAATTTATATAGTAGGTAAATAGTAGGTATGTATGTAATGTAATTATGTATGTAATAATGATGATAAGTGCTTTAAAATTGCTGTAGAACCCCAAAGAAATGTAAATACGATACGGAATGTTTATTGTTTGGTATATAAACGAATAAATTATAATACTTTACTTCTATGATGTTTTCTGACTTAACATTTGTTATGTTATATGTCAAATTAAGCTAGTGTTGGGGGCATTCCTAGGAAAAATGTATAATATGTTAGTAATTTTCACCTATTTTAAGGTGAAGACAACGTGTTCAAAAAAAAAGTGCGTGTGTACAAAGTACACATGTTAGAAGTAAAACTTGAATTTAAATTAAGGCTAACTCTTCCCCGTCTCTGAGTGCCTGGTACTATGGACTTATTTTTTCGTTTCATCGAGTTTGAAATCACAACGATTCTAAAGAAGTTTCACTTCAAAAAACAAATGAACATAATAGTAAAATAAAAACAATTAATGTGTTTCATTAACTAGTATTATTAAAGACAGATGTATTATTATTAAACTTGTATCGGATATGTTTTATAAAAGTATATATTACTGTACCTACTGACTTTTGCATGCAGCTTTACCAGTTAATCATCAAATAATAAATCAAAGCAAAATAACCAATTTTATAAAATAGCGTCTTAGGTTCTAGGTGCCTTTAATTAAAGTTTAAAATACACTCTCACCTTAGTTTCCTTACCTTATTCGACTCGGCGTTAATACATACGGTCTTAAGCACGATACGACGAATTATTTTTTAAATATTTTAATTTAACCAAAATAGAATAACTGTAACAAAACACAGAGGACAATAGTTGCAATACTTAGTTACAAAGACTATGGCCTGATCCCCCTCGTACTGAGGGAGGCCCGTGCCCAGCAGTAGGACGTTAAAAAGGGCTGAAGTTTAGTAAAACACTAATGTGAATGCGAAATATTATTTACAATAATAAGAAATAATGAAATAAATTATTTCTTTTTAACTTCCTATACAAAAACAAAGGGTGTCATAAAGACGTGTGTGTCTCTGTTTGTCTATATGGCATCGTAGTATTGAAAGGATGAACCGAGTTTCATTCAATTGCTTTTGTTTGAAAGATTTCATAGTTGAGTGTTTTAACGTAGCCTACGTTTAAAAAAATTATTGGAAATAAGTCAATTTTATTATGCACATATTTATATGAAGCAATATCAATACGCGAATATTTTATTTCTCCTAACAAGTTTTATTGAACCGTAAAGCCATGCCGAAATTCAGTGTTGTAGTAAACCAAGACAAAACCATTAGTATGTATGCAATGGCGGAGTCAGTTCACGCGGACATTTCACAATTTGTCCCAACTTTTTGCAAGTCCGTACCTAATTGGTTCACCTGCGGTCCGGCACAGGGCCAAATATGGCGCACATTTCGTTCGGTCATTCCCGCTGAAAATTCTTTGCTCACTGACAAATGTGTAATTATTTATTTAATATCCTCTCTTCGATTTGGTCACAATTCGCATTCCGATGCTTTCGGAACTGATATTTTAGATGGTGTAATTTTTATTATGATAGTGAATTAGTGTATAACTTAAAGAAAACTTAGATGATAGTAATTAAATATTAGACACGTTGGCTCGTTGGTTATGACCCTACTTGCTGTTCCAGCGGTCATGGGTTCGAGTCCCACTGAAGGCATTCATTAGTGTGAGCATGGGTGTTTATATTTATAATATGTGTGTATTGTTTTAAAGTTATGTATCTGTAGTTTATCTACTTTTAGATATCCATACCACACGGCGATGCTGATTGTTGATTTCCCAACATATCTATTTTTTTAATTTTTACGATTCTCTTGCTTACTGAACTAAATAATAAAATAAATTTAAAAAAACGTACGCTGTTATAAAAACGACTCTATTGGCTATTTACGAGTAGCTGTCTTTTTAACGACTTTCTTTCATCGTACATGAAGTATTATAAAGATATATGGTCGTTAAAACATACATGCGTTAATAGTAAGTATAGTGAATAATAATTAAAAAATATGTATAATTTATTTCAAGTACAACTTTAATAAACTAATTAACAGATAATGGAACCCAAATACACGTCAAAATTGACAGGATTAAAAAGATTTAGCCTTTGCCATTCACCTGCCAATGTTTGCAGATGTTTTTCGTATAAACGATTCACACTTTGCCATTTAAAAAATAATACCAACGTTTATCGACAGGTGGTTTCGTAATTGAAATATATTGAATTTATAGTATTTAAGTGTAGCAATGTATAAAAAGCGTAACCGGTTATAATCGAATTATCTATTAAGATGTCAAACAATTTATGCTAATCAAACTTATTTATTAATGGCGGTCCGAAAATAAGAACATAATATAAATAATGATAATATGTTTAAAATTAAATATCATTAAAAGCTTGTTATTTATGCTACTTGATAATTGATATTTATTTTTATGATTGAAAAAATGTACTATTAAGAATTTGCCTATAACTATGCACTTAATTGCGCGAACATGAAATCAATCATAAAAACATTACCTGATTAGTGATATATCACAGATCACATAATGCTACTAGTAGTACTTATGTAAAACAAATGATGTTGAATTGACCACAAAATTGAGATATTTTTATAATAATTTTTAGGTACCTATATGAAAGGAATACGCTATTAAATTTTAGACTAAAAGGTTGATAATTTTAATTACTACTACTCTACTACTAATTAACAATAATTAATTAAAAAAATAATAATAGAATCAAAATGAAATTTCATTCGCAAATAGCTAAATTATATCTTAAGAAGTGCTAAAACCTGTATTTAGAATTTTGAGGGCAAAATAAAAATTATATCTGAGAGATATTAAAAAAATTAATCAATAAAAGTGTGAAAACGTATAAGAAACATGTATAATTTCTTTGGCAGTGTCAATTTATAAAGCAATACTTAAACAGGCGGAGCCGAAGTCACTGCTACTAGTAGTAGTAGTACCTACTAAAACAAGAATAATATGAGCAATGGAAAGAAAATTAAATATAATTGATTTAATTACCAAGATGAAGATTTAAAAGATTTCTCCGTAGTAACGGATTACACATAGCCTTATGTCAGAGCTCTGAGATCTCCTCGTCGCGTCGTCTGGCGACCGCTCAGTGACTGTCCGTCTGATTTATGTGCTGTCATTTAATGGTTAGGCTTTTGCTTTTATTTGTAATAATTTAATTGTCAACGCTATTAACACAGATTTTGTTAGTAGTATATGATACATTTTTCAAATAATTTTATTTATACTCTCAGTAATATTTTTTTTCGAATTTTAAGCGATTCTTCTCCATTTAGGCATTTAGTAGAGTGCCTGCGATTCCAGAAGAAGAAAACTCTTTCTTTTCCAGATCTATACCAAAAACGATTCAGCGAATTAATTTTTATTTAGATGCAGCTTTAATAGCTATATATTCGCTAATAAACACTACCAGTGAGAGGTAACTTTCTGTTGAATCGCACTTTAGTTACGATTCTTGTATAAAATATTTACTTTAGTAAGGGATTGTGATTGGCAAAGTGTAGTGTAGATCGGCCCTTCATTTCAACGTGTATCTTAGTTAAGAATATGAAATTAAAATAAATAAAAGTGAAAAAATTCTTGATAATAATTAAGGAAATTATAAACACGAAGTATTTTTAAACCAATCGCAATTCTCATTTTTATTATTAGATTTTGTTTGCAATCTAAGCAATTAAATCTTACTCACACAAATCGAAACATGTTTGACATCAAGTTTTTATAGTAGAAAATTTATTAGGGCTCCACAGTTTACCTGTTTTTACATCCACCTCCTCACATAGGAAATCATAAAATTTTAGATTTATGATTTTTAGCGCTTTAATTAAAGTGACTTCATTTGGAATACATATTTCAGCAAATAATATTTAAATTCAAACGCTAAATATTTTTAATTTGATTTAGTTATAACTTCTGGTTTGTGCGACAAGATATTTAAGATAATTTTTATCAATGTATGTCACTTTATGAGGAATAGTACTGAGTACTTAAGGATAACGATAGGCTAGAGTCAACCACTGAGTTTTTATAAGTCAATATTTAAAATTTGACACATTAATAACACGAAAAAAATAGCCTGCTAAAAATAAAAGTAGAGATCGAAAAACTTTAAAACCCAAAAAAAACTTTATAATATATTATATACATGATTATTTTTTATTAAAGTATTAGATAATAACAAAACTTTTAAGAAATAAAATATATAAATATATAAAAAGTGATGAAAGAAAACGAGAAAATTTCTAAGACTTTATCATCAATCTATTACTTCTAATAAAATTCTTATTGAGTCAAATCTGGCAATTGAATAATGTTTTTGAAAATCTTATTGATACAGTTATTATTATCGATACAGAGGCCGAATCGATAGTTTTTAGAATTTTTGTCTGTCTGTCTGTGACCCAATCACGAAAAAGCCACTTGATAGATTTTCATGAAATTTGGTATATCAGCATACCAACTACTATCTATAACTAGTACTATAACTAGTAGTAGTAGTAGTATAATAACTAGTTATACAGGTCAACATATAGGATACTATTTTCTGCTAGAAAATATGTCATTCCCAGGAATTCATAGTACTTATTCGTTAAAACGTTTGTGGTGGAGCGAGGGTGAGTTCACATAATAAAATTGTTTTAGCACACATAAGTACATTTAACGACTTTATATTTGAGTTTAATTTTCTCACAGATTATATAGTTATCCCACTCCCGTATTGGCTAGATTCTGGAAAGTTGTAGTAAAGTGACCATAATTGCGATACTAAAGGCAACTAGCGTAGTTAGTTAGCTTTAAAGGCGAAGCTGGTACGGCTTGGGATCGGTTACTAATAACTTTAATAGGTTTCGCGTGCTTGGAAAATAATTTGTATCGGTGTAATTGGAAGCGTATATGTGATCTTGTTTGCGATTTGAAGAAATAATATACTTCTGTGTATGTCCTTTCTAAGATTTATTTATTATTAACTAAGGTATTGACAAAAATATCTTAATACTTGGAGTGTTTTAGATGTTATAGGTGGTTTAAAGCTTAGATACAACCTAATACAGTATAAGTGTGTTATACGCTGTGTGTAATACTCGTAATTTCCCAACATATTTATTTATTTATTTAACTCTATTTTGTGTTACTGTAGAAATGTTCTCGAAGTCTCTCTAAGTCACTTTTCTTGTTGGGACATATATTAACATTTTTATACTGTTATCGTTGTATTTTTATAAACAAACACATTGGTAGGGATCGTTTGTCCTTCAAGGCAGTAGTAAAAAATATATAGCTGTATTGTTATATCAACTTGTATCATAAATAAGAAAAAACTGATAACATAAAACAAACAAGTAAATGAGTGTTGTCATCTTGACTACAGCGTTTAATTACCGACCTTCCTTATCGATAGTATGATGAGGTAAGACATTATGCTTCTGTATATATAATTGTAAAGCTTTATTAAAAGCTCGCAGTAAGAAAAAGCTACAAAAAAATATAAAAAATAAATAACAATAATGACATAAATTAAATATTTACAATTAAGATTAATAGAACGGAGCTTTTACTAATTACCAATTTGAGAAAGGATAAATAGTAATTTTTCTTCATCAACTCTTGATTGACTTGATTTATCCTTTTTCTCACCATAGCAATAGATGCTTGTTATTTTTTGCATAGAACATTTGCATTGATACCTATCTATAGTCAAAAAGTTCATACTTTATTTAGGAGACATTAGGAAAAGGAAAGAGAAAGAGAGTGACATAAAAGAAGAAGAAAGAAAATTGATATATTCGTGTAAGTATTACAAGTTCATTAGCTTAGATTGAGCTTATTAAGCTCTAACGAAACGGAACTTAACAGGTTAGGTTAAGCTGCAAGTAGGAGAAAACAATTTAATGTCATTAGCATGTAGACGCTAATGTATGCATGAGAAAAAAATAAATCCATGTAAAGTCTGGGAGTTATCTTTTAAGTGCTTAAAGAATACCTGTACGTTGTATTTAATTAAACTGATCTTATTAAGGTATGTTTTGCTAAAGAAAGCATTTTTTTATTAAATACCGACTAAGCAAAGTAGTTTAGGTCCGTGTATTATGTGGCCGTGTCTTTATTTGTAGCTTAATGTCATTATAATAATTGTTTTGTTTGTAGTTCTACATAAACTCCTCTTTTTGGAAGTCGATTAAAAAGGATATTGAAGGAGAAAGATTGGGATAGGAAATAGGGTATAACGATATGGAATAGATTGTTGCTTTGTATTTTAACTTAAAATTAAAAAATGTTATGGCATATTATCATATACTGGGTTAGTAAATGAACGAATGAACACTTAAAGAAACCCAGACAGTTCTCATATTCCAACTTACCTGTGTAGTTACATACTTACAAGTAAAACCGTATACGCATCAAAAAAGGATATTGTATTGATAAAAAAAAAATATCAGGCTTCCAAAAATTTGTGTTATTTATTTGTGGGAATAAAATATTTTTGTATTTGTATTATTGTATATAAAACTATAACATAAAAATATATTAAATTGTACAATAATAAAAAAATAACAAATATATTGTGTACACATCATGCCATAGCGTCGCAGACATTTTTAAATTTAATAAGCTCTTAAAATATTTTCCTGATTCACTGACAAATTCTTCGGTCCCGTACCAATTTAATAGCGTGTTTTAAAACCATAAAAATAACTATGAAACTTCCGTCAAAGTTTCCAGAAAGTCAATCAATTAATGCTGCTTTAAAAATGTGGGGCCCTTACACTAATTATCCGTCTAGAATTCGCTAAAAAATATATACAGTTTCAATCAGACACGTCATATACACTTCGTTACCTTTGTTTTTATCCTTTCATTCAATTCTCGTGACTCAATGACGATGATTGACAGATGAATGTACACTGGGATATGATAATAATTAGTTGTAATTAGTTGCTACATTCGACTTATTAGGCTTACAATGAGGTTTCCAATAAAGCTTTAGGATATCCTCGACTTAGTTTTAAGATTTGTAATGTAACGTGTATTCGATTTTTGACAATCACGGGATTGCAAATGTTTATCTAAAAATAATTGTTAAAACTAGACTCTTTTTCGATTAAAAAGCATTTTTAATATAATTTATGGCATAGTCAATTTTTTTTGCAAAGACGAAACTGCGAGTTTTACGTTTATGGTTTCATACTAAAAGATCATTTCAAATTAAATTTAATTAAATTCCAACAAATGATATAGAGAGAACCTCTCGCTTTCCTTGGGTTCGTCTCTAGATTTTTATATTTTAACGGTTAGTATAGATTTCTCAGAGATGTGATATTTTACTGCAGTAAAAAATATCCAATATATTCACCCGGAAAACCAACTAACATCATACCAAATCAAATAGTTATCTTGTGTAGTACCAAACCAACTATCATCATACTAAATAGTTTTCTCGTGATGCGGTCACAGACAGACATTCGGTCTCTGTATCGATACTGACTATATCATTAAGATTTAAAAAAAATAAGCACAGATTCGAGTCAGTTAGTTTTATTATATAGCCAGGCCAGGACTATTAATAACAAGCATACATGTATGTAGTATGTAATGTTTGTGTTGATTTTAACAAAAACATGTCAAGCATTAAGTATTTTATTACTAAAATCTGTAATGTAGAGAAATATCTGAGAGAGAGAATCTTTGATAAATAAAGTCTAGAAAGTTTCATTTTATTTTAGTCCATGTGAGATTAGCATGACTGATGTCATTTTTGTAATAATCAATAAACTAAATGCTTCATTACTAAAAGAAAAAATAGTAAAGCTTAATACTTACTTGACACTTTTCCATTGTTTTTTTAGAAGTATGTTATTTAGAAACGTAATACATATACGTTTTATTTTCATAGATAACATTTTTGACAGATAATATATTTTGAAATATTTTAAGTCGTAAACTTAATTTTTATAGAACATCATAATAACATAAATATCTTTTTTATTATAAGTTAATGATTTTAAACCTATAGATAATTAATAAGCAAATTGCAACACAAGTTGTTTATATATATTTAAAATAACATGACAACCAAGACTATAATAATATATTAAAACGATTGCAGTGTAAACGATAAATCAGTACGCTTGAGTTAATTCGTTACTTTTATCGATTATCAGAATAAATTAATATAACACGCTCGGTTGAACTCGAAATGCGCTGATATAGTACTTATTACTACATTAGAACTCATTAAAATAGGTCTTAGTTGTGATTTAAATATCATTTGTATTAGATTTTGCTTTTTAATGAGTCTCCCTCATGTCAAAATAACTTGTGTCTTTCTGTCTGTCTGTTTGAACGGCTGGAACGATTTTGACTAGACTTTCACTGGCAGATAGCTGATGTCATAAGGTGTAACTCGACTTTTATTTTAGATAAATAATTATGGTTCAAAAAGTAAAACTGCGATCTGCGTATGAAATTATTTTAAAGTGACATCATAATCATCATCAGCCCTTTTTAACGTCCCACTGCTGGGCACGGGCCTCCCTCAGTACGAGGGGGATCAGGCCATAGTCCAAAGTGACATATACATTGGTATATTTTTTACAATTCAATTAATTAAAATAGTTACCTTACAGTGCACCTATGAGTACCTACTCTATCTTTTATCATACGGAGTTGAAGAAAGCAATTGCTTTGAAAAATTATGTAAAATGCAATAATGACTTTCAACGAAAAAAAAATGTAGATTATAAGTGATTCCATAGGGGAAGACGCGTTTGTAAAGATTCTGCCAAGAAAAGCTAATTTGAGAAAAACATGCAAAAGACGGTTTATTTCACGAGGGGTCACACTCGATTCTATTTTAAGTCCACAAGCTATTGTTACGGTTAATTTAGTTAAAGTAACGCTCTTTCTCCACAGATGACAAATGTATTAGATTTAAATTATACTTTGTCCATTTTGTTAATGGTTTTTTGACAGCTCACGCCCACGAAGTTTCGTATTTAATGGTTAGCCATTAAAGTTAAAATGTCATACTCATTAATATTGTACTTCATGGACGGGCACCTCCCCCTTATTGCTGTGCCACACATAACGATTACTACGATTGTGCCACAGATTACAAATAATCGATAGAAATCAATGCTAATATTATGTAAATAAGGTGTAATAATATGTTATTTAATCAGGAAGAAAACAAAATTTTAAGGTTGAAACCAATAAATTAAGACATTAACATTATGTAAAGTTATACTTTCTTCTTATTATAATCATACAAATAAAACAACTAAAATAGTTTAATTCCTCTTATTAACCTGATTCGTCAGAATCATCATTTATATTAGATTTGTCCGATGAGGAGTCTTCAGTTATATTAATTATTAACTCTCGTGTGCATAAATTATCAAAATATGCAATGTCACGGCCCGAATCACATTATGATTCTCTTAGTTCTCTCCACCACACTTGATTTTTACGATAATAATATTTATTTTTATTATTATTAATATGAAAATAAATATTACTTTATATTTTAAAAAATAAGAAAAATCGATTATTACGTCCTTTTGTCATCACTATAGCTTGTCAGTCGGCGAGCTGTCAAAAAACCATTAACAAAATGGACAAACTATAATTTCTAATTTAATATTACTTCAGAAACTTTCCTTTGTTTACATATTTGCTATATTTTAAATACCTATAATTACACTACTGTACTGTACAAATGTACCTACTTGTATTGATTACTCATGACTTTTATGATGTATATAAAATTTAGCTTTTACCTAATATTTTTTTATTTTATAGCCTTACTAACATTACATATTATAAAAGGCCTCCGCCGTATCGGTATATCTGTCTGTTCACCATAAACTGAAAAACTACTGCACCAATTTTCATACTGTTTTCACCAATGGATAGAGTAAAGGAAGGTTTTGATATATAATTTATCAAGTTTATGTATACATTTACTAGCGAAACCCGCGGCTTCGCTCGCGCTAAGTATGATGAAATTGTAACCGAGTCGAATATGGACAATAAATATTCTTGGAGAATTATTGGGCCAATATATAATCGTAGCTTACTGCGGGAAAATATCAAATTTCTGAAAAACCTTCACTAACCCTTAAAACGTATCTAGGGACGTATCTGAGTAGAGTGGGGGGTGAGTCGTTGATAATAAATAAATATATACCTATAATAAAATTTAATTAACAAGATGGATTAAGTGTTAAATGTAGAAAATATTTAAAATAACTAGTTCCAAATAAAACAAATGTGTAAATAACGTAAGTCATTAAACCTCTATAAATAAAAATGTTGATGTCACGATGGCAATTTAAATTATGTATCTATGTATTACTGATGATATATTATTTTTTCTATAATTAATATTTATTGTAAATGTGGACATTTGAAAAAGAATTCGCAAAATATTATGAAGGATGTATTTAATAGGTAGGTACATAAAATTAAAAAAAATGTTGTTAGTATTTGTATATACTTATATGCATGTAGTAAAAAGCTGTTAAGTTGAAATTAAAAACATATTACATTATATTAGTACCGATTCGACTAAGTTAAAATTTTACTTTATGTAGGTGCCTATAGATTTCCAAACTGTAAGCATATTAAAGAAAATCTATGAAAATCATATTAATTATGTGTACACTACTTGAATAAATATTTAATATTAATTTAGTTTTACACAATATGTATGTAAATATATAAAATTAACATTATTTATTGATTTCTAAAAGAGGTTGTAATAGTTATTAGCATATCTTTACACATTCACATTAAAATGTATCCTAATAACAGGAAAATGCAATAAGTATTATAATTATCGATAATTACACTACCTTAGGTTAATATAATTTTAATAAGACTAAGAAATATTATGTGGTTTGTAAAATAATTGTTGTGTTATAATTTTTTATCTAAAAAAATGTGGCTTGTTAAGCCAAGTTTACAAGTTGAAAATGGTAATTAACGATGAAAACTTAGAAATATTCATTCAGCCTTTTTTAACATCCCACTGCTGGGCACTAGTCCCCTTCAATACGAGGGGATCAGGCCATAGTCCACCGAGTCAAGTGCGGGCATACAATACAGAGGGATATAACAAATCATGTTTCATATCAAAAAGGTGGTATATGTATAAGAATAGTCGCAAGGACTTACCTTTCCTTGGCATGGGTGCATTTCTAGGTTACGGTAGGTCGATCTTTTCTGGATACTAAATTATATCAAAATCTGCGCAGCTGTTTCAATGTAAATATATAATAAATGTAAACAAACTTATATTTCACGTACCTTTAGTAAACATATTTCTATACTAGTGAAGGATAGAGTAATAGAAGGATTTATGAATAACCCATTACTTCAGAGATTTCCAGCTAAGATAGAAGGATTAAACAAGAAAAAACAGTAGGTATGCCCAAAAAAACAATATGTCAACACTTTCATCAATATAGATCATGCAATAAATAATAATTTTATTATTTTCGGTTACATTGTCAGTTTAAAAGCCTCACGGCCGTATAATACGATTGTTAATTTAGTTCGTAAAAACAATTAATAATAAACATATAGGTAAATTAGATCATCTTTTGCCTTGTTTAATTTTCATTCCACTGCCACTGCTGGGAGATCTGCACTTTATCACGAGGAAGATGACTTCACGATCACAGACTTTCTCTTCTCTTCAGATTCTCACTAAAGTTACTAAAAACCTCTATAAAAAGCTGAAATAGCCCAATTTTAGGAATCTTCATCGGTCATCCACAAATAACTGAAAATAATCTGAAACTTGAGGACGAAGAAAGAGCTCATTTCCCAACATGATTGCTGTAAAACCAACTTGGAAACATATGAAAATCAAAATAAGTCCACAAACAAATCTGAAAAGATATCTTTATTTCAAATGCCAACTAGTCGAAGAAAATATTAAGGGCCCACAATTTATTTTATTATTTTTATTGAATATTATTAAATAACATTGGGAAAATTTTGCTTGCTTACTATTGCGGTTTCAGTAAGTTGAAGGTGGTTGAAGTAAGTATTTGTAAGAATTCGTATATTTGAATTGTAAATACGTTTTAAATAACGACTTAACAGCTCTAATTTGAATAGGTTAATTTTATGGTCTACTAAAAATATTTAAATACAAAAAGAATATTAACCTTTGATTTTATATGCATTTCGTATGTATGCTTTATGTCCGGTAATTTTGAAACAATATAACGACATTGTATCTATAATGAACCACCGATTACTGTATTAGCACAAATAACGTAAATAGCTTCCGTAGTTTTTCTAACGAATAAAATTTTTGACAGTTGTTAATGTTCATTTTTAATGGTTATAAAATTATATTTTAAAATATTTAGACATGAGGTTAAATTACCATGTCAAAGCACAAATCTATAGGCGTGATAGTTTTTCAGTGAAATGTACCACAAAATGCTCAGGTTGTAGGATAGTGTTAGGGCTCGCTTCACTCACCCTAATAAAAGATTTTTAAAATTTATCTTTAAACGTTCCTCAGTATGTATTTATAAAAACATTTTGCTTGTGAATTTTGTTCATTTTCCTACTAATAAACTTAAGTATTTTATTATCATCATACACCTACAGTCGTTTTGTCCAGTCGTTTTGTAGATTAACGGAGCAAACAGACTAACAGTTTTTTTTAAATTGTGATTTTCTTACGTCATATGAACGAGTACTATCGTATGCATTTAGTAAAACTTATGATTTTGACATTATCTTTGATTTTATTTATCTTTAGATTATATCAAGGCAGGCAGTTAAGACAACTGATATAAATTTTACTTATAAATATTTTGGGACATTATTACACAGCGCCATCTAGTTCCATGGTAAGCTACTTTGTGTTACGGAGACAGGTGGTTGATATACTATACATATTATACAACTTTAAATACATACATATTATAAATATCAACATCCATGACTAGAGTACAAATATTCGTGCTCAATAACTGAATGCCCCCCGCAAGACTCGAACCCGCTGCCGCTGAACACAGCTGGTAGAGTCACTACAAACTGCGCTAAAAGTGTCTTTATATAGCGTGTATCGTGTTGGTGCCTTCTAATAACAACTTTATGAGTCATTTTGCAGTTAAGAAATTGATCTATCTTTTGAAGTGTAGTAAATTTTGGGTTGAGAGTACGAATTCCGGCAGCTTTTTCCACTCTGTATGGTTACAAATGAATGAAGTGCCTTTGAGTGTTATTATTGTAATTTTAACAAGAGAACACAAAATTGTGTTATTTTACAGTACATTTGTTGAAGACTTAATAGATTTTTTTTATTATGTAATAGTGATTATAACTTTGAAAAAAAAATACATATAAGATGCATCATATATAAATTAAATTTATTTATGTATGATGTGGTGTTATTTGTATCTTTCGTACTAGTGATTTATTTATCTAAATAAAAAGGGGTAAAATGTTTTGATCACGTGACACAAAGTATTGATGTGTATTTTACAGATATCTTCAATATTTAGCTTTAATATTTTAAAAAGTATACATTTCGTATATATTTTTTTTAATTTTAAAGATCTAAATTACTTTTTAAGGCAATATCAACCCACACTTGGCTTGATCCCCCTTATTGAAGGAAGGTCCGTACCCAGCAGTGGGATGTTGGAAAGGGCTGAATTACATATGAATGATACCTACTAAACTCTCCATTCATAATCACAGGAAAAACATAGTTTTTAAGATAAATCGTGTGCATATTATTTATTTCATGTATTCGTTGCATTGCAATGACGTCAATGCATTTTAGTTGATGAAGTTTTTGTATGCTTGTGATATTTTTTAAGTCAAAGTAACAAAGATGTATGATAAACATTTGAATTCATTAGTTTTTATAGCCAGTAAGACCACAGAATATATAATATACGTAAGACTTAGGTTAATTTACCATATTAGGTACATTCATTTTAGGATTACCCAAAATATGGAAAATATATTTAATAAAACACATATTTTGAAATTATTAGGAAATGTCTAATATCATATCTATATGTTACAAATACACTATTAACGACTTACTCTTGTTCGTTCTTGTACGTTTCTATATATATATATTAGTAAGTATAAATATAGATACTTATTCAATATCCACTTGAGATGTTTTTTTTTCTTTGAAGTTCTATTCCATGCCCACGTGCTAATTATAATGAAACGTTAACTTCGAAGTAATTCATGTAATCTTTTGAAAATAAAATCGCCAAAATGCAGCTTAGATTAGAATCTTAAAAAGGTACTTATATGAATAAAAGTGAAATACCAAGAAATGTAAGACAGTACAACTGCTAGAAAATATAGTTGTTAAGAAGTGAAAATGGGGATTAGAAGTTTGGATGTCAAATTATTACTTAACCTGTTCAATTTATACTGACTAAAATTTCTAATTGAAAATAGGTCCTGTTTTTACTTACATAATGTCCAAGAGTATAAACTATAAGCCAAAGTAGGTACTATGAATATAATATATTGTGAATTTCATGCTGAAACGATTTAGATAAAATTTAGTACTCTAATAAACAATAATCTGGAGTAATTCATAGCGCGAGTAGACCAATTCCGTATTTTATAATTCGGTTTAAGGCTACGAAAATCTTGAGTAATTCGATAATAATTATTATGAATACGGAAGAAATATTCAATTCTTTAATAACGATACATTTTTGAATCATCTTAAATTTTGTTTAACGAATTAGTAATATTACATAAATAATAAATAAGAACGTTCTTAGTATTCTCTGAGAAGGTTAAATCTTTTAAACGGAGTTAGCTGTCTTTCAATATTGTACTACCTACTTAAATATAGAATCAAAAATAAAAGCTGTTTGTACCTATAGTAATTCTTAATTAGGTTCTAGAGACCAACCTCGCTCCTTTAGGATTCGTCTCTAGGTGTGCCCTTTTTAACGTCCCATTGCTGGGTACAGGCCTTCCTTTAATACGAGCGGGATCAGGCCATAGTCCACCGCCCTGGCCTAGTGTGTGTTTGAGGACTTCACATGTGTATCGAAAACTTACTTGGTTCTCTCAGGCATGCAGGTTTTTTCACGATGTTTTACTTCACCATAAGACAAGTGGTACTCATGATAGAAAAGATTCGTACATGAGAATATCAGAGGTGCAAGACCCGGGTTTGCAATGCGAGTTGCATTCTATAAAATTAGAAATGAAAATATCTTTCTCGTGATACGGTCAAAGACAGACATCTTTCATTAAGATTTTTTTTTGTTTTTCAAAAATTTTTTTTTGAAAAACAGTTGAAAAAAATTACATTAGTACAGGTTCGACTAAGTTAGAATTTTATTATATGTATAGATTATATTAGTATAGACACCTCTTCTAGGTATTTTATAAATGCAGCTAAGTTTTTAAGATTTATAATTTTGCAAAAAATTGGTTTGAAAAATTGTTTAATTCTTTAAATTATGCTAATAACCAAGTACAAAGACAAAGTCAAATTACCAGTCATTGTCCTTATAACACATGACCATAAAATTAAGTTTGATGACCGACTTTAAACAAGAGTAGGTACTTGATTCGTATGTCACGACGGTAAATCTCTTCGCTTATTCATCGTCATCATCAGCCCTTTTTAACGTCCCACTGCTGGGCACGGGCCTCCCTTAGTACGAAAGTCCACCGCGCTGACCTAGTTCGTGTTGGCGGACTTCACATGTCTTTCGAAAACTTGCTAGGTTTTCTCAGACATGCAACTTTCCTCACGATTTTTTCCTTCACCGTATGACAAGTGGTAATCATGATAGAAATGTTTCGCATATGAAAATATCAGAGGTGCGAGACCCATATTTGAATGCGCATCACTCGGTTACCCAAGCAAGCGCGTTACCACTGAGCTACCACTTTCGTTAATCGTTCGCTTATTGTTAATCGATTAATGCCTCTATATTTAAAAAATCTAGTGTTTGTCCAATGATCGATAATCAACCATGGTCACGTTTTAACAATACTTAGTAAACTCTTCAGAAACAACTGAATAAAATAATAGGAACAGGTAACGAACTGATCAGTATTTCCCGATTGAGAAAATTAGTTTCTTTTTATATGTTTAACTAAATTTAACAAAGAGGGGGCTATTTATTCTGGTTACGTTCTTTAATTATTTTTGCTCACACTTTGAATTTTAGACAGACCCATTGGAGCTTATCTTGGCTTGGTGACAACAAATGATAGCTGAGTAGGCGACAGATATTATTTTCTTAAGTATAATAGGTACGTTAAAAATAAGTTTTTCAAATAACATAACGTTAACAGAATACTGTATTTTCAGGCGTGACATACAGACAGAAGGTGAACTTTATTATGTAGATTGTAGGTTCAAACGACTTGAACTTTTTTGTAAGTCGACTTTGAGGCAGCGGTCACGACGACCTGAGTTACGCAGAGTGCTACTAAATTATCTTTTTAATTATCACATATGTAATTACTACTGAATAACATTTATATAATTATACAAATTTTAATTATATGCTTACTAAAACCGAAAATTCATAATTGACTTTTTGTTAAGTGAGGTAGTTTGTTTACCACAGTGTAGGTATTATTTTTATTTATATGAAATTTACCAATACTTACTTAGATTTATGCGAATATTTAAGATATAATACTGTCTGTATTGAATAGTAAGCCCTCCGCTTCACTGCGCGTAAGTTAAAATAAATTAAACGGTTCTTATAATTTTCTAATAAAACTAAAGTAGCCTAAGTTACTCCTTATAACATTAGCTATCTGCGAGTGAAATTAGCTATCCCGCCAAAATCGTATCACCCGTTTCAGAGATTAGCCGGAATAAACAGACAGAAAGAAAAAAAATATATACTTTCATATGCATTTAGTAAAAAGCTGTTAATTTAAGATTATAAACAGACACTTCAATTTTATTTATATGTACGAGTATCTACCGATTCACCAATCGAGTGCAAATCCAAGTGCTAATTACAAATTTTTGCATTTATTTGTTATTGTAAAATTAAAACTTTCACCTTATTTTTATTCAATATGTAGTTAATTTAACAATGGCAGAATAATTGTTATCGCGTAATAATTAATTAATTTGTGATTTTTAAAAGTCTTGACGTCAAGTCAATAAAACATTAACTAATTATGCAGTCAAAAGGTTACGCATTTAAAGATATTTAAATGAAATATTCGACTTCATTCGTTTGTCTTATAGCATGTTTAATTGTCTTTAAATATTTCAGTATTATCATATTAAGTCAGAGCTATTATTACTAGTTATTTATAAGTTTAGAATTTCTTAACAATACTCGACTTTTCATTAATATAATTTCAGATTTGTATTTATTTAAAGTTTTATAAAATACATGAATTGCTTAAATAAAAATAACATTTATTCCCGAAAAAAGATATGAAACCACCACCATTATTTATTTATTTCAATGTAAATTAATAAAGATATTATAGTTAATAGAATACCATAGTCATGTGTTGACTGACTGCGATTATTATGACAGTCTACATACATTTTTACAATACAATAATATATCAAGCATTCAGGCATTAAAATATGCCAGGAAAATTCTTTTTGCATACGTGTAATCGGGTTCAAATCCCGGGTCGCGCACCTCTGACATTTTCATGTAATCAAAATCAGTAGGTACCTACTTGTCTTATGGTAAAACAAGACATCGTGAAAAAACCCATGTCTGGGAGAACATAGCACGTTTTTGAAAGACATATCTAAGTATGAAGTCCACCAACACTGGGCTGATTAACTTCATTCAATAAAAATGTCGCCAAGTTAAATAAATAAAGGCAAATAAACATCATGGTCGAACATGGTCGTTGGTTGACCATAATCATAGTCTTTTATGATTTCTTAACTTTCTTAATTTTTTTTAGCATATCTCTTGTTTTTTAAATTAGGTATCTATAATTTTGTCGTACCGACGTATATAAGTACTTGTAACAAAACATCAAATTGGTGTCTGGTAGCTTTGAATAATGCATTATTTACATATTATGTTTAATTTGTAAATAATTATGCAAATATCTACAATTGCAATTGTATGCATAAACATTACTTTTAAATAACATTCGTAAGTTTGTCTTTGCATTAGTTTGTAATGTGTAAGAATTCTAGACAAGAGTAAGAGTGCACATGTCATTTTATATCTTTCCTAGTTATAAAAGGCGACACGTTTGCCGCAGTTTGTAGTGACCCTACTTTCTAGCGCCAGCGGTCGCAGGTTCGAGCCCGCTGGGGGCATCCATTTGTTATTCTATCCGGTATCCGTAACACAAGCTTCGTAGCTTACCATGGAACTAGATGGCGCTGTGTGTAATAATGTACCGATATATTTATAAAAAAAGGCAATGTCGCGACTCACTGACTGACTCATCAAAGCTTAGACCGAAACTGTTGATTATGACAAATTTGAAATTTGGACAGGTTATTAATTTGATACTGCATCATATTATTCTGTCATTATAAAATTATAATAAAGGAAAAAAAAGTGCGTGTGTACAAAGTACACATGTCAGAAGTAAAACTTGAATTTAAATTAAGGCTAACTCTTCCCCGTCTCTGAGTGCCTGGTAGGTACTATGGACTTATTTTTTGGTTTCATCCAGTTTGAAATCACAACGATTCTAAAGAAGTTTCACTTCAAAAACGGTTCTTGTAAAAGCCTATTTGAATAAAGTATATTTTGATTTATTGATTGATTGATGTTACATGAATTGAAAGAAGTATAAAATGTATACATACCTATACTAAAATTTTAATTGAATGGAATAAGTACATTAAATATTTTTGGAAAAATCTAATTGGAATGGTCATTACTCTCGATACAGTAACAGAGTCTATAGTTTTTAGAATTTTTGTCATTATAAAACCACTGGACTGGTTTCGATTTTGGTGCGATGATAGCTTATATGTATTGTCATAGGTTATATAGGTCAGTAAATAATATTTTTAATGTGGGGAAATGTCTCATTTTTGAATAAAAAACATTGGAATGTTGGTACCTAGAGACGAACGAAACCCATTAACGAAGAACAGACTGTTGTTAAAACGAACATAAACAAGCGCGTTTTATGCAATATAAAATATATATTTTTGCCGTACAATTTTTATAATGGTTAAAAATAAATGGCACTCCAGACGTTCCGAAGTGATGCGCTAGCGAATGTATAGCATTTAATTTTTATTATATTCATTACTATATATACTATAAATGAATAATTGTAAGCACCTAATTAGGTTTAATTATGTTTTAGAGTATGTTTAAAACCTGATCCAATAAGATTAGTGGTAGGGCGATTGCTCAGAAAAAAAATTAAGTGGGTTCGAAAACCGCGTCTTAGACTTCTGGAATTTTCATAGGCCTATTATTTTCAAAATTATTAACACTTCTTAAATATAAATCAACTTATCTGTAAAATGGACAAACATGATGAAATGGTCAGTGTTCCGTTTTAGCCTTTTCGCTAAGGAATCCTAACATCGCCTTAACCGCAATTAATTAATATAATATTTATTCATGTCATTATAATAAATCAAAAATCGTAAAAATGATTTTAATTGGTTAATTTGTTCATAGCTCGTCTTTAATTTATTGATTTTTTACTGTTTTTTAATAACTTTTAATTATTAATGAATATTAATTACAATTATTATTTGCATTTTAATAAAATACATAAATTAGTTTCGAGATAAAGAATAAGTAATGTCAAAATTAATATTAAAATTCTACATTATTTACTTCATGCGAGAATAGAACTTACGACTAACGACGTGCAAAGCGTCACTAGGAAACTAATATTTGTTCAATTATTACCCGCTGTAAACAATAATTACTTTATATTTTTGTAAATGTAATAAAATACATATAATTAAATGTATAAACTAATTTAATAAGTAAAACCTTGTGTAATTAAAAGAGTAGTAATCTCTATATTTTATTTCATTTATACTTTTTTCTCTATCGCTTTCTACGCAGCATATCTAAAGACTACGAGTTATTAAGAACATTAATAATATAAAATAATTACAGTACTAGATTCACGTGACAGATAATTGAAACTAATTTTCTTAATGATAATTGCCGTTTATTCTGCAATTTATTACATTTTAATTGTTAAATTGTTTTCACATGAATCTGCGAATATTTATTTTTGTCAATAATTTCGCAGCCATTTCAGCATTGTTTTGTCACGAATTTCTTTTATCAATTATTTAACTATCATTTATTCGATATAATTAGGTTTTAATCATATATTTATTATGTACTAGTGACTCACCCTAGCTTCGCTCAGGTTCGTCCCTAGGTATATACCCCCTTTTGTATAAGTTTTTAAAAACTTTGATTTTTTTAATTTTTTTTTATTACAATAGTACATTCATACATTCCGTGGGCCTTAAAGGAACATACAAAAAAATATTAGCCGAATGGTCGAGCCATTCTCGAGTTATGCGCTTACACGCAACATTCATTTTTATTTATATAGAGGAAGATTAATTATACTATTAAGAAAAAATGGTATAATTCTAAGGGTTTTAATTAAATAAGTGTCACGTCTAGTTACTTGTATTCTCCATTTGTCTATGGAATTAGTGTAACAAGATACAAGATATCAAAGAGTTAGCTTTGCTCAATATAAACAGATAACTGACCTTCACTAAATTCACGTAATTGATTTTTACCTTTACGTACTTATATAAAAATATTGTATAGATAATCATTAAAGGCATATAATATAAAAGTTTTACCATTTACCTATATTGAATTTGCCTATTTTTAAGAATAAACGATTTTATTCTATTTTTTTATCCATTTTTCCATTACAAAATAATAATAATATGTACTAAATTTAGGTAAAGTAAGAAAAACAATTACCATTTGGCGATCCAGCTCGGAACATCGGGTTAGGTGCCATCCAGGGAAATGCTCCAAATGGCCAAGGGGCGGGCGCCGGGCCCTGGTAGAGTCTCGGCAGTAAGGGCTGAGGCACGACGACCTTTCTGCTTTCATTCTCATCTGGATCATTTGCACTCTCCCGTTCATCTCGTTCATCCCGTTCATCTCTTTCATCTCCTACATTCGATTCAATATCTTCAATATCTACTTCACTGTCGTCAGTGTCAACACTTTCAGCGTCGTTACTTTGCGCATCCACAGCATCTCTAGTTTCCGGCCTGCTCCCTAACAAGGAGTCCACACTAAACGATATTCTCCCTTTACTCTCCGCGGCCTCCGACCGCTCGCATTCAAGCGACGTCTTCATCTCATCTGCTCAATGTCATTTCCATTAGCACTGCGAAGGGTTTTCACGTCGCCATTTCATTATTTTATATTTGCACGTTCTAATATTAAGGGTCAATATTGCACTATAAATAAATCGAATCAAAGTATTTAAAAAGGAAAATGGAAAACGATTTATTAATGAAACGTATTTTGCAAAGTTTCAACCGAAGGATATCACGTAAAACCAAGTAAAGCAACGGAGTCGGTTCATCACACACATAACACTTAGGTTGTGCTCATTGAAATCGGTTGTTACAGTAACGCGAATTTGCAAATACGTTCGCGACCGCGTAATTCGCGTGGAGGCGCGTTGGATATCGCGCTAGCATTGGCGCAGCCCGCGGCCCTCCCTCCCTCTGCGAAAGAGACGAAGCTACGAGCCGAGGAATTTTAATAAGCGGCGCGGAGAGAGCGAGATGACGATACAATCCGACATGTGTGGAAACGCGATATTAGGTAGGCGGGGTCCGTCGCGCTCAAATTAATAGCCTCTGTGGAATACGCCTTATAACGTTCCCCTCTAACAATGTAGTTTAAACTCTATTTTATTACAATAAGGTCGTTTTTTAGTTGCGTGAAGGTTTGTAGTAGAGTTGTTACGGGTATAGACTAGTCAGATTGCAGTGGCTATTGTGTTGAATGAAAAAGGAGTAAATAGACGGGTGCCGTAGGCGGCGTAGAGGGGACTTTACGATTTAATTATTCGCGAATACGGAGGCATTTTGTAGCGAGCTAATGTCTCATTGTCTCATTAATATCTCGGGCAGCCATGTTTGATTTGTTTATGACACGGACTAGGTGCAAAGCGGGCGTTTCTGCTACTGTTCTGAAACGTTTTGTACGGAATAACTCGGAAACACAGATTCAATGGAACTTGAAATTAATTCCCAGCAACTTACATCTTTATTAGTTCGCTCGTGTGTACTGGCAACTTTCTCTATGGTTTCGCTTTATTTTATGTTCGTTTGAGGTGTTTCAATTTACTTGTTCGTAATAATTATATTATTTTAAGTCTAGTGATTTTTGGTAATATTGTAACATTATAGCATAATTCATACAGATAAATAAAATTAAAGTGTCTGTCTGTAAGGTAAAAATTACAGCTTTTCACTAAATGTATGTAAAAGTATTCGTGGTGCATATGATAAAAATACAAATAATATTTCTATTTCAGCCTGCCTGTTTGTTCCGGATAAACTCCAAAACGGCTGAAGTGATTTTGACGGAACTTTCACTTGGGTTTTAAGGAGCTGACATGATAATGAGTAACTTAGGCTTCTTGTATTGAATAAAAATAATTAGGATTCTGCATAGTAATTAAAACTTACCTGTATTCGTAAAAGATCAAACAGCCGCTTAGACCGTAAAGTTCTTCATCCTAACACTTACCTAATAAGCGCCTATTGAGTGCCGCAAACAGCCTGAACGAGAAAAGAATAGACAGCTAGATTTCCAAAGGGACACGACGCGTGATCTGAAATAATTAACAAAGAGCCTCTTTCAAACGATAAATTGTAATTATATAGATAATAATTTTATAGGTAGGTGGGCAAAGCTAAAACATTTTGTCCTAAAAATCACATCTGATAAGCTGCTTTTTATTAGTGTCGACTAAGTTTGTGAATAGTTCTTAAGACGAAAGACGATATAAGTAGATTTATTTGGAACAAACATATAACGGAAATACCTAGATACTAAAAGGTGTGTATGTTTGACAGGGGAGGTTTTGTTGGGTTTTAGTAGGTACTAGGTAGTACTGGCTTTTAAGCTGGCGAGTAGGTACCTCATAAGCATGGTGGTGAAATGCGTAAATGCGTTTCCTAATTTTAAAAACAAAATAATGTGTTTGCGACTATAATTTGTTAGAAAGTTATTCGACATTTTCATTTTATGATACTAGGTATTTTTTCAATAAGTAACTTATACGAGTAGATTATGTTTATCCACAGTTAATACTTAAAGGATTTCACTTGAAAGTGGGGCCATTAAAAAGACATAAATACATCAAAGCTGATTACAAAAGAAAACCTATTTGAAATCAAATCGTTAGCGCTATGTCACTTACCGTTAATCGTATTATTTCGATACCATCTCTTTGTGATCTTTCTCTCTAAAAACATCATTTGTGGCACTCTATCTGACTGAAATAAGGTTGAATTTGCTATTGAAAGATGAATCAATTCGCGGATATTAACAAAAGACTTTCCCTTCAAATTGGCACGCAAAAATGAACTTTATGGCCATATAACAAGCCGTATTCGTAGAGCATTGTTATCTCCCCTTACAGCCAATTAACGTGATTTAATTGTACAGGCAGATTACCGCTGTAATGGAGGAGGGTAATGACAATATACGGCTTTATGTCAAAAAACGATACCGATTACAGCATCAACGAATGTGGGAAATTGCGAGTCGTATGAAAATATCTATTACTAAAATAAACTTACTAACTAACTAACTTAAAATAAACAACTTCTTATCAAAAGCATTGCAAATGATACAAATTTGGGTAATTGTTACTGAACACATCACTGAAATATGTGTAAGATAATTCAGTTAATTCAACTTAAATATTTCTTCATTAAAACGTGCTTAAAATTCGTAAAAACATTTTATAAGCGCTCTGCACTTTATAATTTATGTTCAAATAAATTAAAAGAGAAGGCGTAAGAAAGTTATAATAAAAGAAAGAATTGGGTAAATGAGTTATTAAAGATTCACACTTTTATTTCGCCAACTTTTAATTAAGAATAAATGGCGTTAATATGAATTATATTAAAAAGAAAGCAATAAGCCAGACTCCCCTCGAGAGGCTCTTAAGAAAAACAGCTTAACTGAAAATTTATACCGAAATAATACGAAAGGGCAATCTTTTTTTAAATAACGACTTTCATATTCCCGAGTGAGGACAATTTAGCGGAGATGAGGTATTTTTTATTAAAAACTGGGGGTAGTCGGGTGGAGGACCGTTCGGCCATTACAGCGCGAAATGAGTTTTTAGTTAGCGCCTTTTTTCAGTAGCTACAGGATGTTTGTGTAAGAAGTTAATTATTTAAATTAGGACTACTATTATAAGTGTAAAAGTTTGTCTGTGGATGTACCTACTCTAAACGTCGCTAAAGGGGCTTGACGGATTTCGATTAAATTTAATAATGACTTAAATTGGCAAATACGCTATTAAGTAATTAAATTGGTTCAAATTATATAAAATATGTTGTTACAAATGTAAATAAAGTATGTTGTTAGTATTATAAATATAAATAAAAATCAAATACGTAGCCGAGCGAGTCGAGGGTAAGTTGCTAGTGTAAATTTCAGGTAACTTTGCAGCTGTAGAAATAATTCTTTTAGATAAGAAATTCGCTAATTAAATTAAAAATGTTAAATTATTGATGCTTTGTAGCTTAATTGGCTTATCCGATTTATAATAAAATATATTTAAGATGCTTATTTTTTGTATCTAATTGATTGTCACAGTAATGACGTTAGGCGATATGGTGCAATTAAATTCAATACTTAATTGTGGCATAAAGGTGTTTACTGAGAATTTCAAATTTCAATATGCTTAGGTAAAAAAATCATATGTATTTAATGGTACCACATAAAAATATAATATACTAGCGACTCACTCTCGTTTCGTTCAGGTCCGTCCCTAAGTTAGTTTAATTTTTTTCGGATTAACGTTTCAATTTTTTCGGACCCTAATTTATTTTGGAAAATGAAAAAGTAGCCTAAGTTCTTCTTTTAACATCAGCTCTCTGCCTCGGAAAGTCCCATGAAAATCTGTTCATTTTGGAGATTAACTAAAACAGACAGATAAAAATTTAAAAATTGTGTTTTTCTTATAATTTACATATACCTACCTAATATATATGTATGCATTTCGAACACTTCAAATTTATATATTTCGTGAGATTTGAGTTTTTCATATTATTGGCTAAATGAATTATGGTCCAATGTTTATAATCCATAAAAAATAATTGAAAATGAATATAAGAGTAGGTACATTCAATTTATTATTAATTAAATTATAAGACGATACGGTTAATTAAGATCATACTGTATACTCGGGGCAATAGAAAAGCGGTGAAGTAATAAAACGTGTCGCTCTACCGCTGTCATCGTAAAAACATTTCCAGCCTTAATATTCTGCAATTGCCACTTCTCGTTATATTTTTACCTCCTATACGTATAAGGTAATGTAATTTCAAATAAAAATTTAGAATACGCTTAATATCATGATTTTTGTAACGACCTAGAAACATGTCTTTTTGTTTTTATATTTAACGTTGAATTTAACGATATTCCTCAATTCAGTTCTATATACACTTACGTATATAATAATTTTTTAATCTGTAATTCTGTTAGGGAACACATCACGACGATTCCACTCATACCTGTTTACCCTGGTTAACGTATAGAATACTTTTTACAGCGGGAAAATATCCCATCTCAGAGAAATCTATATTAAGTGTTAGACGAACCTCGGGACAAAACTAAAGCGCAAAGTATCAGTTGCTAGGTACCTCCAATTTAAAAAAAATTAATATATCTAAAAACAACCACTATAATAATTCCAAGTAAGTTTAAATACGTAACTGTATTTATTTTTTAAAAATTCACTTAGTCAAAGATATTTTATACGTAGCGGAAACTAGCTTAAGTCCTTTTTGACAGTCACTTTATTGTATAGATTATGGTTAAGAACCTATGTATGTGTGTTCACTGTTAAGCAGGTAAAAACAAATCTTGTTAAAGACGGATCGTGTAAAGCTTAAAATCAAACACCGTCCTAAAACAACCAAACATCGCGCTCCCACTTAAGCATCACTTAAGGAGACCAATTTAAATAGACCCCACTCATGTTTCCCTATCCATTGTAAATAAAGACCTTTTTAATTCAAACGCATCATACCCAAAACAAACGCTACAACGTGTAACAATTGAATAAAGAATAGGGAATTGTAACGAGTTCGGATTTCAAACGGAGGCGCCACAGAGCAGATCATGGTTTTAAGAATGTTTGCACTTTAAAAATGGGACGCGTGTTTTCGCATTAACACCTTTTACTGTTTTGCTTTTAAAAAGTTAAACAACGTGTGTGGTCTGTGGATCATTTTTTAATCTGTGACGCATTTTAACTCGTTGTCTTTACAAATTAACGTTTAAGCTTTTGTCAGTTTACAAAATGAATGCATTGTTTTTTTTAACTTAGTGCACTTTCCTAGTGATATAGGTGTGTAAGCTTTGTGATGTAAATTCTGTATTTATTTATTTATCACTAATGGTTAATTGAAGATTTAAGGAAGAATTGAATTGAACCCATGACTTCCAACGAAGAGGTAACTTCAGACCAAATAGGTACAACATCATGAAAAACGTCAATCGGTTTTTGTAAGATAATATTTTAGTAACTCGACTTTATCCACTCAGAATGTCAAACGCGTGCTCATATACACGTGCAAAATCTTTTGTGCCATTTCAAAGAACTCAAAAGCCTTTTGATATCAATAGAAAAAGGTGACGCGAAAAAACGGTAATAAACAACAATAATATTTTAACAGCCATTATAATTATACCTATGCTTGAGGAATAAGGTTTAAAATGCTATGTTTTTTTTTTAATTTTCGATCATTGTACGTCAAAAATGACATCTTATTTCGTTTAAGATATTAAGATAACATTAGTGGCTTTTAAATGGTTGTCCGGTAGATTGAATGGGTTCTATAATACATACTTGAGTGAATGAATGAATGGGTGACGTTTTTCCATTCGATGGTTCCACGTTGATAAATACGAGACTAATCAAATTATTTATGGGATTAAATAGTAATAAAATCGTACATCTGCTCTGGGACAACAAAGATCTGGATCAGATAAAAAATATAAAGGGTTCTTTAGTTTGGTTTTGACTTCGATATTATTTTATAGAAATGTTTTTTTATGTTAAACTCGTACTGGTTGTCGTAAAATATTTTATTTAAGTAGACATAGTTATTATTTGATTTTCCAAACAATTTATAAAGAAGAACAAAAAGGAAACTATATAAAACTGACAGGATGTTAATACAAATTCATATTTGAATTAAAGGCATATAATTGCCTATAATCAAGGCTGTAATATCAAACTCCCATTACGAGCAGGGTAAGCGTCCCAGTTTTCACCTCATTTAGCAAGTTAAGGACCCTACTTATGTACTTTATGTATTTCTAAATTACATCACTTAATAGGGGAGCTTTACCCTACATCAGTATAACTTGACCTTCCTGTCTATAATATTTACTATCAAATGATGCGTTGTTAAGGGGCCTACGTGTATTGGCGAGCGGTGAAGGGTGGGGGTTTGAAGTGTTTGTAAGATTACCGACTTGTTCAAATTTAATACCCTTGTTGATTGTTGGAAACCGTGATTTAATGTTCAAACAGTGTGAAGTAATGCACATGTAATTGTATCAGAGTTTGGTGATATGGAAGCATTATTAGTTCTGTGAAAAATGCTTTATTTAGTCCGTATTTTGTGTACATACAGGGCAGTTGATTTTTTGAGTACTTTTTAATATTTATGTTATAATTTAACGTATATTTATGTATGTCGTTTCACCTTATATTAGTAATTAAATTACTAGTGTAGTAGCTATCTTATATGGAAATTTTGCGGTCACGATTTGACACAAACATTCATATCATCTTTACTTAATACTATAATTGTGAAAGTTCGTTCGCTTTTTCTTTTTTATGAAAAATGAAATTTTCACAAATACTCGTAAGTAATAATAGTAGGTTCCTTGCCGTGGCAACGGATGGGTCCCGCGTAGGACATTCATTTGTTGAGCACGAATGTTTGTTCTCCAGGCCTCTATAAGGTATCAACTATCTCGTAACCGTAACACAAGTCTCACCACGGAACTAGATGGCGCTGTGTGTAATAATAACCCAATACATTTATTTAATCCTCAAAAATATTATAAAGGGAAGTTAATCGCATATTAGTAGACTTCTTACACATTATGCGAATCTTTGTTAATGTGTTCAAAACCGCAGAAGCTATTTGAAAAATGACGAAGCAGTGTATGAAAAAGTATTAGATAATATCCCCCGTAAATAGTCGATGTTAGACCCCAGATGTGAAGGCAACAATAGTCGTGTCGCTTATGTGTACGAACTATTGTAGCGATGTCCTATTATTGAGAGTGTATACTTAATAGACATAGTAATGGTAACCATAAACTCTATATTATCAGGATGTAATCAAATATAATTACAATTTACTTTTATTTTTTTAATTTTACATTATTTCAGGCAAATCATGTTAATTAAAGACATAGGTGTGTGCTTTTTAGTACGTACTTAAAGTTGTTTCAACAATTTTAAGTTATCACTTCATAGTATAAAACAAAGTCGCTTCCCGCTGTCTGTCCCTATGTATGCTTCTATCTTTAAAACTACGCAACGGATTTTGATGCGGGACGAGTCCAAGCGAAGTGAGGGCGAGTTGATAGTCACAACATATGGCAAAACGTCACTTGATTGAATGGAGTGACAGTTTGACCAATTTGACTTTACTCTTGTTTGAAAATTATAAAAAATAAATAAATTTTAAATTAATAAATAAGTAAAAATATCCATAATTGTAATATTTTCTTTATATCTTGTAAGTTTTACTTCTAAGTCTAAAATAAATATCATAGTCACCCCAAACTCCGAAATGGCCCAGCATAGACGATGCATTCACAGCCGTTTTAATGACTGCCTGATAGCCGTTTAAAAACGAATTTGCTCACTTATGCTACATTAAACAATCATTCATTCATTCATCGATAAGGTTGATACAAATTTTATGTTACATGTGTCTTATTTTATAAAATTACTAATGTTTGGATTAGATTTTTGTTGAATTTAACAGTTTCAGTATTACAGTTGCACTAAAGAGATACCACATTTTTTGAATGAATGAATATAGATTCGAATTTTTTACAAACAAATAAAACATACTAACTACCATTTTTGGTTAACCAGAGGTTGAACTTAATTTCTATATTACTAGTAATAAGTTGTTTATAAATATTGTATCTTGCGACTTACCATCGCTCTGGTCGGGTTATTCCTTAACTTTGGTATACATGTCTCTAAGGTGAGATATTTATTAGCAGTAAAAAGTATTCTAAATAACTAACTAAGTAACTAACTTAATTATATCAAATTCTATTAAAATCTGTCTAATAGTTCTCTAGTGATGCGGTTATAGACAGACAGATAAAAAAATCTAAAATCTACAAACTGCCTCTGTATCAATCATTATGTCTATGTCAATAAAATTTTCTAAAAATGTTTAATGTGTGTATTTACTTTATTTAACTAAGTTAGAATTTTGTTAGAATATAATTATTAAATACACTATGTTTATTAAACTTATAATAGGAGGGACATTAAACGTCATTGTACTGTTAAATAGAATTGCACTTTTATTCTAAATTTATTTTAACCACATACGATAAATGAATAAGCAAATTTTGCAATTTTGTTCTTGAAATAAAGTTATCTTACGAATAACTAGCATATTAAATTTATTTCTCGGGGAAAATCATTCGTGTTTATTAGTATAGTATCGTAAATAATAATAAAGTATTATAATTATGCGGTTTTCCTGTTTACCAAAAACTTGGTAATGTTGCCATATCCTAAAAATACTACACAATTAATACGATTATAGCTTTAATTAGTGTTATTAATGATTAATTAGTTAAATATAAGTAAATTTAATTTTCCTGCATTAATCAATGTTATCAAATAAATTATTTCCTGTTCCTATTTATGTGAGTAATTAGTACGTATATGTTATTATAGTATGTTGGCGCCTTTATTATTTATAAGAATAAGGTAATATTTACAATTCACCCTCGTTCCGATCGGGGTTTTCCGTAGTCCGATTTAAGTGTTATTGTAGTATATTTCTCAGATATGTGATATTTTCCTGTAGTAAAAAGTATCCTATAATTTAAACCAGCTATTGGAGTGTCTGTTTTTAATTTCAAATTAACAGCTTTTCACTAAATGCATATGAAAGTATATTCGATCAATTTTAAAAAAAAAATTCTGTCTGTCTGTTTTTCTGCTTTTCCGTCTAATCTCTGGAACGGCTGGACCGATTTTGACGGGACTGTTACTTGTATCAAATATGATCAAACTCAAACTTAGAAAAAAAGCAAAAACCTATACAATCGACCTCTGTTTCGATAAAAATGACTATTTAGACGAGATTTTCAATAGCGGAATAGAATTCCATAAGCGGAAAATTAATCAAGAACCGAATCTTTTGACCATTTTATAATAATTTTAACTTAAGCAAGAATACAAAGAAATTTAAAAAAAAACTAAAATAAGTACTTTGTGAAAACTATTTTAATAAGCAACAAGACTATAAACTTCTATAAAAGTTAATAAAACCCCGCAACACGTATACACAAACATATTATGGTAACCAATCTCCCCTAGTAGTTACTTATTTCCCCTCACGACCCGCAGTTCGAATAGAAAATATAAATAAACTTACAGACACGCTCAATGATTAACAATTACGAAACACTGTGAATTTATTGAATCAAACTGCTTAGATTTATATAGGGTTGATACGATTTTAAACGGGTGTCAGTGATTCTAAACATTTAAGAGGGTTAATTTGCTTAACACTTGGAGTATTCTGAGAACGTAATAAGTCAAATTCGATTCGTTTATATGAATGTCTATTGAAATTGGTCGCCGTTAGATTATTTTTATGTATGCGTTATTCGATTGTCGTAATGTACTTACCATATTAAGATGAATGCTATCCTTGTTTTAACACGCTTTTAATGAAAAAAAGTGCTTAGATGTTTCTGTTGTTTAGGCATTATGTTTAATAAATCAATAGTAGATGCTACTTATAATAATATTATTTTAAATAAAATTATAATTACGTATAAATCAAAATAAATCATTAAAAGGTAATTTTATTTAAAATGTAACAAGTAAAGCGTTATTATAAGAAAGTACTATGTAAAAACTTAATAAATAGTATTTTAGTAAATACCAAGACAATAATCTAAAAATAAAATGTCTATAATACGTAATAATTAAATTGAATAGAAATGAATGACTCTATGGTTCTCTAGGTCATTTGCTTGCTTGGTTTTTAAAAAATTAAAAATTAAAATACCTATCTTAAATTATTCCTGCATAGATAAATTCATAATTATAACCATATAGGTTATAATATTTGGAAGATAACTTTTATCTCTTGAAAAATCATCCCTAAAACAAACATAAATATATTCGTATACAAAAACTAATATATTTACCCTCAAGAAAGCAATCTCGCATATGTTTGATAATAAGCATAAAACCAATCGCTTAGTCAAATCAGATTTAGTAAGCGTTTATGTATAGCAGTTGACATATTTTAATATAGACCCTTAGGGAGGGTGCGTCCCTTAGCGACGTTAAATGCGTTTAGTCGGTATTAAATTCGATATTTTTCCATATCATTGTGCGGGGATACTGTTGAGGGGAGATGAGAATGGCAGTATGCAATGAATAGTCAATTTCTTCATTTTTTTTATACTAAAAGTTTATTGGTTTTCTGTAGGTAAAGTTAATAATTTATTTCATAATTTGAATGAAATAACAACGATGATAATATGTAATATAGTATGTGATTTTGATGTATATTAATTTATTTTTATCGTTAAAATTTATATAAATGCAGGATTTGATCATTATTTTAATAGACCCAGTTTTATTTTGTTTTTTTTTGGTATATTAGTGGCAGGTGTGGCCTGTGTTTCGGAGAACATGTAAAGCCGACGTTCTGTGCCTGATCTCTCAGCTTAAAAATTGGCCAAAATTGTTCCCAATAATATTAATCACAGCAAGTTTTATTAAGTTTCAGGATTTACCATAAATGATAAAAATGCAAAAAAAAATATTGTTTTAAGCATTTTATTTTACAGAAAAAGCGATAAAATATTTGCAAATTGACGATATCGGATACACTTATATTATTATTATTAATATAAAGGTTTTTGATTAATAACAAAAATGAATATTAACTAATATCCTACATAAGACCGTTCCTTGCAGTCGGATGAGCCCCGCTTAACTTGGTTTAACGCAGTCAACTGATCCAATAAAGGGACTTTGCGTTTGAATTCATTAATGTATTTGTCGTACTCGTATCATAATCGTGTTATTTTCGGAGGAAATCCGATACTATCTCTCCATTACCGTTTGCGAATGCTCAATCCATACTTATATAGTGAAGAGTTGTAGTTATCGAGATATAAGTTAAAGTAATAAAATAAATAATTTCATTTATTAAATATAGTGAATCACCCCAACTCCGGTCGGGTTCGTCCCTAGATACGATTTATCGATTAGTGTAGAGTTCTTAGGAATGAAATATTTTGTCAAGCTCTTTTCTACTATGATATGTGTTATATTATAGTAGGTACATACATATACTCCTTTTCCTCAAACCACTCTGTCTTTAGATGTAAATCGCATTAAAACCCGTAGCGTAGTTTAAAAGCTCTAAGCGTACAGAAGGTGGGAAGCGACTTTGTTTAATACTATGTAGAGTATAACATTTACCTAAGTGAAATATCTTAAGATGTAAACATATTATAAAATTTACTGTTTGTCAATTATTTTGTAAAATTTAAAATAACCATGCTATGTTCGTATTAATTCTAACCTATTGCTAAGGCAAGCCTAACGTAAAATGATCACTGTTATGGCTTGTTTTTTTCATAGCCTGTCATTATATCCAATAAATATCATTATAGAGCTACTAAGTTATTTGAGTTCATTTAACACTTCCAAATAATTCTCCAACCATTAATAATAACTTATGAATGACTACCAGAATTGTAAAGATTCCAACATCTGACATTTCGGTAACTTCAAATTTCTCGACACACATGCTGTACCGTCTTTTCATCATTTGAAAATGTCATTAATCATTAATTTCTTCAATCATTTATCATTAAAATGAGACTTAAAGGGAGAGAAAATGAAGTGGTGCGATATTGCACGAGTAAACACAACTATATTTTAATGATACAATTGGAAGATTAATTGTATTTCGAATTTGCTGAATGAACGGGTTGTGATAGATTGTAAAAAGTCAAATTTTAAAATGAACTCTATTATTAAGTTACTAAGGCACAAAATGTTTAATAAAGTCAGTGGCGTCGGCATGTCTCTATCATTATTTAGTGTCTGGTATTTTAGTTACTTTCATTAGTTTAGAGAATAATGACACGGTCTTTTTCATTGATATCTAAGTGATTTGTGTAAATCCCAGGAGGCTCTTCTTTCATTTCCATTCATAATTTCACACTATTTTACTACAATTAGAAATTATTTTGCAATGTAAAAGTAATACCCGTAATGCTTAAAGCCTTTGGAGAGCCGATATTGTAAAGTTGTGTTGTATTCAATTAAAGTATAATTTATAAATTTAAAGTTATTATACTTACTAGACATAAAAAGTAACAATTGTACACTAGTTATAATGAAAATTTTAATGTAATATACTTTTAAATAAACTTTTCTAGTATTTTTACTTATTACTGCATTTCGTTTAATTAATGCTTAAGACCGTAGCTAAAAAACGTAAACCCTGGTTCATGAGAGAAAATTTAGAATTGAGAACCCAATAGAGTGCTTAAAAAATATACAGTGGAACTTATAACCTCCTCCTTTCTTGAAGTCGGTTAATATAGTGTTCTTGGAATAACTGAGCAAGACCGCAATATAGTTTTATATTTGAATTAATTATACAATTAGATCTTACATAGCAATCAAGCAGTCAAGCCAGTTCATATAACTTAGGTTAAATGAAAATTAAAGGTTTACGACGAATTTAAAGTGCAAGACTTTAGAGCTGACTAAACTAACCCAGGATGATGTCAAAGATAATGAAAAGTGGAGTAGGCTAAGTCGGAAGGCAGACCCTGGCAATAATCGGGATTAATGCCAGGACGAAGAAGTTAGTAGGTAAGGCATAATCACTACAATGTTATTATAATAGTATTCCTGTTGCTACTCATTATATTTACATATTTAAAAACATGAAAGTTCTATATGTATTATCTAAAAATCAATAAGTCATTTTTGATATTATATCGGCAATAATTTTTATAATAAAAAGTTACGAGGCAACAGAGGCATCACAATACTCTACGGTAGCATAATAGATGCCTATAAACTATAAATATTGTCGTTTCTGTAGAATACACTAAGAGTTTAGATGAAGCTTTAGAAACCGATTTTTTAAAATTTATATTACTTATTTCAACAAAATATAATATAATTTTAAACTTTTATATTGCAAATTTCTTTTTAAAATAGAGTTCTTATTTTGTTTTATTTTATAGTGTAGTTTAAATCAACTTTCTAATCAAAAATGTCTTATTAATAATTATATTAAAAAATAAATATAACTAATAAAATAAATAAAAAATACAAAGTTTTTAGCGGTTATATTTATATTCAACATTTAAAATATTCAAATTTGAATAGGCAACGGCTGTTTAATCTAAAAGTTTGCCGTACCCATATCACAACAGATGTTTGGGGAAAAAGGCAACAATAGCTCTAAGTAGAGTCAGTTACTAAATAATAAAGTTTAACGACACCTTATTAAGGATTTATTTGTTGTTGCACTCGAATTATTCTGTAATTTATTACAAATAACTTTAGAGTATTAAAGGTTATGTTACAATGAGTTTTTATATCATTTTATGTACATTTATTACGGGATTTGATTTTAATGATTCCCATTCGGCTTCGAATTCACTGCGCAGTTACGTTTTGAGTAATTCTTTATGAGATTTATTACACAATTATAGTAGTTTAGATTCATAAGGGTGGTCTGAAGGCATGGGAGACCCGCTCCTAACAATGTTCTTAGTTTGCTTTCTCGTTTTCGAAGTTAATTGTACCTTATTGTCCTTTTACTTTGTTTTTTATTGTAATGCCCTTACTAACATTTTATATGCAAAAGAATGAAAATATAGTTAGACTCAATCCGCTTTTTTGTGCAGAGATAAATTATTATAGACCACAGAGCAGTATTATCCTTGAACCTTGACCGCACATTAACTTTGTTTTGTGGGATAATATTATATTATGGCTCGTGGTCAAAGCTTTATTTTCGTAGAAAAAACGGTTAGCGCTAATCAGTATTTTTCAGCCGGTAAATAAAAAATATAATTGCCTGGCTACATTTTTTATATAATGTGCTATTAAATTTTAAGAAAAAAAAAACCTAAAAACTTTAAAATCAATCCGTCCTAAAAATGTCCAAAACAATAAATATGAGTTATGACAGCGGCTTGACTGTAATATAATCAGAAAAATGTGTCCCTCTGTGCTAATTATGCGTCATTGTACTTTGACACTTCCAAACAAATTCCGCCAAACAAAAAATAGTGGCAAAAAATTTTAAACGATGCTCCTAATTATTTAAGGAAACGTTTTATTCATTCCTGTTAATTATTTTGACATGTGGTTGTGTATGATCAAAATTAGTTATTTTCATTAGCTTGAGGGTACCTATCATATTATTTTATTATAAAAAAGAAAACCCTTAAATTAAGTTTTTCTTTTACTTCTGAGTTTACTCAATGTCAGCAAAATCAACCCTAAAAGTATATTCAAAATAAGTAATTTTTACGATTTTAAAAATAACATTGACTAATATATTATGTATTTTGGATTTCTTAATATAAATATAAAAAATAATAAATAAACAAAAAAAATGAAGTTTTAAAGTAAACAGAAAAACAATCAAACAATATATTGAAGGTCTTTTGTTGCAATATATTTTTAGTCTGTGGCGTCAATATCCAGACAGACTAAAAAAGTGGCGCCAAGTGTCACAGGTCACTTGCACTAGAAACGCCCACAATACAGTAACATCAGACGGATTTTATAGTACCGATTCCTAATGAAGCAGAAACGGGGGTATCCTGCTCGAGTCGGGCTTTGCGGTTATTTAGAGATTTTATGCCCGTTTGACATCAGCCTGAACACATATTTAGCGACCGTCCTTTACAACTACGAATATGTTATTATCATGAAGTTAACATTACATGAATGATTATTATGTGGTATAGCCTATAGGTAACATATTATTACTCAATTTTGTTTGGTTATTTGTTTTATTAAGTAAAAATAGAAATAGGCATGTTTAGAAATTATTACCAAAATAGTGTATGCGTGGGTATATTTTATATTTTTATCCAAAACCTAGTGAGTATCCCTTCTTTGGATTACTAACATAAATTACATAATACCTACGTATATATAGAGGTTTGGTTCCAAGTCCACAGTTACCTTTTACGTTTGCCCACAGTTGGGAAATTGTAGGTAATGCGTCTCTCTCTTACTATTTTCTTGCACCGAATTCCTATAGTATGCGATTGTTCATAATATCTCCTGCCGCCTACGCATTCAGTGAGACTGTAATGATTAAAATATCATGATTAAAATCGTCCAGGAGGAAAATATCGAAAATTTACGTAATAAATTAATTAACGATATTGACTAATTAGAGAGAAATACATTTAAAATGACATCCATTTGTTTAAGATATGCTATAATCAGAAATATAAGGTAAAAAATATGATTCTAGTAGTTTTTGTATCATATTTTTTAAAGATGATGTAATGAAAAATAAACTTCTGGTTTAAAAGAAAATATATCTTTACATTATTATTAGATAGTTCTATAGTACGGACCTACTTATATGTACATAAATGTAACTTAACTTAGAGGAAAAAATAATAAGTCACAATAGATAGAAACTTATTTAAATATAATTCAATAAGCATGTTTTTAACGCATTTGTAACTTGGGGTCGATAATTCCGTAACGAATGTGTCGGTGCGAGCATCGGGCATATTTAGGTAGTCAGGACTCAGGACATATCGAATGGCAAAGGTACCGACTCAAGTTTGTAAGAAGGCAAAAAGAAGTTTATACATTTTGCTAAATATTGAACTTAATTGGATAAAATATAGTGTTAAGAAGTAGTTATTATAATTTTATTTATTTCCTTCGAATTAGTTTATACCATACCTATGGCAATACAAAATAATACAATATATGGAAAATATAAATAGCTAGTTCCATCCATCCAACGTTCTAGTGCTAGATGGGGACTTAGCTAAGTTACACTCTCGGATTCGGACTTCGGAGATCATGTAAAGCACCTTACCATTGTACCTATTAAATTGAATTAAAGTTGGCACACAGATAGACTGCTTGACACTAGAATTTACCGAAAACTATATTATATGAAATATGCTACCTCGTAGATTATTAGTTTAAATTGAATGCAATTGGAATGGTATTTTAACGGAGGACAAAGTTACGGGCAACAAATATTCTATAAGATAATAAATAAAATTTAAGGGTCTATTTATGATGCTAAGAAGCAGTTTTAACAAAAAAAATTGTTTCTGTCTGACAGTTTGTTGTTTTGGTTTTTCACTTATTAATAGATATGGTATAAGAATTTTAGGCTACTTTTATATTAGAAAAATAATTAGGGTTCCGTGCTCAGAATTAAAAGCAATGAAACTGCAAAATCTGTGTAACTCAGGACGCAAACAAGCGAAGCAAGTGTAAAGCGCTAGTTCTCGAATAAATGTATTGAAAAGAAAGATTTGTATCAAAATAAGATGATCCTCAAAGGAACCGTGGAACGTTCAAAGTAATAAAATCCATTTTACACAATCACAACATAACATAAATCATTTGCAGTAAGATGCTAAAATACTAAAATATCGCGATGAAATTCATTGAATCGGTCTGATAAATTTATGATTATACAAAGAAAGTAAAAATTCTCAAAGGAGTTGCCATAATAGGTACTTGGCTCTAACATTTAAGGCAGCTTTAATGCAAACTAATTTTTCTTTTTTTATATAAATTGCCTAATTCAAAATAAATAGTTATTCCTGATTTATTTTTTTATATTCATTTATTACGTTGAAAAAATCTTTAAACGTAGTAAAACTCTTTATTTTTAAAGCTTTAATTTAAGTAAGTAATAATTCACACTCAAGCTACCATACATTGCATATGAAAAAAAACGTTCGCGGTCTCCAAACATTGCTTTAATATTCTCGTAATATTTATGGTGTTCGATATTTAATTTCGCACACAAAAGGGTTACCGCCTTTCGCTAACGATCGCGGTTTTTTAATATCTTTTATTACCTTTTTTATCTTTGTTAAGGTTAATCTTGACTTGTTAAGTGATTCCGAGATATTAATGGGGGTTAATGAGGATTTGCGGTTTATATATTGTAGAAATTTGTATTATAACTTATAAGTAATTTATGTTTTAATACTTAGAAATAGCAGATTATAGCATGAAATACTTAGAAGTTAGGCATAACTACTAAACTTTTATGTTAGCTGTCATACTATTACTAAATTTTGAAATTTTTTGCCTTTATTTATAAAATTTATTTCTTTTATTCAGAAGATTTTGATCTTAAATCAATTGATGATTGCGAATGATTATTAAATTTATTAAAATTCCGCTCTGGTTTGCCGCTAGGTACGTTTTACGTTTTAAGGTTACTACCTATAAAATTCTCGAAGATGTCACATCTTATTTTCCGTTAAAAATAGCCTATGTGTTGAGCAATTATCACAACAAATTTCGTCAAAATCTATCTAGTGGTTTTCTTTAGATGCATTCTCAGACAGAAAGCCAAAAATTCTATAAACTAAAAATTCGGCCTCTGTATCGATATTAATGACTGTTACAATAAGATTTTTTTAAAAATAATTAATTTTCCGATTCAACTCCGTTAGATTTTTATTATACCCAATACAGTAAGTATAGATATAGTTTATATATAAGATATATGAGTGCACTCGTAAATGTAAATTTCGTTTCGTTCAAAGGACAGTTTTCGATAGTTAGAAATCGTTCTTTCTTGAAATAAAAGGTTAATTAAATTAAGCCATAAGCGTATAGTATGTTCGTCCAAGAGACGTCCGTTCTCCGTTGCGTGTTTTTACTACCAGTTTCTCTCATGTATACATCTGACGGGTATCGCTTCAATTAAACTTTATAAACTTTTGTTTCCCACCATACTGTGTAAGTAAAACAGAGCAAAATGTGTTAAAAGTGGTATAAATTGTTTGTATATGTATTTTTCAATATTGTGCCAGTTTAACGCAATAGATAACCATTTATAGTAAAATGCCATTAAAGTTCGCAAATATATTTTCCTCTTATCAATTTTTTGTACATATTTAATAATTTGCAATAAATAAATGTAAATAAAAACAAAGTTTAATGTGAAATTTATATTATTTTAGCTACGTAAAGATAAAGGGATTGCTCGTATAGCGATAAGATTTCTATAAATTCCTTCATCTTTGGTACTCGATAAATATATGGTACCAACACCTAAGAATCCATTAATCAACGCCTACAAGACCTCCGGCGTGCTTAATAAAATTATTAAAAGTTTCCGCTCACTGTGAACACAATTCACTAAATTAAGTAGACTAAAACCTTTTAAAAATACAAGTACATGGAAAAACGACACTTATCCCACAGAATTTATGAACTTCCTTTTTGATATGATAGACTTTGATATAATGTGATTAATGGTGAACTAATTGAATATTATTATACTAATACTTATAAAGTGTGAAACTTAACTAATTAATAAAATTACTGCTATAAATAATATAATCTATATTAAATATTGATTTAATAGACGTTAAAAATCCGCAAGGTTCATCCGCGGCAAAAAAACACTGAAGAATAACTGGACTTTCATTTATGGATAAACTGACATGGCGAAAATATCAATATTATTTATTGTGGAAAAAGAGAAGAATTCGCAATTCCCTCGAAAAATGCTTTAAGCATTTTTTTTCTAACAAATTGAATAAGTATATATACTATGATATAAATATTTTTTCTGCTGGACGGAACTCAAACCCCCAACCCATAACGGAGAAATAAAAAACAATACTACAACGCGAGACATTCATCAAATCAAAGATCAGCTATTAAGAATAACTAATTAAAGAATTAAAATGCCCCGTCGTCAGGCGGGCTTCATTAAACAATCTGGCGTGCAATCTCGATTTTAACTTGAACCTTTGCGTACTCTATACCGAACTTATAAATATTTATGTATTCAGCAGTCAAACAGTCATCCTTGGATTATAAAGCCGTAGGCGTAACCATTTCTAGACTTAGGATTTTGACAAGTAAAAAAGTGATACCTTCTGAGGTTCACGCGAATATTTGACTTCAAAAGCAAAAATTGAGTTATGTATTAATAGATATCATAAATGACATATATATTATGATATAGAGCTGGAGAAACACCCTGACTGCTGGAAACCTATAGATTCAAACGAACTAAGGGTTAGTAAGTAACTCCTTGTTTTGCACTGTGCGTCCCGAAGCAGAAGAACTAACCCCGAAGAACCAATAAAATAAAACTTGAGTTCATAAGCCATCTCCGTTCTCCCGTATTTCCAAAACCATGTTATAAAATAAATAATAAATAAATATGTTAGGACATTTACATACTTTACTTTACTTTATATTATATACTCGGCGTACTGGTTAAGTGACGTCAGCTACTGCAGAAAACAAGTAAGATCGTTTCATTTTATTTTTTGATAATCTTCTTGGGATACAGGAATGTAGGAGTCTTTCTGAAGGCTTATCGCAATTCGATCAGACGCGGGGATTATTTTTCTCATATAATTACCACTTCGTCGAGGAAGAGGAATAATTTTATAGTCATAGATGTCCCTGCTTATTAACGGAATTTTGATTTCAAATATGAAGAAGTCTTTAGTCATTCTTGCTTTAACTCGCAGTAATTTATAAATTTCTCTCACATTTGCTTGAATATTATGAATAGGAAGTGTGACATCAGCTGTTAATAGCCCAGAGATATTAAGGAGTTCGGCCTGTAGTTGTTTGAATGTCAACAAATGCACGTTGAAGTGTCCTTGATATATATCTGTCACTGTGTCCAGGAGTGTTTGTTGAATGTCTGTTAAGGTTTTAAACATTTGTTGAGCAGTCAAGACCATCAATGTAAAATCTTCAGAGAGTGAAATTTCATGTATTTCGCTCTCCATAGTTTGAATGGATTTGTCTACAATGTTTAAATGTTTATTCATGTTTTTGTGTTGTTTACTAAACATATCTTCTGTTCGCTTGAGTAAATTATATTCCGATTCTATAATTGAAGTTTGATTTTTCCATAAGGTGTTTAAATGTGCTTCGTTTTTACGTATGTGTTGTATATCTCTGGTGTACTGTTCCGCGAAACGCTCGTCTAATACTCCGAACAACGTATTCGCTAAGTATCCTATTCCGTCTACAAGTCCGCGACGCTGTCTGGCGTGGCCGGCGAAATGCTGACTTGTTAAAAGTTCATTGTAATATTTTAACTCAGTGTATTCGTGATTTAATTGCGTTATTATCATGTTACACTTATTGTTTGAATTCATAGCGGCACATGACTTTATTAAATAATTATTCATTTTTTCAAGGGCCTTATTTCCCTCCCAGTATGGAGACATGTCGTAATAAACTACTAAAGTCCAAGTGTCCCGGATCAATTGCATGTTCGCTATGGGGTCAAAGTATAAAACTTAGTTTTCATTTAATTCTGTAATAACACCTTTTGTGTATGTTTTAGTAAATAATGATAGAAAATAGATTATTGTCGCTATAAATTTTGTTATCGAGAATTTTTTGGGTTTTCTGATGGACCCTTGTTTTACTTTTACCGACGATGAGTCTGGTTTAAAGTTTTGTTCTTTTGAGTTAACTGGTAAACGCGCCAATTTCACAACAGGCCTTTTAATATATCCGCTTTTTGTTTTCAAGGTGACGACTCGAACATAGCCATCTTGGCCGGGGTGCGTTTCGGTGACTCTGCCCATTGCCCACTTGCCGGCCGGCAAATTATCTTCATGTATAATTACGAGATCCCCTTTTTGTAGATTTTGCTTAGGCTGCAACCACTTTCCTCGGGCTGTTAATTGGCTAAGATATTCAGTTTTCCACTTCTTCCAAATATCTTGGAATAATTTTGTTGTTAAACGGCTGTTTTTCGGAATTATTGCTGGATGTTTTATTTCAAAATTGAAGCAGCTGTTTTTTAATCGACCTCCGACTCTTAATCTGTATGGTACTTTTCGTGTTTTAATAATGGATTATGTTGACAAGAGTATTCTCCAATCCAAGAGGGACCTTGCCACCATAGTACATTATCTTTTAATTGGGATGCATATAGTCCCCGGCTAGCTGCGTCCGCCGGGTTATCATTAGATCTTACGTAATGCCAACAATTTTTTGGAATGACGTTGGTGATTTTTATGACGCGATTTGATACAAAGGGCTTCCAGCGGCAGGGTTCTCCCTGAATCCATCCCAGCACCGCCATCGAGTCGGTCCAGCAGTATAGTTCAATTATATGGGGATATAAAGAAGTCGTAATTTGACCTATTAGTTTTGATAATAACAAGGCACCGCAAAGTTCTAGTTTTGGTAGAGACAATGCTTTTTTGTGTGGTACTAGTTTTCCTTTCGCTGCAACTAAAATTGTTTTTGATTTTCCTGGAATGCGAGCATAAACAACACAGGCGTAGGCTTTCTCTGATGCGTCACAAAACCCATGTAATTGTACTATGTCTGTTGAATCGCATAATATCCCATCGGGGTATTTCGAAAGTGTTAATCAAATGTAGATCCGTTTTTGTTTTTACCCACTCTTTGTAAATATTATCTGTAACTTGATCATCCCACTTGAAGTCAAGTCTCCACAATTGTTGAAATAATAATTTTAGTTTTGTTGAAAGAGGGGACAACCACCCTAGTGGATCATAGTGTTTCGAGATTTCTGATAGTAAAATTCGTTTTGTAGGTCTCGAGTTTTCTTTATCTAGTTGATACTGGAAAGTAAACACATCTAAAGATGAATTCCAGCACAACCCTAATGTTTTTGACGTATTGTCTGTTTTAAAATTAAATAGTATATTATTTTCACTCTTTTCTTGTTGAACATCTGTTAATAACTCTTTTTTATTTGCCGACCATTTTCTCAAGTTCATTCCGGCCCCTTTTAATAATAAAATAAGGTCATTAATTAGTTTTTTGCTTGTTTCTAAGGTGTAACATCCATGAACTAAGTCGTCCATGTAAAATGCTGACTCTAGAACTTTAGAAGCTTCAGGGAAGGAATGACGTTCGTCTGTAGCTAATTTGCGTAACGTCATCATAGCCAAAAATGGTGCAGCTTTCGTACCGTAGGTCACGGTTGTAAGCTTATAGGATCTTAACGGCTGCTGCGGGGAATCTCGCCAAATAATTTTTTGAAGGCTCTGGTCGCGCTCATTTATTAAAATTTGACGATACATTTTTTCGATGTCAGCAGTAAAAGCGTACGGATATTGTCGCCACTTTAATAATAATATTTGTATGTTTTGTTGGAGATTGGGACCCGTATACATTAAATCGTTAAGGCAGTTAAGTTATCCAGTACTCGTTCGGGCACGTCCGTTAAATACCACTCGGTTCTTGGTGGTAGTGGATTCGATGCGCTGAACCACGTGGTGTGGTAGATAGTTATCCAAGTCGGGATTGACGTCATCATCCAATTTCATATGTTTCAGTATTTCGTATTCCATCATAAACGCTTTGTAATCCTTTGCTAACTGTTCCTGTTTTTCGAATTTTCTTTCAAGATTTAAAAATTGTGCTACGGCCATTTGTTTCGAGGACCCCAATTTATGTTGTAAATCTTGTTTAAGTGGCAGTCTAACCGCATATTGTCCATTTTCGTTTCTTACTGTAGTTTTGAAATAAAAATCGATGCATTCCTGATCCTCGACCGAAAGGCTTGTTGACGATTATTAATTTCCTCGATTTCCCAAAACCGTTCAATGTTCTGTACATTGTTTAATATTACGTTACATTGATATGTTCTCGTATTACCGCTTAACACCCAGCCCAGCTGAGTTTGTTGCGCAATAGGCAAATTGTCGTCGTCGTTTTTAATAATACCACTTAAAATAATTTTTGAATATATATCGGCTCCGAATAATAAGTCGACGGAGCGACTTGTATAAAATTCGGGATCAGCTAACTGTATGTTCGATAAGAATTTCCAAGTTGGTTTTTTGAAAGTGTTGTTAGGCAAATTTTTCATTAAGTTGTTCATAATAAGTACTTCTGCGTTAAATGTAAAATTATTATATATTGAATTACACTCGATGTTTAAAACTCCTTTACAAGAGTTTTCCTTTTGTCCTACCCCAAAGATAACTCCCTTACATTTTTGTCGCTTGATACGCAATAATTGAGCTGCTTTCTCTGTTATTAGTGATATTTGGGACCCTTGATCGATTAAGGCCCGTAATTGATGCTGGGTTCCGTCCGCTGCTTTAACTTTCAAAATCGCTGTAGCTAGTAAAATTTCCGAATAATTATTTTGAGACACGTGTGAATTTGATGAGGTATTTTCTGTCTTCTTGTTTCCAGTCAATGACCTAGCTGACCCTTGATCATGCACTGCGTAATCGTATGCGTCGTGCAAAATGGTATTATGTTGACTAAGACACTTGCGACATGTTTTTGTTGAAATACATGGATTTCCGTTATGATGAAATAAACAATTGTTACATACTTTTAATTTATTTACTGTTTTTAATTTTTGTTCATTAGACATTTCTAAGAATTTTTTGCAGTTGTAAAGCCCGTGGCTTTGCTTACAGAGAGGGCATTCGAAGTTAGATGAAATGTGAAATGTCTTCATAGAAGGTTTCGCGTTTTTCATATGAAAATTATTGTTATTTTTTGTTTGAACAAATAAAGGCTGTTTAGGCAATGAATATTGGTTTTGATGATTTTGCAATGTTGATTTTTGTAGTATGTCTTTGTTAAAGTAGCTTGATTTTTGAATATTATCGGATTTTCGCCGTGACGATTCCAAGGCAGAGAATTTTCTTTCTAGAAAATCTAAAAGTTCTTGTAGTACGGGCAGTTCTTGAGGTTTTCTTAGAGATCCGATATACTCAGCGTGGGTTTCTGAATCCAATTTTTGAGACAACAAATGGACTAATATTGGATCCCACGTTGATATATCGATCTCTAAATTTTTGATAGCATTTAAAGTTTCAATGGTGACGTCATGCATTTTCTTTAGTTGTCCCGCTGACTGTTGTTGTATGTTAGGAAGACTTAATAAAGTTGAAATGTAAGAAGTAAAAATTAATTTTTTGTTATTATATCGATTGTTTAGTATATCCCAACAAGTGTTGTAGTTTTCAGAGCTTATATGGAGATGTTGAATAAGTCTTTCTGCGTCCCCGCGCACCTTACTCTTAAGAAACTGCATTTTTTGGGCATTGGAGAGAGTGGGGTTGCTATGTACAGCCTCCGTGAATAGATCTTTAAACGACACTCATTGGTTATGATTGCCATTGAAAACCGGAATTTCTAGTTGAGGGGTTGACTTTTCGCGATGCGTGACCGACCACATCTTGGAGTTAATGTCCTTTTTAATTTTGTTAAATTGATTTTCGTAGGAATCAAAACGCGTTTCGTATGAAATGTTTTCTTCACCCATTTCACAGACTATCTCCCAGTGTAATTTATCCACGGCCCACCATCTTCTTTGTAATGATGTAAGCGCGTCTTCAAACTCCCATTTTTCGGATATGCGATCAACATCTATGACTCTAATAGTCCTTTCAAATGCTTTAAAGTTAGCCTCCTGTTTTCGTAAAAGGTTACTCAAGTTTAAGTTCGAGGTAGACCCTGAATTCTCCTCGGCAGTAGCCTTCGTATACCCCTTAAAACATGACTCCTTAGACGTTCCTACTTCCTGTTTTCCTTGTTGTGTAAACTTTTCTAAATAATTTTTTGTTTCAGTATAAAACCGTAATGTTTGTTCATAATAATTCTCCGTAAAATACGGATAGTTCGTTTTTTCTGGTATTTTTTCTAATTTGTTATCATTTTCTAGAAATTCTTTCCAATATGCCTCGAGATTTTCTAAACGACGTCTTATGTTAGACGGAGTTTTACGCTCCGATGAATCTTTTTTAAAATTAGTAAGCAACTTTTCCATTGCACCCATAATCTCGTTTTGAGATTCGACAATGCTTACGTAGTCTTCCATTACGAAAAAATAATAAAATGAAACGATCTTACTTGTTTTCTGCAGTAGCTGACGTCACTTAACCAGTACGCCGAGTATATCACCACTTTTGTTTTCGGATTACAACGAATAGTAGTCCGACACTGCGACTTTGTTAATGTTTATTCACTAAGTTCAAGCACTGACTGTTCTCCAAAGTTCTCTGTTCACCTCACCCACGAATATTTTAACACGCGCGAGGTTTTTGCTCGAAGGACCAAAATGTAGGATGCTTGAGCCTTAGCGAATAGTTTTATTTAAATGTTAAATTAGAAAGAACTAAAGGTTCAAAATGTTTATTAAAAAATGTTATTTAAATGTTAATGAGCGCATCCGATCAAATACACGATAAAATATGCACTGAAATAAAATGCACGGCTTTGGCCTAATTTAGTATTTTCTGCTGAGTACCACATAAATGCTCGGTTACTGATCGAACACACAGCACTATCTAGTTCCACGATAAGGTACGAGCCTTGTGTTATGGATACTAGATGGTTGATATACTACACATATATAAGTTTAAATACATACATATTATAAATATAAACATCCATGACTGGAGTACAAAGGTTCGTGCTCAACAAATGTATGCCCCCAGCGGGACTCGAACCCGCGAACGCTGGCGCAGCAAGTAGGGTCACTACAAATTGCGCGACGCCTGTCGTCATGTTTACGGTACGTTAAGAAGGACATCAGAAGGTAAGCGTCTTCTTCTTTTTTTTTTTATTTTTTATTTATGTTTCTTATGTAACTTCACCTTTTGGCTATTACTCCACATATACCTAATATTTTTTTTATGTTGGGACATTATTACACACAGCGCCACCTAGTTCCGTGGTAAGCTATGAGGCTTGTGTTGCGAAGTACATAATATTATATATATAACACACATGACTGGAGTTTTAGTTTACATTCGTGCTCAACAAATGTATGCATCCAGCGGGACTCGAACCCGCGACCACTGGCGTAGCAAGTAGGGTCACTCAAACTGGTGCTTAAAGAATTCCTTTTTTACCCTTAAATGTTACTTACTGCCTGATTTTGGTTGTTAAACGTTGGGTGGCAAGTGGCAACCCATAATAGCATGCATTGGTCTTAAAAGGACGAAAACAAATATCTTTATCCCAATATGTAGGCACTTACCCAGTTCGATCGTGCTCTGAATTTTTATAAGATGAGTAATAAAATTTGAGTTTAACAGTGCCAGATGAATTTTTACTTTATGTAATATTTCTATACTGAGGTATTTCTTATAGTAAGAAATATTAATATTTCATAATAATAATCTCCCGTCCGATTTTGGCCACAGTCGTTGTTGTTATTTAGACTATTCATCGTATTTTGATTTGTTTCGACCCATGGACGACTATCTAAATAAACGTTGTCAAGAACTTAAAGCGTACGTTAATCATACGGGACAGTGTTAGGCGCTCGCTTGGGTAACCGAATGAAGCGCGTTCAAACCTGTTCTCGCACATCAGAAATTTTGATGTACGAATCATTTCTAACATAATTACCACTTGTCGTCTGCACGTCTGATAAAAAGAAACTAGGAAGTTTTAGATAGACATGTGAAATCTGCCAACTCGCACTTCGCCAGTTTGTATTGAACGGAGGCTCAGCATCAGGACGTTGCAAAGGGCTAAATACAATACATATGTTGATCTAAGTTATAACTAATATAAAATATCTTACAGCTATTTATTAAAAGCTTCTAAATTGCGACATCATTTATAACCACGATGGCACTTGTTAAAATTGATTTCATACAAAAATATCTCTGTAAATCTGTTAATCTGTCTCCTATTCTATAGGCTGAATGTATAAATAGGGTTCCGCGGGCAGATGTTAGCTCCTCGTTAGCGAACATACGCAGCGTTCTGCCTACATCTTAATTAAGGAGCCGGTGCATCGCATGCACCGGCTCAGCAAGAAAGTTTTGTTGGGAAATAAAATATAAATTATTGGTCAACTTTGAGTCACATTTGTGGTATTTAATGGATTTATAATGTGACAAGTTTACAACTCTAGTAGTAGTAGATACTCATACATACATTTTTAAACCTTGTAAGTTTTAATTAAATATACGAGTATATACGTATGTAGTGTCTGATTGAATGCAGTTGCTCTGATTGCTAATTTGATCATTTTTTAAGATGACATTTTTTTTTCAGAAAAATTGAAAGATCTCAATTAAAACACAACAATAATTAATAATTTTCCTGCGATTAAATTTATATAAAACATTCTAGCAACCGCACCACCATATTAGTTAGAATATTGATGACCAATTAAGCGCAGTGTTCAAGCAATCTCGTATGCCCGAGATAAGCGCATTTGTTGGTGTCTGAAAGCACCACACTTTATGCTAATTCGCCTCCTTGCCCAATCAGTGGAAGTCTTGAAAACTACGGTAAAGAATTGCTTAATTAGAGCCGTTTCGAAATTACTGCCATTTATACGGGAAAATAATGGGAATCAATTTTGTGTTTACATGGTCTTTTAAACAGGTGGCACTTAACAGTTGCGATGTTTTACTTTTATGGGATTTTAGGTAATTACACAATTTATATTCTATAAGCCATACTTATCTATATAAAGTCGCATGTATGTATGTATAATGTATGTACGTAAGTTTATGTTTTGTTTTTTATTTATCCGATTGCGGTGAAATTTTATATTTTTTGGCTGTTCGTGTCCAAAGCTTTCAAACATAGTCCTATTAATATAAGAAAGATTGCGCAAATTGTATATGTCTACATATAACAGGTACTACATACCATAAAGTTGTCTAATGAAAGCGTTCATACAGGGCTATTGTGCAGTCGTGTTACATAACATGTGGAGTGGGTGAGAAGCTCCCGACTGTCTTCACTTTTATATGACTGGGATACGGCTTTAGGGATGACGATATTGTCAAAAATTATCTGTAACTTGTATCTGTGTAAAAAAACATGATTCTAATGATAGTTCTTTTACTTTAAAACCGTTCGACCTGAAAAAATTTTTAACGTTCAACCTGAAAAATCTTTATACTTGTGTCAAAAAATTAAGATCTCCTCAATATGGATTAAATATGGTGGTAGTAATAATGTGTAATTTCGTTTATTTGTATACCTACTTACATTTTGTTTATTTGCAAACTTTTCATGAAGAAATATTATTAATCCGAATAAAGGGAATTAAAATATTATGGCTTGTTCTTTGGAAGTAGAGTTTGGAAGAACAGGAAATACGATAAGAGTTTAATTTTTGAACACCCTAAATACGAGTATATATGTAGTATGTACACACATACATTAGAGAAAACTTAAAAAAAATATACTTGGCCTGATGTTTAGTCACTTTGCGTATCATATGTACATTGGAAGGTAGTTTAAGACAATACAGACTGTAATAAAATCGTTTGAAGTATTTGAAGTAGAATAAATAACGAGAGTCAGTAGAGCGAGTGAATTCACTTTAATCTATCCTGTAGCTTTTTTGTGATGCGGTCACAGACAGACAGAAAAATATTCTAAAAATTGTATATTCGGCCTCTTAATGTCTAAAAGTATTTAATGTAAAGATTGAACTCAGTACGAATTTTATTTTATGTAAAAAAATAATAACAAGCCAAAGTTATGACGTTGAGAAATACTATCATCTTTTGACATTCCAAGACTCAATGGCGGACAGTTACTACGTGGGTAGTTTGATATAAATAACTATATTTCAAACTATTCAATAAAGGTCCGCGCGCACCTGGCGTAACGCGACGCGGCATTGCACGGCACAGCCGCGTAGTGCGCTATGTCTCATACTATTTCATACAAAGAATATTTTGTAGTGCTCCGCTATTACAGTGCATTTATGCCTAGTGCGTGTGGACTTTTGGAATTAATTTTACTCATGTTATTAATTAGGAAAAATATAACTACAAGAATTAGAAGTTATTGATATGTATTATGTACTGTATATAATAATATTCTAACTCGTAGAGAAATCTGTGTATTGATTATATTTTGAAAAATTTTATTGCAATCGTAATTATTACCCATAAAGAGGCCGATTCTACAGTTCTTAGATTTTTTCGTCTGTTTGTCTCCCTGTCTGTCGATCTGTGACCATAGGCGGAGCCGCGGTAATAGCTAGTATTTAATAAAGTTATTATATTCACGGGAACAACACTAAAATAAATAATATTGTCCTTCTAAAGGTATATTTTTGGTTGGGTATTACTTCAATATCCATCAATTTAACCCTTTTAAGCTTAAAATTCCAAGCTTATAAAAGTTTCAAAAAATATTTTACACTAATTTGCCAAAGCTATATAGCCGGTGGTCGCAAAAGCTCAGTACAGAATTGCTTAATTAGTGCGGTTAAATATTACTTCGATTTATTCTCGTCTGATATGAGACGGTAGTGAATGGCGGTCATTATATTTTTAACTGGTACCGATATGAAGATTGCAGAAGCTTAATCGAATGAGTACTCCACTTATTTTATTATATAAACTCTTAAAGGTTATTATTATTTTCTTCTGAAACTATTTCCAATAGATTATTTTTGACATTATAATTTTTACCTGAAAGTTGCCTATACTGATTTGAAAACCATTCTCTTTTCTCCTGATATTTAAGAGATAAAAACCTTTAATTATAATTGAAGGATATAATATTGGATGGAGATGACATTGACAAAAATGTCGCGTTAATGAAAATCAAACAAAAATAGATACACTCCGAGACTCGTAATATAAAGAATATCGTAGTATATAGTGCTCTAATGTAATAGTGCGATTAATTATTTATCGATCTTTAACAGATTGTTAGTAATAGTTACTTTCATATTAGGATAAGTCTTGCTTTTACTGCTTTGTTGGTTTAGTGGCTAACATTCTTGGGTTCGAGTTCCGCGTCGGGTCTAATCTAACAACTAATCTCTGACCAGTCGTATCAAATGGTCGTTCTACTCAAGTTTGAGAGTGAAATGAATAGAAAGTGTACTTGTGTTGCGCATACTTGGTAACTACAGTATCTCGGGGCAAAAATGGCATATTAAACTAATTAATTATTGATTATAAATAAAAAATATTATTATTATTAATAGTAACTTCATATTGGACCGTACGTTCATCATTAACTGTTTGTCAGCTCAATGATACATCATCAATGTCTTGCCTTTCACTCTTTAGATTCGCTCGTAAAATTTATGAAGATTACAACCGCCGATCACGCCTACTACAGAATCAATAGATACTCGACTTGGGGCACACTAAAGATTTATTAGTCTGTATTCGGATATAATCTCACTAATTTACCGTAAAAAAAACGTCGAGGTTATAGCCATCTGCACAATCGCTTCTTTGTCGCTCGACTCAATATAATTTAAATGACTCTCGAGACGGCCACTCGTGAAGCCGATCCTATTGTGACTGACGGTGCCTTTACGAAAATCGAATACCGAGATATTTATTTTGAATTAAGAATAATTTCTTTTTTAGCTGCCGTCTGTGGAGTGTGCCGCGCATTAGGGGCCTTTGTTGGGGTTATATTAATGAACGATGGATATGACTTTTGATTTTTTCTGGACTACCGCATAGTACAGCATAGGCATATAAGCTTTGTAATATTTAAGAACTTTTAAGTAATTTTAAAGTTTTGTGACTCAAAGTTCTTATAGCGATTACTCGTTAAGCATCTTCAATTACAATAACAAACAAACAGTGTTTGTATATCTTAAGACATCCTTTGACACACAATTTACATCCGCCGCCCTTGAGTCATTGTCAAAGATTACTGAGACAAAGGCACATTCAGTTGTCTGTGTACCGCTAATTGTTGTATGCTAATATCCCTAGCACGTTCACAAATATTACACTGGATTTGTGGACTTAAATTACGCGTTGAAGTAAAACTTGTACTGGCATTTAGGTAGATTAGCTTGAGCATTATTTAATGGTGCGATAGAATTGAACTTTAACAAAATAACACCGATAACATTACTATTATCTTTATATATGTACGACACGTTTCGCTCAGTTTATAGTAACCGTATTTGCTGTGCCAGAGGTCGCGCGTTCGAGTCCCGCTGGAAATATTCATTTGTTGAGCTCAAACGTTAGTGCTAAATAGCGCTTTGTGTTAATATATGTATTATGTAAGTCGTGGATGTTATATGATACAAGTAAATAAAATCACAGTGCTAGGAATCAATATAAGTGTGAAATCTCTTTATTAATGAACAGAGGTCCGTCTTATATCAATACTTGTTTAGAACTCTCGTCGTGGACTCTTGGTTATGACTTTTAAGACTGTCATAAAACAAATTACACCCTAATACCGAAAATACATAATTGAACCTACAAACTATTTTTGCGCTTCCACATTTATGTATTTATATGTTGTTAATATGTATGCTTACAGCTCTTTTATATTTTTAAATATTCTATAAATTGATGTTTACTTACAATTAAAGAAAATTTCTCACTAAGCTACGGTTCATACGTACGCAAGGGATTATAAGATTTTTGCGTCGTGAGGGCAAAAATTGTGGGGACTCCCCAACGGGTATGTATATTAGAAAGGGCATGACGAATATCACTACCTACACTTTTAATTACGAAGGTTTGCATGTGTTTGTTTACCCACATGTTGAAACGGATGGATGGATTTGGATTAAATAGAGATAGAGAGAGGTAGATTATAACTACACTTTTGTAATTTTATAAATAATTCGATGTTCAAATTTAACATAATTTATGGTAAGTGAAATTTATTTCAAGATTAGGTAAAGCCTTTTATGTGTCTTACAAATTAAAAAAATATGAATTACTTACTAACTGGCTCGGCAATCGTTCTGCCATATAAATATACTAAAATCGCTATAAAAAAGGGGGTGTGGGTAGGGGGCTAAAAAATACTTTACGACCTATTCTTATAGTACCACCAAACATAAAAAAAATATTTTATTAAAATCGGCCGAACCGTTTCGGAGGAGTCCGACAATAAACACCAAGAACGAGATTTTTATATATAAGATGATGTAAGTAAACAAATCGCAGATAATAACAAGTGATTTCTAATAGATATTTCAATATTTACGCATACAGTCATCAATGACCAAACTAAGATACGGATGTGTACACAATGACGTGAAGTAAAACGTGAAAAACCTGCCTACACTACTAGGTACTTGTTAATTAGTATTGCTTAGGATAATGAAAAGAAATCGTGTTTTGCAGAACTCGCGTATAACTAATTTATACAAGTGCAATATTCAAATATGCCCATTTTATTACTAGGTATGCTTACTCGTTTTTAAGATATATTTAAAAGGCATCATATTATAAACCGTGACAATTAGTTAATTGAATTTAACCTAGTAAATATAAAATAACTTGTAGTTGACTGAGCGAGCGAAGCGTCACAGCGTCATGTCTGGCAAAATTTGTTTTCCTTTGTCTCTCTTTATCCTCTATCACTCTGAAACTTTAGATCGGTTGTAAAATATGACCTGTACAGGTTTTAAAACTTTACAGAATTTCGTTTTTCTACTGAATATATCTTCTTTAACAGCTTTATCTTCTGATCTGATGAGGATTTTTAATTTTCATGCAGTAATTCAGTATGTTTTAAAAGTATTGTGTATTTACATCTGTATAGTATTCGTCGAAACCAATGAGATGAGCACAAACTTCGAGATTGATCAGTATTTATTGATGTGTTCCACTATCCTAACCGATGAAATCATTTCTCAAATTAAGCCTTAGCATTACTAAGTTATTGAATGCCATCGGATTTGGCATAAAAGGTTTCTAATCGATTCAACAATTATTATCAGTTAAAAGAGAATTTCAAGGAAAAAGATTTTTCAATATTAAAATAAGTCTTAGTAAGAACAATGTAAGTTTTTGTAAACATTCTAAAGAATTTAACCACTTTTAATAGTAGGTACTCCATCGATTTTTTTTGTTGATTAATCGATTAAACTTAAGTTAGCTTTTACGCGTTTAAGCTATTGTGATTTTGTTTATGGAGTATGATGCAGGCTATAACATGTTCCCAGATCGTTCTAATTTCTCTAACAGACGTTAATAGTCGCCACAACAAGCTCTCTTAGGCATAAACTTACTTATCGCTGTTAACACACTGTGGGAAATATTGTCTCTATAATATCATATAGAGGGTACTTTAAAATGTACAAGTTCAGTATTTATTTGGTTTTTTAATTTTTAATGCTTTTTGAATTAAAAAGTAGAGTAGGTATGACGTTGGTAGAGATAACGGTAGAGGTCGGGGAAAGTATGAGCGTTGCATACGTGTGTAAGTGTAAGGAGTGTGTTAGGAGAGTAAATGGGACAAGGACAAAAAGAAATGCATAATAAATAGATTTTTGTACTTGTAATGATTAACTTGTCTTACAGTGAATGAAAACATCTTGAGGAAAGCTGTATGTCTGAGAGTACCTAGCAAATTTTCCAAAGACATGTTAAGTCCGCCAGCCCGTACTAGCTAGGCCGGCGTGGTGGACTATGGCCTGATCCCCCTCGTATTGAAGGAAGACCCGTGCCCAGCAGTGGGACATTAAAAGGGGCTGAATAAAATGATTAAATTTAATAATTATACTGAAGAAATATGCTAATAGGGGCTGATTACAATGATTTGATTATACTTGGTGAAATAATCATATTTTTTTAGAATCTTAGTATTATATTAGTAAGACTTTTTGTTGTACTTATAATGTATAAGTATAAAGCTATTCACTAACTTTTACCATGTTCATGTTGCTGCTAGAGCATCCTATATAAATGAGCATCACTTCCTATTGGCCGGTAAGTAGTTGGTAAACACTGACCGTGGGTACAGAACAGTACGGAAATTACATTAGCAAATTATATGAATGTGAGAACTCGCTTGGGAAGCTCTTCTTAATAACTGTAAGTTTGATGCCTTTTTAGTAAAAGCTAATTGGCAATAATTATCAATCTGAAAAGAAAATCAATTGGAGATGCCTCAGACTTATTATGACAGTCTTAAAAAATCACATTTAAATATGCCTAAAACGGCTGACGAGAGGACAAAATGGCGTTGAACATTATCTCGGTGAAACTTAAATACGGGTTTCATTTCATTTCAAATAAAATATTTTTATTAATATTTTTACTTTGTATAGATTTTTCTGACAGCACACAGTTACATAATATAGTGTAGTTAAATCCTAAAATAAATAAGCAAATAAGCAGTAAAACCTAAATCTGATATATGATAATACAAGTGCTTAAATATGGCAAAAGTTATCTCAGTTGAGTTTTATCTAAGTGTGCCGCTTTTCAACTTTCAGTGCCTGTTTGTAGTAAAACATGTAAAATATTAGAATAAGCCTTTATTTTGTTACCTTGATATTTTAAAGGCTATTTGGTTATTATCTTTCATACAGCAAGAAGGCAAGCAATGCCTGATATTTGTATACATGAATTCACCTCTCGCACCCCCTGTTGTCTGGTTTGTTAAAAATTCTGAGAGGGTACGCAGACCAAGGGTTAAAAGGCGGAGAGTGAGTGATGTAAACTATACGCTACTATGACTCCCTTACTTTTATATACATTATTTTTGTCCAAGTACATCAAGTTCTGTGGGAAAGTATTACTAAACCTTATAAAAAATCAAAAAGAACCGAACACAGCTTATATAAAGTAAAATAAAGTAAACACAATTACACTTAGTATACATTTAAATAACTACACTATCTAAAATGTGTAACGAAAGTGCTATACCAGATATCGTGAGGTAGAATAGAGGAGTCGTGGCGTGAGACGAGGCGAGAGCATAATTGCATCTGCTCGCGACTGTCCGCACGCTCTAATCACTTGTAATAAGTGCTTAAGTACCACCCAAAGACCATACTTACGGATAGGTTAGGGTGGAGACAGATTTTATTTAATAGTTAACATGTAAGTGCTTCATTGGCTATTTATATTTAGTCATCAGTAGACAATATCATTTTTAATTTTGGTTCTCTTCAAGAAAAAAATATATATTGATATTTTTAACCGACTTCAAAAAAGAAGGAGGTTATGTTTAATACTTTCTTAGATTCGAGGAGATATGTGAAATTATAAATAAAACTTTCTTTACCAGGAGAAACTCCTGTGATCATGATTGCTTTTAAGCGTTTTGAAACATCGCGAACCAAAAGGCAATATAACTGCGCGACAAATTCCGAAAATATAGTTTCATTTATGAAGTTTTGTTATTTTTTTTAAATATGAACATATGACTATGATGAATTGCACTCGACAAAATGTCGAAATATTAAACAATAAATTGAACGTTTCAATAAGAAATTTTAACACATCCTTATTTTTATACAAAAGTATACCAACAATAGGTACAGGCTGAATAGCTTTCTCAACTGCTAATGAAAACTTTACCTCTAAGACGCAAATAAGATGTATAATATCTGCTAATTCGCTAAATGAAGTGCTGATTATAATTCCAAATAATTAACAAGACGTTTTGCATAATTATTTAGATTTAGCATAAAATACCTGTTCACTAATTACTTTATTTAATAAGAATGATATTATTCATATACATTTATATGAATATTGCAAGAATAGCAATGGTTGATCAATAAAATATTAATTTCGTAGACTTAATCATCAAATTTGTATGGAAATTTAGTGTTATTTTAAATTAATTTAATACATTAAAGTTGTATAATAGGCTTTAGAGTAGTATATAATTAGAGAGATTTGAAGATAAATTTTACTAATTGTTAGGGTTCCGTTGTTTAAAAAAATTAAAAATCGCGTGTCTGTTCATCGATTTTTCTGTATATCCCAAATTGCTAAAACTTAACGCGGCGTAAAATGTTTATTTGTATTTATATTTGTTTCCTTCCTAAGTACATAATTTTTATGTTTTGATATTAACATAAAAATTATGTACTTAGCAAAAAGAAATATTATTTAGAAGTTGTCTCTATAGTAATAAGCTCGGGGTCGCCGAGCGGGTGCACCTTACGACTTCATTAGAGCGCGTCAAGCGAACAGTCACGACGCGCCCTTGCGAGCTGCACTTGGCGAGACCCGGACCAGGCGAGTTTCTTTAGATATATACTAGCTTTACCCGCGGCTTCGCCCGCGTTCATCTTTTTAATTGCTAATCAACCTCATTGGGTTGATCTGTAGGATGCCTGAAAGTTTCTTCAAAATTACTCTAGCTATTTCAGAACCCATTGTTAATACAAACAATTTTTTAATTTTTCGTAAAAAATTCATTTTTTTTAATAAAAAGTATCCTATGTTACTTCTAATACCTCCAAGAATATGTGTACAAAGTTTCATGATGATCGGTTGAGTAGTTTTCGCGTGAAAGCGTAACAAACAAACTTACATTCACATTTATAATATTAGTAGGGATAGGCTGACTACCAATGTTTGATTGTTTGTAAAATATTGACCAATTATGCATGAAGATAATATTAATAAAAAGAATATCATACTACTTGCGTGTATGTTTGCTACTGAATTTTTGACTATTTATGAAAATATTGTTACATAATATAGACCTAGAATGTTTAAACCCAATAGATTCTCCCGAACCTCCTAATGGGGCGTTGCAGGATTGCTTTCGTAATGAGTGTAAAGTCAACGTAAGTTTTGTGATCGAAAATTAGGTTTTAAATGACTTGAAAATGGCACCTATTAATTTAAATAAATTCGTAAGAGCATTGTAATTTTATTCATCATCATCATCAGCTCTTTTTAACGTCCCACTGCTGGGCAAGGGCCTCCCTCAGTACGAGGGGATCAGGCCATAGTCCACCGCGCTGGCCTAGTGCGAGTTGGCGGACTTCACATGCCTTTCGAAAACTTATTAGGTTTTCTCAGACATGCAGGTTTCCTTACGATGTTTTCGTTCACCGTAAGACAAGTGGTAATCATGATGGAAATGATTCTCACATGAAAATATCAGAGGTGCGAGACCCAGATTTGAACCCGCATCACGTTACCGCTAGGCTACCACCTGTAATTTTATTACTTACTAATATTTGATCTACATGTAATCTGTATCTATGTAAATAAGTATACAAACATTTAATATGAGTTTGAAATACAGCAATCAAAATGCTGAAATTTGATCTATTTGCCAAATCACACCTTAATTTACTATTATAATAACTTACAAGTACATTAAATATTTAATTGCTTTGTTTCTGTTACATTACGACATTAGCATGGAATCACAAACAATACTGATAGTTAAGCGGTAAAGCCGAAGCAAGTCGGTACAGGCACGCCCAGTGTGATGATATCTCAGGATTTAAGGAAATTATTTTAGTAGATCCCAGATAACCGTCTCGCCCTTTAACTACTAAAGGTTAGCACATCTGGTATTTCGATACTTGTTTATTTGAATAATTCTTGTACGATTATTTTGCGTGTCAATTATCAAAAGGCTAGATTGACTTATTTACATTTGACTATGTAAATTTATAGTGCTTTGAGATTTTATTTTGTAACTAGCGAGTCACACTCGCTTCGCTCGGGTTCGTCCCTAGGCTTAGTTCCGCTAGTTAAAATAAATACAATTTCAACCTCCTCCTTTTTTGAAGTGGGTTAAAAGTTTAAAGCAGCCTAAGTTACGCCTTATAACATTAGCAATCTACGAGTAAAAGTCCCGTCAAAATTGGTCCTGCCGTTTCAGAGATTAGCCTGAACAAACAGACTGACGGACAGACAGACAGATAATATAAGTACTTTTCTTCTTATCATGAAAGCTCAAAGTACCAAGCTTATAAGCTCTGAAAAATATTTCTTTATTATAAAACTAGCGACTCACCTTCGCTTCGTTCTTTGATTTTCTTTATTATTAAAACCAACCGTGAAAAAATTTTTTGCCGAATTGGTCGATTCATTCTCAAGTTTTGCTTAGCAACATTCATTTTTATTTATATACATATAAATAGTGTCCGACCGAAACTGGTTTTTACGACCGAAACCGAAACCGAAACCGAATTTCGGCAACGGTCTCAGTTTCGGCCGAAACCGAAACCGAAACCGAAACTTCCTTATAAGGATCATGTTTTCAAAGAAAAATAAAGAAAATGTATCATAATCAGTCAGTTTTAATTAGTAAAATAAATATAAGTGTTAATTTTATACGGACAACCAGGTAGGTATCTACTCATTTAATTATAAGTGTTAATATGTAAAAAAAACAATTATTATATTGGTACCTACTTAATAATTATTAAATTGAACGCGAAACTCTAAATCCTAAATATTATCACCACTAATGCACTATAGTAAATACCATGTACCTAACTAATGTTTGTTTACATATAGCATTAGCGAAAGAGTTAAATTAACCACAAAATGTTTAGATTTTTAATTTTTTATGGTAAACTTGATTCTACTATAATCTCGGTACTCCTTTGTTATATTAAATTACTTTTCTAGGTACTCTTATATTATAACACATGATAAAACTTACCGAATTCAAAACATATCACACGAAAACTCACAACAAACAAAATGCACTGCAAACAAACAGGTTACGACATGATTACGCGCGTGGACGCGGCCAAATGTCATCGTCGCTTGGATGTCATTTACCGCGCCGAACACACTCGAGCACAGCGCGGAAACTCCCGAATGCAGTTTCGGTTTCGGTCGTAGTTTCGGCAGGTTTGCTGCCGAAACCGAAACATAACCGAAACTCGTTTTTTTGCCGAAACTCGACCGAAACCGAAACCGAAACCGAATATTCGGTCGGACACTACATATAAACTAAACAATATAAATAATTCTGTACTCTAGATGATATTAATTATATTTTAAAGTCAACACAATATTAACAGTGTAGATCAGTTAATAAGTTAATAGGCACGAAGTTCGCGTAATTACAAATTAGAGAACGAGTCGCGTGCCCCTATGATGGCTGAGGAGATAGTCGGAGGAATATTCTGAGACGACACGTAGTTTATTTAGTATTAAAATTTAGTATATGTTTTATATATTGCTAGCTTCTTACCCTGGATTCGTCTGGGTTAATTATCTCGTTACTTTTAGTAAAATTGATTTTTTTTTCTATACTAATTTCATTCATTTTAACGCTTAAGGCGTTAAATTCAATGTTCTACTGAATTAATAACTTTTTTATATAAGGAACATTTATACAAAAATAAATTAATGAAACTGAGCTAGTTAGGCTTTACTATATTATAGTAATGGCAGTGAAAATATTATTAAGTAAAAAGTGTAGGTGTTTCTGTACAAAATATGTCTGTGATAGACAACGCTTTTGTTAAAAAATAATTGTTACAAAAAAATGATATTGTTGCTAAATAATAAACTTGTTAATCGTTATTATTATTAACTATAATAATAATAACATAATGTTCTCCTACCGGTTCCGGCCATGGCGGTCAATCTCAATGAGACTAGTAAACTACGCAGGAGTGCACAAGTATATGCGCAGACGCAAGTGCACTCTCTATTTCTATCACTCTCATATTCCGGTGAGACGACACTCGACACAGCCGGTTAGAGCTAAGGCGCATGACCGACGGCTTTATACGTGGTCTCCGAGGCATGGGGGTGAAACACCGCTAACTTCCCAACTCCGGGCTGTTAGTGAGACTTACTAAACAGAAAAACTTGGGCCGACCCGGGATTCGAGCCTAGGAACTGTCCTGTGTGGCCACTAATATTAGTCATAACACATTCTATATTTTTATGTTAGTATCTATACCATATTATGTATATGTATTATAATCATTATTTTAATTAAAGTTGTTACGATGTTGCAATAATAATTAAGATTAATTTTATTTACTGTATTAATTAAATGAATTTGAATTTTACATTCGAAAATTAAATTAAATTTCTTATAAAACACTGAAAAATAAATTACATATATCACATTTGTTAATTACATAATATGAAAATATTATATCAATAAAATAAAGAAATATCAGAATAATCCTTTTCGTAAAAGCGCTAAGAAAGCTGTAATGGGCTTAATGCAAAGGTGAGGCGAGAGCAACTTAACAATCTTATCTATTGACAACTTTACTTCTATTCTACCTTACACTATTAAGTTTATTTCAACTAAATTAAATGAAAACGTTCAAATAATATAAGTTGTTTTATTATTTATTAAAAAATAATAGCGGCTCTTTATTTATATTATATTAATTATTAAACAAAATAATTCCGTTAATTGAGGAAATAAAACCTTTTTATTTTGTATAATTGATTGTAATCGACAATTGATATTTATAATTGAATAAACACAAATATAAATATATAATAAATTTTAATTAAAAATTAAAATCAATGACAATATTAATGCCGTATTTGGAAACAAACATGAAAATCATATTTAAATTGGATAATAAAAATATATTAAAGCTAAAATCTTATATGTAATAAAAGTCCGTCCCAATCTGGAATATAAGCGAAAGGAGAGATAATTGCGATAATGGCACGTTTAGTTGATTGCACACGACTCAGGCGCAGAAAATGTCTTAATTGTTTTGATTAAAACACTCAGAGTGCCGCTATCATATTATACAAAATTACTTTTGGTGACTTTCGAAGGTTTCGAATCAGAATATAAACCTTGGCGAAAATATTGAGATAACTTTAGTTATTTTAATTAGTTCATTATATTAGAAGATTGTTATTAAATTACTTATAATATCAGTGTAGACTAGTAACGAGCTCTTTATATCTTTGTATTTACTAATCACGTATAATTCGCGTCATGTAAAAAGAACGCTGGCTGTCAAGTTGCGCAGAGGCGATTTATGGGTGAATTTGGTGGTAAGACGCGGGGCGCGGGACGGCGAGACCCGCGCCGCATGCGCACCGGAGAGCTATTGGTTTGTCAGTTCAAAATACTATCGCGCACACAAAAGTTATTAATTACGAAATGGTTTTATATAAAAAATAGAGAAAAAATATTTTTGACGTATATTATTTTATAACAAGAGAGTTTTATAATAATGCAGTTAATAATTTTAAAAATATGTTAAATTAATTAATTATATTTTTTGTAAGTAAATTAAACATTCTATACTGAATCAAACATATTTTTCTAATTAATCTAATTCTATTTAATGACATTCTATCTAATATATTTTTCAATGTACCTGCCAATAACCAATATACGTCGCGAGCAAAAGGCTATTTCAAAAATAAAAGAATAGGCTTAGTAATTTCGTATGCGAATGTACCCATGCGCAAACACACCCCCCACCACTTTCTTCCAGCGTTCTTTTTACGTGACGCGAACTGTACGTACCTAAACATTTCTAGTTGAAATACCCTTCTACCCGCAAAATTATATAAAAATGATAAAAAATAAGTTGTATAGCATAATACATATTATGATATTTGTTTCAAGTTTGTATTAAGTTTTAGTATAAGTTGTTACTTAAAAAACACGATGTAAATAATTTACAACTACCTTTTTGTAAAATTTCTCATTAAGTGAATGTAATTCTTTTGAGAAATAAAGCATCTTTAAACCGATCAGTGTAGCTGTAGTTCTCTAGGAACCTTTAAACTCTTATTTTTTTGCTGCGAAAATGTCAAAAAGCTTGTTACTTGTATTTTAGAGGTTCCTTGGCTCAAACACATGTTTAAGATGAATATTCTGGTTATTTTGTCTATACTTGTAAAGACAAAATAATATATACCTACTCTTGTCCAGGCTTCACTATTCCAAAACAGCACTTAAAACCTGGTTAAATTTCCTTATTGATGTTACACGAGTTAAAGTTATTCATTAGAACTGTGCAACTTACGAGTACCATTTTGTTCATTTATAAGTACCTATGTTTTTTAAGCCAATGATGTCACGCTCGCTTGGGAAATAGACTGAAGCAGGTTCAAATCCCGAGTCCCACGGCTTTGATATTTTCATATGCGCATCATTTCCAACTTACAACAAAATATTATAATGGAGCCTCGGTGGTGTAATGGCTAGCATGTACGAGTATGACGTGTATTCTAAAATAAAAATTTTTAAGAACATTGGGTTCTGAATATTTAGACTTCAGAGTAAAAGCATAGAATCTATACTAATTGTATTATAAACCTAAAGAATTTGTTTGTTTGTTTGTTTGTTAGTTTGTTTGTTTGTTTATTTGTTTGTTTGTTTGTTTGTTTGTTTGTTTGTTTGTTTGTTTGTTTCTTTGTTTCTTTGTTTGTGTGTTTGTGTGTTAGTTTGTTTGGTTGAACACGCTAATCTCAGGAACTACTGGTTCGATTTGAAAAATTGTTTTTGTGTTGAATAGTCCGTTTATCGAGGAAGGCTATAGGCTATATTACATCACGCTACGACCAATAGACCAATATCAATGGAAAATGTAGCAAAAACGGGAAGGGCGTTAGTTCTGCGAGGTACCATACCGAAGCCGCGGGAAATACTAGTATATAATATACGTAAAAGCCACTTAGCTAAACTTGCCCAGTGACCAAGTGACCGAGTGTATTGTACTTTTTAAAAAGCTCGTAGAAGTTAAACAATCGTTGAGCGGCGCCCGACATTCCTTTAGTTCGGTATAATTAAAGAAATTTTAATTGATGTCAAATATTTGTAGTCACGGCAATTACAAGCTTAGTACAGCGTGACCGCGGCTACTTGTCTACACGTTGATGGGACTATGTTGGTTGAAACTATGGAAAAAGAATATTATAATATTAAATAATTTAACAATTTCCAAGAACATAAGTTAACTGACATTGAAATGATTTAAATGTAATCCATTTACAAAGATGTTTTGTTTTTTCAAATTGTATGTAGACCTAAGTATCTACTATTTTAGGAACTACAATCTTAGGTAGTATATCTTAGGCTCAAAATAGTAATTAAGCTGCGTGTATAGCTTTCACAAAGAAACATCGATCGGTAGGACAACAATGACACGACCGATATGAGATCGTAGAACCGACTACCTTACGTACTCTTTCACGTACAGGAGTAACCTTGCCAATTATCCAACTTCGGAATTTTACTTAGACTTTATTACTAACCCGATTCAGGAGTAGAACCCAGGACGGCTTTACAGCAGCATGCTAGCCCCTAGAACAAAGAGATGAACGCTATGTTTATGTGATAAAACTAAAATATTATAGTAAATTGAAATAAGGTACCTAATTATTTTTTTATTTTTCTTCTATATTATATAAGTACGTATAAGTATATTTAAACTTCTTCGACTAATATAATAGTGTGCATAGAATTATTTCAATTTCTTTGAAATAATTAAAGAATCAGTTTAAAGGCCATCAAATATTAGTTCGGTCACAGCAATTAGTATCAGAAAGCACGGTGATCTACGCCACCACTTAAGCGATAATGTGACCATGAGATAAGTACATACGCTACTTAATAATAAGATTATTATGGGATTGAAATAAAACTTTGTTTTTTTTGTAATAACCCAATGGAGTGAAGAACTATAAAAATTAAAATGCTTGATAAACATATGTATGTAATAATTTCCTAAAAAAAAACTAACCGACAGATCTTCAAATATTAAATAAATTGTCCGATGAAATTTCGAATTTATCTAGTTTTAATAATTAATGATTACAGATCTAATTAAGAACTGATAAAAGTGTACTTATTCAAAAGTTCCTCCATAAGGCGTGCATTCTTTTTCTGCAATTTCATTCAGAAGCTAGAAACAGAAACCTTGCTATATATCAACTATAAATGCCAAAAAAAACGTATCACTAACTAATTAGATTAACTTTTAACCTCCGGCAAATATCAAAAAATGTATGGTGCAGTGACATTCCTATGTCAAAACAACTCGACTAAAAGATTATGCTAGTAAAGAACCCCGGTAGCAGTGTTTAGTGAGAACAAATACGACAGCCTTTGACTAATTTCCGCGCCGGCCTCACAAAGCTGTTTGCTTATCGGCGCCCACGCACTCAGTGCCACATATCTATACATATAATAAAATTCTTACTTAGTCGTATCTGTACAGTGAATATTTTTATGAAAACCTTATTGAAATAGTTATCATTATCGATACAGAAGCCGAACATATAGTTTTTTTCAATTTTTGTGACCGCAAAACTGGACAGATTTTGATGAAATTTGGTATAATGATAGCTGGATATACGGGTCAGGATTTTGGATACTTTTTCCTGCTGGAAAATCTCTCATTTCTAAAAAATCTTTACTAACCTTTACAAAACCGGCTATAAAATATCACATGGTATGTGAAATCTAAGAATTTGGTTTACGGTTTTTGGAACGCGAGCAGAGCCGCGGGAAAGTCTATGGTTTCAACTCTGATGCTTCATACGAGATCTAATGGTCTATAGTATTTTATAGCTAGCCATGACTTAATATCGAACAAATTTCATGTTATCTGACCACTATTAATACGTTTGGGCATGTTCTTGCATTAAGACGGGGATATACGCCGTTGACCTTGCTCGATTGGGCGTTGCCGGTAAAAATTCCCCGCGCAACCCCGCGCCTCCCGATAATAATTACGCGCGACCAGCGCGCTAGAATTCGCGCGTAGTACGGCACAGTGTAACAACTAACAGCTGTTGCTTTGTTAGGCATGGTTCTATTAGAGGTGTTCGCAACGGTAATATATTGATAAGGCGTTATAATGATAGCATTTTTTATCAACTTATGCAATTATAAAAACGACACTAATAATAATAGAAAAAAGAGTATTTAATACATTGAAAGTTTTATTATAAAGCATTATCTAGTTAAATAAAGTTTATTTAAATATCATAAAAAAATATTTTTTACATAATTAAAATAATTATTATTTATATCTATTATTAATTTATGTGTACAATATGTAGATACAATTTTTATCACTCATAATCACAGTAAATATATATAATTGAACACACCGATTCTCGTCCGATCATCGAAGTTAAGCAACGTCGGGCGCGGTCAGTACTTGGATGGGTGACCGGTGGGCCTGGGAACACCGCGTAACGTTGGCTTTTTGTTTTTAATTTTGTAAAAATTCATTTTATTTCAGTCCTCAAACAATATTGTCATATTAAATATGTTGTTTTATACTTATTGTTTTTATATATGATGTTAAACTTAAAAATATTATATAACGCTGTTAAGTCCTGAATCGCGCTATCGAAATATTCTAACTCGTTGAATATATATACAATGTTGTCGAACGTCCAAGTGTACTCGCTTCGGCAGTACATACACTAAAATTGATGATCGATACACAAAAAGTGTTTGTAGGTTCACAACTTTCAGTTTCACCAGATAGGAACGAAGTTCTTTATTATAAAAATGTTATTAATTTTAAGTTCTATTAGCGGTATAAAGAAAAAATAAAAATATGTTGTGGCTTCCGGGAAGATGGTGCCTTTTGTGGTGGTGTAGGTTTTTGTGAGTCTGTAGATGTTTGTGTTTGTGAGGTTGATCTGAATTATTAACAAAGTTATGGCTATTTGAAATTTAGGGGGTAATTGAGGGTTTGTCTTATTACAAAAAATCAGTAGGAACTAAAGTAAAAATAATGCTTTAAAATTAAATTAAAAAATAATAATAATAATAAATAAAAAAGCCTTTTATTTCCAGTTTTACAAAAAACATGAACAAAAGAAAAGATTTAACTATCGTATACTTTATACAATTAATACCTATAAACAGTGCTATGTTTTTTACAAAAATATGTGTGAGTACAGCTCGTGTACTTATTGTAGTCAAACTGTCATGGTGTGTGTGTTTAGGGATACCTGCTCCAAATCTTTATCCCATTTTTTAATATGATGAAGGTTAAATAAAATAATTATTTTTAAAATTTAAATATATAATTTGTAACGATTAAAATATGATAATTACTCCTGAGGATATAAAAAATTACTAGTACTGCAATTTTGCGGATTTCATTTCGTCATATGGATTTCATTTATTTTTAATATAGATAGTGGTGAGGGTGATCAAATAAATATTGTCATGAAGATTAGTCAACTACGCAGGATATTTACTATAGTGCACAAATGTACACTAAAACGTGAAATAAAAACTTAAAAAAACGTCTTGATAAAATAACAAACACTAAAACGTAAAAAACACTTTATTGGTAGTTTTCATTGATAATAGATGCTTGGCATCATTAAATAATACATACTCATTTTTGCAATTAGCACCCCGATAAACTTCGAAAATGACACCCTGACCCATGTAATTGTTTAAAAAAAACCGGATGTCCGCCATCTTGGATTTGAAAATGGACCTCATTTTCGTAATCAGCGCCCCGAGAAACCTCGAAAATGACACCCATGTTATTGTTGAAAAAAAACCGGATATCCGCCATCTTGGATTTGAAAATGGATCTCATTTTCGCAATTAGCACCCCTAAAAACCTCGAATATGACACCCGTGTAATTGTTGAAAAAAAAACCGGATGTCCGCCATCTTGGATTTAAAAATGGACCTCATTTTCGTAATCAGCACCCCGAGAAACCTCGAAAATGAAACCCATGTCATTTTTGAAAAAAATCCGGATGTCCGCCATCTTGGATTTGAAAATGGACCTAATTTTCGTAATCAGCACCTCGAGAAACCTCGAAAATGACACCCATGTCATTGTTGAAAAAAAACCGGATGTCCGCCATCTTGGATTTGAAAATGGACCTCATTTTCGTAATCAGCACCTCGAGAAACCTCGAAAATGACACCCATGTCATTGTTGGAAAAAAACCGGATGTCCGCCATCTTGGATTTGAAAATGGACCTCATTTTCGTAATCAGCACCTCGAGAAACCTCGAAAATGACACCCATGTCATTGTTGAAAAAAAACCGGATGTCCGCCATCTTGGATTTGAAAATGGACCTCATTTTCGTAATCAGCACCTCGAGAAACCTCGAAAATGACACCCATGTCATTGTTGAAAATAAATATCGTGAATATAGTTGCAAGTCCTCTTTTGACTGTTAGCTAACTTCTCCCGTGAGAATTTTGTGTCTCGCGCATCGTAAAATTTCACTCTCATAAATTTTTCATAACGCGCCTAAAGAAGTATAACTTCAACATGAAAGATAAACAGATTAAATTTTATGTTACCTATGGCTCAGTAGACGTAACTTCGTTACAGGTTCGATTTCCAGACTTAGTCCTTATAACTATACAAATAAAGTCTAAATTGAAACTTCTCTTAGTCGATACTATATATTTAATAATAAAATAATAAATATGTTGGGACATTTACACACAGCACTATCTAGTTCCACGGTAAGGTAGTACGAGCCTTGTGTTATGGATACTAGATGGTTGATATACATGGTGGTTGGTATATACACATATATAAGTTTAAATACATACATATTATAAATATAAACATCCATGACTGGAGTACAAACATTCGTGCACAACAAATGTCTGCCCCCAGCGGGACTCGAACCCGCGACCGCTGGCGCAGCAAGCACTACAAACTGCGCCACGCGTGTCGTCAAATATGTATACTAAAATTTTTAAGTAAAAATTTACAAGTCAATAAGGTCCAAAATACGCCATTTATTTATTTCATTTCAATATAGTTTTAAATACAAATGTTTTAGAGCATAATTTAGCGCACACGACTCGTGACAATTCTGTTCACGAATTAAATAAATAAATTTCTAAATTGGTTCTGCGGTTGCGGAGCAAACAGTCACAGGTCCGTTCAGCACAACGCCTCGTCCCGCACTGATTTACTGGGCGACAGAGGGTGTTCTCTCGCGGCTTACGTGTATGAATTACGTAAAAAAATCATAAAAAATAAATAAAACAGTTATTTGAAAAAATAATCGGAGATCATGTTAGGTGTTGTATTATTTAATATGCTGAACGCAATAAAAAAATCTTGTTTTTGATAGTTTACGAGAGAAATGATATGAAAAATTGTAACAGAGGGTACTTAGCATATTTATTTATGATATTTATGTTGTTTTTTTTAACTTTTTAAGCGGAAGAGATAATGCTGTATATGCTGTAGAATAACATACATTTTTTAAAAATTTTTTCCTATTAAGATTACAGAGAATTCAAATACAAAGAAAGTCCAATTTACATATATCGCCGCCTTAATAACTACAGTGTATATTTACCATCGGTGTGGGATCGCTTGGTAAGTCACTGAAACAGGTTCTGACCAGTGTATAGTCTCGTTTTTTTTAAATCCTGCTTTTGTAATTCAAACATATTATTACAAACATTTTTAATTAAGGAAAATGTCATAAGAAAGTCTGCTTTAAAGAATTTAAAAGGGGATGACTTATTATGACATAACAGTAAAATATTTTTATCATTATAACACTTATTAACTTTGTTATTGGTAACTTATTAAACCTAATTATAAATCTTGACATTGAGACGCATGAGTGTAGAGAATCTAGTCATGGATAGCTTGTCCAGTTTGCTATGAGCGTTATTTTTTGTATATTACTACTAATAAACTAGGGTGGATACCCTTGCTCCACTCAGGTTTGCTCAGAGGTACTTTTTAACTATTAGTACCAGTTTTTCAAAACTGATATATCCTACAGTAAAAAGTATTATTTAGGTTAACTCGAATAACTAGCTATCATCATACTAAATTGCATCAAAATTAATACAGTAGTTTTCTTATATAATACGTTCCCAGACAGACAGACAGGCAGAGAGACAAAAAGAGAGGTAGATAGACAGAAAGAAAAAATACTAAAAAACTATAGATTTGGACTCTATCATCATTAATAATGACTATTTCAGATTCAACTTATTTTTTTTTATGTAAAAGATAAATATTTTTCAGTATATTATTCAAATATAATATAATCTGACGACACGTTTGGCGTAGTTTGTAGTGCTACCATACTTTCTTGCGCCAGCGGTCGCGGATTCGAGTCTTGTTAAACTTGTTAAACTCGGATGCTTGTACTCCAATCATGGGTGTTTATATTAATAACATGTATGTATTTAAACTTATATAATATGTAGTATATCAACTGTCTGGTATCCGTAACACAAGCTTCCTTCGTAGCTTACCACGGAACTAGATGGCGCTGTGTGTAATAATTTCCGAACATAATATTATATTATTATAATGTTTTTATTTAACGCTATCAGCTAAGTAAAATTAGTGTTAGGCGGTAACACCATACATTTTAAAAGGCTACCATTTTTAAGTTTCAAGCATGTGCGTAAAATACCACTAAATTACAATATAAGGCATAAAAGCAACAAAAACTGACCCGTGCTCACTTTAAAGGACATTCATTCACTAACAAAAGGAGCTAATTTGAGTCGCTTTCTTGACCACAATATACTTTTTCTTATAATAAGACCACCTTGAAGATTTACCAAAACAACTTCTGCGATTATTCCATGAATAGATTTCAATACAAAACATATTTATGTCGAAACTATAATAGATTTTTACATTTAGTTATTTTATAGTACTTTAAAATTTATAAATCAAAATATTTGTGATCAGAATGAAATTTAAGACTTAGAATGCCTATAAAATGAAACTAACTCGTTTTCGCTTGAAGCATCGACGTTGCGAATAAGCGGGAGAATGCAGGTTGTATTCTTGTTACTATTTCGCGAGGACTTTAGCAGTACTTTTGAGGTATAAATAAATCAAAACATATAAATAAAATTAAGGTATCTGTTTTTAATTTCAAAATAAAAAATAAACACTAAATTCACTTGAAAGTATATTTTTAAAATTGTCTGTTTGCTCCTGCAATCTCTGAAACGGCTGGACTGATTTTGACGGGACTTTCACTCGCAGATCGCTAATGTTATAAGAAGTAAGTTAGGTTACTTTTATTTAAGAAATTTTATTTATTTTAACTAGCGAAACCCGCGCCTTCGCTCGCGCTAAGTCTAGAGACGAATCCAGCGAAGCGATGGTTAGTGGCTACTACATAAAAGAATATTATTTATATGAATTGGTTTATTGACTATAACAAATTATGTAAAATCAATTGTATACTTAAGGTTAGTAAAAAAAAACATTATTAAACTGTACTTTTCTTTGTACTGTATGCAATTTAAGAAAAGAATAGCAACAATAAGGTCTTAAGAAGTCAGCTGCTCCCTCAATAGATTTTGAATAGCCACAGAATGTCAGGGGCGTGAAATGGATGTGCTATATTTCACTTTGAAACGCAGTTAGCGCCATGTGACGGTCATTAATGTAAGGGTCCTTGTAATTTGAAAAGTTCAGATAAGCCTACTTGTGGCTACGAACTACTGCAGTATCGTAATTTTGATTTGAGTGAAGAATCAAAAGGTATTATTTTGGAAATGACTTATATAGAAATTAGAAGATATAGTCTAAAAATTTAATAATATTATTATGTTTAGAATTTAAGCGGTTTTTATCATTTTATTGACTGACAATTGGTAATTTTTACTGATTAATAATTAATGAAGGTAGAATTATTATCAAGTCGATATTTCAGCTCTCAGTTGAATAACAAACATCCTCATAAAATCTTTAGTAAGTCTAGTACTACTTTAACTCACACCTGCTCATATTGTGTAAATATGTATGTAAATGTATATACTAGTATACCATATACATACGTATAAGTAGGTCAGTAGTCTATTCACTGTTACATCACTAATTTTAATACATATCCACTCTAATTTTAAGTTGCCCAACTGTTCGTTTTTAAGGCGGCTTCTCAAGGATAAGTGTATACAATGGACAAATTTGTTTCTAATGAATGACCAACACGCCTTCAAACCTTTGTTTATTTGATGCCGCTTGTGTTAGAAACAGCAAATTTTTTTTAAATAACTCTTAGTTTGTCAATAGAAGTATAAGTTCACGACATGATTTTACTTATGGGCACTCAGACTTTATGTCGGCAAAATTAAACTTCAAATATTTCTAACTACATTATCATAAGAAATAAATATTGCACTTATGAAACAAATCAATAGATACAAAAATATTTGAATATATTTCATCATTTATATTTTATTGTTTCAAAAGGGTGTATTTTTTAAGCTTTCATACGATTACCTTAGTCTTATATCTATATACCTATACTTATACATGCCTTGCCACCAATAGTTTAAAATAAATAAATACATATTAATTTCTGGTATAAACATACCTACCTACTTTAATTTTCGATATTTCTTTCATATTATATTTTGATATAATACTATCAACAAGAAAGACAGTACAAATCTATCATAAATCGCCTTTAGTGAGTATAAGATATTTCCAATAGTTAGAAGAAAGCAAATACATATATAAAACTTCCTTTTACTTCGTCTATGTAATTCTGCGATAACGAGCATGGGTCTGCGAATCCCTTGTTAGTGGTACTTAATGATGTTGTTATAGAATGCAAATGTAGTTTTTACAACATTATGCATTAAAGTAGAGAAAACCTTGTGGAAATTACATTAGACAAGACAACAGCCTATAAAATGTTATAAACTGACCCCTTTGTATAGAAATCTATACGTATAATAAAATTCTAACTCAGATGAATCTGTAAATTGAATAGTTTTTTCAAAATATTATTGTAATAGTAATTATTTTCACTACAGAGGACGAAGTTTAGATTTTAGAAATGTTGTCTTTCTCTCTGTCTGTGGCCAAAGTAGTACCATCGTAAAGTAAATCCTACTGTGGCAATAAATTTTCTTTATCAAGTATATTAATTCAGTTTAAAAACCATTATTTATCAGTAAATAGATTTATGTTAAATATATAAAAATATGAATTACATAATGAAAATAAAAATGTTAGGGATATATTTTTATAAGAATACTTAACTAATAATATTTTCTTTATACAGAACTTAGAATGTCTGATGCCTTCTTATTTTGTTCTTGGAATGAATAACAGTTTTGTTTGCAAAAGGTAAACTTTAAAAGTATTAATTTTTACACGATGCCAAAATGGCGGATCGGAAGCCATTTTGTGTTCGCAATTTTAATTGGAACGATAAAAGGAGGTTTTTCGAGGAATATTTTAAGGGAATGCGGTCGTGAGGCGGTAAAAAGTTTTATCTGGCGACGATTAAAATTCCATTTTGAAATGGAACAAATAGGACCTTTTTTGTTGAGGCACGCCTGTGTTGTCACCTCAAAATTCAGATACCAATATGGCCGACGTGTGTGTGATATTTTGCAGCGGTAAAAACGGTAATAAGTTCAATTACTAATGATATGCTTGAGAGATTTTATTTATATCGTTTTAATATTACAATTTACATCGTATTGAGATTTATTTGTTTTAGTTAATTAATAACGTAATTTATTCTCTCTTAGATTTACATGAATAGGTACTTGACATCATAAATAAAATTATCTTTTCTGATTTTTCGCGGTTTTATTTTGATTTTTGGTTCCCGACATTTCTAAAGTTTTACAGCAATCATGGTTATAGAAGGTTCTAGAAGTCAAAGGATATTATATACTTATACTGTTAGTAACGAGGTATATGACCTTTGAGCCTACTGAAACCGTAGTCTCGTACGTCTTAGAGTGAAAGACGGAGCTTTAAGCTCCTATAACCTTGATAAAGTCGAATATCGCCACAGATCAGTAGGTATATTGTAAAAACGTGACAATAAAGGTATTGTAAATACTTTTCTAAAAATGCCCTAAATATTTTTTTATTAAAACTTCTGAAATAAATAATTTAAAGTATCAATAAAATATGAGTAGAAATTTAGTAATCTGATATAGAAATATTAAAAAAAATAATGCCTTTACTAAATCATATGTACATTAACAAATAGCTCCATTAAATATGAGCGAAATAGCGTGGCACATAAAAGTATCAACCTCATCATTTAAAGGCCAGCACTAAATCAGAGTGTATGAATAAATCAAACGACAGAGCATACGTCAGTATTTTTAGATACGTGTGCCTCAAATTGAGAAGAAATATTTATAACTATTGTTCCAAATGTTTTGACGTGACACTAACAAGAGTAGCAAATGTTTTTTATTCATAACACGACGAAGAAAGCTATCTGGATAATGTAATTATAATTTTTTTATTTCATACAAATACCTTGCCTCTGTGTTTCTTTTGGTCTTCCTACATCTAGTGCTTAAAGCTCACACAATTATGATTTTTACCTCAAAGAGCTTAAAGGTTCATTAATGTGTTTGTCTTTTAATATATATCTAGATATCTGATAATGCTGTTTCTAGATGAAGTTAAAGTTAGGAATTGTAGATAAAAGAACCGAAAAAGTAAGTATAACCGTATAAACTCTATATAAAGATATCTATAATAGAGACACAACAAAACCACAAATTTAGTTTACAGAGCTTTTGAGAACTCATTCATACACAAAATATATTTGTATATACGTACATAGTTGCATATATTTAATTGTACATAGCTATTTAATATCGCAATATAATAACTTAATTGTAAACGTGAACACTATTAATTTATTAATTATTAATATGTACATACATTAATTATAAATTTTATCATATGATAAATTCAAGTAAATTCATAATATTAGTAATATAGAGGTTAAGAAATTAACTGAACTGAACTCATATGTTAAAAGCAATAAAAATAGTTATAAATATGAAACAAGAGACTAAATTCATATAATCATAGTCTAAATCTGTCGAAATCAATATAAAAACCAGGGGCGGATCTTGAATTTGTGGGGCCCTGGGCTAATACTGCTTAGGGGCCCTACCTAATTACTCAACCAATTGCCATTTTGTCAAAAAAACTGTTTTCTGTAGTGATGTAGGTATATATACATAGCTGGGCACCGTTAAACAAATAATTAACTCGTTAATCGTTAATCCGTTACTTAAAAAAGTTAACTTCGTTAAACGTTAAAGCGTTACATTTCGAAAGATTTAACGCAAGTTAACGTTAATCGTTAATCCGTTAACACGTGATTAGTATTGTATTTTTATATCATTGCAACAATAATGATTTACTTATAAAATCTGTTGATTTGGGTTCTGGAACTTAAAAGCTTCTCAGCATTTCGAGGAGGCGGGACCGGGCTTTTCACAGGCTCAGTTCAACGCCTTCAATACCCAGCCGTTTGGGACTCTACAAGAGCCACTTCGCTATCATGAGGCATCTCTCTCTGGCTTTGGACAGACGCTGGACGTTCCTTTTTCATTTCTTCCAGTTCACCCCGATACTGATGGAAGCCGTCCCGACTTTCGGCAGGCTTTTGCCAAATGTCCGGGGCATTAAATCTCTTTGTCGGTTTTGATTGTAAGGTCAATGGCACTGTATGGTGCCCCCTTTTGGATCGACGCCCTCTCCGTCCCGAACGGGGTCCAATTGTGCAGTACGCAGTGGGTCCTGGCGGTGAAGGCGATAAAGGGATGACGCACGGTGTCCTTCTGGCGGGAGTTCACCCTGGGTACTCCAGGCGCAGGCAGAGGTACTCGCCGAAGTGTACCAGTTTCGGGCGAGCGTGCGCGCAGAAAACTTCCAATGTGGGGTGAGGGATCCCTCCCGTCTAGCTGACGAGGCCATGATCCGACGATGGAGATAGCAACTAAGAAACCTAGAGGCTGGCCTGGCGAAAGTGAATGCCGTTCGTCCTGTTTCACTGGGCCAGGAGGCCCACATGGTGTCATAACTTTCAGACATGGACACAGATGCTTACCGGGCGCCCGGCACGTGATCATGCACCGACAACCTTACCTACTAAACTTACTTAGGTACCTGGTTTCGTTTTACTCGACGCGACGCGGTGCTTGGTAAAGAGTAGGTACTTGATTAACGATTAACGGACTTGAGAAAATGTAACGGAAGTTAACGAGTCCGTTAATTTTTTCTAGGTAAACTTAAAAGTTAATCGTTAATCAAAATGTTAACTTCGTTAATTAACGATTAACGGATTAACGAGTTAATGCCCAGCTATGTATATATAATATATGTTATGTACCTAGAGGACAAAATATTTGATTTATTAAAACATTATTTACCTATTGCAAAATAAATTGACAGGTTATGAATGGTTATGTTATATTAATTATAAAGCAACCTTTCTGCCTTTTTGTGCTGCAAATTCTTTTATTTGGTCATCGCAATGTAAGTCCTTTGTTAAATCGCAATTTATGGAAAGAACTGATAAATGATATAGTTGTACTGTATTTGTTTTCTATATACGACATCCTGGAGAAAGAGCAGTCCGCTTCACAGCTAGTGATCGGCATCGTTAAATTTTTTTTTAAGATGGTATAGCAGTTTAGGAAAACCTCAACAAGTTTCTTTTCATAAATTAGCCAAAAAATTTCACTGCAAGAGTGTAAGGCTCTGTCTTAGACTGCAGTAAGGAAGATTTTAACTGAATGCACTCATTCACTAAATGTTCGTCTACGTCATTTGGATAATCTATATAAATAAAATGATAGAGGTCTGCAGTTGTGCGCGCATCACGGTAAAACTACTGGATAGATTTCAATGAAACTTTCTAAGTTTTATTTCTTAGACACTTGGGTCTAATCAAAAAAAAAATGATTGCAATATCTTCATTTAATAAAAAGTTATTAAAATTTTCATAATGCCATCATAATTACTTTTTAAAGCTCTGACAGCATCATATTGACAAGACCATCTGGTCTGGCTTAAACGTTTTACCGTAAATTTTAATTTTGTTTGTAACTACTTCATATTATTTTAACAAATATTATAAAATAATATAATAATTGTAATTATAGTAGCTAAAAATAAGTTAATAATATTGCCATATTTATAATATAATTAAAAAATTTAAATTTTTAAATGTTTAGAATTAAAATGTATAATTTTCTAAAGTACTTTGATGCCATTTTTTGTAAATTGTGGGTAGGCACTGTCTGTAACAAGTATTATAACCCGCTGAGACGTAAAAAATTTACGGTAAAATACCTTAGTCTCTCGCGTGACCATGATTGCTGTAAAGCATTCGAAACGTCGGGATCCAAAAATCCAAATAAATCCGCGACAAAATCCGAAAAGGTAATTTCATTTATAAAGTCATGTTTTATAATTCTTTTTACTTACTGCCTACTAAAAGCAGGAAGTTTACTTATGCAGAATACTTTCAATTTTAGTAAATTAAAAGAAAGCTCCGGTCCTTATAACTTTTAAGTTATCTATCACTTAGTAAACTAAACACATTTCTAACAATAACAAAGTCAATTCGTTAATATAAGTGCGGAAAAATAACAAAATTGCGTCGGGCGATAAGCGGAGGGAAGTCCCCAGTAATAGACAATACACGGAATACACCGACCGACGGGGAATTCCCCGTTCCGTTATATAGATGTGCACACGGGTTGATTGATCGCAGTGTTGCCAACCTTATGATCGGTTTTATTTTAATTTTAGATAATTTTTATTATTGACAATATGGTCTATTGTTTTCAGTTCGGCTGGGGGCCCTCTGTATCCACGGGGCCCTGGGCTGCAGCCCAAACAGCCTTTAAGTAGATCCGCCCCTGATAAAAACAGTTATTTATTTTCAGACCGCGTCAGAAGAAGTATCTGAACGACAAAAGTATATATTGTATAATAATCGTAAATACTTGTCTATGTATTAAATACGTAAATTTTTTGTAATTTAATTCTTCTAGGAACAGCAATTTAGAATATTTTATTAGTAGTTCTGATTTTTTTTACATTTTGTAGGAAATGCTAACAGAATAGGTACATGAAATATCTTAAGATAGACTCTGTAATTATTTCACGGCTATAAATCATTCCGCATATCTAATTAAAGAAATATAAGTAGGAATATGTCAATTAGCAGACGTTTTGCCGCGTCAGTTTTTTGTGATTGAAAAAAAATTATGATTTATGACGTTTAGTGTAACTCGACTCGTTACGAGGTTACAAATTGTCTATGTCTCGATGTCACATACTGACTAGTGCTGTGGTATTTTCGATAAACTATTAGGCATTATATCGATTTTTTGCTTTACTTTTTACATTCACGATTATTTATATGAGTTGTCATACCTTAAAACGTCGATAGTAGATATATCGTTTATGAATACGCGTAAATCGAACTTGTATCAAACAGATTCAAACAAAAAAATATTACAATTTTCTAGTCCATAATGCATTACTTATACATAATTATTGATAAGATTAGCTTTAATATAAAATTTCGTTAAAATAATTATCAAATATTACAAAATTATCGATGAAAACATCACTAATTGTCTTATTGAGTTTAAACGAACACTTCCTTATCAATTAGCGTTTGGAAACATTAATAATTTATCCTTTAGAAATAGACCTTATTTCGTACCTAACAAGAACTATAAAATATTTATGGGTATATTCTCTGCTTGATTGGTTAGGGATGAACCGTTGGCATGGAATTCCGTTTTGACATTCGTGTTAATCGTCCACAGGTGTGCTATGCTATTTTCAGTGTGCGCTTCTACTATTTTGACCGACACAAAAAAAGAAAGTAATCGATAGGAAAAAAATACGTGTTTTTTAAAATTTAATTTGTGTATCATTCCAGATAGTAGTCTTTTCAGTAATTGCAGACAGATATCATTATTAACCTATAATACTAAATATATCCTTAATATTGTAAGAGATAATATTAAAATCTAAAATTTATTTATTTATTTAATAATAAACCTGTTGAATATATAAGGAATTATATAGAAATGTATACCATTAAAGCTAATTCATATGCCGGATATTCAGATTTCTTTGAGCCCAAAACTTTCCCTCTTATTTTTTGTTTCTATTACAAATATGCGACCCTAAATCATATGTAGGCATTCTTCGCATTCCTGTGCCTTAATTATATTTGGACGCCAGTTAAGATACCACATCATTTGTAGTGAAAATATTCTTAAACACGTGGTATGATTTTCTGCTATCCCTACATGTTTGTTAATCGATGTTTTTGTTGAAAAGAGACTTGAGACATTTAAATGGAAATTATTATTTATGTTAAGGTATTTTGACTTCAGTAACAGCATCAGCACTAATCCTACAAATATTATATAGGTCAGAATGGACGTTTTTTTACCAATCACTTCAAAACGGCTGAGCTTATTTTGATGAAATTATCACATTATAGATTAATAGAATAGCATATAGGTTACTTTTTATACCGGGTAAATGCAAGATTTCCGTGGCACATCTAAAACATTATTTTTTACTATGACGATCTTGAAAAGAAGCAAAGACGAGACTCCAGTAGAGTAGGTAAGGTAAAGGAAATAGTAACAAACAAACATCCATACATCCTTTCAAACTCTCGTATTAATATAAACAGTAGTTTTCGTACAAATTTACTTTTATACCCATTTTACTAGTTCTTTATTTTAAACACTATCCCTTTCCCTAATATTTTTTAAAACACACCTTAGTTCTATAAATATTGAACAGATCAACAACTGCTATATTACAATTAGTTATAAAATATCTACTTATTAAATTGTACCTACCTTAGTATTATTAGTACAGATTGTAAATAGAACTTCGAAACGTGATTTAATCAAATATTCATTAAATCTAAACATAATAACGATAATATTAGTCTATTAATCATAGAAGAAATAAATTCACATCATAAACAATATGGTATTAATAACGTCATATTTCTAAACGAGGAACAAAACTTCCAGTCACAAAAAGAGCGAACAAAATAAAACCTTATATCTCAAATCATAGAGTCGTTGATAATAAACACTTTATGAGTATTTTTCTGCCCATATAATTATATCTCCCTTCCGAATACTAAATACCTATTTAGTAGAAACTATTATGAAAAGAGACGGATATACTAGTTATTATATGTGCAAGGGAGCCGATAGAGTTCACCCCAAGTTTGCACGAGTTAATATTAGGGCGGTTAAAGATGATATAACAACCCCTACGATATTTTGGGAAGCCGAGTGTGAAGTGATAGGAAATTGTTTATTTCGCTAGCATGGTGTATTTTAAAATTTTAAAGTGATAGGTATAGTAGGTACCTACTTGCTACGAATATTTAAAAAATGTTTGGGTAGATTTAACAGGTTAAAATTATAACTTAAGTTGATATTAAAAAATTCTTTGTATTGTAAATATTGGGTGTTTTTGTATAAGTAGTAACTAACTAAAATAATCTTAATCGCATTTTGTTTGAAACCCTTTCAATTTTCAATCTCAAAACACATTAAATATTTTTCCGGAAATATTTTTGAATTATTCATTATTTAAGTAACTCCATATCTATACTTAGTTTTAGGTGCATCACGAGAAAGCTACTGTAAAGATTTTGATGAAATTTAGTATGATAATAATAATAGGGTTTTCGGGCCAATATATAGTATACTTTTTACTACGGAAAAATATCGCATATCTGTGAAATCTATACTAACCGTTAAAAAGTATGTAGAGGCGAACCCTAGTTGCTAGGTGTATTTATAATATTAGAGTCGCAACAAATAAATTGAACAAAGGAATAAATTTTATCTCTCTGGTAGGTACCTACTAAAAATTTAAAATAAAATATAACTATAGATTCAACTACAAAAATCAATGTCTAATTGGCTAAAAATAAATAAATAAATCAAGCAAGAGAATGTCACTACGGCGGCAAAGCAGTAGTAAATCATGAGCGCTAATTTGAAACGGATCCGTAAACAGCGCGCCGAAATTCACCAAAACGCTGCCCCCGGCACTAATCTCATAAAGGGAACCAGCCGGAGAATCTCTCAAAAGGATTTAACAAGCGGCATTCACGACTGCTCATTATATTTTTATACTTTATACCTCTGGTGGCGGACATAAAGTGCGCGATCAAAACGCGCGAACCCCTACAAAAGGTAATTATGTTTTGATTCCTACAAAAAAATTGAGTATCACAAAGGAGACTAACGAGATAAGAGCGTGCTAAATCGCTCTCCCCTTGCCCCCGCTCGGATCAATTCGGCTCGGAACGGTCGATTGGCTGAGCGGGATGGCTCTATTTCGGGGGCGGGGCTTGCTGTAGACACGCCTCGTAGCCGGTGCGAGGGTCTCCGCCGCTCTACGCCGGCCAGTCAACCTCCGACTGCGCCCGCATGCGTACACGATCCCACGATCGCGATACAAGTGTGAAACAGTGCTAAATGGAACTGACCGGCGTTCAATGTTAAGGAAACAAAGATACGAAGACAAGGAAGTGAACATGGCGATACAGAGTGTTTCGAGGTACCCTAGCAGCCCAGCCGAGGCGACGGAGCCGCCGAAGGCGTCACGTATCAGCTTTAGTGTTGCGTCCATACTGGCGGACACGAAGACAAATCAGGTCGACGAAACTGCTGAAATAATAAGACATCATCTCACGATTCCTGAATCACCATTGAGACAATCACCGGCAGCGCAGCCTAAGTTACCCGGCGGCAAGTTCTCATCACCGAGGCCGTCGTCCCAAACTCCACCTTTGAATCAAAATGCCTCTGCGATGGTGACTTCATCAGATGATGAATACGAAGATTCTATTAATCAAGAAGACTCTATAGTTAATGTGGAAGATTTGGACAACAGTGTAAATAGCGACGATGATGACAGAACCTCAACACCGAATGAAAAAGAGCGATTAGGCCCGATCAGACCTACACCGTTCAGCGCGTTAGCGGCGGCAGCAGCAGCATACCATAGCTTGAGCTGGCCCGGACCACAAACAGTTCCATCATTTGGACCCCTATTTCAATCACATTTTCCAGTTGGACATATTACAGGTTAGTCTTTAAATTATTTCATATCTATTTTCTTATTCACAAGTTCACATTTTAAGATATTTTTTATCTTATTAATATTATAATATTATATTCTTTAACCTAAGCTTTATTCTGGATTTATTGTTTGGCATATAATATTTTCATGGCGCGAGATTTATTGGTTGATCCTAAATAACTATAATTTAAGTAAGAAACGCCTATACTAAGTTCCACGCAGTCATCCATCACTTTTTGTTGCCTTTTATAATCGATTGCTTTTTTTGTTTGGTAACTTGTAATTAAGTGATACTTTCTCGTGTCGAAAAAAAAAATAAAAATAAAAAAAAGAGATTCTTAGTATTCTCTTTCTTTCTAAGTTTATTTCAGAATACAAATAATGATTTGTTAATCATATAGTATGTTTTTAGGATTATAGAAATCTAATGAAATCTGCAACATAACGTGATAAGCAAATGATTTTTTATATACGTATAGATTAAGGGAAATTATTTTAAAATAATATTTATAATTAATATAATTAAACAGTCATTTAACTCATGCAATTTAATTTTATTACCGCAACTACCTAATGATTATTTTCCTACTACTTTTTGTGTATTTGCGTAATATTCTTTTATAAATGTAGTCTCATTAGAAATTATATTTAATCAATACTAATAAGATATTTTACAAATCCATAGACAAGTAATGCGATAAATACATCTAAATCTAGATTTGAAAGCCCTTAAGGCAAGACAATTGGGACATGATGATCCTTAAAACCCTTTCAACCGGTTACCAGAACAAACAACCAAAGGGGCAACCAAAGCCGGAACATAAATAACGGATCTGTCGAAACTCGAAAACAATATCCACGATAAGATGGCGGCTTCAGCCTGCCGTTTTGCATATTATGCCCCAATGGTTGCAGATTTCTGCCATCTGATAAAGATTTTTTTTATTTTATTTGTCTTATTGGTTCAAAAGAAGTATTTCAAGTCTCATTTGCGATGATTTAGAATATTGGAATATAGCTTAAGAACTTAATATAATTGTTTGTTTATGTCTTTAATTTAATTAACAATTTTATTTTTATTAGGATTAATTAGTTGACATTTGATTTTTGTTGATGAAAAACTATATTAGGTTTTATTAAACTTATCTTTATTTGTATGTGCATCGATGTCTTAGCAAAGTCAAATCAAAGTATGAACAAATATCTGCAACGTTAAAATCATTTTATCAATGTTGTTTTCTTTTCGTATAGTAAACGTAAACCGTAAGTGTACTGTACTTATAATGAAAATCATACTCTATATAGAGTTGTGACCGTGCAACATATTATGTATTTTTTTAATGTAAAGTAAATACATATACATATACAATATTAATATCTCTAGAGCCAGTATTTTTTTTAAATACAATGTTGGCCACATTTTATAAAATTCACTTTGAAAACGGCTTATTACATGCGGCATTCATAGAAAAAGATATTTAAAAAAAATACATTATGTTTTTTTATGTTTTTGCGACAGGCTAAGGATGTGTACTTAAACCTACTTGTAGCATGTCTTACTGCGTGTTTGCGTGATTGTAAATCATTATCAGAATAGATTAATTTGAAGCATTCCACAATTATGGCATGTTAATAACTTGCTTATTATCAGTTCATTATAATACAATAAAATGTATTTTATTTTTTAATAAATTAATAAACATTATATTCTATGCAGGTCAAAGGCATGCTTGATGGATATCGAACAATAAAACCTGATAAAACATTAATTTCTAGACTAGCGAATCGAGCTTAATTTATAACGCGGGCCGTCGTTTACGTAGGTCTAGGATTCAAGTCCTGCACTATGGTAACCATAAATATTTAAGTATATTATAGCGAATACCTATACAAATATTCTAATGTAGCGAGGAAAAAGTGTGATGTTGAGTGCCGCGACCCAACACATATTTTCTCAATAGGTTTTAACGAAGTGTACACTTTTAATCGGTGCATATGATTGTTATACATCATAGAAATAGGCTCAAGAATAAAAATAAGGTTATTATATTAAACATGTACTAGGCTTATAGTAATAACTTGTAGTATAACCGTCTAGACAATGTAAAGTACGCATTCAATAAAGTGCGGCGGTTAGTTTACATTTTATGGCGTGTTTTGTACACATTTGGCGTGTGACATAGGTCACAAATGCGCCTGAACACGAGTGGGCATGTTTTTAAAATTATATATTGTTTTCTTATCAATTTAAAAGTGAGTAGCTATTAAAAGCAATATTTTTATGATTGGCATGTAAGATACGCTTAAAGCCCTGTATTTTATTTATTATATAGTGTAATGTGTAAGAATACAGGAATGTATCACTAATATCTGAAAAATACGAAAAACACATTTTTCTCTCTTTCTTATTTGCGTTTAAATTTTGAAAATCATTAAATTTAGGAGTATGAATAATAAGTATCTAAAACAATGACATACGTCATTCGTCGTCATTTTAAAGGAAGACATTAAAAAATTAATGTCTTCCTTTAAATATTATTTATTACAATGACTTGCTTGAAGGTCATTTAATTTTCATTGCAAGATTTTTTATGAAATATTAAATGAATAAATAAATAAGAATGTGTTGGTTGGACTGTGAATAAAAATTTTACAATCAGAAACTTTACTAATCGGATAATAATAAAATAAAAATTAATACAAGATATAAAAGACAGAGAACTTAACTATTTTCGGAAGCAACTAGGATAGTCGAGCAACCCACACTTGGCCAGCGTTGTGGGCTATGGCCTAAATCGCTTTACAGAGACCTTTTGCCCAGCAGTGGGACATAAAAAATGCAACACTTATAAATAATTAGTTTCTAAGTATAGGTATACAGTCGTACTTAGTGCCTGAACTAAGTGAAGGTAGTTCTAGTATTTATTTCAACGTAATTGAATTCAAGCACATATTAGATAAACATGTGATTATTGCTTATCAAATGAAAGCATACCAACAGCAAAAATAAACGTTCGCATGCACTTGTAATGGCGCATTGTCACGTTATGTACTTAATTTATTTTCAGTTTTAAACTAATTAAGTGTAATTTTTTTGCCTCTATTGTGCGCTCGTAAATATGTCCAGCATTTCTACACTGTCATTAATCTTTATTTGAGTGAACTTACGAACTTTTGCATTATTTGTTAGAGTAGGTATAATATTTTTTAATTAGTTTTTACTGCACTTAGTGAATATAATTTAGTTTTAAATATTTAATGTAGTATATATATGCATTTCGAATAATGTTTTATGTTTTAGTTTAAAGAAAAAACATAAAAATTACTATAATAATTAATTAAAAATTAATCTTATCTGTTATTTCAGCAATCTATTCCAGCTATCAATATAAAAAACTGTTACTTCAATAAAAAAATAAAGTCTTACATATACACCTTACACTTGTATCTATTGTATAAAATTAGTGTAAAAACAATAATTCCTGAGTAAAAAATGCTTCCGGATATTGTGAAGTAACGTTATAGATTAAATTAATTTTAATCATTTATAACAAACGAAATCGGAAGTAAAAACTGAAGTATAAGAAATCTAAATGTCTATAGTAGTTTATTATTAGAAAGTTATTGAGAATAGAAAAGAAATATCGAAGGTAATTAAACTTTTCTTTGAAAATTATAATGGCAAGCAATTAAAATGTTTATCCAATGTTAATAAAACAAAAAATGTAATTAGCATTGACATATGTTAAATATTTCAATGATGCGTAAACAGGGCTTTTATTCAATTTGTGCGGAGTTGACGTCACATGCATATGCATGCGTATTGTAGTGTTGTATCCGGCAGAAACGTTGAAAAATAAACTATTAAACAGCTTTGTTATCGGCACAATGGCCTCTTACCTTTGCCAAGTTAAATACGCGTTAATACGACTATAACTCCATATTTTCCTATTTGTTTACGAGCATAATAGACTATTAAGTTAAATTACTAATCAAAAAGCGTACCGTGAAGTAAAATTGATGAGGAAATAATTTTTTTCAGACTTACTTATTGTTTGTTGATTAAAATTAGGTTCTAATCGATTTGTTTATTTATACCTAGAAATGAGTATAAATGAATGTTATAGTGTATCACTTTATCGCGATATAAATCAACTAAAACTTTTTTAATTTCATAGTCATTGCATAGCAATGCGTCCAACAATTGGTTCTGATTTATGAATATGCCGCTTCTAAAGTTAATTACTTTCACACTGTTCCATAAAAAAACTTTTTAATCTACTTAATTAGGTGAATACTACTAATTATGAATTTTAGTAAAAAGAATTTGAATTAAAAATTGGGTTGAAGCATTATTTTTATTCGAACATTGCAGTGTCAAAAACCCGGCGCTGCCCAAAGCCTGCTTGTTTGTGCAAATTGACGTATTTAATCGCCTACCTCGTTTCGTGAAAGAATGCAATTCGCGAAAAAAAGGGAAAACGACTGCGTGTTTTAATGGGCATCTCTAATTGGTCACCACATAGGTGGAGGGCAGAATTTCAAATTGCACAAAAACATTCATCATTAGATATGCAGTTTCCAACAAAAAGTTAAGTTTACCGCCCAGAATACCCGTAAATAAACCTTGCACGTCAATGAAATTTTCTTTTAAGAATAGTAAATGGTCGGCTTCTACGAATTGCGTGTGGTTCTGTCATTTGTGTAGTCAAAGAGTAAGTTAACGTTTTGCCTATAATTTTACTCGCCTTTAAGTAGTACTTAGGATTTAAATGGCACTTCTGTTCATTGTCTGAAGTCGTTACCGGCGTCAACTTAGCTGTTCTGCGAATAACTAAAAATATATGCGCTTAAAAGTTTCAACATCTATTGGAACTGTGCGAAACTGAGCCTTATGTCGTAGGGCTTAAGGCAAAGGGTTGTCCAATTAGCGTGATTGTTTGCGAGCTCTAATTTGCTCGTGCAGGAAGCACGGATGGCGTGATGGGGATCCCAACACCGTATAATCTTCACTTCTGATGTTATCTCAAGATTTATTATACTCTGTCATCGCCCGCGAGATGGCAGCACGCATCACTGACGACGCTACTGAATTTATCTTTTTAAAATGCATAATTTTAAACCATAGCATTGAAATTTTAAAGTACATTTTCAATTTGACCATAATGACGCGACCTCCCATACTGAAAATATTAATTTATACCACAAAACCACATCTAGATTGAACTCGACTTAAATCTCGAGTTCTAAAATGTCAGCGAAATCGCAAGGCTCTAATGAAACTATTTTAAGCATTGAATAATTTGAACTTGCAATCCAGTAACTCAATCAGGCGACTCGCACGCAAACGAATCGATTAATCGCTCGGTTACCGTCCGCCAGGCGGAGCCACGCGTCAATAAAATACTTGTAAAACTATCGCGAAATGAATTAAAACAGATGGCGAGCCAATTAGGAGAAGCAATCGTGCGAGTACTGGCAAGAAAAAAAATATTTGCCCTTCAATTGATATTGCAGCTTAATATGAAAGCGCTAAGGTCGATTTAGAATGTGAGAGCTCCAGTAATAGGGGTTTCGGGTAACTGCTAACGAGTCGGTTCGATAAGAGTTTACAGTTACCTGATAGACAAATATGGACGTATTTATCGTTGGTTTTGCACTCGCAGCCGGTGTTATATTATTGTACGGTAATGAGCATTAACTGAAACTAATTCGCAACCAATTATGGTTGTCTGGTTGCGCCATTTTAATGTTTCAGGATTTATTGCGATAAAAAGTGTTGATTGTTTTACTTTATATGTAAATTATTGTGCCTCTATTGACTTTCTTTAGGAGTAGGTAATAGAGGTATTACTTCTCTACCCTCTTTGGAACGTAGCGTCGGTTGTTCAGGCATGTTGTGTGTGTGTGTGTGTGTTTCAGGATTAGCAAAATAAATGTATGGTCCATACATTTTTTTATCATACAACAGTTTCTTTTTTAAAATATTTTGGGCCATCTAGTTCCGTGGTAAGCTACGAAGGAAGCTTGTGTTACGGATACCAGATAGTTGATATACTTATACTACAAGTTTAAATACATATTATAAATATTTGACTTCTAACGATATCGCAGATTAAATACTTTGTAATCAGGTCATATAAAATCTGAGCCAATTCGAGATTTTTAACGTTATTAACACATTCCCATTTTATTTATATAATATAAACACTAGATACATTACGAAAGCGGTCCGTACTAATTATATCTCTTCGATAAAGCGTTTGACGTCTTCTCAAAATATCAAACTATAATAATTTACAATCAATTAATTCAAAATATGTAAATTTAGTTTTTATTTAATTCTTTACAGTATTTTATTTTTCACTACTGTTTTAGAAGCCATTAGATTGAATAGATAAGGCTTTTACGTCTAATAAGTCGACATATTATATTTTTATTATAGTACGAGATACTTTATCTATACCTACATAAAAATAAAATTGGAGTGTCTGTTTATATTTTCAAATTAACAGCTTTTCACTAAATGCATATGAAAGTATATACGATACATGCAACAAAAAATATTTTTTTAATTTTTTGTCTGTCTGTGTGTCTGTCTGTTTGTTCCAGGTAATCTCTAAAACGGCTACACCGATTTAGATGGGAATTTCACTTGCAGATAACTAATGTTTTTAGGCGTAAATTAGGCTACTTTTTAACCGACTTTGAAAAAGGAGGGGTAGACATTTTATTTGTTTTAACTAGCGGAACCTGTGGCTTTGCTGACGGTTAACCCCAGGGACGAACCCGAGTGAAGCGAGGGTGAGTCGCTAGTTAAATATAAATTTGTTATGGGGTTAAAGCGTAGTAACATTAAATATTTTTTTAAGAATTCGTTTGTATCTCTCTGATCTAATCTGATATAAAATTTAGCTTGAAATCTTCGTTAGGATTCCTTCACATGAGTATTTTAAGGAGCAGGAGCTATTTAACTATAATAAATGCCAACTTTAAAATATCTCTTAGCTTACTTCCACCCTTTGGAATAGAAAAGAAGATAGAGACTTTTTTTTTATTGTCGTTTAAACCTGAAATCGAAATGCACCAAAAATATTTACCCCAACTGAATTATCCTTGTTTTAAAAATCAATCATAAAATGCAAGTCACCTACGCTACTCAGTATTTAATATTTTAATAATTTTCTGCCTACTGCGTGTCGCAGTTCAACTAAAAATGTAATATGTACCATCCTACTTTCATTAATGCGTCATTTATATCTACTAACTTTAAATAAGTAAAACATATAATAAAAATATAAAAAGAACATTATCCTCAGAAAAGCAACATTTTTCTAAATTAGTCGTAAAAACTAATTAGTATCTGGTATTTTTGCATAAAGTCATCATAACTGTACGGCAACATATACATATTTGATTTATAATATTTTAATTAAAATAATCGAGTGTGTCAAATTAGATAATTTGTCATCAGTTTCGGCTCCATTGTGTTCGGGCCATAAATAACGACCTTCTTGGAAGTTATTTGAATATCCATTAGGAGAATGGAAGCAAAATTTAAAAAACAGAACTAATATTTTTAGACACGCCTTGATATGTCATGAAACTTATTTTAAACGACTACAAAAAACACAACTTATTTCTAGTTTTTTAAAGTTATATTCACGGTTTAAGTTTAAATAAAATTTACGGCCATATGTTGTTAATAAATAAATTAAAATGCGAATTTAGAATGCATGCAAATATTCTCTTGTTATTACGAATAGTAGCTTCTACTTAAATTAAATGTATATTTTATTTTCTTTATGTATTTTATTTTATTTCTATGATGAAGATACTAAAAAATAATTTATTATTTCACGGTTGTTAAATAAAATTTTATTTTTCAAATTAATTCAATGTCAGCAGTATAATTGCTAACATTAAACATTATGATACACCTAACTCTAAAATGACTCCATTTGTTGGAACCAAAAAAATCATAACAATTTATTTATGTTAACATATAGATACAACATGTAGCTTTAGTATTTTTATAACATTGACATTTTTATTATTTCTTAGAGTAGGTAATTCAAAAATTGATAATTTTGAGTATTATAATGGTAATTCAAAAATCAAATCAATTTTCTTGTTAATGGATTCAAAGCATACATAAATTTTCGCCAATGTCACGTAGAGTAAACAAAACGGGTTAGCGGCCTTCACACGACTAAAACTTCTAGCAATTTCTCTCAGCCATGCCAGGTTTCTAACCATGTCTGCCTTAACCGTAAGACAAGTGGTAATCATATTAGAAATGATTCGCACATAGACCCGGATTTGAAGCCGCTTCATTCGAGCATCCAAGCGAGTGCGTTACCACTATGCTGACACTGCCTCAGGTGTATTGATTTACCCTAATAATTTCAATTACTTTTCATCGAGACGTTTTCATGAGGTCTACTACCTCTACCTACTAGTAGATCACACAAAAACAAATTAAATTTTATGGATATAACATAATCGCTTAACATTTGAATGGAGTGAAGAAATATCATTAGTATAACATGTTTAGATTATTTTTTAGTCAATAGACACTACGATTATCTAGGAACAGCGTGGGAGTCGAGGCGCCCTGCGGTGAAGCGACGCACGCGTATTAACATGCTCATTTATTAATATCGTGTAGTTTATGATATGAGTGTTTTTTAATATATTTTTATTGCTTTGTTACCATTAAATTTTATTAATTTTATTGACGCAACTTTTTTTTTCTTTATTGGTAGAGCTATTAATTCTTTAATTTTATGAAATCTAATCTCCGTTATACAGAAAGTAAGGAGAGAATATAAATAACAATAAAACAAGTACTTATAAAGCACTTCTACAGTAGTAAATGTTCCCAAAAACTTGTAATATTCATTTACAAATCTACTATTCGAATCTACTTACTAGTAACATATTGTCGACCCACTAGTTGAATTATTATTCATATTATAAAAACAATATAAAGTCTACCAATGAACTTTGTACCTCTGATTATATTTTAATTAATATGTCTAAACTCATAGTGTAAACATTTTATTTTATTGAGAGCAATAAAATTTATGATCGTTTGTATAAAAATATCATAAAGATATGGCTCTAATTATATTAAAGTATGTTGAAATGTTTATTTTTATGGCTTATTTAGAATATACGTAAATACGTATAAAAACCGAATATCTTACTTCATCAATAGTAAAAAAAAGATTTTTCAATGATATATGGATTTCTGCGAGATTTATTGACATTTATAACTCCTTCTCCGTTCCTTTAGGTAGTAGCGTAATGATTTATAGCCTATATCCTTCCTTAATAAACAGGCAGGCTATCAAATGCAAAAAGAATTTTTCCAATCGCATAAATACCTGAGATTAGCGAGTTCAAACAAACAAAAACAAATACCTAACTCTACCTCTTCATCTACGACTACGAGTAATATATAAAAATCTCGTGTCACAGTGTGCTAACTCCTCCGAATCGGCTTGACCGATTTTTATGATTTTTTTGGGTATATTTGGTAGGTTTGAGAGTAGGTCGTTGGCTATTTCTTATTCCCCTATCTGATAAGGGTGGCCCTCGCCATTTTTTTAATAATTTCTAGCATTAATCCCTAATTTTTAATAGAGATGAGAACGTGGGCGTAGCGGCGAGTATTGCTAGTAATATTATAATAGTATAGAATACATACTAAATTGATTAGGTTAGGTTAGCAAACTATGGCTTGCAAACTATCGCTTCATTATTACAAAATCAATCATAAATGTATATGGGTTATCATATTCCGAGGTCGTGACACTAGAGTACGATTTCGTTGTCTTAATTATTTTAATTTGTAATATTATTAGTTCAAGCGATTCTATTAGGGTTTGACGTTATTCGGTTGTTAGTCATTTGGTGTCGAAATGTAAAAAGTGCAAAGTGAAGTGAATACGCTTAACTACAAGTAACTGTTGCTCATGTCATGCTCCTAATTATAGAACCATTCCCAATCAATTATACCCAACAAAACAACTAAATGTGTACAGACACAAGAAACAATGTTTTGTTGGACAATATTTTTTATCCTATGTACATATTTTTGATATCATCTGCTGTTTGTTTAGAAAAAAGATAAATTCAATTAGATTTTATCTTTAAAAGTTTATGTTCTAATGAACTTCAGACGTCAATGATAACTAAACGCTTAACACAATAATATTACAGCATATTGTATACTAGCGAATCACCCTTGATTCGCTCGCGTTTGTCTCTAGATTTAGCGCGAGCGAAGCCACGGGTTCCGATAATTAAAACAAATATAATTTCTAAACTAAAAGTAGCCCAAGTTACTCCTTATACCATTGGTTATCTGCGAGGGAAAGTCCCGTCAAAATCGTTCCAGCCGTTTCAGAGATTAGCCGCAACGAGGCAGACAAAAATTAAAAAACATTTTTTTATGTAAGTATCGTAATATACTCTTATATGCAATTAGTGAAAAACTGTTAATATTAAATTAAAGACAGACATTATAATCTTATTTATATTATCTATGTATCGGTTACAAACATTTTAATTAATATTGTAGTAAATTAAAAAAAAATGCAATTATTAAGTTTTTCAGTGTTCAGTCTGTTTTGTGAGTTAAATATTTAGAAGTGTCGTATATTCCATTATTATCTTAAAGTTTAGACTCAAACAAAATGTATCGAGTAATTTCGAGTAAAATCACAAAGTAAGACTGAACAAGCAATCAAGTGTCAAACGCTGGCCGCGCGCCAAAATACTAATGCCCCATTGAATAGCGCTATTTGTAACGTCGTCTAAACTGTAGCGGTAGTTAATAGCGGGGCCATGCAAGTCATGTAGTCTACGTTCCTTTCAATATTTATTAGAAAACTTATATTATTCGTTTATGACATCATAAGTTAATTACATACTCAACTAATAAATATATCGAAAATATACTTATTTTTGTCTTAACTACTATATACTACTAGCATTTCCCGTGACTCCGCTTGTGTTCTAAAGACCACAAAAAATGTAATGTTATATTGCCTGTACTCTATAGCCTTTCTAGATAAATGGGCTATCCAAAATTAAAATATTTTTTAATTCAAAGCAGTAGTTCCTGAGATTAGCGCGTTTAACCAAACCAACAAACTCTTCAGCTTTATATTATTATTATAGATATACTTCGCCTTTTATATTTTTTTAAAGATGCTTTCAGTTCGATAGTAGGTTCTAGTATGCTTCAAGGACAAGTTCACTTCCTTTTTGTACAAATAGCTTTTGTTAATACGCGAGAAGGTACTTGTGATAAGATCCTAGTTAAAGCGCTTTATGATTTCATTACAATAGTACCAATGTGACTACGTATTTGTATGTAGGCTTGTTTTGAAGCAACTTTGATATAAACTACCATTCTTTCGTTTTGAAAATGGCTTAAGTACGTAAGTAAGTAGTAGTATTTTAGTGCATTTTCTAATATTACAACTCAGAAAGTTAGAACTGGAGTTATCTCTACAAGAGATGTACGTAGGTATTGACTTTTGTACATTAGTGGATGAAAAACTAAAAATTTCGTTATAAATAAATTTAAACGTTAAATAACATATCTAGGTATTTTAAATCATTGTCAAACTTCCGCCTTTTCTATGGCTCAATCGAAAATGATGATCGACTCTGATGAATGGTACAAAGGAGTTTCGTTTGATCGTCAGATAAATATTGTGGGTGTAGTTTTGGAATTCGGGAAGACTTGTTAATGGCAGTCTTTGTTTCTAAAGTTTTTGAGATTTATCGATTTGATTTTTATTTCATTTCTTTTTTGTTTCATTTTGTAGAGGATGTTGGTACTACAAAAACAAAAGCATCGGAACTGCGAATCTACTTTTGTATATTTTGTACTTGTATTATAACCTTTCTCTATATGACCTTTTTTTTTTCAAAAAATTAACATGTACTGTATATTATAGAAACATTTTATTTTTCAAAAAATTAACATGTACTGTATATTATAGATCAAATTTAAATTAAAAATTATTATATATTATATTAATTATTAGTTTATGTTTTTTCATTTTCAATTATTTTCTTTCTACCTAAAAACGAAGTCTTCATTTTACTAAGTACGTTACTAATTATTGATTCAAAGGACTTGATATTATAAAGTACTTTAAAAGTACTCATAATATTTCAACCTTTCATTGTCCCAATTACTGTAACATTAATACTGATGTGGTAATTATGTCAAAAATTATTTACTTTTGATAATTTATACCTAGAGCTTAACCGGTTTCACTTAGCTTTCAAACCTAGAGCGACACCAGTAGGCTAGTTCTGCCATTTTCATTAAGTATGCACATTTCCTGCTATTTTTGTGTAAATTTTGCTATAAATTAGTCTATAATACAATAATTTAAACATAAACTAATGAAGCTAATAATATTTCCGTTAAACATATCTCGTTAATACTTCTCACTAACCTAACTTACCAATAAAAGTAGCAAAGTAGCATTAAGAGTTTTAATGCTTCATTAGTAGAATTTCAGTTACCGCGGCATTCTCGACTCTCGTATACGAAACAAAAACGTCAATTTAAAACATCGGAATGAATGACATACCACGCCTCGCACGATTAATGGTAGTGCTCGCACAAAAAGCAAGCATTCTCATTAATATATCAACTGTCTTTTTAGCACGGGAATAGTACGGTCAGAATGTGAAATTTAAATTGATTTCGTTAAACTCCCCGCATATTATTGCATCGTTAAAGCTTTCAAAAATAATCGATTGCTAGCGACACATACGACATAAATTACATTACACATTTGTATTATAATTATTGTAATATAAAATTTTTATTGATACTAGTATTGTTGCCATAAATAATTATTTAAAAAATATAAATTAATGACATTAATTAGTTATTTGTGTACTGTAATGGTATCCCTGAACGGGGTAACTTGTATTATATCAAAAGATAGCACTCGCCTTAACATGTTGTTTAAAATGTCAAGTAAGCAATAAATGTAAATAATTAATCGCACAGTTGATTACAATTTCTATTTTTTTTAAACAAAATTATATACTTTTTTTATATTTAAAGCTGTACATTTCAATATGAAATAGTGAAGCTTTTAATTTAAGCTCTTGTTTTGATAGTATAATAATGAAAGACAAAAGCTAATGTAGTTAAATTTTAAAACATCGTATTTCTTTCAAAGCTAAAGACATGTATAACTCAATGAGCATCTGCACTCGATATCTCTTAGACAATTAACAGTGGAACGGTTCTCGAGTATGTATTTTTAAAGACGTAATTTACATGCGGACAATTTAAGGACTGTTTAACATGTGACGATGGATGCTTGAGGTTTTATTTTGCTTACTAACTTGGTCTATTTTATTAAGTGATTGGAAGTCAAGTTTAAATATTTTGTAATAATAGAATACATTTATAAATATAATTTCTTTGGAAATTAATCAATTTTCTATATATATTTATATACATTATTCTTTTAGTATAGTCCACTATATGAGACTCAACAGTAGACTCAATAGTATGTAATATATTAAAGGTGAAAAGATTTCGTTCAGTTTTTCTGAGAATTTATTGTATATAACTTATAATATAAAAATAAGCTCTTAATAGTATAGAAACTTGTCTTAATATCTTAGTTTAAAAATACCTTTTAAAGCCAACTATTAATAAAATCTCCTTAAATACAATTTCACGCAAAAGCTCTACATTTTCGTCGTAAGCGCACATCTCGCCTTATTTTTATTTTAGAGCGCCGGCAGCTTTGACGTCTAACACGACATTAATACTCATGAACTTTTTTTCGGCTGTCACATAATTTACTTTTTTCCTGCTTCTTGTGGGCCCATTAGCTATTAAGCGAGTCGTGGTGTTTGACATCGGGATTAATATGTTGAAATCGTTGACTCTGTCATCATAAATATAGTATGATACTCGCATATTACAAGTTAATTTTCTATGAACTTAGGTTTAACTATTATCAATGTGCAGTTAGATTTAAAGTGATTTTAAATAAAATATGCTAATTTAATTAAACTATGTAATATATGTAAAAATAATTGCTTATACCAATTTGTTATTACACGACGACATCCAGTTTCCTGTTTTTGTATATTTAATTGAATCGCGCTAATTAATAAAGCCTTGTACACATTTTTATTAAAATATAAGTACAAATGTAAAAATAATTATTTAAGATACAATTATTATAATTAATGATATGTACAAGTCAATTATAATGAATGACAACATAACACAGTCCTAAATATATTTGCGTAAACCGTCTTATCTCGTTCAACATTAGCTATCGACTTTCTAACGCCCGATCGATCAATCCACTCATAAACGTTAATTAGTTCCTACATATTAATTACTATTGATATGGGCTATAAACGACTTTTATCAATTATTAGCTAAAAATACAATAATTTATAAAGATTAAGTGATTCGTGTTATCAATTTGTTTCCCGTTATGCCACGACCGGTTGTAGTAATGAGCTCTGAGCTTTAAATATAATCCAATTAAAAGTACACATTATTTTTTATCTTAAATATTATGTTACTTGTAGACGCGTTGGGCAGAAGCATTTATATTATATAATTAGCATTTGCGTATCTAAACCTGATTTTATGGTTAGCATAAATATTTGTTACAAGATCTCTATCGCAGCTTATATTTACAAATTAAGAAGACTATGTTACATAGTGGTATGATTGTTATTCGAAAAGTGTTTCATAGATTTGTTTCGGAATATATGTAGGTCTCATGCATTTGCGTAAGCCTTTTAACGAACAAATTAACCTTTACCAAATTTACTTATATATAACTGCCGACATTACAGACGCTGTATTGAATACATAGATACATTTAATAAACTTTTGCTCCCGGAGAAATGTTTTAGCACGCATGCGCAAAACAACGTTGATTGATATTATATGTCATTTATGTGTAAATAACTAATTAATTACAAAAATACATTTGGAGTGGAACGAATTGTGATTCTAAAGCATTCTCGAATCCACTCGAACACACAGAAAACATTTCATTAAAGTCGGTTTAGCCGTTTAGGAGGAGTTCAATTACATACACACGCACAGAAGATTTTTATATATAAAGATGTACTTTAAGGTTATTTATAAAGCCTTAAGACAGTTTTAACAACTAATAGATATTGAGCAGTATTAGCCATATAATAATATAATCGTATTGAAATTAATCATTATATGGCCTAATTTTTTTTACTTTTTATTATATCTTATCTCATATGTGGGCGACACTCGAAATCTCGGTCAACCGGTCTCGGCAATAAAATTTCAAATTTGCGTATTAATACTTGCTTTATTGTTAAATAATTTAAAATTACTTTGTATAGATGTTATCGGCTTTGGATCGCGGTTCGTTTCCTTCGTTGTTTTTTTTTTACGATTTATTGAGAATGGAGCGGCATTCCATAGAGACCTTTAGTTATTGAGTTGTAATGTCAGGCTTTTAGAGGCTACGTTATATGAAGTAAAAACAATAAAAAACATTTTATTATAGGCACAATGACTACCTACTCGAGTAATTTAAATAAAACAATTAGTTGAATAAATATCAAATTGACTTTAAAATCGATTTAAATTAAATTCATTTTGAAATCGATTTCCGAAGGCTTTTCATAGCTAATTTAAAATAAATGGACTGAAGAAATTATGTATATTGATATCAGTAGTAATCCAATACTTTTAACACTTTATTATGTAAATATACAAATCATAATACATAATACGTATTTTCGTTATATTTTAAATTCATAATAGCATATAACATATGAGATAATGGCCATTTGTATTATGCCTAAGGCGAATTCTTAATAACTACTATAAATCTTAAATTAACAGGTTAATCTAGTAATTTTTGACTTTAACATATGTATTTACCAATAATCAACCATCAACCTACCACTTTCTCCTTTAAGTCATATAAATCAGTAAGATTTAAAACTATTTTTCTATTAGTAGAGGAGACCGTGGGAGATCGACCTTCACCGATCTGATAACCAGATGAGACATATTGTTTATCGAATATAATTTATAAACAAATATGCCTTTAATTACTTGCCTATCTAAAAGTGCTCATGGCTATTTTTAATTAAATTAACTTTCTTTTAAATTAAAGATCGGTGAAGGTCGATCTCCCACCGGCTCTTAGACCATATAATTTGTCAAATAGGATAGGATTTGCTTTTAACGGCATTGAACTAGCAACACTAGTGCCAAAAGGCTGTGCCAGATACACTGGCGCACAACAATGAGGCAATATGATTGATTTTAATGTAAACAATACAATATACCCGATATATAAGTATTACATTTATGCAGTATTTGATTCAATAAACTACTAAGATATACAAGCGAATAAATTAGGTAGTTACTATTACAAATTGCCGTTAATTGTTAGATATAGGTAAAGCGTAGAGTCGAGACTCTACTCGCGTTTATGTATGTATATTTATGGTTAGTTATCTTTGTCTCTAAATACAGAACTTTACGATTTAGAGTTGTATTACAATATTTTTAATAAATAATACTTTCTTAGGTTTATACGAATAATAAAACTATCTTTTCGGATTCAACATAATCCGCGACCAAATCCACAAAGATACTTTCATTTATAATATCTTATGAACTTTGAAATATTATTAGGTGTAAAGATATTGTGATAAATATATTATTATAATTTTTTCTTTATATTTATTGACAATAAATGTACTAAATTGTATTTTCTCCCCCAGATGCCCACGGAGAGCCTCCCAAGCTGAAATGTAACCTGCGCAAGCACAAGCCCAATCGAAAGCCCAGAACGCCCTTCACCGCGCAACAACTACGTGCCCTAGAAAGCAAGTTTGTTGACAAGCAGTACCTGAGTATAGCTGAGCGAGCTGAGTTTTCTTCATCTCTTGGCTTATCAGAAACTCAGGTTGGTTAAAATTGATATTATCCAAGATATGATTTTTACCGCTAAAATTTATTTATAGATTACTAGAAAATAACTCGCTCAGGTCTAAGTTAAAAAAAACTAAACGGTTTTTATAATGTTTTTAATAAAACAAAAGTAACCTAAATTACTCTTTATAACATTAGGTATCTGCGAGTGAAAGTCCCGTCAAAATCGGTCCAGCCAGACAAACATTTTAAAAATTGATTGATGTACCTTTTGATCTAAATACCGTATATACTTTCATATGCATTTAGTGAAAAGCTGGTTATTTTAAATGAAAAACATAGACTTTGGTTTTATTTATATGTACCTACTGATAGTACTATCGAATATTATAGAATACTCATCCAAAATTGTTAAGAGTATGAGAACAAGCAAATTTTGTATTCATAAAAATCCAATTAGACTATAATTTAGTTGACAAATTTTTATCTGACGATTGAAAATGAGGCCTATTAAAAATGTCGTTTTAGTTTGGAATTTTTATGTGTCGATTTGCACGTGTATTACATGAAAGCAGGCAAATCAATTTTCATAGTATTTTATTATATAGCTGACTTACATTACTTTTGTTTTGTTATACATCGAATATAAATTTTCGATTATTAAGTACATTAAATAAACTATAGCGCGGTTAGATAACAACTTATTAGGTAAATTCCTTTAAAATTATCAACAGTTTGTTTACTACCAATAATATTTATGATAATCAATATACCGATATTACTATGTTACAAAATGCTACGGTAGAGTCAAAAGTCAATTAAAACTTATAACGCTCAACTCACGTTACACCTTTAACAAACCAGTTCTTTCCTTCGCTAAGTCGTAAATATTAAATAATGAGTAAAGTTTTATGCTAATTATTTAAATATGTAGCTACTAAGTTATCATGTGTTATATATTTAACAACATGACTTATGATATCAATGTAAATAATTTTAAAGTACTTATAATCATTTAGGATTATGAAAATTATTTTAAATTAAAATTTAATTTTAAATTTATTAATGAAGTTTTTATTCGGAATGTCTATTTTTCTGTGATAATAACAATGTGTTTTGTTAACAGGTAAAAATCTGGTTTCAAAATCGTCGTGCGAAAGCGAAACGTGTGCAAGAGGCCGAAATAGAAAAACTCAAGATGGCTCAATTCGCTCGTCACCCTCACCATATGTACCCTCATCCCCTACAACAGTACTTCCCTCATCCCTTAATGGGAAGGCCTTTACCACCAATGATGCCACCTCACTTGGCTATGCAGTCTGTGCCAAGTTCGCCATCGCCAAGTACACAAGCAAACGGACAGCAATAAAATTAATAGTGAAGAGCAATCACCAAAATAATTATTACTATTCATAAATCATCTTTCCTTGTAATAAATACCTGAAACAATTTATTGGTAATATTTACCAAGATTCGACAGGCTTGATTTTCAACTAAGATTCTCAAAAAAATATTAGCTAATAACTTTAGTGGATTAATAAAATATAAAAAATATTCAAAATTTGTCAAACTGAAACATGATTAAATGAAATTCCTGTAGTCTTCAAACAAAATTATTATTCTTCTCTATTTCAATAAGAATTGAATAATTCGCAAAAACTACCAATAAGCATGTAAATTATTTTGTAAATATAGGTCTAAGGCTCATTCTACATGATTGTAATATTTAAACTATGAATACTTTATAATATTATAGCACCAAAATATAGAAATTGTAAAAATTTATTTTTAGTACAAAATTATTTTTACGCCAATTTTCGGAATTTGGACTGTTTCAATATTGTAAATAGATATTAGGTATTTGTAAATTAATATTTGTATTTGTGTAATAAATATATTAAAACCTGATGAATTAAGAAGCCTCTTTTAATAATCCTTATTTATTTTAAGAATATTATCAAAAACCTTTCTATGTATAGGTGGGTTCGTAAGTTCAAGTATGTAAGATGCAAGCTGTCAGGAGTGGCTACCAGGTGAGAGTAGCCGCCAGCAAGTTTTCGTTCAATTAAAAAACATCATAGTACTGTTACAAGAAATTCCTATTTTTTAGCAAAATGGAACTTCTGAGCTTATTATAAAAACTACAGTTAACTAATTTTTGTGAATTTACGTAACGTTTTAAGAGAATTCGAAAAATCCTTAAAATTATTTAGTATTGAAGTAAATAAACATAAATATGCTTACAAATTCAAAATATAACTTTGTTACACCTTCGCTAATTTGGAATGAGATTTTGTTCCTTCAAAGGTGTAAAATGAATATATTTGATAACTATCGTCACTTCCTCAAAATAAGGATTAATAGAAAAGGGGGACTATTAGCAAATTGATATTATCAAGATTTGATTATTTAAGCTTGTAATAAATTATAATTTTTATTTTGCTTAATAGCTTCATTCCTCGCAATTTATTGGTTAACATAAATAAATAAATAAAAATTGGAAAACGTTTTTTTACAATATATAAATCATTTGCCATAACTATAAGGGTTGGTTAACAAACTTCTTGCACGGATGTTTCACTTTGTTTTAAGTAGATTTCTTTTTTAATTGACTGTTCCTACTTAACTTATAACGTATCTTTTGCCGCTGCTACGAACTTATGTTGGGAGGGATGACAGTCTGGCCTCATCTTTATTTTAATTAAAATATATATAAATAATTTCAGATTTAAAAAATGAACTTGCTCAGTTACATGACAATTATTTAGAAGTTGTATCACAGCGAGACCGTTTGAGTGAAATTGTGAACACATTCAGCCAGTGCAGTGATGAACATGAGAAAGCTTTAAGTCGAATCACCCAACTTGAAATAAGTTTAGAGGAATCTAAAAGTATTATACTCCAGCTCGAGGAGTTTAAATTGTCACATCAGTCGATGAAAACTCAATCTTTATATACAGAGCTGGTGGAATGTAAACCACAAATCATAATAGACTTAACCAAAGATGATGACTCTTGTAATAAAGACTCTATTCACTTCTCAACCCATAATAAATTAAAAAAGTATATTAGATTGAATAAATTCATTAAAAAATCAAAGAAATTAATTAATAATAAATATTCTTCTAAACATATTTGTGAATTGAGGAGTGAACGCTTAAAGTTAATAAATAAAATAAAACAGTACAGAATAAAATTCAGTGAAAGTAGGTCTTTGTATGAGCGAGACACACTACAACTACAGGTAGAAATTGACAATTTAACTTGTGAATTAAATTCAATTACCACAAAGTATGAGTGCTCACAAAAACAGATACAGGAGCACATTCTTGCTGCAACTAATTTAGTTGAACTTTGTAATTATAATTATGAAAGATTTGAATCATTTACTAATAAACATATGTGTGACTGTAACACACCAAAATCAGAAGATAAAAATATTCAAAGTAATTCTGTAGGTAAAGATGTCTCGGTTATACACAATGAGCAAAAGCAAATGAATAGTGTAAAATGTAACAGTAATTATAGCATAGATATTTCCTCCAGTACCGCGGTCCATGGTAATGTAATTGTTGTGTCTGATAAAATAGGCCAAGGCTTTGGCGCTTTGCTTGGAAAACACATTAATAATGTACAAAATATATGTTCACCTGGTGCCAGTTTCCAGTATAATATTGGAAAAATATCCTCAATGGAATTGTGTGTAGATAGTACTATAGTACTTCTCCAAGGGGATAGTTCATCTGTAAGGAAACAGGATGTTATAAATAGTATAGAAAATTTACTTAATTTACACAATAGGACTAAGTGCAAATTTATTATTTGCTCGTTTCCTTATTCCTCTTCCCTTACTGATGAACAAAATATGTACATATATAGCCTTAATATGGCTATTTATAATACAACTCACCGTCATAGTGACGCATTCTTTTATTTTGACATTAATAAATTTATTAATTATTCTAGTCTTAAGGTGACAAGGGATACTTTGTATCTGCCTTTGTATTATAGGAAAAAGCTTGCTACTTTAGTAGCTTATAATATACAAAACCCAGTTGTACATTGTACAACTCAGAACATTGTTATTATTAATAATAATTTACTACATAAAAATAATGTTTGTGTAGAAATTGCTAGTTCTAGTTTAAACTAAATATCAAGACAATGCCTAAGTCTAATAGATTAAATATTGTTCATCAAAATATACAGGGCTTAGGTGGCAAAGAACTAGAACTAGAACTTTACCTAGTGAAAGATAATATTCATGTAATATGCCTAACTGAACCATGGCTCAAAAAAGATTGTAATATTTTAAATATTGAAAATTTTACATTGTCAAGTTCGTTTGTTAGAGTGAACGCTACTCGCGGTGGCTCTCTTGTATTAGTTAGAAATGATATAGTTTGCAAGGGCCGACAGGACATAGTGGCACTCTCTGTCGAGCGTTCTATAGAACTGTCCTGCGTTGAGACTCAACAGTATGTTATATTATGCGTGTACCGGCCCCCTTCGGGTGACTTTGATATATTCGAAAATAAGATGGACGATATTCTTAGAAATGTATGTACTAATAGTAAATCCATAATTGTATGCGGGGATTTTAATGTCGATATACTACAAGTAACGCAGCACAGTAATCGCCTTTTAAGTCTATTCAGATCGTACGACTTAAGTAACGTTTTCTGCGAACCAACTCGAGTAACAAATTCTTCCTCCACGTGTATTGATAATGTGTTCTATCATGGAGAAGTTCTCGATAAATTAATAATAGGAAATTTAAGCTCAGACCACTTGGGTCAAAAAATTTCAATATCAAGCAATGCTATTAATACTCAACAAAAAATAAAATATAGACCGATGAATCATTATAAAATTAATTTTTTTAAAGATAAAGTTACGCAGCAATTACTACAAATGGACATGGCAGTTGATAGTCCTAATTCTTATTATAATAAAATATTTTATATACTTTTAGAGTCATTCAATGACGTATTTAAAGAGCGCACTGTAATTAAGAACCCTAAAATGAAATTTAGCGACTGGGCGACAGTCGGTATATACCGAAGTAGAGATAAATTGTATGAATTATATAGTATGAAGCAGTGGAATCATGACCCAAGTTTCCATAGTCGGGTAAGAGCTTACTCTAAAATTTTTAAAAATGTTTGTCAGCAGGCTAAGTCTATATACATAAGAAATAAAATTTTAAATTCTGATAATAAAATTAAAGCCACTTGGGACGTGATTACTCGTACGACTGGAAGATCAAAGCCCGCTAGTGAACCTGTCCAACTGTTAATTAATAATGCTACAGTGAGTTCCAATGAAGATGTTGCAAGTTCATTTGAAAGTTATTTTACGAAAATCCCTGAAAAGGTCACATCTTCTTTAAAATCTTCTCCTACAGATGCATTAATTTCTTTGAAAAGTCATACTCCTCACTGTGATCACCAATTTAAATTTTCTTATGTAGATGAGGATGAAATAATTAAAATATTTAAAACTATTAATCTTAAAAAAACTGGTGATATATGGGGCATGTCTGTTAAATTACTTAATACAATAATAACAAACATTGCACCACAATTGTCTCTTATTTTCAATAAATGCATAGATACAGGAATATTTCCTGATCTAATGAAAATTAGTAAAATAATACCTCTTTTCAAAAATGGGGAAAAAAATGATCCTGGCAACTATAGACCTATTTCTATATTGCCATGTATGAGTAAAATCTTTGAAAAACTTATTTTAAGTCAACTTATAATTCATTTTAACACAAATAATATTTTACATAGTAAACAGTATGGTTTCACTAAAGGCAAGTCTACAGCTGATGCGGGGATTGCGCTTCTTAGACATATTTATGACGCTTGGGAAAAATCACAGAACGCAATTGGAGTTTTCTGTGATTTATCTAAAGCTTTTGATTGTGTGGAACATGAAACTCTTTTACTTAAATTTGCACATTACGGTGTTCGTGGTATTGCTCTCGATCTACTTGCTTCTTATCTTACTGATAGGGTTCAGAAGGTCGCGGTAAATAACGTCAATTCTTCTGGTTCTCGTCTTAGAATGGGTGTTCCGCAGGGATCTATCCTGGGTCCGTTTTTGTTTTTAGTTTATATTAATGATCTTCCGTTTTATGCCGATAAATTGTGTGATACTGTACTCTTTGCGGATGATACCTCCTTAATTTTTAAAGTTGATAGAAAGTTAAATAATTACGACGAAGTAAATAGTGCATTATCGCATATACTTCACTGGTTTAACATCAATAATCTGGCTTTAAATGCCAAGAAGACAAAATATATGCAGTTTTTATTACCTAATGTAAAAAGGCAGAATTTCAATTTGTATCTTAATAACGACATGTTAAATACGGTAGATTCCACGGTCTTCTTGGGATTGACTTTAGATTCGGGTCTGCAATGGGGTCCCCATCTCTCGTCTCTTGCGAGTTGCGAGTAAACTGAGCTCAGCTGTTTTCGCTGTTAGAAAAGTCAGGCAGCTAACGGACGTTGATACTGCCAGACTTGTTTACTTTAGCTATTTCCATAGCATTTTATCGTACGGTATTTTGTTGTGGGGTAATGCAGCGGATATTAAATCAATATTTATAATTCAAAAAAGGGCCATTCGGGCTATTTATAACATGAGCGCTCGGGATACTCTCCGCGAACTTTTTAAAGAAATAGGTATACTTACGGTTGCTGCGCAATATATATATTGTAACATCATGTTTGTTCGTCAAAACGTTAATAGCTACTCAAGGCACTGCGACAAACACGGTATAAATACAAGAAATAAGAATAAACTTGTAACACCCAGTTTTCGCCTACAAAAAGTAAATAGGTCATTTATGGGGCAAGGTGTACGCATGTATAATAAAATTCCACAGTCAATACTGAGCTTGCCTTTGAAGCAATTTAAATCTAAAATTAAAAATACGCTACTGAATAAGGCTTATTACACCATCACGGAATACCTAGTAGATGTAAATGTGTGGGAGTGACTGGTTGTGTCTCACGTAGGATAAATAGATAAATTGTAATACCATATTGTTACCAAATATTTGAAAAGAGCAACTGTTGAGTTTCTCGCCGGTTCTTCTCAGCAGAACAGCTTTCCGAGCCGGTGGTAGCTTACTCACAGACTTACAGACTGACATTTAATTTTTATTAATGTAAAAATGACGATTCAAAAGAGCTTGTAAAAGTCTATTTGAATAAAGAATATTTTGATTTGATTTGATTTGAAATTCCGTCTGAAGTGTAGTTATTTTAAAGTGAATGTCATGATATGAGGAAGAAAATTATGAACCTAAGGGGTCGTCCATAAATCACGTGATGTTTGAATGGGGGGGGAGGGGGTTCGGAAAAAATCACGAAATATCACCAGGAGGGAGGGGGGGTGTAGTGAGTTATCACGTGATTTTTTTACTCACCATTGGGATTATCCCGCGCGCCGCGACAATCGCCGAACTTTTATAATAATAAGCCTAGTCACCTCCAAAACTTCTCTGAAAAGACCTGTACGGGAACTACTATTGCAAAAAATGGCACTATTAAAAGCTATGCTATGCTTTAAAAAATCGTGTATTATACATTCTTCATAGCAGATGATGAGACCAATAGGATGGGATGGGCCAAACATTCCCCCAGACACACGAGCGTCGCTATTAGTAAGAATGGAAGTGTAATAATGAACCGATTGGTCTTAATTGCTTTGGATTACTTATAAAAAGTATTGACATACTTCCAATAATATCATGTATAAAAATTAAGACATACATAAACTATAAGAAACGTTACATTGTTATAGTAGTAGTTATAAGTTACACACGGACGAATTATACATTTTTAATGATATTCTCAAAATCTTTTACTATATTTACATATGTGAATATCAGCACTGAAAGTTTAAGAAAAATGAATACTATTTTGACTTAATTTTAGCACCGGGTGATGTACCCAGTGCTCAAAGTTAATTGACCGTCGGCCGAAACTAGAGGGTATGCATACAGTCAAAGACCATACATAAACCACCTAATCCCATTGATTTTGTTAATGAGAAAAAGGAAATTCTGGCAGGATTTTAGTCAAGTCGTAAGGATTCTGTAGGTGCTAGTGCACAAAAAAACTACGGATAAAAGAGCAGTAGCCAGTAAGTATATTATGCGTTACTCCCAGTCACAAAGGCTAGACTCATACTTCCGCATGACTCTTATGGAACCCAACTTGATGGACAAGGTAGGACAACAGATCTTGAAAAAGAAGTGTGAAATAATAAGGTTATCGACAGCCATGACGTCTTAGTAGAGTATGTCGTATGTCGAGTAGAAGGACAGTGCTTTATCCTATGACTTACCTTCTTCGCAGTAGTATAGCGAGCATGTGTGAGAGAGCCAGTACTTGCTTCAGGTACAATAGTAAAATTTCACGATTATTATTTTGTCATTTATTCTTCTTAATTAGAATTTTTACATTTTTATCACGGTGCTTAATTTACCAAAATTATATTAGATTATACCTGTTAACCTTTATTTAAAAATAATACCTATTCAGATTTTTTAAGGTACTTTGTAAAAAAATACACGTGATTTTGAGGAGGGGGGGGGGGGTAATCTTAAACCTCACCACGTATCACCATGGGGGAGGGGGGGTCTAAAAAGTTGCTTAAAAACATCACGTGATTTATGGACGACCCCTAAGTAATATCTAAAAACTACACATCCAATGATACTATCTAGATATATATAAATATGGACTGATTAATGCTTGTATGCAGAACAGTTTGTATGTTTGTTACACTTTCACTCTGAAAAGGCTTAGTTTGTATGAATTTTATGTACCATATACTAGATCTAGTCTGGACTAGACTGTCTATATAGTCTATCTAGACTGTTATAAGATACTTACATATGTCTCGGATTCTTCAGATTCTTGGCTTGTCTTTTCATTCAGCTTAAAAAACTGATATTGGACCTCATTTATTTATGACTAGCCTTTCCTGTGGCTTCGCTCGCGTTTTAATGGCTGGACACCAAATACCTCGCAGAGCTATTTTATTTCTATTTATATTTTCTCCAGTTTTTGCAATATTTTTCATTGATTCTCTGCGTCTATTGGTCGTAGCGTGATTTAATATAGCCTTTAGCCTTCCTCGATAAACGGACTATCCAACACAAAAAGAATTTTTCAATTCGGACCAGTAGTTCCTGAGATTAGCGCGTTCAACCAAACAAACAAACAAACAAACTCTTCAACTTTATAATATTAGTATAGATTTAAGCTTTAAGTAAAACAAGAGGCGCGTTGCTTGCATAACGGCGAAGTCAACGAATCCGGGACAAACCATTAAGTGAATATTAATTGCGTCGAGATAACGTTGAACTGACGTAATTATCGTTGTTACAGCGTGATCCGTGATTTTTCAACTAACTCGAATTATCACTAACGATTGCCGATAACGGTTATGATGTTGTCATATAAGCGTGGCCTACTACTTAAATAAATCCATTAAAGTTAATTGTGTGATAGCAAGTGGGGTCGGGTCAAATGATGTGTTTTGATATGATGATACAGCGTGTTGGTGTTTTTGTAGGACGAAATACCAAATTAAATGTTATATTTATATTTAACAACCAAAAATAACTACAAAAAATTGCAAAAATACTAATTTATCTTAGAATATGATTATATTCATAATAATTACTTTAAAAACTATTTAAAAAAATATTGTAAGAAAAGCTTCTTAAACCATTACTTTGATTTTACCTGTACTAATATTATATACAGGAAAGATTTGATTGTTTGTTTGTTTGCATTGAAAAGGCTCTGAAACTACAGAACCGATTTGAAAAATTCTTTCACTGTTGGGACTGAGCTGCGCTATCCCCGGGAGACATAGGTTATATATTTTCAAAAAAATTAGGGATCCCTTGTAAAACTATAATAATGTAACCCAAGCAAGGTAGCAGCTAAACAGGGACGATCACGAGCGAAGCGAGTCTTATTAGTATTATCAGTATTTCATACATGAAGAATTAACGTCCTGTATAAGATTTTAGCATTAATATAATATTTAAGCTAATATTTTTTATCATTGCTTATAGCAAAGAAATTACCTACATCGAAGATGTATGATCCAGTTATTTTGATCCACTGTATTATTTTTCTGACTTAAACTTTATTAATAAAGTTATGTTTACAGAATCCTTCTTTAAAATATTATACATGGTGACTAAATTGATTTCATTCGATATAATTAATTGTTGCAAAAATAACATAAAGACTATTATTAAGGTACTTAGACATACAATTACCATTTTATATAGAAAAGTAGTTCGCCATGATTAAGAAATAAGATATACGGTACCTAGTTAGGCAATAAACTATGATAAATAGGTATTATAGCACATAATAAATTTGCTGGATAACTAAGTAATTATAAAGATAATGTTTTACGTCATGCATGGAATATTATACATAATAGATGCTGAAATAGTCAAAGAGATTATTAAAGAGGGAATTTACTACTAGGTACAATGGTGTAGTGCCTATCATGTATGGCTGTACATTCGGAGGTCCTGCATTCGAATCCCAGGTTTGGCCAAGTTTAGTAATTGAGTTTTTATTAATTGAGCTTTTTTTTATATTTAGTAAGCTTTTGTAAAAGCTTACTAAATAGAAAAACTTAAGCTTACTAGCTTTAGTAACAAATAGCTCGGAGTTAGGAAGTTGGTTGGGTGTCACCGATATCGAAACCATAAAATCTTCGGGAGAACATTCTACATTGGCCAAAGCATTTTAGTGAGATTTATTTATAAACTGTTATACTATTATATTTTTATAACCAATTGAAACGTTATCAAGCGTAATCGTGATAGAAATTATTTTTAACATAGCACTTATTTACATTAAACAATATATCAGCAACATCTCGCTCCAACTGAGAAGAAATGTGCCACAGTAATACACTGCCTGCTCTTCATTTAAAACTAATTCCATTTACGTATCATTAAGCACAAATGTAAAACACTCATCGCTTCACTTCAAGCTAATTAATCTGGCGAACTGTGTTCGCAATTACTCGTAATTAAAAATAACTTATTAATTTCAAAACGGGTGCTCTTAATTGCTCGAATTAATCACATTAATGTTGCATGCCTGTTAATTTTCAGGCCACAGGCGTGCTTTGTGCTCGAGATCGGCGGTTTGGCCTGAAACGCTTGATGTAAGGGTGGGTGCACACTATGAAGAAAAGACATTAATTTTTAATTTTTTTAATGTTCAACTTACTTCTTAAAAATTAGCGAATACGAATAATTTCAGCGAAAATTAACAAATGTATTGTAAAATTTTCATATACCTATATGAAGGACATTCAATTATATAAAACCAACAGCGACACACAGAAAGAGAGAGTGAGAGAGAGAGAGAGAGATAACGTATTATAAAAGCTAGCCATACACGCACAGATCTGCCCGCCGGATCTGTCCGACAGGCAGATCCGTGATTCGCCACACACGAGTACGGGCAGCAGTTCAGATCGTAATTCCAGCAAATACGGTCGTCTGTAAAAATGTCTATTTTAAAGAATAAATTAGCAATAATATGTGGCGTTGCATTTTTCGACCAATTTTTCGTATGCTTGTGCCTTTAAATCTTTATTAAGATACAATTGCTTATCTTTGATTTTCCACAAACAAGGCATAGACTTATAAAGCTCTATAAAACTTGTCCAAAATTCTTTATTTTCACTAAACGCCATTTCTGTGATCAAACTCATGTATATTACTTCGAGTGTTAGTGCGCGACTGACGTCAAATCTGGCGGGTACATCCGTCGGTACGCACACACGCACAGTTGGGAGCTCGGATCTACCCGCCCCGTGCCCGATCCGCTCGATTTGACCACGGGCAGCGGGCAGGCACCCGGCGTGCAAATCCGTGTCCGTTCTCACCATACATGCACGGATCTGTCCGCCAGGCACGTCTGTCAGACAGATCCGTCGGGCAGATCTGTGAGTGTATGGCTAGCTAAACTCAATAATCCAAAATATAGTACTCTACTTAGAGAGCTACCTATTAGATAACATAAATGCCTTCTATATTATAAAATTATTTGATTATTTCCTTTAAATAGTAAAAATGTTACTTTTTTAACCTTTTTTTATCTTTATTTTCAAAGAGAGTTTGTTCAAAAATTAAAAATTCAACTTTCAATGGAGCTACTACAAAAATTCACCGACGCTTTAAAGCTATTTTACAAAGTTTATGTAATATTCTAGCTTTCTTTGAATCAAGACGTTGTAAGATACGTTACTTTTTCAACTTGTTCACGACAAATTAAACAATGTTGTCTTAATAGTGAGCACGAGGAATTTTGAAATAATTATTAATTAAATCGTTTCATCAGTATACAACGTATACTGTGTAAGTACTCCGTGGCACGCTCATTAGCTGCAATCCAAGCGTTCAGCGTATAGCCAAAGAGGAGATCTGTCATCTCGTCCGCCATTCCTCATTCAAATGACTGAGACGAATTGGTCCCTAATTGTTCTATTTACTTTCGCTACAGATGAGTGATATCTTGCACTATCATTTATTTATTATGTAACACATTAGTGAGTTACACATTATATAAATATAGACTATATAGGTATTTATATAATTAAAACCTATCCTTTTTCATCTTATTTTTATTATTTTTAACCGACTTCAAAAAAAGGAGGAGGTTCTCAATTCGTCGGGGACTTTGTTTTTTTTTTCTATGTATGTTCCCCGATTACTCGACGATGGCTGGACCGATTTGGAAAATTCTTTTTTTGTTTGAAAGGGTATAGTTTCTAGTTGGTCCCATAGTCACCAAGTCACGATCTGATGATGGGATCCCAGGGAAATCGAAGGCAACTCTCAAATTTTATAGGCACCTACTATGTTTTTGATATATTTTCTAAAGATGTTCAAGCATTTGTGTCTGAAAATCATCATCTCATGTAGATGAGCTGATGATGGAAGGTACAATTCCTCAACGTTACTTTTTATGTTTGTTCATTTATTTCTGCGTCAAATGTTGGCCTATTACATTTTTTTTTTGTTCAGTAGGGTATACTTCCAAGGTATTCACATTATCACCAAGTCAGGATCTGATGATGGGATCCTAGGGAAATCGAGGGCAACTCTCAAATTTTATAGACATTTATTAAGTTTTTCGTATATTTCCTAAAGCTATTCAAGAATTTGTGACGATGTAAGGTATATCTCCTCAACGGTAATAGGAGTTGAAAGAAAATTCTTTTAATATTATACGTACTTACGAACCGATAGTTGTATTCCTTCAGGATATTAGGTTGATCTGATAATAGAAGGTAAATCTTATTAACGTCTAGGTGTTACGTGGAAAAATAGACTTGGACAAATCTCGATTGACTATTGTCGTTCACTCCAAAGCTTCGCTGACTTATTGGAGCAGTAGTTTAGTTAGCCTACCAATATTATATTTAAACAATATATATTTCCACTAAAAAGTTAAAAATAAATTATTTTTCAACAAAAATGAAAACCGACTTCAAAACGTTACAAATCGAAACTAAAAAGAAAAAAATAATTTAATTACTTAGTTATTGTTGGAGTCGGTGCCAGCAAAAGCAAAATAATCTTAATACAATTTAATAATGTATCAATTTGTAAATATAATCAAAATATCTGTTCGAAAGTTCATTGTAAATGCAGGATAAAACTGTTCTTCTTGGCTGGCACCGACTCCAACAATAACTAAGTAATTAAAATTATTTTTTTCTCTTTAGTTTCGATTTGTAACGTTTTGAAGTCGGTTTTCATTTTTGTTATTATGATACTTAAATTTTTTTGCAGATTCTTACATTATAAGTTAAAATTAACTAAGATATTTTGCTTTGCATTTCAACGCATTAAAATATCGCACACAAAATCAAGCTACCTATTTTCCCACCTATTATTTTATACGAGGAATAATTGAACCAATAATTTAAACATTTTTAATGAAAAAATCTGCTAAAAACTACCTTCATAAGCTGCCTTTTTCCATTCTTTCAGGTATAATGATTTCTCTTGATCGATTTCCCTTTCTAATCGATCGATCGCGACTGCGGTCAATCTCATTGAAACTAGTGAATTGCGCAGGATTAAAATTGATCAAACGCACTACACCTACGGCTAGTCTTTTCCTCTAAAATACTTGAGGTGAGATACGCAAATATGTGTTCTCCAAAGCTCGAGAGTGAAAGTCGTCAGAAGAATACTCTGTCTTTCACTTACACTTCAGCCATAAATCTTCTAGACTCTAGAGCTTGCTAGCTAACTATTCCATCGTCATTCATTTTTACCCTTTTATGTGGCAAATCTTTTTGGTCAAAATGGTAACTACATCACTTAAATATCAAAACTAATTTCAATCGACTTATTTTACTAACTACTTACTAAAAACTGAATATTGTTAGAAGCAAATATTGTTAGTTAAGCTTTTTTTTTGCAATAATAATTATATTGTAATTGTCTCTACATATTTATACAGGTAAGTGTTGTAGTTCGTAGGGCAGTTACTTATCGATTATGTTAATTAGTGGCACCTTGTTTATAAAAATTGAAGTAAAGTGGCAATTAAATAAAATATTTATTTTAATGTCACACGTATTACCTACATTTAGGTTAAGAGAAAGTACTGATTTACATAAAGTTAATACTCAGATTTACTCGTATAGTAATTATCCGACGATGCATAAAATGAAATAAAATATTTGAAAATAAACAGAAGTAACCAAACTTTCACAAAGAAAAAAAATTATAATAGTTTAATTAAAAAAAGTAATTATTAAAAAAAATCAGTTGGCTTCAATTTAATTTGTCAAAATTTCACCTGAAAGCTAATTTTGTGATTTTTAACAAAGTACAAAGTTCAAGCGTAATTAAAAAAAATTCTCTAACTTATTTGTTATATGTCATAATTTATTCTTATTTAGAGATTCTTTGTGTTGCCATAAAACATAAACCACCTTCTCCATAACATATAACATTTAAAGAACTTAATCGTAAAAAAAGGTATGATAATGAAATATGATACATTAAATTAATTATTTGAGTACCTACACTATTTCCAAGTAGTTTGTATTTCAACAAATTAAGCACGTCCGTTCCACATAAGCGTAGAAGTTCCTCAATCGGCTGGTAATTAACGACAGACAATTATTTATTGCTCCGATCATAATAATTATAATGTAACAATTATTGTTTAGTTAAAGAGACATTTAGATAACTTATCGTATCTCGGTTCGGATAGACATAAATATTTATGTTAATTGTATATATTTTTATTATTAATAATGATTTCTGGCGTGTTTTCGAAACGCGAGCTGATAAGGGAATAATAACTCTTGGTAGTTATTTTACTCTACAATAAATCATTTTTATCTTCTTCACATTATATTACTTTGGATTATAAATAAATGATGTAGTTGATTATGATATCACTTTATATGTAACTATAATTAAAACAATATTATTAATAAGAGCCAAGCAAAAGCTTTAAAGGCAAACTGAACGAATCAATCAAATGTTTATAAAAAACTGTAATATCTAACAATATAATACATAATTATAGTTTTAAAAATCCTTTTTTGCATAATATAAACTTTAATATTATCACTACATAGTATAAAACCAAGTCACTTCCGCTGTCTGTGTGTCCCTATGTACGCTTAGATCTTTAAAACTACGCGACTGATTTTGATGCGGTCTTATAATAGATAGAGTGATTCAATTCAAGATTTTAGTATATAATTTGTCAAGTTTATGTATACTGGCGGAACCCTCGGCTTTCATCGCGCTAAATCTAGGGTTAAGCGCGAGCAAAGCGAGGGCGAGTCGCTAGTCTCATAATAATAATTACTTTCGCCTGTACTACAATAGACGATGTTATATAAAGACGTATGCCCTAAACAAAAGAGTTGACATTAAGTCAATGAGTGATACAGTCCAGTTGAGTGCTTTATGACTTCCCGTGCGATACAGATAAAGCTATTTTAGAATGAATGAACAAGTGAATGACTCGGAATGAATGATTGCTTCTGTGTCTATTAGATATCTATTTGCAAGTGTCTCACTAACATTTTGATTGAGAGGATTCGATGTACATACATAGTAAGTACCTATTGAGCTTTATGTTTCGCAGTACTATGGATATAGATCTAGTGAGACTAGGTATAAAATATGAGTGGCGTTTGCACTTGAGTTTAATTTGAAATCCCAAGTGCAGATTCTATAACTCAACCCTTTCTCTACCTCTGCTGAACTTAGTCTCAATGAGAGGCGGTTCGTCCCAACACGCTAACCAACTTCGTCTGAAAAGTAATTAAGTTTTCTCCGTTGCCGTTTTTCTCGAAATGTTTTACTTTATCGAGTCAGCAAATACAAATAATGATGAAAATTATATTTGGACATGTTTATTTTACAAAAAAACATGATATGTATTACATGACACAGGAAATGAACCTGCTGCTTAAGTAACCAAGTGTTTCCTGAGACTTGTTCGGGCTGTCACTGCAATAAATCTTATACAAATTGAACCAAGTGAGATATATAGATAAAAAATATATTGCACACACAAAATCTCAAAAACCAAAAATAAGCAGTACAAGTTGTCAACTATTTAATCAAATAAACGATATCAAGGACTAACTCACAATAATTTATAGTATGAAAAATTGAAACAACAAACAAGTATTTCTGTAATAACCAATATGTATATACCTAGGTACTTTTCAATCATGTAATGTAATTATCCAACACACATCTATACTAATATATAAAGCTGAAGAGTTTGTTTGTTTGTTTGGTTAAACGCGCTAATCTGGTCCGAATTAAAAAAATCTTTTGTGTTGGATAGTCCTTTTATCGAGAAAGGATATAGGCTGTGTTACATCAAGCTACGACCAATAGGAGCGGAGCATCAATAAAAAATGTTGCAAACATGGGAGGTATTTGGTTTCCAGCCTTTAGAACGCGCGCGAAGCCGCGGGAAAGGCTAGTACAATATAAAGTTATAAATATTTGTCCTATAGGTAAAACATACTTTCAATATAATAGCTACACTATAATAATTTATAGCCACATCACAATATTCTCAATTCAATTAAATATGGCTGGCTATACGAATATTAAACTATTAAAGTATAAATGATGTTCTTAATAATGCAGATAGCCATCAAATTGTACAACCTAATTATCAAGACGATATAACAGTACCATCAAGTTAATATAACTGCGCAAAACAACTTTGCAGGACGGACCAAATGTAGGGATATTACAAAATAACTACTATATTACCTTTCACAATTAACAAGTATCATAAACGTAACTACTCGTTAATTAATTGCGTACATTAATTCGTAAGTAAGCTACGTGATCTGCGTATTTTGTATAGCTCGTATAAAAATACAAATGGCAAAGAACAATTATTGTCATAGAAATGACAAAATATAATATATTTTTAATATTTTGAACGACACATTTGACTCAGTATGTAGTGATCCTACTTTCTGCGCCAGCAGTCGTGGGTTCGAGTCTCGCTGTGGGCGCAATTATTTGATGAGCACAAATGTTTGTACCAGATATAGGTGTTTATTATTTATAATAGGTAAGGTAGGTAGTTAAGTTATATAATATGTGTAGTATATCAACTATCTGGTATCAGTAAAGTCTGGTAGTTTACCACGCAACTAAATTATTACATAAATAACATTATTTATTTATGTTTTAATTTTGGCGTTGCGAATATGTTTGGACAAAGACGTGAGTAACGGATTGATTAAACTATATGCAAAGTAGCTTATTTTTTATCGTGTTTGTTTAAATAATTATTGTAGGCTATAGGTATCTTTCTTATTTTAATTTTATTTCATCTAAAAAAATCTGTTTCCTGATATGTGTATCGTATTTGTACCGTCTAATACAAAGCACGGCTTCTTACTTAATAACAATATATGATTACGGCTACTCTACTAAAATATTGTTCTAGTATCTTTTATCTTTCTTATTATAAAGCCATTTCCAATAGACCCTCTGTTCCGATAAAGGTAGCATCATTAAGCGGGGCTTAAACTTAATGTTTCACATTAAAAAACTTAGCACGGACTAATATATACTGACAATTATTTGTTCGGCGTCTTTGTGTTCTTCGACGGGCGGCGTCACTTTTGAACCTGATGTTTTATAGCAAGCGATATAAGGAACTGGAATATGAATATGGACGTTACGAAAAAACAATTTCCAGACTAATTAATTAGGATTAGTAAAAGTTTATACAAAGTCAAAGCTTTTTTATGTTAAAGCTTTCTAGGTTTTATCTATGTTGTTGATAAGTTTTATGTAAATATGATTATGACTGACTTTTATTTATTTTTTTATTTTATTTATTAGGTCTACCAGCGATTTTACATTAATTATTCGTATAATTTAAAATAATAACATTACATCTCTCAACATCATTTTAAGGTAAGCACTAGTTGCTGAATTCTCTTATTACATGCTATTTTATCTTCTTAATATTAAAAGTAAATAACAAAACCGAAATAAGAAGCACACAAGTATGATGAGAATTTTTAGTTATATTATTGCATCTACTAAAAGGTACTGCATATAGCTTATTTCACCTTATTCCAGATCTAACCGGGTCCTTATACCTCCATAAGAGAGCAATCAAAGCTTTGGAGGGTCAAGCCGATACTGGACCTCAAACAAACATAAAAACGGATAGTAAAAGTTTACGAGCACCAATTTAGTGGTGACCGTGAACTATGGAAACCAGATCGCTGGGATAAACACAGAATAACATTACGTAGAAACGCAATACTGCGTTTGACATTCATATTAATATTAAAATGACAAAGTATTTGTCTCTTTTTCAACGATGTAGGTAAGAAAAAATAGCTAGATTAAACTGCAAGTAGGGTTAAATATAAATAAAATTGAAGTGTCTGTTGTAAATTTCAAATTAACAGTTTTACATTAAAATTTTTGTCCGTCTGTCTGTTAGTTTCGGCTAATCTATGAAACTGCTGGATCGATTTTGATGGGACATTCACTCACAGATAGCTAATATAACAAGGAGTAACTTATGCTACTTTTATTTTATTACAAAATTATAAAAACCGTTTAATTTATTTTAACTAACGCCCTGTGAAGTGGGCCGGGTTTGCTAGTCATACTATAAAAATATATAAAAAAACCTATTTGTTTTAGATCATTTGGTTCACTAATATAAATATGTATTTGTATGTAAAAGTTACATATTAACTTTAGAACGATTCAATAGATTTAAGTTAAGTTCGAAATGAAAACAGCTTATTTTGCAGATCAACACACAACACTTTATACGGAGTACAACTGCGGGCAAAGTTAGTATTTTATTGATACATAAAAAGTGTACTATCCGTTACTCGTATTTGTTCATAAATGTATATTTTTTAAGTTAGGTTATTACTTTCCCTTTTTTAGCCTTATAAGGGTTGAACTTATTAGTACCAACTGACATTATCTACATAAAAATACTAAATGACGTTGACATGAAAGCTCTTTCCATTATGTCTGTACATTTAATTATTTCTAACCATAAAATTGTATTATTTATTGAGTTTTTACTACAGTTTAATCTTTAGATGTAGGTAATTTAACTGAAAACGATTTTCGTGTCTGTGATTAGTACCTAACAATGCTGATTATAAAATCAAATGAATGAAGTTGTACATCGCGTGTATTTTCCTAAAGCCTTTTATTAGTAAAACCTTGATGTCTTATTAACACTGTTAACAAAACGTTTAATTTATCTATCCGATTAACGCACAAAATATAAAGAAATATAAATATGTTCGGACTGTATTACACACAGCGCCATCTAGTTCCGTGGTAAGCTACTAAGTAGCTAGGAAGCTTGTGTTACGGGTACCAGATAGTTGATATACCTACTACATATAACATAAGTTTAAATAGGTACATACATAATATAAATATAAACACCCATGGAGTACAAACATCCGAGTTTAACAAATGAATAGCCAGCGGGACCCGAACCCGCGACCGCTGTCGCAAGAAAGTAGGGTTACTACAAACTGCGCCAAACGTGTCGTTATCTATGAACATGCCTTTTTAAAAAGTCCTTCACCCGTAACTCACATTTTCGACCTTTCCATCGTAAAATATACTCTTAGGTTCTAACATACTCATTTTTACGTAATTTTGTAGCTTGTAACATTTTATTATTATTTTTAGGACACTTAAATTAAGTACACTTAAAGTCGTTTTAAAATTTATTGGTTTGATTTCATTCATGTCAGAAGTTGCCTCTATACTCTATAGGGACAGTTCTAGCTTCTGGATATAAGAAAAGTTATTTATTTATATCAATTTGCGTTATTAAATTAATATTAACACTCAACTTTTAGGTCATTTTTTCATTACTTGGGTGGCCGAGTTTCGTTAAATATAAAAAATATATATTTTTTAGAAAATACCAGTATAATAAATTTAGAAAGCCAAAACTTATCTTAATACAAAATTTGATCTAAATAGTTGCAGTCGTTTCGGAGGAACGCGGGGATAATTGTAGGGTATATTTAAATTTTTATCTACTAGAATTCCTAGTTTTATATTATAAGAATTAAGACAGAAACTTCTGACCTTTAGCGTAGAAGGCCAACGCTTTATCCATTAGACTATACAGAAGATGACGGCGGGATTTTGCAGGCTAATATTTTTGCGTGAACATTAAAAAAACAATTATCTTATATTTGAATTCTAACTATCGATTTTTCATTCAATAAATAAACAGAATAAAGATATTTACCCGGTATGTAGACATAGAGAGGTCCCCTTACGCATTTCTATTGCCTGTGTTTCGTTAAAAATATACTTAATTCTCGTGCATTATATAAAATTATAGTTATAGGTATAGTGTACATCGCACAAGTACCTCTATGTTCTAAAAATATAGTTATTACACACGGTGCCATCTAATTCCATTGTAAGCTACGAGTCTTGTGTTACGGATACCAGATAGCCTATATGTATATATAACTTTAGATACATACATATTATAAATATGTATTTAAAACACTCATGACTGGAGTACAAACATTCGTGCTCAACAAATGAATGCCTCCCAGCAGGTTTCGAATCTGCGACCGCAAGCACAGAAAGTCGCTACAAACTGAGCTAAACGTGTCGTCACAAAGGGCAAATTTTTGTTTTTTCTTTACTAGTCACTACGTGATTCTAAACATTTTACATAAAGTATAGTTTTAAGAACTCATTTTCTTTTAATGTTTTTGTTAGCACGTTCATCATACAATTTAATCAAAATTATAAAACAGTATACACCGTAGTGCTACCGCTGTTCTGCCCACCCAAAGCAATATGTTCTCCAGAGCTCGTTATACCAATTAACTTGAGAGTATTCCCGAAAGCCTTATCTACGCGGGAGATTTAAGGGCAAGTGTTTATTACTCTTAATTTAAGGATAAATATGAAGAAGAGGTGTTTTTTTCATAAAGAAAAGAAAAAAAATATTATTGCACTGAAAAGACAATATATAATATTAATATAGCACCTACTATAGTTACAAAATCTAAATTTTATTAATTTATTATTAATTAATTTATTATTAATTAATTTATTATTCATTAATTAAATCTTAAAGTAAATTTACCGCGAGCGGAACCTCGGGATCCGCTATTAAATGTATACAATAACTAAAACTAAACTATACATACTAAAACCTTCCTCGAAAACCAATCTATCCAGTGGTGAAAATCGATGAAAATCGGTGCAGTAATTTTAATTTTATCGCGACGACTGACAGACGCGACGTAAGACTGTTCTAGAATATATAGTGATGTCATGATATGATATGTTCTGATCATTTCTGAAATATCAAAATATAACTTAGGTTGATAACTTGATTTGCTTACAGTACTTTGTAACATTTTCACAATCGTTACATAATAGGTATTACCTACAGCGTCCAATACTGCAGTATACATTAATATAGAAAAATGTTTAGAAATATATTGTAGAGAGTATTAATAATCCTTGTCGCTAAAATATTAGCATATTTTAATTTCTCTTAGAAAAATCACAAAAAATCTAGTTAAGTTTAAAAAAAGTGGCCAACTATGGTAGAATTTTATTTTTTTCATCAGAATTTGGGCATTATAAAGTTATTGTTATGACGCATAAAATAATTTAGCGTTAAATTTACAAACCTCCCACATAATATATTATTTTAAGTTAAAATGTTTTAAAGAAATGTGTTTCCTCTTAAAACTGGCACCGAAAGTGGTGACGTTTTATTCCCTATAAACCTTTATCGACTCATCTGCATATTTATTTTTATGTCTCTATTTGACGTTTTCCGGTAGCCGTTAATAGTTTAAGTCCATTAATGTAAATTATAAATGCTGAGCGACCATCTCGTATAGCGCGGATGTTAAAAAATATAGCAGTAGGGACCGCATTACTATAGAAACTAAAGCTCTCTAAAAGCTCGCGCTACATTTTGTTTTAAAACGTTATATTTACTAGCAATAATAATGTTATAAGGCGTAACTTAGAACTTTTTAACCGACTTCAAAAAATAAAGGAGGTAGAAATTTTATTTATTTTTGCAAGTGGAACCCGTTACTTCGCTGATGCTAAGCCTAGTTATTAATAATATAGGTAAATGATAATGGTAAAGATGGCTGCGAAGTACTTAAAATTATATTTTAATTTAAGATTAAAAATCGTCACAGTTACTACATTACTTTCCGTAGAAAAAAAAATTAATTAAATCAATTAAAATAAAAAATCTTCAATAGCTATACGCTCACTGGACTTAAAACTTAAACGTTCATCTCGCATTAGTTTTATGAACTATAAAGCCGCTCCGGGCTCAATTTGTAAACGAAACCCAAGCCGTTTACATAATTTATTTTCATATGGTCCGATTAAGTATATTTGAAACCTTTTACTTTGAACTTAAATAAGCTACTAATGATTAACCTCATTCTGCAAGAGTTCAACTTATGAAGATATGTAGGTATGTATTACCGTAATGTGGGAAGGCAGTTGTGGCCTGAGCTACCGCGAAAGCTCGGGAAACTGACTGAAGTGAGTTCTAATCCTGGGACTCGCCCCACTAATATTTTCATTTGCGAATCATTTTCTAACATGATTACCACTTGTCATAATGATAAACATCGTGAGTAAAACCTGTATTTTGAGAACCACATGGAATTTGATCGTAGTTATGTTTTGTAAAATAATCGTACTCTAAGCCCAGACTTTTTATAAAATTTAAATCTTTTAATCTGTTCACGTGAGACCAGTTTGAAAAAGTTAAAGTTCGAAAATTCTATGGGTGTAGACCTCGACATTTGCTTTCAAAATAAGTATAGGGTTCACATACATTTTTTTCGCATTAACTCCTTTCTTAATTCAATTTAAAAATTTCCGTTTGATAATTGATTACTAAGTTTAAACATGTTTTTATACTCATATAAAGTATCAAAATGCACGCTTTTTGTTAACAAATTACTTATATTTCTCGTTTATAAATAATACTATGGCATTATTCCTATAACTGCAGCTGGTAACTTTTTAATTCATCGAAATGTACCAGTAGTACTGCAATGATAAAGTATTGGTTGAAAAGTATTCCATCTTAATTGGCATTTAATACAGAAAGAATTTAACTCAATTAAAAGTAAGTAATAAGAAAGAATTAGAGTTCCAGTTAATTACATCTATATATTAATGTTCCTGTAAATTATATCTATTATTAATTTAGATACTGGATGTTAGCTTAGACCATCTTTAAGCCTAATCATCCCAAATCTGAAATACTGAAAGACGATACGCAAAAAAGTAAATGTTTTGTACCTACAGGATATATTTTTCACAGAATTTTATTAAAATTGGATATTCATGAAGTGAAATGTTCTTTAAATATCACTTCTTAAGGCACAAAGGATGATAGTTTCTCGGGTAATTGGATAATAAAGAAGCAATTTAATGCAAACTGTATTGTTAAGTTTTCATTCCCCGTATACAAACAAACGACGACTCCATTATAATAATGTATTATAATATAATTACTTATACATATAGATATCTCAGGAAACGAATATTACTCCAACTTACGCAATAAAACTTAACGTACCATCTAAATAAAACTATTTGGTTTCTTACCGGCTCTTTTTAGAAAAAAATATATAATATTTTAGGTTTGTGTAAAAATAAGCTTATAATAATCCATAGTCCCTATTCGTCATAGTTCAAGTAATCTAAACATAATTTTTTTAGAATATATGGGTATATCTATAGGAAAGTAGCACAGATATAAAAAAAGGTTAGAGATAATAAGGCACATGCATGAAGCAGTTATCGTTTATGAATAAAATTAAAATATCACTTAGTCTATGGGAATAAAAAGTTACTAAATGAGGTAGCAATATAATTAGTCCGTCCCCAATAAATAAGACAATTATCGAAATCGCCGCCGAGCCAGCTCCTGCGATAAGGTATCGAGTTCTACGAAGCAGCTGTACAGTGAATACGATGGACGAGATGGAAAGTTCACATATTGTTATACATATAACAAAATTGTAATGTAATGTGTTTTTGTTATAATTACTTCAGTACTTAAAAGGTTTATCGAAATCGCTTTTACACTATTCCTCGGGGGAAAATTCAGTATAATCGAAGGACATACACAAATGAAAACGATATCCGATTAAAAATACTCACTTAGAAAATATAGTCTTAAAAGTTTACTTCTTTTTTCAAAAGAGTATCTTAGTAAACTATAATTGTAACTAAAACATCGAATGTATATTTTTTAATAACAATATTATAAATTTAATTAATCACTTCTTTATAATTAAGAAGAAAACAAGGAAAAAGACGTGTTTACGCAAAAAATATCTTCTATTGGTAAAGTTTACGAGTATATTTCGCGATATATTTATCTATAGAATAGATATAGGCTATTAAATTTTATATTTTTAGTTGTCTCGTTATGGCCTCGATTATTAGATTAAAGATAAGGGTGAAGCTAAAAATTATCTAATTATTGTTAATTTAGCATAACCAAGAGCGCAATATAATCGTAATAGGTCATTTTATGATAAATAAAATATTATACAATTTTTATCAAATTAATTAAAGGCATTGAGTCAAGAATGTTCTATAATAATTTTGCATGCTACTAGAACTTATCAGTAATTTGTTTTGCAATTATTTTTCAATCATCAGCTGATGATTAAGATTATGTATATCGTAATAATATCGAGAGTGGTAGTCCAGTGGTGACGTGCTAGCTTGGGAAAGCGAGTCAAGCGGGTTTCAATCCGGGTACCGCACCTCTTAAATTGAGCATGTCTGAGAGAAACTAGTAGCTTTTTGAAAGATAAGTAAAGTCCGCCAACCTGTACTTGGCCAGCATGGTGGACAATAATCAGATCCACTCGTATAAAAAAGAGTGAGAATAAGATAAAAAAAAAAATTAGTCCCGCTGAGTTTCTTTCGCCAGTTCTTCTCAGGTCAGAGGTTTCTTCTTTCCGAACTAGTGGTAGACTCATGACGTTCAGTAAGAAATTGTAGGTAACAATTTTTATACTGAATATTTTGATTTGATTTTGATTTGATTGAAAGGAGGTCGGCGCTCACATCTTCTTCCACATGCACAGGTTGACTGGAAGAGATCTATTATAGGGATAAGCCCACCTTTCTCAACTAAATTTTTTGTTTTTGTATTTTTCTGTTTGACCTTTTAAGTGCAATAAAGAATATATAATATTTTTTTTTATTATTCCTATTGCATAAAATCAACGCCATTTCATGTTACTTCATTTGTTTTGACTTTAAAACATAAATAAAATACACTTGGGTGTTTCGAACGTTTACTTTATCAGTTTTGTTTTACAATTTTGTTTTTGAATATTGGTATAATCGCTCTGACCTTATGGACTATATTATACTTTGAATTTCAATTTTAATTGCAATTACCTCATACAATTAAGTTTTTATGACCATTTCAAGATAACAAAACTATTTATTCTCTGACCCTCTAGCAGGGTTCCCTTAATATTAACAAAAATCCAATGAAATCTGCCTTATAATTAAAAAAATAAAATGGAAAATATTCACGAAAATGTAAAAAAGTATTGTAGTTCTTAGCGAAAAAGTTCAAAAACCCATAGTCCTCTAAAAATATCTACTCAGTCCTCATAATTTTGAATCTTTATATTTATTTATGTATATAGGATTAACGGTAATATTGTATTGTAAAAAATAATTATTATACAAATAAGGGGTCATATTGTCTACACCAGTTATAGGTAAACACAACATTGTTAGTTAATAGTTACATAAAATAAAACAAAAGAAAATCATCCCAATTAATAATGATAAACTTACTTAAATAACTAATTGAAACAAAACAAAACATAACATATTGAATTTAGAAAATTTAAATGATTAGAAACTTAATTTTGTTTTAAGGAAACTCCGAGATTCCGAAGTTAATGAAAAAATATAATTTAATACCTAATTTATTATAATATAACTTTTTACTACGGAATACAGGTTGAAAAAATATTCTCTAACATTTCAGCTTTAATTTTTACGGTCGATAAAAAACAGCGTAACTGACGGTTAATTCTTATCGCATCACAATAAATTCAGTTGTAAATTGACTCCTTCTGGAGTTTAATATATCCTATAAATAAAACTGTATCTCTTAGGAAATTATAAGCATATCTACAATATAATTAATAATAATTTAAACATATAATTTAAAAGGAATAATTTAATTTTAGTTTTTTATTAAAACTGAAAATTGTATTTAAACTTGAGATGTATGAAAATGTGGTATGTTCGTATTTTGTAGATTATTATATGGGGATGTGCTCACTAAGGTATTCATTAAATATTATAAATATACCATTAAACCACACACAACAAACATTGTCAAATAAACTTATTTAAATAGAAATAACTAAGGTCAAAATTCAAATAACTTGTTCAATTTTATTAAAATTTCTGTTTTTCGTATCTATAATATGCAAATTATTATTTTTATATCAAGCAGGTACTAGCTCTTACTTTGCTATATGGAGTTCTAAGTGCGCCGATGCAACCTTTCTTACCTTTTTGTTACATATATCATACATATATCCCACGGGTACCACTTCATATAAGAACATGTAAATAGCCTATCGCCATCGACTATAGCTTATCAAGCCTCCTGAATAATACTTCGTTCCGTTCAGTTTAAAAAAGGCAGACCAAAAAAAACTATCGTATTTACAACATTAAAAATGATTAAAAAGCGAAATATTCAATATGTAAATATTTTTTTCCATTCTAAGTTTATTTATCTATAATGAAGCATGCAAATAATCAACGAACTTGTTTATAGATAGATATTGAAATTGTACAATTAGTTAGTTTGTAATGTACCGATAATTAATATACATGCTCATTAAAGGGTTGGACCTGCAGTTTTATAAGCCACTTGATCAACCACTTTTTATTTCGATGCCGTGTAATTTTTCCTCTCTTTTTATCGTATAGACTATTTTATGTGTATCCTTATCGCACCGAGCAATTAACTGTAAATGAATTCGGTAGCAATGGCACAATTAGCCCCAATCTTGGTCATGGCATTTAATCTTTTTATGAAAATTCTTATATCACTTTTAAAGTACTACATTTTTTTATTCTGTGGTGATAGACACCATCCGTATCAACTGTATATAACTTTAACGTCTAAATTCATAGTTTCTCACATGCTTATAATTGATGTAAGGCATTTGAAGCATTTGAAACCAAAAATTAAAATAACGTTTAAGGAGGTTATTAGTACGACTTCTCACCTGTTATACTTTTAGAGAAATATTTATTTTAAAAAGAACAGTGCAGACTGCAGGCTCCACTCGTGTCTTAATTTTCCTTTGCAAATCATTTTCAACAAAAACATGTGATTTCGCCAACCATTTAGCAGTGGTGAGTTATGTCATAATCGTCCGCATTAAAAGGCAGCAGTGGGGCTTTTGAACCTTAACATTTAACGTAAAAAAACAGTAGGTACGTTTATAAATAAAATTGAAGAGTTTAATTTAAAACTACTTACTATTAACAGCTTTTCACTAAATGTATAAGATGTCAGTATACATAAAAAAAAATCAATTTTTTTAAATGTTTGTCTGTATGTCTGTTCCGGCTAATCTCTGCAAAGGCTTGACCGATTATGACGGGACTTTCACAGTTTCACTCGTAGATAGCTAACGTTATAATGAGTAACTTTCATTACAAAAAGCTTACTTTTTATTATTATCAAGGTTTGCTAGTATAAAAATAAGTACATATATAAGTAGTATTGTAAGTATGTATTGTTTATTGACTAGCTTGTGAAACTGATACATTAGCATATTAATTTCGCTAATGCAATCAGTTTTGCATATTTGTAATTATGCAAGCAATAATTGATTAAGACAATGCGGGTTCTATCTAGGGGGTAGTATGGAAAATCTATTATTATTTCCCTTTTCAAGTAAAAAAAATAATAAAACTCTTTAATGACAATTTTATTGCAAATCATGCTCATTGTCCTACCATACTAGTTACTGTTTGAGACTCTACCTACAAGTGTTTATTTTTAAGTCAATTATTTATTAATATTTACTCTACTTAAATAAATTTGACTTATACTTCATAGACTACAGCCGTCCACTAGTGATATCTGATTAGCCAAATAAAACAAAATTATTTTTTAACAAAAATGAAAACCGACTTCAAAACGCTATAAATCGAAACTAAAAAGAAAAAAAAATAATTTTAATTACTTAGTTATTGTTGGAGTCGGTGCCAGCCAAGAAAGACAGTTTTATCCTGCCTTTGCAATGAACTTTCGAACGGATATTTTGATTATATTTACAAATTGATACATTAATTAAATTGTATTAAGATTATTTTGCTTTGGCTGGCACCGACTCCAACAATAACTAAGTAATTAAAATTATTTTTTTTTCTTTTTAGTTTCGATTTGTAGCGTTTTGAAGTCGGTTTTCATTTTTGTTAAAAAATAATTTATTTTAATTTTTTTTGTGGAAATTATTATGTTTAAATAAAATATTGGAAGGCTAATTAAACTACTGCTCCAATAAGTCAGCGAAGTTTTGAAATGAACGACAATAGTCAATCGAGATTTGTCCACGTCTATTTTTCCACGTAACTCGTAGACGTTAATAAGATTTACCTTCTATTATCAATCCACCTAATATCCTGAAGGAATACGACTATCAGTTCATAAGTACGTATAATATTAAAAGAATTTTCTTTCAACTCCTAACCGTTGAGGATATATACCTTACATCATCACAAATTCTTGAACAGCTTTAGAAAATATATGAAAAAAGGTAATCAGTGCCGATAAAATTTAAAGGTTGCCCTCGATTTCTCTAGGATCCCATCATCAGATGCTGACTTGGTGACAATGAGAACATCTTGAATGTATACCCTACCGAACAAAAAAGAAATTTTTAAAATCGGCCCACAATTCACGGAGAATTCGTAAAATAGATCTATCTTCTAAAATTTACATAATATCAAATATATTTTTGTTGTTATTCCAATATTTAGGTACAACTTTTTTTTGTAAGCAGATGCAAATAACAGTTTTATATATTATATAAATGTATTCAGCCCTTTTTAACTTCCCACTGTTGAGCAAGGGCCTCCCTTCAATACTAGGGGGATAAGGAGGTAGTCCACCACCCTGGCTGTGTGCCAGGGTGGTGAACTACGTCCAAGTGCGGTTGTTAAGTGCGGGTTGGCGAACTGCACATGTCTTTAGAAAACCTGCTAGATTCTATTAGACATGCAGGTTTCCTTACGATGTTCTCCTTTACCGAAAGGCATGTAGTAATCATAATCGCACACGAAAATATCAGAGGTGCAACATCCGGGCTTGGACGCGCTTTACTTGGTTTTCAGAGCCATCGCATTGTCACTAGGCTACCACTGCCCATAAATAATAATAATGAATAATACAATGCAAAAAATTAAAATGAACAATAATTAAATGCACCAATTAATAAATTGTTTACAATCAATATATGTCATTTAGATATCTAATAAAATCTGAACATATATTTTACGGTGGGAATCATTCGCAGTAGGAAGGCGATATCTCTACAAAAACTCTAAAAAGAATTTACAATTAAACGGTCGTCAGTAATCAAAACAAATGGGTTAATAATTATGAGAGCGTAATTATGTGGTAAAAAATCACTTAGCGCAATTATAGTTGTTTCTTGAATGTGCAATGTGCAAAATAAATATACTTGGTACTACTAGCAGGACCCGCGGCTTCGTCCGCGTTCAATTTTTGTAGTCACTACTAAACTTCACACGATCACTCGCTGGGGTAATCTATAGATTGCCTGAAAATTTCATCAAAATCACTCCAGCCATTTCAGAACTATTTTTTAATTAAGTCATTCGTTCATTTGTCATTTATTGTTCTGTTCTGTTAAAGTAACTTGAAAAATTTTTCTTAGTTTACACAAAAAAAATCTGAGCGCACTCATAAATGTTTGACAAACATGAATATTTATATGTCAATCCGTTTTCATTACTGACATTCTACATTCTTAAAATCTAAAATACTCCATTATCCGAATATTAGGTACTTTATTATTCGGGACAGAGATAAATACAACAAATCAAAAACTATGAAAATCGGTCTAGCCGTTCTCGAGTTATAAGTGCGCGAACAAACCCGACTTCGTTTTTATATAAATTAGGATTACGATAACTGATATTTGAAAGGTTAAGTTTTTTTTTGTTATTTTTGAAAAATTGCAAAAGATATTCTGATATTTAAAAAATTGTATAATTTTAGCAGAAATTATAATATTATGGAGGAAGTCAAGCACGATAATCCTATACCTAAATGTGATCTACAAGTAGTATAAATTTATAAATATATAGCTAAGAGCGCATAGATAAAATGGATCGTTGATCCATTATCATCAAATTATCCAACTTTTGTTATTTGATCCCTAACTAACCTTTTATATAAATATGTATAAGAGTACATTATGTAAATAAACACCACTTAGTGCCGCTAGTACGCAATTACTGGTTGCGCTTCATTTCGTTTACTTATGAAGCCAATCATATTATAATCTAAATATATAAAAGCGAAAGGTCACTCACTCGCTCACTCACTCACTCACTAATTCATCGCGAAATATAAAAACCTGTAGTTCCTGAGATTAGCGCGTTCAACCAAATTAACAAACAAACAAACAAACAAACTCTTCAGCTTTATAATATTAGTATAGATTATGAACTCTTTTTAATTTGTATAATTTTTGTTAAAGTATATTTTAAATTTATAAAAACACTATCTGATAGGCACTTAGCTTGGTATAAGATCTCCTGATTCATATTTGTTTACTAGTACTAGTAAAAATCGAGATATATTTAAAAAATGCTTATGAATACTACGAAGAATGAAGAATTCTATTGCTTAATATAATAAAGGAATACTATAAAGAATTCGAAGAATATAATTAATTATTATTTATTTATTATATTGCCACTTTTGCTCTATAATAATAGCACTCACATTATACAAGTAATACATTTTTTGTTTGTAAAAAAGTATACAACAGTGTAACTGTAATTACGAAAGGTCACTAGTTCATTTCTTGTATCGGTTTTAAGTTGCAAAAGTGATAAGAAGCTATAAATATTTTTTAACGGTAAATTTTTAAATATATAAATTTCATGTTTTCGAATTCATATTATTATTGAAATAATAACGTTTTTATTGTCCTTCTTAGTAGTACACTTAAACGGAGTAAGCGGTAAGCAGACTTGAAAATTAACGAGTAGTACATGACAGAGCCAATAATTCGAAATTTTCTTAAAACAAAAAAGAAAAGCAATAGCAAATACGTGATTCTAATCTATTTCCTTAACAAAACAAGTTTTTTTTTTCATTACAAATAAATTATCAACGAAAAAATTGCTGCATTTTGTTTTTTTTGTTATGATTACTTCTTACGGCTTAAGATTATACCAACAAGTGTCGAAGTCAATTTTAATCCTTTTGTCCGAACACCTCAATACAGCAAAGGGTCTTTTGTGATCGCTTGACGTTAGCGATCTCTCAATGAAAAGGATAATTTGTTTTTGAGTTGCAAGTGATGTTTATTGCGAAAGATATTCATTATATTTCTATAGTAAAGCCAAGAATAGGGCCAATGTTTATGTTTCTTACAATAAGCTTTAAATTACCTTTCTGTTTCATTTTTTTTATTATAACTGTATAAAGCGGATGTATGAAACCAGAAAATTAGTTTTTTGTTGTGTATTTTGTTTCTAGTTCTTTATAAGTGTTATTGGCTATTTGCCAGTAGGTACATACTTTATAATAGTGGCAAATAACTAAAACTTTTAGACGTATAATTTCATTACGGCTTTATGTTAATTCGCTAAAATATTTAAATGCTTTTTGAATGTGTTGAAAATTATAGAATTACCTATTTCTTATAAGAAGATATTCTTATTCAACTGTAGTAATGTTAAGTGCAACACGACCGAGCGAAGTGAGGATAAGTTTATTATAAACTAGCGACTCACGCTCGGGTTCCTCCTTAGGTACTCCCTGCCTAAGCCTAATTTACTCCTTATAAAATTAACTATCTGCGAGTAAAAGTTCTCATCTGTTTCAGAGAGTAGCCGGAACAAACAGACAAACAGACAAACAAAAAAAATAAAAAATAATCTTTTACTTTCATATACATTTAGTGAAAAGTAAATTTGAAATTAAAACAAACACATCAATTTTATTTTTATTTAATATTTATAGATTATAATTCCTATCATCTCTCTCTCTCTCTCTTGTCTCTTATAATTTTAATCTTACCATTTATTTTGGTCAGATTAAAATTTTAAGATCGAATATAATTACCTATAGAGAGTAATACATTCTGACCCATTTCTTAGATTTAGAACATTGGACATCAAGTCATCTCTTTACCCCACATGAAACTAAGAATATTGTTGAAGTAAAAAAAGGAAGGCGTGAAATGGAAACAAGACTAAACTTAGTTTTGTTAATACAAAAAAGAACAAATAAAATATCCATTAATAATTTATTCAGTTTAAGCTAAAAGATTAGCACACCTCACACAAAAGTAAGTCAATTTTAAACCTTTTGTCAGTATAATTGATTTGGCACAGTTAATAGGATAATTCTTTTGCATTGTGGTGGGTAAGAAAGCTTTTTTCTATTTGGAATATAGCCAAACTAATATTATAAGTGTGAAAGTTTGTGAGAATGTATAGATGTTTGTTATCCTTTCTCGTCAGAACGGCTTAACAGATTTGGATGAAATTTGGCGCAGTCATAGATTGTTTTGGAAAAATGTACGGTTTTTTCTTTTTTCTATTAGTTAATGACAAAATATACTGTCAGTTATCGTACATTTTCCAGATAATGATGATCAAGATTAGTCTAAAATAAACAGATGGATTGAAATGTATAAACTAGGACATAGAAAGGCATTTGGCAGTGGAATGTTTGTGTCAATTGACATTGAAGTTTATTGTCCTGATTGAGCATTGTGGCCACCCACCCGTAAGCTGTCACTCAAAGCATGGGTTTGCTTGTAAACAATAGAAATTTGCACTTTTGTTACACTTTGAAGTTGTCCAAGCTACAAAGCAGATAACTACATTAATTTATATTTTAGTAAATTTTACAGAATTTTAATTTTATGAAGAAGAAATAACTTACGTAGGTGATGTTGTGGTTTTCTCGTTATGCCGTCACAGACAGACGGACAGACGTACAGACGTTGAGACAAAAACTTCTAAAAAGTATGAATTCGGCTGAGTATCGATAATAATGAGTACTTCAATAAGATTTAAAAAAAAATATTTTATGTACAGATTTAACTCATTCAGGATTTTTATATGTAGGTATAGATTTAATAATCAATCTAATATCAATGTTTAATAAAACTTTCATTCAGATTATGACGTTTATTTTAGTTAGCCCTCTTTGCCGCAGGCTGGGTCCGCCGACGCACTTAAATTATCAACTAAAATAGGATTTGACTACACTACACTGCACTCAAAGGGCAGACAATGAGGAGTCAATCATTTTTGCATTATCTGTCGAATAACAAAAGGCCCATTCCAAGTTTTATACAAAAGCAGACAAATTTTAACCTTAAAATGATGGATTCGTCAGAAATGTGACAAGTATGTGCCTATATTTTGTAAAATGGTCGTACAGGTGCTAATAATTTTTGTTATACAAAAAACATTCTCACGGCTTTTTACTTCCGCTTTAGGAATTTTCTGAAGTTATTTTATAAGACTCATTTTTTATAAGAGCACAAAATTGAACTATTCAAGAATGCATATTTTGTTCAGAACAGTGTATTTTCCTGTTTTTTTTATTTATATATTTTAGACAAATAATGATTCGTTATATTTACAATATTTAGTTCATTAATTGTTACTGTTCACACCGTATAGTTGCACTTATAAGTTTATAACTTAGAAGCTAAAATCTATTTTTAAATTACACTAAATATTAAAATTTTATTTTATTTCTTGTCTTTAATTTATTAAGTTTGTTATAAATAAAGGCTCTGTTTTTTCTTCATACTAAAAACAACCTCGATTTCATACCTACAACCACAGGCATAAAACTAAAAAATATATAATTTTATCATTATTGTTGATTGCGTTAATTTAATTTGAATAAGGAAATCTGTGGGAAAACTTAGTAGGTCTAATAATTTGCAAACTTCTAAGATAATTCGATTTATTCTTAGTAGTGTAAGTATTAAATCACAAAAAAATATATAAATTTATTTAAATAATGGCTCCCTGTGTGTTTAGCATAGTAGGTTATGATAAAGTAATTAAATAAATGTAATGAGAATTAAACGAATGAACGAAGTAATGATGTATTTTATAATGTTCGTTCACAATACAAGTAAAATGAAACAGATGCTCATAAGAAATAAAAAATATGACTTCACAAAGCTTTATTTACGAGTACTACCTACTTTGCAGATACTCAAGACGTTTCTAACATTTTTTTCTTCGGAACGTAGACAATATGATATCCTCCCGACGACCGCCAACTTCCCAACTCCGAGCTGTTACTGAGGTTTACGAAACAGAAAGACTCAATAACTAAAGTTTAGTTAGGGTTCGAGTCCCGGGTCGTGTCTCCCGGTGTGCGACCGTACATGCTAGCCACTACACCACCGAGACAGTTGTTAGACAATATAATAGGATATTAATAAGGATATTTAAATAAAATGTAATATTTATCACCACTAATTTAACATTAATAATATCTAAAAAAAAGCTTCGACCACCTAGTATATTTTTATATTGCATATAAATGCGAATCACAAAGATCTATTCAGCAAAGGTCTCAATCAAACGCAAAGGCGGCCGACAAGCTCAATCATTTGTACACTAAATACACTTAACGAGTGATGTGATTCATAATCGCCTTTTATTATCGATAAAAATCCGGATCAAATGAAGTATTGACCAGTGATTACAGAACTGAGAAGATTACAGAAATGCCATCTATTTATTTTTTAGAGTACGTTTTACGACTATATCCTTTAGATTAAGTTAGTTTTGGACTTGCAATGCACAACTTACCTTAGCTTTTCCCTCTACTTAAAATATTGCTTAAATAGTAGTTTTTGGGTTAAGTTATGCAAATCTTTTCTGATAGACGTATCATATTTTGAAATTCAGATGCTTGACGTAGAGACCCACAGGAATAAATAAATATAGTCATAATTATTCATTAAGCTTCTTTCCGTTTAATACCTTGGTATTATATTATTTTTTCTCTTACGTGACTAATATATATTATTCTTTATTGCACATAATATAAACAGTAATACAAGTACAAATTTAGTTTGCAACGGTGGACTTATCTCTATAAGAGATTTCTTCCAGCCAACCTGTGTTAGTGAGAAATAGTGTTATGAAGCAGGCTAAAATAGTGCAGTTTGAGTGCTACGATTATATAATATTATGGTATACAAGTAATTAAAAAAAACACTACTTAAATATTATATAAGCTACATACCATACTATACATACTTACATACATACATACATACATACATACATACATACATACATACATACATACAAACATTTATACATATACATACCCATATAATAGAATACATAATAATAGTAATTGAGATTGGTTAAGATAGAGTCAGAAAGTGGTGTCTTAATTTCTTCTTAAATGTATTAATAGATGGAGAAAGTTGTATGTCCTTAGGAAGATTGTTCCAGAGCTTTGTGCCATAGACTGTAAAAGAGTTCAGAAGGAACTTTGTGTTGCACTTAGGAATGTCCAGCATTGTAGATATGCCAGGGCGCCTGGAACGAGAGGAGGTAGGGAGAGTTTGGATACGAGAACGGAGGTATGATGGAGAATTAGGATCATTGAGAATGTTGTAAAGGAACGAGAGGATGTGCATATCACGGCGAAGGCGGATTGGGAGCCATTTAAGTTGAGCACGAAAGTTAGATATATGGTCATGCTTTCGCAAGCCAAAAATAAAACGAATGGCGAGATTTTGAAGACGCTCTAGTTTGTTGAGTAGCTCCTCAGTCACATCCAAATAGCACACATCAGCGTAGTCAAGTATGGGGAGAAGGAGCGATTGCGCAAGCATAATCTTAGTTGAAAAAGGGAGGAAAAATTGGAGACGCTTGAGAGAGTGTAAAGTGTAATGCATACGTTTGCTGACCTCATTGACATGGGCAGCCCAGGTCATGTTGCAATCCATTATAAGGCCTAAGTTTTTCACCCTATCACAATAAGGGATTGCAACGCCAGAAAACTGGATCTGAGGTATTGAGTTCCAGTCGATTTTGCACCTTAGTCTACTACTACCAAATATAATACATTGTGATTTGCAGGGATTCACTACAAGGCCGAAAGACTCAGCCCACGACTGGACATCAACCAGATCCGAGTTTAATGCCCCAATAGCCTCATGCAACTCGGCCAGCTCGAAATGCCGATATATCTGTAAGTCATCTGCATACAGATGGAAGGGAGAAGAAATGACTTTTGATATGTTATTGATAAAGATAGAAAATAGTAAAGGGGATAGTACGCCGCCTTGAGGTACACCAGCAGTTAGATCTAACCAATCCGATGACGCATCGTTGGTTTTCACGCACTGCTGACGTCCGAAGAGGTAAGAGTGAAACCAGTCTATGACAGTAGGAGAAATGTTAACCGCACGGAGAGCACCAACCAGGATATCAAGGTCAACAGAGTTGAAAGCACTGCTAAAATCAAGCAGGACCATCGCGGTGAGCTGGGTTTTATCCATCGCACCGCGGATATCCTCAGTGATATTCAGCAGTGCACCAACCGTGCTGTGGGAGGAGCGGAAACCGGACTGATATCGGCATAAAAGTTTATTGTGAGACAGATAGGAGTAAAGTTGGTTGTGGACTAATGATTCTATGACTTTGGATAGGATAGGAAGGATCGATATGGGACGGAATTGTGAGAGACAGGTAGGATTAGAGGTTTTTGGTAGTGGAATGACAAATGCTTTTTTCCACGATGACGGGAAGACATTGCGTGTGAGTGAGAAGTTTATAATGTGAGTGATCACCGGCGCAATATCCTCCAGTATGGGGAGTATCATGTGAAGGCTGAGGTTGTCACTACCAATAGACTTTGTGGAAATGGCACAGACACACTTCTCTATAGCTTCAACTGAGACTGGTTCAAAGACGAACGGAGGTAGGTCAGGGGGAGCAAGATTCGATAAGAAAGAGAGAGTAGATTTTTTTATATGAGGGTCTAAAGTTATAGGTGGAGTGGTAAACTGCTGATTTAAGGCATTGAGATCCACAGGACTTTGCGAGGTTTCTGTGGCCTTACCCACACCCAGTGACCTAAGGAATCTCCAAACTTGCGTTTGACAAAGATCCTGAATTGTGGAGTGAATATAGCGACGTTTAGCATCCCTACACATTCTGTTGCAGATGTTACGTAATTTTTTGTATGCACTAAGGTTTTCGGCAGACGGGTGCTTTTTGTTTAAGGATTTGGCCTTATCACGCTTGGCCATAGTTCTTTTAATAACAGGTGATAACCAAGGAGCGGGAGCGTGTTTCATCCGCACCGGTCTTACCGGAGCATGCTTGTCGTACAATCTAATCAGCTCAGCAGTTAAAGAGTCAACCATGTTATCAATGTCATTTGCAGCCATTATACCTGACCAGTTAATGTTCTTAACATCCTCTCTCAAACGTTCAAGGTTCATATGCTGAAAATTGCGCTGAAGTATAACCTTGCCTCTAGCCTTTGGAGGGCGCACTTTATATGCGAGATAAATTAAGTCATGATGTGAGAAGGGTGCAGTCATTTGACCATGTGAAACTGTAAGAGTAGGCTGTGAGACAGAGATTATATCTATAAGAGATGGCCGACTATTGGGAAAGTAATGTGTAGGGAAATTCAGGGGAAGAATTTTCAAATTAATCGAAGATATCAAGTCGTTTAAGGCTTGTGCTCTGGAGTCATGTTTTAATAAGCACGTATTAAGGTCACCCATGAATATGATGTGATCATAATTAGGAGCAAAGTCCTCGAGGATATTTCCTAATTCATTAAAATAGTTAATTTTGTCGCTAGGACAGTACAAAACTCCAAGAAGAACTTTTTTGTGGTTTATGACTAATTCTAAAAAAAGGTATTCAAGCGAGCCTGTTAAGAAGGAGGTAGAGTGAGAAACCACACAGGCTGGGATGCAGCTACGAAGGTATATACCTACGCCGCCACCGCCCTGTACAGTGCGATCATTACGAAATAAACGATATCCAGGGATAGAGCAGCTAGTTGACGGGAGTGAGGGTTTAAGCCAGGTTTCAGACACAAGTATACAATCGACCACGCCGGTACTAAAGGATGTAAGAAGATCAGAATAGTGAGCAATAATACTCTGCGCGTTAATATGCACTAAGGTAAGGAAATTGGAGTTATGTGGAAAAACGTTCAAAAGTTTGCTTTCAAGTGTTTCTTGATCCGAAAGGGAAGAGTTAAGGCTGTTTCCAGCTGTCTAATACCTAAATATATTCAGAATCACTACCAAAACATACGGCTCTTTATGGTATAAGTTTAATTAAATTACATTATATAGGCTTCTAACTTTTCGATATGTCAGCCAAATAATTGTCGAGAAAATTATAAACATCTATTCGTAACATCATGTCTTTTAACCACTTACAATAATTAGGCGGAGAGAAGTGAACGGTAACTTTTTAGGCATAAGAAAACTTCGCTCATTTCCTTTGTTCGAAAAACGAGCAGAACAGCGTGAAAAGCTAGTATTAACACGCTAACATAACTGTTATTATTACAGTGACAATTAATTTTCTATAAAAATACTGATTAACTTTATAATAATAATTATTCTTTAACGTGATATAAACTATAACAAATATGATAATATCACTTCTAATATGTTCTAAGGTGTCAAATGTCAGCCTGCCGTGTTGACAGAGACGCAATCAATAAATCACAGGTCTACAAAGAATATTCAATGTGTGCTGATTGTGCGTCGGGAACGCCTTTGGTGACTAAAAGTGATGTGTCATATATTGATACTCAACCGCGAAACGTTTAACTAATTCAGAAATTAATAATATTCTACTACTAAAAGTAAAGTAAGTAGTAATTAAAAAAGAGGGATAAAAGTTTACTGTAAAAAAGATTTCGTATCTAGTTTGAACTAACATGTAAGTACTAAGGCGACGGGGTAGCGCCAGTTGTTGACGCTAATTCTATAATTATGGGAAGACTCCCAACAATAACTCAAATATACACATACATATATACATAGATACATACATACATACATACATACATACATACATACATACATACATACATACATACATACATACATACATACATACATACATACTTTTCGCATTGATAACAGTAGTGTGCTAATAAAAATTATTATTCGTGTGAGAAGAACCAAATTCATTCGGTCAGTAGGTTACGTTTACGATAAATTTTATGTATGTATTAATTAAATCGATAAAAAAATTTTATATAATAAAATAAGTAATGCGCATCGTTACGTTTTTTGGTCTAACAATGAAAAAAATATAATAAAATTTAATTCTTCAATTGTATATCATTTAATTTTACACTTAGGTTCAGTTACATAACTAATATCGATATTTATATAATCATTAAGGCAACACTAATCAGTTGGTGGTCCTTTAGATTATGCCGAATCATGGCACGCGTTTCGATATGCCTTTTATAGTCTAACCATTTTAATGAGAACTTTGTATTTTAAAACAATTTCCTTAATACCAATGTATAAGGTTCAATATGTTCGTAGTAGATATTTGAGAAGTTAGTTTTTGAGGATAAATTGATGTCTATTAAACAGTTATTACCGATCTATTGATGGTTAATAAAATATTGTTGATCCACTACACCGCTCGTGTGGCAATACAGTTAGAGCAGTTAGAGTTAGATTGTAACCATAGTATCACAATGCTGTTATAGAAGCGAAAGTCAGTATACCTGTGTACGAGTGATAATAATGTTCTCCGAGCAATTCCGGCCATGGCGGCCAATCTCATTGAGACTGGCAAACTGCGCAGGAGATATGCACAAGTGCACTCTCTATTCCTGTCACTCTCATACTCCAGTGGGATGACTACTCGAGACGACCAGTGAGAGCTAAGGCGCAGGACCGACAGCTTTACGTGCTCTCCGAGGCACGTGGGTGGCTCACCACCAACTTCCCAATTCCGGTCTGCTACTGAGGCTTACTAAACAGAAAGACTCAATAATTAAACTTTTCTCGACCCGGGACTCGAACCCAGGACCTATCGATGTATGACCGTACATGCTAACCACTACACCATTGTGGTGGATTGTGACTAGGAAATTGACTGTATAATGTTAATAAAAAAATCCAAAAGGGCTATTTATAATAAGTTTTATAAATGTAAGGAAAGGTAGGTACTAAAAGATACTTTTTGAGCGAGACGAGGATAAGTAGTTTGTATTACTGGTTCTATCTTCCAAGCCATAGGTCATTGAGTAGCGTAACCCTAAAATTATCAACTGCTTGACACAGAAAATATTATTGATCAATAGTAGATAAGTACTTCAATAGGTAATGACATATAAAGTGACGAGATGAGAAGATTTGAATGTATCGTCAGCTTTTAAAATTTTATGGAGTAGTAGCGGACGTTACGTTTTTTTTGAAAATATTTCGGTTCTCTCAATATGCAGTCTTGGAAATATTTTTCTTTATTGTAAGGCGTTAATTAATAATCAAGCTTATAAATATTATAATTTTGATCTAACGTTCTAAAACGTTAGTAATTACGATGTAAATTTTATTGAAATCACATTTTACGTAGGGAAGGCAGTACGTGCATAAAACATTTGACTCTACTATAATCATTATTTAACAATGCTTACACATCATTTTAGTTAATTAACAAAAACTAGTGATACAAATTCCTTCTGTTCTAGGCCAGACGGTCAACTTTGCAAATTCCCAAAATGTCACACGCGCAAATTACCCGAAAGTATACATAGCTGATTAAATGTAGCGATTGCTGCCGCGGGGGGCCAATTGAGTGGCAATTTTTGCTCTCCAGGACACCGAGTGGCCAACTTATATGCTGTTGAAACTTTAGAGAATGATTTTAATAACGAATAATTTCATTAAATTGTATATTGTTCTTTTATTTATCCACCTCCACACATTAGATCAAGTTAATGGATACAAACTTTTGAATTATCATCAACATTTATGTGTGTATCATACAAAGGTTCACCAAACTTATATATTTCTTATAACACTGACAATTAAAATAATTTATAAGTAACTAGCGACTCACCCTCGTAAATTATAAATAACTAGTTACTCACCCTCGCTTCGCTCAGGTTTAGATTTTTCTGTTAGTATACATTTTTCAGATATCAGATATTTACACGGAGTAAAAACCATACTAACCACCTATCGTCATAGCAAATTTCATCAATATCTGTCTAGAAGTTTCCTAGCGATGTGGACAGAGAGACAGACAAAATAAAAAAAAATCTAAACATATTTAATGTACAGAATCGACAAAGTTAAAATTTTATTATATTAGATTTAAAGTCAATTTCTAAGATATGATTATTAAAAAGTATATTAAAAATGATTTTAAGCGAGAAATTACTACCTAAATTATATATTTAGGAAAAACACAAATTACAGGGCAATATACTGATAAGTGAATGTGTAGTGATTCTAACGACGGGAGGCCAATTGGGTCGCAATTTTTGCTCTCCGGGACACCAAGTGGCTAATGTAGCTAGCTTTAGAAACACTGCAACGTACTTAAATGTGAGACATATAAAATTTTTATTTATCTAGATTTTTCTATGGTTCTTAATAACTAGAATCCAATTGTCTACTGAGTAAAGTTCAAACGGTGCCCCCTGTTACTTGAAGTCGTACAAAAAGACGTACGATTATTAAGTGTGTAATTCCCAATCTTTATTATATAAAAATCTTTTGTGCGTGTGTATGTAATTGAACTCTTCCTAAACGGCTAGACCGATTTTGGTGATTGTTGTATGTGTGCGTTCGAGTGGATTCGAAAATTTTATTTTGTGAATTAATTAGTTATTTATATATTTAGACAATAAATGACATATTCAATTATAAATAAGTCGTAAGGCAACGTTGTTTTGAGCATGCGTACAAGACAACGTCTGTCGAGTCCGCTAGTTTATTTTTTAATTTTCTAAGAGTCATATTGAATAATAAAATAATCTAGTAATAAGCTTAATAAAATTTTTACATTTTCGTTGATATTCTGATCACAATAACTTTTATAACAAATTTTTTGACTAATTTATATTATAAATCCTTAACAGCTTGTTGTTGCAGCTATGTAGGTATATGTTGATCCATTATCCATATAAATATTCAACTTAATTTATCACTTTGCACATATCATTGCTCTTTTAACCGACTTCAAAAAAGGAGGAGGTTATATGTTCCACTGTACATATAAGTACATTTTATGTATGTTCACCGATTTCTCTGCCAAAGCAAAATAATCTTAATAGATACCTGTTTGATTAATGTATCGATTTGTGAATATAATCAAAATACCCGTGCGAAAATTTATTGCAAAGGCAGGATAAAACTGTCCTTGGCTGGCACCGACTCTAACACTAACTAATTAAAATTCTTATTTTTTTCTTTTTAGTTTCGGTTTGCAAAGTTTTGAAGTCTGTTTTTATTAAAATTATTTTCAATAGATGCTGTACTTCCAGGGCCTCAAGTCTGCTATTGCAATGGTGTTACAATTGTCTATCAATGACATTGTAATTGCTACTTTTTGCAATATTTGGTAGTCTACTATTTCAATGGTCTTCCGATGGTGTATTCAATGACACTTTGCAAATAATTGGTAGTCCCGTACGTAATGACAAGTCAACGATCAAACGTATTGCGTAGTCTGTTAATCTATCTTTTTGGCTTTGTATGATCATTTTACATAATGCTTAGTCTTTAAAACATATATTGATAACATATATAATCGAACTTAGCCTAAATAAACGTTTTACGAACGATTTTACAATTGACAAAATTGTCAAAATGACAAGACCATTGATCGACCATTGTAAATTTAGTAGACTACGAAATTTTTGACTAATGGTAATTGAATTAAAATTGCATTGTTCTATAATGACAATTCATATAAAATAGCAGACTTGAGGCCCAGTTCAGATGTAACATCGAAGCACGAAACTTTGTATTCTCACCAATTGGCTATCACGACTTTTAAAGATTCTAGCGAATTACAAAAAGATGCAGATATGCAAAACCCATTTCCATACTAAATCTGTGACAAGACATCCATTTAATTATCGACTTTAATAATATAATTTTTAGGTCTTATATTCGACTATTACATGTAAGTTATGTCACGTTTCTCAGTAAATACTCAGATCCATTGTTATAACTTCATTTGCTCCTACGATCTTTTTATTTTCATTGGAATATTGATTTAAAGTGGCTTGTAAGTAGAAATGTGAGGAATTTTTACGATTTAAACGGGGAAGAAAAAAGACATTGTATTCTTAAACGTTCGCTTTGTAAGGCCTTTAAAATTTATTGACTTTACTTTTATAGGATAATAGCAGATGTAAGCCTTTTATAGAAATAGTTACATACGAAATAATATACGTAACAACATTTTTAAGCATTCAGCTTTTTATCTATTAATATTGTAACTGAATTATTTGAAATTTTACCCAGTAAATAATATACAGTCTTATACAGTGAAAATAGAAGAAAAGCAATAAATATAAAAATAAATAAATTTGTCAGGCTAAGGACATAATTACAAAAGAACCATCTAGTTCTGTGGTAAGCTACGAGGCTTGTGTTATCATCTGGTAACACAAGCCTCGTAATGTAGTATATCAACTAGATAGTTGATATACTACACATATCATCATCAGCCCTTTTTTTAACGTCCCACTGCTGGGCACGGACCTCGTCAGTATGAGGGGGATCAGGCCATAGTCCACCGCGCTGGCCTAGTGCGAAATGGCTGACTTCACATGCCTTTCGAAAACTTGTTAGGTTTTCTCAGACATGCAGGTTTCCTCACGATGTTTTCCTTAACCGTGAGACAAGTGGTAATCATGATATAAATGATTTGCACATGAAAATATCAGAGATGCGAGACCTGGATTTGAACCCGCATCACTCGGTTATCCAAGCGACGCGTTACCGTTGGGCTACCACTGTCTTGTCACTACACATATATAAAACTTTAATAAATATGTACATATATGAATATAATAAATATAAACATCCATGACCGGAGTACAAACATTCGTGCTCAACTGAATGAATGCCCCCAGCGGGACTCGAACCCGCAAACAATCAAATATCTACTTCTACTACTAACCTTTTTATTTATACGGAAAAGGAAAAAAAATATGGCATAAAATATTTGATTCCTATCACTTAATTTATATGTATTTCAAATTCATAATATTTTATTCAGCTTCAATTACATTTTTTACTGAACATCAACAGTCTACTACCAGTTTGGTAAAAAGAAGCCTCAACCCGAGATGAATACTTGAAGAAAACGCAGCGGGACTAATATTATTATTTTGAATTTGTTTTTTTAAGTTAAATTATACTTAACAATTCTTCAACTAATATTTATAGGCAACAAACGGTTTTATTTAGTTCTATACGCTTTATTATGCCTATAAACGTACATTTTAGTGGCCCCCAGCAGGCCATATCTTCAACGCCTCTAAACTACTTAATAGAGCGATAATTGCGGGACGATTGCCACCCTAGTCTCCCCTCCTCTTTAAAGGAGGGGTCCCAACTTTCTTTACGTAATGGTTTGTTATAAGGCCATTTACTTAGTTTATTATATTATTAATGCCTTCAAGGATACATCTTATATACATAAAAACAGTATTTGACTTTAAATATTACATTTATAAAATAAATAAATTTTAGATTTTATTTTTACTTGTGGTTAACTAGTAACCTGTCCTCGCTTCGCTCAGGTTGACACACAAAGTTTTTTAAAAATAGTTTGTGTTCTTGTAATATATCAAGAATCACTTAATTTATTGTAAGTTACGCCATCAACAGACAGAATCAACTATAATAGATAGTGAGAATAATATTATTTTTATTAAACATATATTAGGAAGTTAATATTAGTGTGATATTAGTTACACCCCGCCATTTTGTTCTCCACTAATATTTGATAGCGACAGATAGATATGGTAGAGACCTTATATATTTTTTTTATTAAATGGGATTATTTTTTTATCATCATCATCATCATCAGCCCTTATTAACGTCCCACTGCTGGGCACGGGCCTCCCTCAGTACGAGGCGGATTAAGCCATAGTCCACCGCGCTGGCCTAGTGCTATGCTAGTATTTTTTATATTTAATTATATATTTTTTCTTAGGTTATTTTATTACAATCGTTCTTATTAAATGAATTATCATTTAATAATGTAGTAGTAAATAACAAAAAAAATTAAATAAAAATTTGTGCATATAAATAACTTATATTTATATATAACTTTAATATTAAATTCTAAAACTCATTATATAAAAAATATTTTAAGAACAGTCTTTAATTAAGTGAAAACACTGCATAAGCAAAACAACTCGTCAGAAAGTTATTTCATAAGGCAGCTCTTGTTAAGCGAAAATTCATTAGAAACTTGGCGGGCGGAGATTGCTTAATTTTCTTTAATATTAACTTGTACAGACCCCTTTTTAATTAATATCGACAAAATAGTCGAAGAGACCGCTAGCGTGCTGATAAACATAATAGTGATGGGACGTGATCGATGAGTCCAAAATATTTTATTTTTTATTAAAATTATTGTCTTTCCTTAACTTCTCAATGCAAGAAAAGACGCATTGTAACAATAATATTTTTTTTAATTTATGTCAATTTAGAATTATTTTTTTTTATTTCAATATTTTAATTCTATAGGTAATAATTTTTACGGTTTTTTTCAATTATAAAATTATATTCATAGACACAATATAGTTATTCCGTATGTATTGTAGCGTTTGAACGTAAAAGTAATAATTTTAGTAATATATAGGAATAAATAATGAAATACATAATATCGATAAACGTGAGCATCTCTTAGAATATTAATTTCAAAATTGGTTTAAATAGGTATTCGCTTGTTAGTCCGGGTCCGAAATGAACTCATTAAAACTATAAAAGCGGCGGTAATTAAGGCCCTCGGTACTCCCCCGATGGGCGGTGATTTACCCCACAACACCCTATATAATGTTGAACATGGAAACTCTGTTACTAAAAGGGACAGAAAATATTTTTATTACATACTAGCGACTCGCCCTCGTTTCACTCGAGTATGTAGTTACTACATTTTAGTACGAGTACATAAGTTCATTTTAACGGTTATGTATAGTTTTATCATTCAACCTGAATAATTGTCATCATATCAAATTTCATTAAAATCTGTCCAGCAGTTTATTCTTGATGCGGTGACAGACAAACAAACAGATAGACAACAGAAGAAAATTCAAAAAACTATAGTTTAATGATAATAACACCTGTGAACTATTTCAATCAGGTTTCCAAAAAAAAAAATTTACCTACATATTTGACACAGAATTTTATTATACTATGTACAGATTTAGATTACTTAGCTTTACTCTCTTTACTCTAGCACTACTAATGGACTTTCCATTTGGAATTTCAATACGTAATAATACTTTCATAAATATTTATCAAACAATAACTGAAAATTAACTAATTTTTTATACAAACGTTGAGTTAATGGATGATAAATTGTAAAGTAGAAGATTGACATGTGCGCCTTATTTATAGTAGACTCAGAAGTCGTGACTTTTAAAGGTCAATTTAGAACTAATATACGAATTAAATTAGATACAACTTACTTGATATAAAGATAATAAATTAGCTTGCTTTATGTACTAAGCAAACAGTAATTTGAATATTTCTCATATCTTGTATCTCGCGCTAAAAACTTAAAATTCATAAAAACCAGTGAAGTCTCACCAGATCAATGCCTCTGGCACAAACAAATAACTTTCTATATTATGCTCTTATGATTACGACACGTTTGGCTAAGTTTGTGTTGACCCTACTTGCTGCACCATTGGTCGCTGGTTCGAGTCCCGCTGGGGGAATTCATTTGTTGAGCACAAATGTCATGGGTGTTTATATTTATAATATGTATCTATTTAAAATTATATATGTAGTAGTAGTAGTAAAGTTATATATCAACTATCTGGTATCCGTAACACAAGCATCATAGCTTAACACGGAACTAGATAGTGCTGTGTGTAATAATGTCCCAACATATGAATGGTTAAAAGCTGGGTTTTATTACTATTACAATCCTTAGTGTTTTAATTAGGTCATTGAAGGAGTGATTCGGTACATACATATATACCTAATTTAGGTACTTTAAAAATTCCTAATACCTAGGAGATGATGTTCAAATATACCTAGTATATTTTTTAATATATTATTGATACAAAAAAATAATTTAAAAAATCCAGAATCCCATCTAGAATTATTACATCTTCTATTCAGGCTTTATTGCCGGCGACATTTTATCCCGACAGCGGTAATTTTCAACTAATAACCTGTTTAATTTTCACTGCCTTTGCTGCTTTTACGACTTTTTAGATATACAAAATTTCGTTGTATTTTATATTTTAATTGGTTAAAGTTTATTTGAAAAAAAAATTTTTTTGAACTATTATTATTATTATATTATTAAAGAAATCTAAACGTATAAAAGCGAAAGGTCATTCATTCATCATGAAATATAGAAAACCGCTTAACGTATTAGGTCCGTTAAGACCGGATTTCGCGACAGGTCCCGATTAAGGAGGTCTAAGGGATCGCATGTTAAATGAAAGTCCTTAATTTTTTTTTGGTACAAACTTTAAAAACATGGAGCTTTTAGTTACTACTTATTATATTATTCAAAAACGTTTTAAATAAACTTTATTAACTTAGTGATTTTTCACCCTAAATTAAAGCTTTGATCTAATAATTACTTTAGTATGAATTAACGCATACATTTTATTGTTATTAAAATTATTGATAAAATTCTAATCATGCGCCATTAATTAAATTTCTAAATAAACAAGGTTTCTTCAATTCATTTGTTTAAAAAAAAATCTTGCTTAGGTACTACCTATGTATTATAATAACTTGGAAAGGTTTTAATTAATAAATAAAGCCATAATTTATACTTATATATCGTATGTAAATAAAATTAATATTAGTTTTTATGTTAAATATTGCGATATGTTTTTGTAAATCTGTTTTTTGAACGTCAAATTATATTATATTGAATGTCTACAAAAACGTCAGTATAACCTAGGTATAGTAGGTAATAAGTATCATTTACTATACATTTTTCGTTAAAATTATTACACTATTAAGTTATACATTAATCTCCATAAAGAATAATTGCTATGGATATATTTTCTTTATCATTTTCATGAAATTCTTACTAATATTAAATGTAAGAGGTAGAAATAGGGGATTCAAAATTTTTGTAAAGTAAAACTTTTTGTGGAAGATACGCCATTTTAAAGCTAGAAGCTTGGCACTTATTTCTTAGGATGATTGATTTGATGATTTTGATATAAATAAATAAGACATTCAAAGTTTTTAAAAATTTTATTCTAAAAAGGGTACCGAGGGACAAACCCGAGCAAGCGAGAGTGAGTCGCTAATGATTAATATTTCATATCTCGTAATTAAAATAGGTTTTTGACAAATATTTACCAAATGTTGAAGTATGAACTAAAATTATGCTTAATTATCCATTGTTCCAAATAATCATTTATCATAAAATTCTAAATCTAAACAAACAACATAATCAGATGCAATCAATTACACGATGGCAATAAATCACTCACAAACGATTTGCGATTATAAATTCTCTACAAAGCACAAAGAGCTTAGCGCTTAAACTAATCAGATTTATCTTTACAAAGGACACGTGTACTTAATAGGGCTAAGGGTGTAGCAGTAGAGTAATACTGATTATGGGCTATAATATATTAAATGAATGTACAAGTAGATATTTTTTTTCTGTAACACTATCTTAGATTTTTTAATAAGTGGTTTGTTTCAGATTTTTTGTGGATTTTTTTGATTTTTTCAGCAATCATTGTCACGGGAAGAGATTAAAGTTTTGAACATCTCGAAGGTCAGGACTTAAAAGCTAATTTTTCCAGAGATTTTTTTTACTTAAATACGACTTTAACTAGATAAAATACTGTCTTAAACCTAGTATTATGTGATCTGTGCTTAAACAAACGAAAAATATTTTATTGAATTAATTTTTTTCACAACATAGTGTATGGATCGAATTGTATTGTTAAGACTGTAATTTTTTTCATACTAGAATTGAAACTGTTGAAATTATACATAAAAATCATAATGAATTTGAATATGCAATAATTGAAATGCATAGAATGTTTTGTGAATGCAAATTGCGTGCATTGCCTATATAAAAGCTATTCAAGTCATACTTTTATTAAAGCGCATGTAATGAGAATAATTAAGCTAAAGGCATTTTTAAAACTCAGCTTGAATACATACCTTGTTTTTCTACGCGATAAAATAGCTTCGGTATAGCTTCTAGCACGAAATGCAATGTATGTTTATGACTGCTACCTTAGAAATACACTAATTTCTACAGTCAAATGAGTTGAAGAGTTATTATTAAGTAATAAAGTTCATATTTGCGTAAATAGTTGTTATCTATATAGGTATTAACATCACAAAACGTTCATTCATCAAACATCTACCCGCCATGATTGCAAATCTGATAAGAACTGAATTTTGGCGAATAAGTCAGAGTTGTTCTTACCACTACAAAAATGGGTGTTGTATTAAATTTCAAATATAAATCTTTCCTTTAAGAATAAATTCTTTAAACAATTTATATAAAATATTTTTGAATGTAACGAAACATAAGTGTTCAATTTAAAAATAATCACAATAATTCATTAGAGATCCAATTTATGTAAGGTGTAAAACATCTCTATACAATTCCAGATTGCAAATGGCCTAATCGAGATAACAAACAAACTAATTATATTTAACTGACGCCCTTCATCAGCCCCTGATAAGTTTGACGTGTTATGCGTAGTTTGTAAATCAAACGTAGGAATTATATAGTATTGGAAGTAGAACATCTTATTGATTAAAATTATTGTAATATTCATTTATTTTAAAAATGGGTAGAAAACGTCTAAAATATTTAATGTACCTATGTAATTATATAGAGAAGAGTGGAGGCGTATAGTCGAACGGGTCATAAGATCTACATGATGACCACGACCAGACTGTCAAGACTGTACCGACCAAGAAGAAGAATGTAATTATTCTTTGTAACCTCTTTACAGTCTTCGGATATTTAGACCTTTGACATTGTTTCTTGCTGCATGATTCTTGGTCAAAACAAAGTACCCTTTATTTGATTTGATTTCATGAAAATATCAGAGATGCGAGACCCGGATTTGAAACCGCTTCACTCAGTTACCCATCCGAGCGCGTTACCACTAGACTACCACTGCCTATTTCTCTTTATTTGAGTACAAGTGTCAAAATATGCGTAAGGATCGAAATTTCCAAGTAATTTATAACCTTATTTCTATATTTACTTACTTATTTATTATAAATTGAACTTTTCAGGTTTTACATAGAATCTAAGCTATGTATAACTACATACTTACTGATTATTTCTTTAATATTTAAAAATTTACAATTATATTTTTCATTGTTATATCTTCACGTTTTTGATCAATTTTAACACAAAAGAAAAGCCTTAAAGCCTTCGTAAAGTATTTTCACGATATCATAATATGATAGTATCATTGCGAATAATTTTATTGTGAAGTTGGTCCATATTTTTCAAAAACGTACAGCCTATGTATATACCAACCCTCTCCCTCCTACCTCCCCCCTTTTAATACCTGTATTACACAAAATAATATCTAAATAATTATCCTGTCAAGTAGTCTCTATGTCTGGTAGTTCCGATACGATTATTCTTTTATTTATTCCACTCCACTGACAATAAGCCCGTATTTTATCCTGTTTTGTTGCAGAATTCAAATTTATGATATACGCGCCTCGGACGCCACTTCTACTGGTCGTGTTTATATTTTGTGTTCTATACATAAAATAAAATGCTAACGAGGTCCGAGTCGGTGCTTTGAATACTTTTTTAGAGTTAACAAGAGCTTGGAGGGAAAAGTATTCAGAATCTATCTAAATATAAATATGTTGGGACAGTATTACAATAGCACCACCTAGTTCCATGGTAAGCTACGAGGCTTGTGTTATGGATACCAGATAGTTGATATACTACACATATATAAATTTTACATTTATAAATATTATAAGTTAAACACCCATGACTGGAGAACAAACATTCGTGTTCAACATGTGAATGCCCCAGCGGACTCGAACCCGCGACCGCTGGCGCAGAAAGTAGGGTCGCTACCAACTGAGCCAAACGTGTCGTCAATCGTCGTTAAAATATAGATTCTAGATAGTTATCAAATAATACTATAATGACAAGTTTTGTCACTAAACAAAGTAATAATTTGAGTCGGTGCACTGTTGCATATGTAGAGTCATTAACTGTTAGTTATCTTTGTGTAAACTTAACTTTAGAAAGTTTACTAAAACTAATACAATTAGTATTTTCGAAGACATTAAATTTACTTGTGGAATAACAGTTTGAATGGCACAGAAACCCAAGTACCTATATGTAAAAATCTTAAAAATACTTCGTAGGTATTCGTAAATTATATATAATTAAAAAGTAGGTACACCTAACGTAGTAGGTTTTTATCCTACTATTATATTAGTATAATGATAAAATCAAATCAAATTAAAATATTTTATTCAGCATAAAAATTGTTACAATTTCTTACAAAACGTCATGAGCTTACCACCATTTCGGAAAAAAGAAACCTCTGACCTGAGAAGAACTGGCTAAAGAAACATCTATAGCATAAAGATTATTATATAGAGTAACATAAACAGTACTTTTTCGTCTTACACATATGTATTAACAAGAAATAAAGTACATTAAAATGACGAATTAAAACTATAAAGTCATCTCAGAAATTAACTATATCAATTAACGATGGAAACAATATACTGTTGTTAAAAGCAGTTAAAGCTCATTTAAATACGTAGTGGGAGTAAAATTAGCCTTAAAAACCACTTTAATCGCTAAAGGCGAGAGGTACAGACGAATCAATTAAGACAATAATGTGGTCTAGCTAGATACTATCGCAATCAAGTTGATAGTGACTTTCTTTGACTACAAGTGTGAAGCGATAGCGAAAATATCTTAACATAGCGAAAAGTACCTAAGAGATACCTATTAGGCACTTTTTTAAGTTAGGTTTAGGTTTAATTTTTAAATAATTCAATTTATCTTAAAAATCTTCATATACCTCCTTTAAGCCTTTTTGAGCCGTTAGTCTCGACATATTTAGTCATCGATATTGGATCGATTTTAATTATGAATGATTTTATTGTCGTTTTCATTGAGAATTACGACGTAACGACACAAATCGATATTATATCGATACCTAACTCGAAACAATCAGCCCTGGTCTTTTTTATAGCGCTCGATTAGTAAAACAGCATCCCAATAGATATATCTTTCTCTGGCAATTGCAGGCTGATTGCTCCACTACAGTCAACGAGAATATAAAGCGAAAATAAATATTTGTAAGCTCGTTTGCGCCGTAATATCTCCATCTTGAGGAGAAGTTAAGATAGCGAATCGTTATTTCTAGACAGCTCTTATCGCTAATTCTAGCTTTATAAATAATATACGATAAGGCTGAAACTTTACATAATCTCCTGTATTAAAATAATAAAAGATACTGATAAGGTCTAATGCCTTTATAATAGAAAATTGTTTTTCATATTATGTAGAGAAAATAGGAAATACAAATTAAATGAAGAATATATTATATTAATTTTATAAAGATAAAGAGTTTGTTTGGTTGAACACGCTCATCTCAGGAGCTAGTTGTTCGGAAAAAATGTTTTAATGTGGATAGACCTTGGATGGCTAAATCTTAAGATGTACAATGAAACAATGGAATAAAAAAATGAAGGCTTAAAGCAATGCCCGAAATAGCATAAAATGTCTATCTCCAAACCCTCAGGAGATAGAAATACGAGTATAACTTAGGACCTAAGGTACACTATAACTATTTTTACCCGACTGCCCAAAACAGGAGGGTTATGTTTTCAGGGTTAATGTATGTATGTATTTTTGTTAGTTTCTTTTTTCTACCATAACTTCGAAATGCCTAATTATTTTAATTATTAAAACTAACCTAAGGAAGCACGCGAATTGGCGGGAGTAAATTCTTAGTAATATAATATAATGTGAACCACTGTGCCATAGACTATTTAGTTATTAGGTAATTGTTTAAAAACAATACACATTGTTGAAATAATTATAATTAAAATAATTATCACTACATAGTATAAAACAAAGTCGCCTTTTCTGTCCCTATATCCCTATATCCCTATGTGCCCTTAAATCTTTAAAACTACGCAACGGATTTTGATGCGGTTTTTTTTAATAGATAGAGTGATTCAAGAGGAAGGTTTATATGCATAACTAGCAGATCCCGCGGCTTTACCTGTGCTAAATCTAGGGAAGAGCCCGAGCGAAGCGAGGGCGAGTCGCTAGTTTAGAATAACATGTGATTTCAAACCGCCTTTCACTAATACGAAGTCAGGTCAGTCAGCTAGCAATATAGCTATAATATAAACACTTAGGTAGGTACTTGCAGCGATAGCTTTATTAGCCTAATTAATTACTGCTTTTGAATCATTACACGAACACCCGTCAGCCGGCCCGATTACACTGCAGACCATGATAAATGGCCACTAAATGTAGTAATAGGTTTTGTGCTATTTATTATATTGTATGGACCAAGTCTGTGTACACATTGCCAAATTAAATAAGCGCTTTAATAATTATTATTATTTAGCTTAGTTCTATGGTTTTTCTATACATTTCACCATTAAATCTATGGAATTACCATACCATACATATTTTACAAAACAAAAAATATTTGTTTGACGATGGAATTTAAGGTCACGTAAAGGTATAACTCAAAAACTATATTTCATCTCTCGGCGCGCTAGTTATGAGCTCGGCCCAACCAAAACAATTACTTAATGTCAACGAAGAAGATAATTTAATAATTGTTGGCGATGATATACGACGGGTCCACGCCCACCTGGGGTCCCAGTACTAAAATAACCGATACTTCTTCGACCCTTATTTATGCAGACCGGCACAAGTTACATCTTACTCTGTACGCCGTCGTGCATTTGTTAAAAGAACACGGTAATAGTCGCTCCGAGATTTCTAATGTCTCAATTTCCCTTTTCATTTATATAAATTTTAACCTTGTTATTACAATTTGAAGGTTTACATTCGCTTAACATTTGGAATACACGAAGTATCAACGCTAAGTCCGAAATGGAACAACAATGGAGAGGGACGTTAATCGAAATTGGAGCTTAGATCGTTCGATTTCAACTTTAAATTGTATGTCGTCACGGGATGGACTTAAATTATGTCTTGTTTAATGAGTCGGTGCGATCCGCGGATCAAAACGACGTAATTCCTGCTGCGATATATACAAAAACAAACCATTTTCTTCACTAATAAGATTCAGTTTATTTTAAACTTAATTTTAGTGTAAGGTCTTAATAATCGTATTTTAGTTTGCGAGATGTTTTCACCGAGAACACAGTCATGTAACTAATGCAGAGAATCTACATATCATTAAGAGATGTAGGCTCGTTTAATACGTGTGTAGCGCTTTGTTTCTTATATTTATCGTTCGATATGTACGTATTTATGACATGAAGGTATAGCCTACATTACTATGCAATGTTATTCGCCAGGACCGAATAAGCTTGTTTTCAGACGCCTTTTGTGAAAATATGAGTTCGTGTATTAATGTTATAGTCCCTTTGTCTATATTGAAATTGAATTTATTGTATCGGTTTTTGAAAGGCGATATTGTCAACGGATTTTCTTATTGTAACGTTGATTTGTATGTAGCGAATGCGCCGAATGGTTTCAATATTATAATCATAAGTGCGCTTGATTTATACTAATAATAATGATATTATGAACTTAACTGAAAGGCTCAAAGGCTAACTAAAACGATATATAATAATAAAATGAAAAGCTTATTCCATACCATACATATTGTTTCCTTAATAAAGCAAATTTCTTTAATAAAGCAAATGTTATTTCCTTAATAAAGCAAATTTCTTTGAAACATACTGTTAAATAAATGACACGTAGGCTTGTAAGAAATTAGCCGAAAGGTGGAGTCATCTATTGAAATTAAAAGAAGCAAAGACAATAACCACGAACGAATGTTTTTTTTATTTAGCGATATACATTTACGCGTGACATATACGTATAATGTATATATATGGGATTTACCAGCTAAAAAAGCCTCAAAAAAGAAATAGAATCTCCTTCCACCTCTGATGACCCAGAGACGAACCTAAGCTAAGTGAGGAAAAGCCACAAGAAAGAAACAGAAAAGAATAATAATTTGAGTAAAGTGGCATTAAGCAGGTGCTTAAACCTTTTAATCATCGAGCTTCGATAAAAGTGTACAATATAAACAGAATCGTGTAAAGTATGGACTGTTAAATCAATGTTTGCTTGATCGTCATTAGCATGTGTGGCGTGACTGCTGGCAATTTACCTTTAATTGGAGAATCACAAGGCTTTAGCTACTCGTTTATACTCTTTGTTTCATATGGGATGCATTTTTTCAATATAACTCAAGTTTTTTATATTTATTTAAATTAACTAGTAACAATTTTTTTGTTAGGGGCTCTACTTATTCGGTACATATTATTACTAACTGTTAGTTAATAATTTTGTTTTAAATTAAAAGCTGTAGCTACTTTTATAGGTAACTAAGTATTTTTCTACAAATTGTTTAAAATATCAGATAAATAAATAAGAATTCGTAGGAACAGTATGAGCAAGTAAGAGCTACCAGAAAGGTCTCCATATAAACACTTTTCAGTGAACAAAACCTATGAAAATGGTTAAGTTATTCATGTACATTGATAAAAAATCATAACCAATGAATGTAAGTTTTAAGCCCTAACTTCGCGGGTGGCCTCAGTAGTATGCATAATCCATTAGAGGTCCCAATAACACACAACGTTTGTTCAAGCTAAATGGGGTATAACGTGTGAAATTAACGAAGATGTTATAAGTAAACAGCTGGACAGTATGTAGGATAACTGATGAAAAATTAAAAACCAACTTTACATTATTAAGCACTTAAACTTTTGACTGACTATTGATGTAAATTGTAAAGGATTAAAATTTTAATACTAGGTACTTACTTTTCTATTGAGAAACCAACAGAGGTATGAGACATAAGATTTATTAACATTACTAAAAATCTAATTGTATTGCAGTATTTTATGCCAATATAAATTTAATGTTTAAGTCCGTCTGCTACGTAAAAGAATTTCATCAATAATATTGACGGCATGGTACTGATATATTACTCAAGTAGAGTCATGAGTGCTGAGATCAAACATTAAAAACATTTATAAGCTAAAAATACTTGTTGCGTTTATTTAACTTTTTAAACCAAATAAGGTAACTAAAAAAAATAAGGTAACCAAATAACCAAATAAAAAAATACCTAATTAACAATTAGAGCAATAATCATTAAACAAGATTTGCTGTACATACCTAAGTAAATCCGAGTAAAAATACCCAGAAATTAAATCTATTAACTAAACTAAAAAAAAGTATTACGAGCAGTAAGTAGGTATTATATATATATACCTACCTATAAAATATAAATATAACACGCAACTATAATATATTGAACGCAACCTTATGTCATAAGTTAATGATAAAAGATAAAGGGAATGACAAAAGAAAGTGCGAGAACATAATATTTTAATTCAGAATCATTCAACGTCAATAAGTAGGTACTAATCTCTCACATGTCATTACCTCACTCGAGGTACTGTAATAATCATTTATTATAACGCGTCATGAACGTGTGAAATATTGTAGATTGTTTATTTCCATTTGCACATACAGCCATTTTAGCGCAAAAAAAGTTTTTTTTATATACTATTATGTAAAGGAATTCATACTTTTCATCATTAGGAAATTTAAGAATCTTTCTAAAACTTCCTAGGTTCTCTCAGATATGTAGGTTTCCTCACGACGTTTTCTATCACTGTAAGTGGTAATCATGTTAGCAAATGATTCGCACATGAAAATATTACAAGTGCGAGACTCAGAATTGAACTCGCTACACTCGGTTGTCTAAGCGAGCGTGTTACCACTGGGCCATTGTGTCTAATCTTTACATTATATATTTTTTGGAAAATCTTTATGAAATAGTAATTAGGTATTGTTATTGACAATACAAAGGCCGAATCTAAATTTGTTAGAATTTTTTATCTGTAGACGTACGTAGTACGAAAAAAGCACAGAGAAGATGAATGTAATTTATCAATTCCGTGGAGAAAACCACTGGAGAAATTTTAATGTTTAGTATAATTATAGCTATCTACCCGGGGCAACGGTGCAAAAGAGTGACTAGCGACTAAAAGATTTTCATTTATATCACTCTTCGTACCGACATATTATGCCTATGATTGATGTCGTAAATGAACATAATTGACAATAAAATAATTATTGATATCGATATTATAAACTCTTAAAATAAAAGACATATGAGATTACGTATTGAGTTTTCTTCTCGTGTCAGGTGTGAGAATGGAAACAAGTATCGATAAATATACTTAGCGATTTTTCCGCGTCAATGTTAATAATGTCCTGATATTTAGGCATTGGCTTTTATCAATTTTGGTTGAATGCTTTACGCTAATGTCAAACTAATGACGAAATTATTAACTTATAATATGTTAAAAACATGTACACATATTGATATTATTTACATAGTACCTATAACAACAAGAAAAGTTCTTTCTCAAATACATATACCCAGTGGCAACGCGTTCGCTTGGATAATCGAGTGATGCGGATTCAAATCCGGGTGTCACTCCTCTGATATTTTCATGTACGAATCATTTCTATCGTGATTACCACTTGTCTTACGGTGAAGAAAACATCGTGAGGAAACCTGCATGTCTGAGAAAACCTAGCAAGTTTTCGAATGACATGTGAATTGTGAAGTCCGCTAACGCGCACTATTCCAGCGCGGTGAACTATGGCCTCATCCCCCTCGTACTCAGGGAGACCCGTGCCCAGCAGTGGGACGTTAAAAAAGGGCTGAAGACTATTAATTACGAGTTTGTATGGATAGCGTAATAATTGAGTCTCTGAACGCTATTAAAGACTTTATAAATTTCAGTATACTTTAGGTAACAGACAGAGCCAAGGCCAAAACCTAGCCGTCACAACGTATCTAGGGACGACCCCGTGCGAGGTGAGGGTGAGTCGCTAGTACCTACAGTATATTAAAAACATAAGTGTATTCGCGCCGTTCAATTAAAAAGAAATGGCTTTTTCTATCCCTCATGGTAAAAGTAATCATTGTTTTTTAGAAACGATTGATTCGCTATGTTAACTTTTATCACACCTTAGTAAGCGGCTGACCCATAGGGATGATTTCCGGGATAAAATCTATCCTATGCCCTTCACTACATATCTATCTTAAATATTAAATTTCATCTAATTGGTTCAGTGGATTTACTTTATTGTAAAAAACTGATTTGATTTCTGAACTAATCAAATAAATGGATGGATAATATATAATTAATTAGAAATTGATCAAGAAGTTATTTCTGAACTTAATATTAAAATAAAGTAATATGCCAGAATATTATAAAGTAAAATATTATGTATGGGTGTTCAGAAAGTGTCATTTTCACAACAGTTATTGGGAACTAAAATCACAGTAGTGCACACTGACCGCAATAACTCGCCGACTCGCACCCCACGCTGAATAATTCATAACTAAATTAATAATAACGATATAATACAATAATGCACCGTTCCCCACATTTATTACACTATACATTACAACATTAATAAAAAATTCAAATGAGCTTACAACCGTAATCCGAGCTTTAAGCTGTTTGGATTTCTCACATTAAAAAAACTCATAAAATTTGATTTAACTTGTGTGGGTGGCTGTACTTAATCGTGAACGTTGGTATGTAATCTCTTGTGTGAAAAGTCAATAGTTTGATTTTCAGATTTAGTAACATTAAGAAGGGAATTTCGATGATTTCTTTCCATTGTCCATTATATGGGAAATTATTATTTTATTGGCTTTTTGTGTTTACTTCTATGTAAATATTACGGCACTTATTGAGTAAGAATGTACGTAGGAATAATGTGCTTACTGTGTATATGTACAGTGTTAGTTTCATGCTTGTCTTATAAAATTCATTTAGTATATACTTTAATATTATATACTCTAATAGCTCTGTAAAAAACCTATTGTGGTCTAAAAAAATCTGAACCACAAAATAAAACTTATCTACTCGTAAAGCAACATATACATTTATAAATAGATACAATTACTAATATTTATGATTAAATAGTTATTATGTAATATAATTATAATTTAAATAAAATTAAAAATGTTCACACGAAACTGTAATTAAAACAAATCAGTAAAACAATATTAGGGCTTGTCACACATGACGGATCGCTTTATCGCAAAGTTAATTTCCTCTCACAAGCAATTCAATTCTGCAACAATGGAGCATATTTGCTTATCTTTAATTGATTCACTCTAACCCTCGCCGGTGATAAGGATTAGCGCTATTCACGCTGACTTTTACAAGGGTAGTGCCCTTAATGAGGGGTGCGTCAAAGATTAGAAAATACGCAAAAACGTTTTCTGTATACGCTTAGTTTTTGCCTATTCGAATTAAAAAATATAGTTTAAAAGTTGAAATGAACATTATAACTTTATAACTGAATAAAGTGATGTAAATAATAGTAAAGGTATTTTTTCTTGATTTACGAGTACCTAATATATCTAAGCTATTTCAATATTATTACATAACAAAGTTAGCATCGGATATGTGACATAAATTCAAAACAAACGTTCGTTTTGATATTGTGATTTATTAGGTACAGTTCACACTCGTTTTGACGGTTAGCCCAAAAAGTAAAAGTACTATGATGATGTTACCAAGGTAACTCCTGTTACTTCGTATACATCAATAAATTTGTGTGAATAAGGAGATTGTCACTATTTGGTAACTTACCATACTAGATATTAATTGCTAAAAAAATGAAAAATATACATAAGTCGCTTCAAAATTTCAATTCCATTGTTAATGACTTTTCAGTGTACCGAATATAATGTAGAGAACATTTATTTTTGCATTAAATACGGTAGAGGAGACATGTATATAAAGTTTAAATATAAAATTATCATAAAAACCATTAGCCACGAGATACTTAGTAGATGTAAAAGTGTGGGATTAATGTCTGGTTGTCTCACGTAGTATAAATAGATAAATATTGTTTTTTTAAAAAGCAAAAGTTGAGTTTCTCGCCGGCACTTCTCAGTAGAACAGCCTTCCGAGCCAGAGGTAGCTTCCTCACAGACTTACAAACTGACATTTATTGTAAAGTCAATACTTTAATAACGTAAAAATGACGATTTGAAAGAGCTTGTAAAAGTCTATTTGAATAAAGAATATTTTGATTTTTATTTGCCACATCTACATTTACCCTCTAGTGTAACAACATCAAATATCATAAGCTGGCGCGTGCCCCGTATTATCGGGCGGCGACGCGATATGCGATCGTGAATTACAACTGTTTATCGCGTCGCGCGTCGTGTGGTGTGGCCTGTTTGCTTAGGGAACTAATGGCTTAGGGTATAACTTTGTTGCCCAGCGTTGTTCATTCAGGTTTAAGATCATTTATTTCTCATGAAGAATATTACAATTCACTTATGTGTGAAATTAACAATTACTTAAGTTTAACTAACACTATTGGGTACATCGCAAAACAGGCAAGACAATTTACAATTTGAGGGTAAAACTAAAAAATGTATACACAAGTTCACAGAATAAGCATCATTAAACTAAAGATATTAAAAAAAAATAAGAAATAATCCTTATTTTAATTAATTCTACAATATATTAGTTAATTTTCATTAGTAATTTGATATTGGTCTGTTAGGAAAACCTAATTAAATAACTCTTACTAATAACTCCAAACCACTATGCTGCTATCTCCGGGCTAATACTGAAAATAGCTTAACAAAAAACTCTGTAATTAAACTTGGCTCAATCCGGGACTCAAACCGAAAACCTCCGGACCTACAGCCGTGCATACTAGCCACTGAAGTATACTCGTAAGTGTTGAGGAGGCCTATTCATATTGTTGTTACAGGTATATTGTTAGTGCGCAATAGATAATAATGTGTTACAAGTACAAAAGTCTTATTTGGGAAAAATATTAATGCTATTCTTGATATTGTCTCTACATTGTACTAAACGTTTAATTACCACTCTGCTTAATTACCATGTTATGAAGATTTCGTGACCGGATGAAGTTATTCTTATTAGGGATGACATTGCAGCCGTAATTATATTAAATACTAGCATTTCCCGCGGCTTCGCACGCGTTCTAAAGACCGGAAACCAAATTCTTTCTGAGTCGCGCGGTATGAACTAACACCCGCCCTTCCCGTTTTTGCAACATTTTACATTAATGCTCCGCTCCTATTAGTCGTAGCGTGATATAATATAGCCTATAGCCTTCCTCGATAAACGGACTATCCAACACAAAAAGAATTTTTCAAATCAAACCAGTAGTTCCTGAGATTAGCGTCTTCAACCAAACAAACAAACAAACTCTTCTGCTTTATAATATTAGTATAGATTAATGAGTGTTCGATTAAATTATCCACACTTAAATGTTCTTGCTTTATTGACTCTATTACTATATTTCTACTTTCTAGATTAAAACAGTATAATAACTTATTTTATTAACAAATAGCAACTCACCCTCGCTTCGCTCGGGAGTCAGGTACGTCAAGTAGCGCGGGCGAAGCCGCACGTACCGCTAGGTAAAAGAAATAAAATTTCTAAAATAAAAGTAGCCTAAGTTACTCCTTATAATATTAGCTACTCGTATCTGCGAGTGAAAATCACGTCGAAATCGGTCCAGCCGTTTCAGAGATTAAACAAATAGACAGACAGGCAAAAATTTTAAAAATTGATTTTTTGATACTCTCATATGCATTTAGTTAAAAACTGTTAATTGGAAATTAAAAACAGATTCTACAATTTTATTTATATAATGTATAGAGATAGACTAATATTTTTAATATTTTTTTTTAAATATGTTTTAAAAATCGTTTTAAAATGAAACGACACGTACATATGTATGTTAATAACACGTCCCTCGTCCACATATCAATAACGCGACAAAAGAAGAAAAAAAGTAAAATGTCCGCCAAGTCATTCAGCTGGATGTGATACGGTGGGCTGGAAATTGAAAAACCCGTGAAAACCTGTCTGCGGCATTTTCAAAGTTTTTTATGGGATTGTACTAAATAAATGGGATAGATTTCCATATTCATCACGATTTCTTTCTTTTTCACCATGGATGTTAGTTTTAAATTATTATTTCCTTTAGTAGTAAGAATATAATTTTGTTTTATGTAATAAAAAAAATAGGTTAGAGTCAGTGAAGATATTATTTTTTCAACGTACAATGTTCATTGTACATGCACGATAAGTGTAACAAACTCTTGAGGTCTCATTTAATTATTAACCGTTTATTTTTATTATTGTTTTTTTTTTAAAAAACACAAAAATAACTGTAATTCTTTTGATGAAAAATTCAATATTTTGTCAATTTAAATTAAGTAGTACTATAATCTAACAGTCACTTAATTAAAAGGGAACAAAAGGAAGGCGCTGAACACAAAGAAATTATATTATTACTGCTCTACCGCATAAAATGAAATAAAGAAAAAACGATTGATTCTATTAAATTTTTCATTTATTTTAATTCGCCATTCTATAATTCATAAAACAGGCTTCTCCACTATTCACAGCCATTTTAATTCGTCATAATGGATGGGTGGAAACGGCAAAATGGCGGAAATTGATTTTTTTATCACAGTCGCAGCAAAGCGATTGGAATTTACGAATAGCCTGTCTGTTGGGGACATTGGGTTTTGTTGTTTGTACTATTCTTACTTGAAAACCTCTTATTCTATAACTTAAAAAAACATTCCTCGTGACTGTTGTAGTTTAGTTTAGTTAGTTTAGTTGTATAATTACCTATCCTTATTAATTAAAAAATATAACTACTGGTACGTAAATATTACGTTTGAATTTGCCAACACCTATATAGAAAAGAAACAACCATACTTGAAATATTTAAAAGATAATAATTATAAGGTGAGAAAAACATGGAGTCGAAAGCCCTTTATATTTATTTAATATACCTACTAACCATTGTAGGGTGTTTCAATACTCCCATAAACATCTACAATGTTTCGTAAATTATCTACGCACGGCCCATAAACTTTAATGGATGGACAAATAGATAAATAAGTTGTAGGTATTCGAGGTATAATGAAGTTGTAACGGTGTAATATTGTACGTTTGTACAAGTATGTATAAAAATACCTATACTTTTTTATTTAAACAAAAACAATTTCAAATTGTTAAGTACAAAATTAATTAAGATTAACAAATTTTTTATATAATTTATGGGCACTAAGTTAAATAAATACCTACTAAAAATAAAACATAATATATACCTACTACGATGAAAATAAACACTTCAAACTTTTATATTTTAGGAAAAAACTTTTTTAATTACTTTTTCTAAATTTTTTCCTAATTTGTTTTGATTTTTGATTTATTCAAATGGGTGATTCCCAATCTTGGTTTAATCATGGTTGGTTCCCCATCATGGTAAAAACCTATTAATATCTCCATTATAATCTACTAGCGACTCGCCCTCGCTTCGCTCGGGCTCTTCCCTAGATTTAGCACAGGCAAAGCCGCGGGATCCGCTAGTTGTGCATATAAACCTTGAATCACTCTATCTATTAAAAAAAACCGCATCAAAATCCGTTGCGTAGTTTTAAAGATTTAAGCGCACATAGGGATATAGGGATATAGGGACAGAAAAGGCGACTTTGTTTTATACTATGTAGTGATGATGATGATGATGATATTTCAATAAAAATTAATTTTGCTAAGCGCAAAATTCGAGGTTGGCTCGACCAATTCGGCTATTTTTTGTGTGTTTCTTATGACACACGGAAGGTTTTAATGATTAAAAAAAATCAAAGTTTGTAAAATCTAAAATACATAATATTTTTATTAAAACAACTAAAATCGTAATAGATGTAAAAAACCCTTCCGTTCCACATTACACAGCGTGATTACATCAGTATGTAATATTTCATTGCTATGCAGTTTATGTTTTTATAAGAATACTATTAGTGTCCGTTACCTATGTTTACTTGTATTTACTAGGAATCTAGACACTGTGAAATTCCGACCATCTAAATTACAGGTAGATTACTACGGTAATCAATTACCCAGGCAGTAATATATTCTGAAATTTCTTTTTCAATTAAAGTCAACCATGGTTAGTTGAGTGTTTGCTTATTATAATAATTTATGTGTTTATTTTGTAAGTATTGTTTGAGTAATTAGCCTTCGTACAAATAGGAAATAGTGCAGTAAGTACTTAAAATATTTATATTATGAAGTTAAACAATTATAAATTTCCAAGGTAATAAGGCATATCGTAATTATTTCTATTAATAGATGCGATTTACCGATTGAGATGATACATTTTCGAATAGTAAAAAGAATAACTAACTATCTGTATCTTTATAAAAAAGTGGATTTATTGTGATGCGTTCCGAGACCAACAAAAAATATTAAAAACTTTAGATTAGGCCTTTGTATCGATATTAATAGATCTATTTTAAAAGATTTCCAAAACTGTAATATCTAGGTTAGACTCAATTAAAATTTTATTAACCTATGTACCTACTTATACTTAACCTATGTACGTACTTATAGGTAAGGGAAGATGAAAAGTTAAAAATTGCTGCCTAATATTATTTTTCTATCCCCTGGAAACATCTCATTTTCTAGATACGATTTAACTCAAGCGGGTATCTTGGCAATTGCACACTCTCGCTACTATTACGTAATCAATAGTAATATTTTCTTTTAACTATAAAAAATATTAATTAATGTGTTCTATTTTCTTTATTCTGTACAAAATTAATTAAAATTAAATGTCATTCTTAAAAATAATTACAACGAGAATATTAGCCTCAATTCCTTTAACACTAAGCAGTTCCCTGAACGCCCTGCCCACCAGTAAGGCGAACTATTGAAAGGGACCGCTCATATGGAACTGTTACGTCGCTTCGTAAAATCGTGTCAACTTTAAATCCCTATTTGTGAACTAAAGGAAGGAAATAGTAAATATAAAAATAAGTCGTCTTCTTTGTTATAATATTATATACATACATACATATTTAATTCTAATAATTAAAATAATGTTACAAATTAAGCAAAAATAAAGTGAAATCGGATATAAGTGTGTTGCTGATTAACGTGTTTACTTTGTTATTATAATTATATTAAATTATTATAATTAATACTTGTTACACAAGTTGTTTATTGTATATTATACTTAAGTAAATATGCACAAGCGAAATACTGTACTAATGATGAGCGCTGAAACTTCAGTGTGTTTGTTCATCCTTTTATACCGTCTCACTGCTGGGTACGGGTCTCCCTACAATACGAGGGGGATCAGACCATACCACGCCGGTCCAGTGCAGGTTGGCGGACTTCACATGTCTTACAAAATCTTACTAAGTTCTCTCAGACATTCGTAATATAATGCAATAAGGTAAATATAAGATAATCGGTCTTAACAGTAACTTTTTAACTCGATACAAGTTTTCTTTTTAATTTGACAATGATGCTTAATTGAATTGGAGCTCAAATTTTCAAACTAAAACTTTTGAGTCTAATTCTAATAGCAATTTTCAATCACATGGTTCATATGAATGTAATTAAGGCCAAATGCTTGCTCTAAAAATCTGTTAATTTTACTAAGAATAAAGCGAAGTACTTCTTTGTAAGCTCCGCCCGCGACAGTAACACGAATCATCGCATAGTTACCGCTCATATTGTATTTACAGGAATACAGTGTACCTTCAAGTAGTGAAATTCAGAAATAAAATACTATTAAAATTACAAATTAATTAATAGCATATTTTAATGAATTTAAATACATTCTTGTATAATATATTTCTTTAGCTAGATTTTAACTAATTTAATATCTCGTAATTCGTACAACTTGAGTAAAAAAAGACGAACAAATGGACGAGTGATTGAGTACACGTTAAATAAATTAATCGACACATTATAAAAAGTTATAGGTACTTCTATAAACCAATTCTTATCACAAGGCCCCTTTTACTTTATACAAAATATAAATCAATATGGCTGTTATAAAATATTATGCAAAATTAAATACATTATTAAATTTACATACTCGTGTGTGCGAATGTAGAGGGCGGGGCGTTAGACTTGACTCGTTTTATAGCATTTCACGGTAAGACATTGAGCAAAACAAAATCAAAGGCGTTTAGCGAAATGTCTTCTTTGTTTAATATTACATAGTAATGGACTTTAAACTATTATAATATAAATATTAGTTTGAAATAGACTGAAAGAGCTATTCTGTTGCAATGAATGTGTTATTGTAGATCTAACTTGTATGTTTTAGTTACTCGAATGCGTTACGAATAATGAAGGCGTGTAAATATTTTTATAATTCGATGAACATATACGTATGTAAATATTACGATAAAATATTAGAAAAATATAAAAAGATATACATTAGTTATTCTCAATGATGTATGCTAACTTTCACCATTGTGATTTAACGTTTTAAAGGATATGAGAATTTTCAATTGAAAACTCATAAGTAATATACGTAGCGTAGCGTCTCACCTTTGCTCCACTTAAGTTCGTCTCTACGTAAATTTAACAATTTTAAATTTTACCTGTAAGTATAGGTTCATTTTTCTGTCATGAAATATTGTCCCGCAATAAAAAGTATTATATTGTTTAAAACCCAATATATCAGCTATGAATAGACCCATCAAAATCTGTCCAGTAATTCTTGCGTGATGCTCTGTAACGACAATAATGATTATTTGAATAAGATTTTTTTTTAATTATCGACTCAGAATTTTATTATATGTATGTAACATAAACATTTAGATTAAAAATACCTTCAGTATAGAAAGAAAGTTCTACGGCGGTCATCCGTTTAAGTATTAACGGCCGACAAAAGCTTTAAAAAACGAGAGCACTTAATACGAAAATATAAACAATATGGTTTTAAGCTATAAAAACTCAATTACGAACACATGCCACTTAGGCTAGGTTTTGCTTACTAATTAACTAAATAAATTGTAGAATTTTAATTTAAAGATGGCACGGACGTACATATTTTAAGACTAATTAATGATTCCCGATAAGGTTAAGTTACTTATTTTTAAGGAGAAATATGGTAATTTACTTTTGATATAAGGACTGATGGGTCAGGTTTATCTTATATGGAAAGGTGTTGGTGAATCTAGGCAGGCATTTTATCGAGTATCTGAACCTACGTAGAATCAAGTGATTTCAACATCAGCAGGATCGCTATACCTTAAATTAACATTTACCTATAAATGTCACGTGTGAAAAATCCGAGAATCCAAATAATATGAAATATCTAGTAAACTGCTGTAAATGCTGATATGACTAATGTTTATCTTATTCTTATTTAGTTCGTCTTATTCGGGTTCGTCCCTGGTATATACGTTTTTTACTAACCTAGAATTTTTCAGTTTTTTTTTCCTATTAAAACCTTCAGTGTGCCGAATTGGTCAAGACATTTTCGAGTTTTTCACTTAGCAACATTAATTTTTATTTATATAAGATAGATAAGTAGGTTTATTTTTATTATTTTATATTATACTGCCTATTATTTATTTCTAAAGATACATTACCAAAATCTTCTACTTTAAGTAAATAGAAGATTACTTATACTTATTATATAGTACCGGATTTCCGCGATTTCAAAAACATTAACTAAATTATCCGATAACAATAACTATTTTCGACTTTAGTTCCCTGATATTCTTACCCTTCTTAGAGAGCTAATTTTTAAGCTATAAAAGTTATACCTACCTACAAAAATGAGTACGTCAACAATTTACATTTTAAAGTTCATACAAATATAAGTCATGCTTAAATTAAGCCGTTATAGGTACTTACTCTCTAAAACATGAAAATTTCTTTTTCCCGACAAACAGCGAAGGTGCTATGTATTATTTTTGATTTTCTTCTCTAAGTTACTTCGACCACATGTAATTATTCAGATTTTATCCACGAAACGAAAACACCTACTCTATGTTTGAATACATTGAAAGAACTATTTACAAGTATTTACCAGTAGTAGAAACTGTTATCCAGAGAGCCCTATATTAACATATTTGATTAGCCGCGGCTCGACGGCACTACAAAGGCTCGTCATATGGTATCATACAACAACAAACAAGACGCGGTTAATGCGATCACGATAACATCGGTGATCTTCTGACACCTCCTTTAATTGGAATTTATGTTGTCTACACCTCGCTTTGTGTCTAGCCCCTACTAATAGTTATCGAAAGAATGAAATATTTTATAATATATTTTTTTTAGTAGTAAATAGTTCGATAGTATCTAAACTATTTATTTCTGTATAGACGTTTAGGAAACTTCGTCTTTCGTTTTGTTAAATTGATAACATTCAAATCTTTCTTTAAATAAATAAAGCTCTTTTCGATGTGAGCTCGAGAGCTTTTTGACGTAATAATTATTGCTTATTCATGTCGACTTACTAAAACCTTGTATTCCTGTTAGAATTGCTTAGGCTTTCTTTTTTATCTATCTAAACATTTTCAATTTTCTAAGAAATTGAACTTTTACCGTAGAAATTGAATTTTTAACGTATAAAGCATGGTGCCATTGTTTATTTAAATACCATAGAGCTTATTTTTTAACTTTACCTTTGAGTTCGAGTTATAACTAGTAAGGGTGTTTTAAAATTCAGGATATTTATTAATTACATATTTCGGTTTCGTTTGGAAAAGCTACCGAACGGTTTCTAGGGTCATTTTATTTTACTCATAGCATTATCTTAATTACCCAATTAAAGGTAGTGTTTATTAGTAAGTGACGTCGTCATTGTTGTCTGCATATTTACATCGCTTAAGTGACAAACATAAAGATGGATATCGGATGTGCTTAAAATATAGTTGAGGGTGCATTCAAAATTAACTTTTTACTAGTTTTTGTAGTTAAAACCGTAACTGCAAGGTATCAAAATATTTTTAATTTTTTTATTTTATTCTCATTCTGCTCTGGTTAATCATTAGCTAGATTTCTCAGAGAGTTTGCCTGCAGTAAAAAGTGTAGTACTATAGTAGTAGTAGCTCATAGCCATCAACTTTAAACCTCCAATTTGCACAATGACTTTCTTGTTATGCGTTTCCAGATATACACAAAAAATGCCTCTGCATCGATAATAATGGTTATTTTGAAAAAGATTTTCAGAAAATATAATATTACTATATTCCGTTAAATACCGTATCATCACTCCGATATAAATAAAAATTTTGGTAGCACAACTATTAAGTAAGGTCATAAAAGTTCCAATATTAATTATAAATTCGCTTAGGGAATCGAACCTGTGCAACGGTCGAGTCAAGCTTCAGCTTCATTGAAAGAAAAACTGTGAAATCAATTTATTTCAGCATTATCTTGATAGATCTTTAAAAGAGGGCGATCACACTAAGTAATCTAATTTGACTCCTATTGCAATGTTCAAGGACTCACAGAATAAAAAATTAAAACTAGATCGGATTAATATTTATTTGAATAACATAATTTTTATATGATATTATAAATGTACATTAAAATAACTTAATATAGCAATAAACACAATTAGTAATAAGTTTTTATACTTATATAGAAAGAACGTTTGTTTGTGTGTAGTAGTGATATTATTTAAAAATATAACTATTAAAATTAACCTATACATTTTTCTAGTTTTCCATTTTACCGAAATATAATCTTTACATTAGCATTTTAATTAGGAGCGTAAAGTATATGATGTTCTTTGATTTTTTTCCAATATTTTAGTCATTTCTAGTATGTACGCTAACTCTAAGTCACGTTAAATTTGCATTCGACTATGATTTCCCCGGCGATCGACTATCAGCCGCTCAATCTAAGTACTTTGAAAATTGCCACCCTGGTAAAGGTATCCAAATCGAAAATCAACTCTTTTTACTCCGATCCACTTTACTATTGGGGGTTTGAGAGCGTATTCTGAACGGTTAAGTAAAATACTTTATTTTTATACATTATAATATTGAAGAAAGGACAATAAAATTGAAAAATATTATACCAATGTCAGTTATTATACAGTAAAAATGCTAAAGCGCCTTTGTTTGATACAGACCTGTTATAAGCGATCACTTGAGGTACGTCAAAATGATGTGATTAAATTGATTCTGGTAATAATTAAGTTTCTAGAGAAAGGAATTTAATATAATTTAAAAAAAATACGGTTCAGTTAATTTCGCCACACGTTATGAAGAATTTTTCAAGGCATTTTTCACAAACTGCTGTTAGAGTCCTGGAGTATCTAAAATTTTAATATCGATGGTCTCTCATCTCATAAATATGTATGTATACATGTCACATTAGGGAATATTCCATATGTAAAATGAAAATATTCAGTATTTTTAAACACAATTTTACTTCTAAATTAAATTCAAATTTACAAAATACGTCCGTTGGTTTCCGCTCGTTACCTACTTTCATTTTGCATACTAGACGTAAACGTATAAGATTTTATTGCAAAGAAACTTCTATAGCAGTGAATTGAATGGATGCTATCACAAAGGCGGGTGTTTTTCCTAATAAAAAGTTTAGATTTGCATTGTAAAGGAAAAATAAATAGAATTAAATCGAAGAATAAGGTTGGTTATATATTTTTTGGGAAATCTTATTGAAATAGTCACTATTATCGATACAGAAGCCTCTACATTATTTAGAATGTTTGCCTTTATGTCTGTGACCACATTCCGACAGAACCACTGCACAAATTTTGATGAAATTTGGTTTGATGATAGCTGGTTATTTGGGTCTACATCATACTTTTTACAATGGGAATATCTCATCTCTGAGAAATTGGTAGTAACCATTAAAATGTACCTACATATGGATAAAACCGAATAAGGAGAAATTGCGTCTCTACTTTAGTATAACAATAAATTAGAGGAAAAAATCTCTTCGATACTCTTACCTGCACTTAAAAATTCAACATCAGGTTAATAAATAAATAAATATAAATGCTTGCACGCCCCGTATAGTTCATTAGTACCACTCTCTCACAGAAGACCGGCGTGAAGTGGCAGCTATGCTGTCGCGTTTCGTCCGATGAGTGAGAGTCCGGGAGGCCCACTCTCCTTACCCTTCCCTTCATCCTCCGCCTTCGTTCCCCCCTCCCTCCCACTCCCCTCCCTCCCTCCTCCATCCCTCCCTTTCCTGAAAGGCCGGCAACGCATCTGCAAGCCTGGCTTGCAGATGTCCATGGGCGGAGGTGATCACTTCCCATCAGGTGAGCCTCCTGCCCGTTTGCCCACTTTTTACCATAAAAAAAAATACAGATTTTTGGTAATAATAAAGGTAAAATTCTTGGCCACTTTGTTTGTTTCCGGCGCAGAAATTATAATTGGGAAATATATAGAAATCATTTTAAATGCAAAATATACCTTCATTGATATTCGTATGTTTTGGAAGCTAAACGACTGACTAATGACATTTTTAATTGAAGCTTGCATATCGATCAGCTTTTCCCAACTAGGAATACAACCATATAAAGCGGAAATTTTAGTTCAATCAAACATTCGTTATAAATGTATTAGATGTAACTCTGTCCCGGTATATGTGGGCATTTCTAATTTAGAAAGAATCAGGAGGTTTGTTGCATTTCCAGTCTGAATTTAACCAAAACTGAAAAACATTCGTACCGATTCACAAATACTTGTTTTATACAATAATAATAATAATATATAAAATAAAAGTAAATATTGTTAAATAATTAAATTAATTTTATATAATTGATACGTTTTAACGCTAAGAATAGATTTCACTGAAATTGTTTTTTTTTTAGCTTTTTCTACTATAATATGCATATTTATACATATAAACCTTCTCCTCAAATCACTCTATCTTTTAATGAAAACCGCATTATAATTGCGTAGTTTAAAAGATATAAGCGTATAAACGTGGAAAGCGACTTTGTTTTATGGGTGAATATTTCATTTGGTGCATATTACAGTTCTGGCCATAAAGAATGTATAAAACGTTAAAATATTTTGAAGATGATAATATTTATTTTTAATAAGCTACGGGTTCTAATGGACGCAACTCGTTGAATATGTATTGTTAGTTATAGTTGCTCAATTGAATCTTTTTAATTATATTAGTATCTCAATTGATTATTGTTCATCACTTACAGATCATATTAATTCTTCATATTTTGTTAATTATAATATTTTATAATATTAGTTTGCTGTTCATTATTTATATTTTATTATTTACAACTTTATAATATTAATACAGATATGAGTTTGTAACATTTTAAATATTAATGTTTTAAAAGTATTGTCATCCACCGTGGGGTAATTCGTAATGTGTATCCGTATGAGATAGATGGCGACACATTATACCCAATGGTGGGGACATAATGTTTAAATAGTTGTGATATTCATTTTGTAGGGCATTCTGTAAAAGTAATCAAATAAAAGTGGAATTGCTGACACTCGTTGTTTTACTTTTAAAATTATTAATAACAGTCAGAAGTGTTCGAATTTAATTGTTATATTAATACCACGTGCCAGTATAGACCGCTAGCATATCCAATTAAGAATTATGTCTAGCGACTCGGAGGACGAAGTACGGGCTCCACCGCCACCAAAAAGGCCCCGTAGAACACGTAACCCACGACGTCCGAATAATGGTGAACGACTAAACCGATTGGAGGAAATGTTGGAAAAATTAATCAATCAACACAATTCAATAATACCCCCATGTGGAAACGACACAGAATTAGTAACAAGTGCTCCACCTCAACAAGAGCATAATCCTCAAGACGTCAGAATTACAGCAGGTAATCAAAATATTGATATTTTTGCTTCACATACGCCCCAGCAAACTACCCTCAAAGATTCATGTCCAGTGCCCGCTACATCTAATCATGGCGATATTTCTTGTTTAACATCTGACCCAGTCAGCATTAATGAACAAATACCCTCAACCTCAGGGGCAATAAACGAAAGCCTATCGGCTGTATCACAAAGCTATATATCTATTGTAGACTGCAAAAATACTATGAGATTTATAGGAAAGCCGGAAAACGTTCCAAAATTTGATGGATGTACTAATACTTTGTCTGTTCACGCATGGTTACATCGATTGGAGTCCCTGGCGAGAATATACGGCTGGGATGAGAAAACGTTAATCTACCACATGACCGGCAACCTGGAAGGCAACGCATTACTATGGTTTGGTCATCAAGAGGACATAGATATCAGCTGGCAAGATTGGAAGAAGCTGCTTGTGGACTACTTTCCCGCTAATCGTGGGCTCGCTGCAAAGCTACACGATTTCGTCGCTACTACTAAACGTCGAGAAGAACCGGTATTAGATTTTTATTATAAGAAATTAGCAATAGGTAAATCTTGTAGTTTAAGTGATCATTTGATATGTGACGTAATCATATATACATTAGGAGACCCTTTGTTAAAGGCGGGAGCTCGTGGTGCAGGTTGTAGAGATACGCGTTCCCTTTTAGGTTATTTAAAAGACGCCGCTGTTGACCCCTTACCATCCCGATCAGAAAATTATCTTATTAACAAAGACTTTAATAGAAATAAATGTTTTTTATGTGGTCGTAGAGGTCACGTTTCAACAATGTGTAATGATAGCTTACGTTGTAAGAACTGTAATAAATTAGGTCATAAAGTGGATAGTTGTCGATTCTTAAAAAAATGTGATCATTGTGGAAAAGTAGGTCACGAGCGTTCGGATTGTTATAGTTTAAAAAATTCAGATACCTCCAAGACATCAAATATAAAAACAAATTCTAAAACAGAAGAGAAAAAATCTAAACTATTTCATATTCATCCTATTGATATAGGTGACCGTAAATATCATAAGACTGTCATTGCAAACGGTATTGAACTAAGCGCGTACATCGATTTAGGTAGTGCTTGTAATACTATTACATTATCGGCGGCAAATAAAATTAACTTATCGTATAATACTCAATGTAAAACTAGTATAAAAGGGTATGGAGGTCAAGTTATAACACCAAAAGGTGAAAGCTCATTAAAATTGAGTATAGATGGAGTTAGTGCTAACACGCCAGTTTTAGTGGTTAGTAACGATCTTCAAGAAACTGATATGATAGTAGGTCGTGCTTTTAGTGAGTTACCAGGTATATGTTTAATCAAAACAAGCGATGACCTCACTTTTTCCAAAAATATTAATAACCTAAGTAAAGAACTTCCATTTTTTAATAATGAAGAGGTTTCATTGTTAAAAATTAAATTGATAGTTCCTCATGACACAGTGTTACTTCATGGCTTAAATAGAATAATGATTTGTACAGACGAAATTACAGACACAGACAGCATACACATAAAACGTTCGGAACATAGGTCGTTTGGTAAAGAAATAGATATTCCTGAACAAATTACAAAAATTCACGGAAATATAGGTTATATAAATGTAGTAAATTTACAATATCAGTCACTCATGCTCTATTCCACAAACTGTATAGGTCGTGGTTTGCCTATGGAACATAGAATAAATCTTGACACTGATTTAAGAGACGACAATATCATGAATCTCGAGAATTTGTTGCGAAAATTTAGCCATTGTTTTGATGATCATACAAGGGTAGGCGAATGTGATTTAGAGATGAAAATAGAATTGACTACAGAAGTACCATTTTATCATCGTCCATATCGAATGTCGTTAAAAGAACAAGAAATCACTCGCGGTATTATACAGGATTTAATTGAAAAAGACATAATCGAACACAGTAATTCGCCTTATGCGAGTCCAGTAATACTTGTCCCAAAAAAATCGGGCGAGTATAGAATGTGCGTTGATTATCGACAGTTAAATAAAATCACGAAAAAAGATCGTTATCCACTTCCAATTATACAAGACCAGTTAGATAGGCTTAGTGGGGAAAAATGGTTTTCAAAATTAGATTTAGCTGCTGGTTATCATCAGATAAAAGTGCACCCTGACAGTCGTAAATATACCGCTTTTGTAACACCATTTGGCCAATTTCATTATAAAAGAATGCCTTTTGGCTTAGCCAACGCACCATCCATATTTCAGCGGAATATGAATCTTATGCTAAATAAATATAGATTTCAATTTGCAGCCTCGTTTATCGATGATATTCTGTTGTTTTCCAAAACTATTTCGGAGGCCTTTAAACATTTAGAATTAATATTAAGTTTAATTAGTGAATCTGGGATGGTATTACGTCGGAATAAATGTTCATTTTTAAAAACGAGTATTGAGTATCTAGGACATGTCATAACTAGTGGTGAGATTCGTCCATCCCCTGATAAAGTAAAAGCACTTAATGAATTTGCAAAACCAACGAATGTTCACGATTTAAGACGTTTCATAGGCTTAGCTAGTTACTTTAGAAAATTTATTATATCTTTTGCTAATAGGATACGCCCTTTAACAATGTTACTAAAATCTAATCAAGTATGGCACTGGGGGGATGAGCAACAAAAATCATTCGAGGACATCAAAACTGTTTTAGTATCTGAGCCAGTTCTTGCAATATTCAATCCTGAATTTGAGACCGAATTACATACAGACGCGTCAGGTCACGGCGTTGGCGGTATATTGTTTCAAAAACAGTTAAACGGTGAATTAAAACCCGTGGCTTATTTTAGTAAGCAGAATACAAATGTAGAACAAAAATATCATTCGTATGAGCTGGAAGCAATGGCCGTTGTTTTAAGTATAAGAAAATTTCGTGTTTATCTGTTAGGACGACACTTTAAAGTTTTTACAGATTGTCAAGCTTTAAGTAGTACATGGACAAAAAAAGATATGTTGCCAAGGATAGGGCGATGGTGGCTAGAGTTACAAAGCTTTGATTTCGAAGTACATTATCGGCCGGGTGTACGAATGCAGCACGTGGATGCATTAAGCCGTAATGCCCTACCTTTGCAACATATTAGTGAGGAAAATTGGGTAGTAGCTGTTCAGAAGGATGATTTAAAGATACAAAACATAATAGTAAATATTAAAAAACCAGAATATAAAGAGATCTATATATTAAAAGACGATATTCTACATAGAAAGATAGGAGATGAGTATAAAATTGTTATACCAAAATCTGTACGTTGGAGAATTGCTAAAATATTTCACGATGACAATGGTCACATGAGCGAAAATAAAGTTATTGAGTTAGTTCAGCGCCAATACTGGTTTGAAAAGCTTAGGCGTTTTATAACGAAATATGTCAGAGCGTGTATATCGTGTCAATTTTCTAAAAAACCTTCAGGCATACAACGCGGTTTTATTTATCCTATTGACAAAGGTAATATTCCGTGGCATACTTGGCACCTTGACCATTTAGGCCCCTTTTGTATATCTAAAAATAAGAATAGTCACTTATTGGTAATTGTAGATGGTTTTAGTAAATTTGTTTGGTTACAACCTGTACCTAATACTTGCACATATCATGTCATAACTACTATAGATTTTCTTATTCGTGTCTTTGGCTTACCTACGCGAATTATAACAGACCGTGGTAAGGCTTTTACTAGTCAAGTATTTAGAAATTATACTATTTCCAAGCAAATTAAACATATATTGAATGCGGTTGCCTGTCCTCGAGCGAACGGGCAAGTCGAACGCTTTAATCGCACAATTTTACAGTCTTTAATCGCTTATACAGGAGAGAATGATAATGAATGGGAGCAGTATGTTCCTCTAGTAGAAAAAGGTATCAATACTTCTATAAATAGTACCACTCAAAAGTGTCCTTATGAATTATTATATGGCTTTAAGCCGCGGTTTGAAATAGATCTTATTCGTATACCTTCCCAGCCCTCAGATTTATCTGAACTGCGAGCTCAAGCCCAAACTAGTAATAAAAATGTATCTAATAAATGTAAAGAACGATATGACAAGAATAGAATTCCTAGTTTAAAATATAAAATTGGTGATCTTGTTCAGGTTCAAAGAAGGATAATTAAAAAAGGTTTAACTAGTGGAAAACTTGTTGATAAATATGCTGGTCCGTATAAGATTGTAAAAGTGTATGATAACGATCGTTACAGAGTAGTATCTCTAAATAGAAGAGGTAGAAAATATAATAATGTAATAGCTGCAGATAAAATGAAAAAATTCTTAGTCCAATCCCTTACTGACGAAGAGAGTGACAAAAGTGATTAATTAATTAATTTACCTTAAGAATGTTCGATTTATTTGCAGTTAATGTGTTTAATTAAATATAGAAGTGTAGTAATTAAAACTATGTGAGGCTTATTATTTAAATTTAATTTTAATGTTAATGTTTTTAAGAATGTTCGATTTATTTGCAGTTAATGTGTTTAATTAAATATAGAAGTGTAGTGATTAAAATTATGTGAGGCTTTTTATTTAAATTTAATTTTAATGTTATATAGGTATTATGTTATAGAGGCGTAGTTATTAGAATAGTGTGAAGCTTATTATTTAAATTTGATTTTCATTAATTGAGGTGCACACATAAGTGTTTAATAATTATTGAATATGAATATATGAAAAATTGAATTAAATATATATTTTTGTTTTATGACTTTTACTTGCGTAAAATTAGAAATTGTTTACCAGGTGTATTTAGCGACTATATTGGTGTGTCCGATAGTCGTATAGAAATTACTAGACTGGTGTGTCCGCTAGTAATTATTTGGATGACTATCTTGGTGTGTCCGTTAGTCATATAATAAGTAGAAAGTAGATACTAGCCTGGTGTGTCCGGTGGTATCTAATTGTAAGACTATCTTGGTGTGTCCGATTGTCTTGACATTATAAAATAAAGAAAGAAAAAAAAAATAACTAAAGCATTCAATGTGCATGTCAAAATAAACATAATATATGTGTACAGCTATTACGAGGGCGTAATCTAACTATCAAGACGGCCGACTGGTTTAATCAAAAGTTTACACTAAGAGTTTTATTTTCTATCATTGTTACTGTGTTAAGCTGACATTAAAAAAAAATGTTAAAAAAAAAGAATAAAAAAGAATTAAATAAATAAAATAAAAATAAAAAAAAGAATTAAGTAAAATGTATTTGTGCTATAATAGGTAATTCTTAATTATTAAAATTGGATATTTCAGTAAGCTGTAAAATTACGAGGTCGTAATGTGTAAATCAGGAAAGGCCGAGTGTTAGTTATAGTTGCTCAATTGAATCTTTTTAATTATATTAGTATCTCAATTGATTATTGTTCATCACTTACAGATCATATTAATTCTTCATATTTTGTTAATTATAATATTTTATAATATTAGTTTGCTGTTCATTATTTATATTTTATTATTTACAACTTTATAATATTAATACAGATATGAGTTTGTAACATTTTAAATATTAATGTTTTAAAAGTATTGTCATCCACCGTGGGGTAATTCGTAATGTGTATCCGTATGAGATAGATGGCGACACATTATACCCAATGGTGGGGACATAATGTTTAAATAGTTGTGATATTCATTTTGTAGGGCATTCTGTAAAAGTAATCAAATAAAAGTGGAATTGCTGACACTCGTTGTTTTACTTTTAAAATTATTAATAACAGTATATTATTATTAGGTATGTGTAAAAAAAATTAACAAAGTCGTAAAATCTAATTACCATTTGTGTCCTTCTTCCAGATTTGACCTAATCAAAATATTTTACTAAAAAACTGTCCTTAAAGAATAAGTTATCATATATATTTATGATAAAAGACTAAATAATCTGTGTTTTATTTTTTTATTATTAATGAAAGAACAGTTTTAAACAACTTTTTACTATTTTAAAAAATGTCCTTACACTTCTTCATAATTACCATTCAGCGACATGTTTGTGTCGATATTTTAATATTTTCGCATCACTATGTACCTTCATTCTCACAAAACGTTCGGCATCAGTCGACACTCTGCAATAGAGCAGGATACACGCATGAAAGACTGTTACCGGCAAAGTGAAATAAGTTTCTCCGGTTAAAATTTGGTGTGGTTTGGAATATTTCTACATACCGTTTCGATTATAAAAGGTAATATATTGGTTATTTTTTATTTAATTTTAGCTAGATGTAACCAACAATAGGATATCTTTTAAACAATAGACTGCATAAATCCATGACTCTTTAAAAAAACTATATTTAACCGCATATATTGATGAATCTAATTACCAAACTTCTAATTACCATTATTTACCATTCGTTTATAGTCGAATGGTGATTAGGAGAAAGTAACGGTAATGAGTTTAATGTTAAGATTTGATGAAACCTTAACCATATAAATTAACAATACTTACAATTAATGTTAAGTGACGCATTTTCGGAAATTAGATTAGTAAGCTTTTATTTTGGTTCTATTTGTCTGTTTGACCCCCACATACTTTAATTGTTTTTAAAAAAACCAAAAAAAAACCAGATTAAGGGCTAAAATAACACACAGAAAAAGATATTAAATTGAACCCAGTCTTACATGCTCTAGAAAAAGGAAAAGAAGTCCAAAAATATATGTATAAGATGAAAGGCGTTCCTTTCTGTCAATTGGTGATATGACTCCAAGAAGCAAAAGACAGCGAAGAAAAGTGGTGAGAGACCATTTTTTTAACAGTAAGGGGAAAACGAGTTAACAATCCGCGTTAGCTGGTGATGGTAAGTTTGTTGCCCCTAGACACCTGCAACATAACAGGAGTTGAGAGTGCCCCACATAATAGCGCTCAGAGAAAACCCCAGGAGGAAGATCATTGCACATTTTGCATGTGCAATGATCCCAGAAAGGAGCGAGATGCATGTTCATTTTTGGGATGCCAGGCATGTAATATATAAGGATGACATCCAACCCGACGGGGAAGAGAGCGGTGACAGAAACGCGACGGCGGCATCACATTAAAAAGTTCGTCAGAACATTCCATTATACAGACGAAAGAATACACATAGAGAGCAACATCTATCCGAAAGCTTAAGGGTTCTAAGTCGTATGCTAGTATGGGATCATCGACAATATGAACGGCTTGTCACATGGAAGAAGTTGGTATTGAGGAGTGCCAGCCCAGAGATCATAACAGTATTCCATGAGAGGGTGAACCTGTGATTTATAAAGAACAGGAGCTGAAATACTGTTTCGCTCCGTTAAGCACTACTATTGTTTTGGAAGCCAATTTGGCTTTCTGTTCCAAATGACGTGTAAACTGGACATGGCATTAAATCTCCGAGGATCACAACTTCCACGCAGGGATATAGCTGGAATAGGAAATCTGACCCTTCTTGGATGTCCGAAGGGTCGGTCTATTTCAGCGTTTCCACTATGAGATACACGTCTATATAGGAGTATGTCCCCCATATTTTATACGTGACCATAAAATTGACAGGTCAGGACGGGGTGGCGACAACAGAGTGATATCTTCCCTGACGAACGTACAAATCCCAACTTTTGGCAGAAAGACATGTTCCAAGCTGTAACTAGGATATTTTAAGCAAGATGTATCGGCAGGACAATATCTGTCTCCATTAAAAAAAGTAAGACCGGCTTATCTGTTTCAAGATAGTGGTGGACAGCATTGAGGTTGGAATGGAGTGCCTTTTTGTTGCAAAAGTCCACATTAAACGCGAAAGGGGTGGCCGCTGTGCAAATTTTTCTTATGTTTGTTGCAACCATAGTGTGTCAAAAAGGGGGAAAAAAGGAATTCTGAGATTTCGGCGGACTCGGGTTAAATAAAAATATTCAGTATGTGTATATGGGTCAAAATCAGAGAGGTGAGCATTATGCTTCTGACAAAGTTTTTCTTGATAAAATAAAATGATATAACTACAATATTTATTCCAAAATAAAGGTACTGTGCATGTTTACAAGGCACTTAACATATTGAATTTTATATGATAATTTATTACTTGATTATAAACAAAAGAGGCCTAAATAATCATTTCGGGAACGCGTCCTTTTACCATGTTTCATAGTTCAGGCACGATAAAAACATTTACAACTACGAAATAAAAATCTCATATTTTAGTATAAGCTTTAGGCAACATTAAATTAAGAATATATCCTTAAAATAAATTTTAATTATTTTAATTTCTTCATATTCTGACTACTCAAATGCTCTCTGACATTTATCCAATCATTCCGTGAACACGGAGGACAAACGACGATGTAATATAAACAAGATATACTAGGTGGAGTTAAGAAGCATCAGTGTAAAGATCGCTAGCCAAAGCAAACGGCCATGTGTTGTGCTTAAGGAAAACAATAATTGATTTTGGTGGTAAGTATCGTTAAATTTGAGATTCGTGAAGCGTACTTTAATACCCTGTCACTACGTGAACGCTATTTGGTGATTAGTTTTTCAAAAATTTGCATACTTTTCACAAAATTGTGATAAATATTTCAACTTACTTGTTCATAAGCTCAAAATCTAATATCAAACATGGCGGCATCAAGAGTAACCTAAAAATATTTATCCAATAATCATTTCGGAAACGGTCATTTCGGGAACGTTCTCGGATATGACCTACGTCCCCGAAATGAGATGAGCGCGCCTAAAATGTAAATATGTAAGCAAAATGATACTGCAATGCTTTTAAAAAGCTTAACCATGTGATACTTTGGTTTTAGTTATTTACCATTTAGTACGCGTAACATGGAAAACGATAAATATAAAGAAAAAAACGATCAAAACAGGTCAGTATAGCTTATAAAAAGCATCGTGAAAAGGCTAATGCAAAAAGAGATGAAAATACTTAAAGATAGGGAATATTACCAAAGAAAGAAAGCTGTAAATAATGTAAAGAAAAGGAAACAGAGAGAGGCATGACCTACATACACGTCATTACAGTTGATGATTTTGTTCGTTTACTGAAAACTTCGACTGTTATTACATGAAGTCACCGACGATGAAATTATTGCAATCAAAAATATAATACCTGAAAAGATTGTATAGCAGAATGCTTCTGATGTCTCAGTACCAAACAATTTTCTAAATTGTTGCGAGAAATTAAACTGTAAGCATTTTCAGACCTAGATAAAGTAAACGAAATTCAAAAGAACTCCTAAGAACAAATTGTTAAAATTTTATATACACCGAAATCACAGAAAAAACGGTAGTCGTAGTTTTTATTATTTTGATGAAAAGATGGACCTATTCGAAAAATAATTGTTAGACTTTTAAGTTCGAACTTTGATATATATGATACTCAAAATACTTTTTGGTCTAGTTACGAGATTTTGTATGATGTGATGGTATTTTAATTCCTAGTTATTGTTTAGTTTAAAAACAAAAAAAGTTTGAATTTTGATTTTAAGCTTTGCTATTCAAGAAATCTTAATAATAGCGTGCAATTAGCATTTGTTCCTAATATTTAATGTTTGTTGAAACTTTAAATTTTATTGTTATTAGATTACAAGTTAAAATTTTGATACTCATGTTCCTTACATACTATGTGCTTTCAGAAAACGTCGTCGTCATTTTGGAAACACTCATAATTTCCGGGAACATCACAAAAAGGGCAAATAAATCACTTAATAGTAATGTTGGAGTTAAGTCCTGCATATATAAGATGAAATGACACTTGAACTTTGGCATTTATAATATTAATATACTACTAATTACAAGAATATTTAAATTAACTTGAAGTATCGATGTAGAAATTACGCCGATTGAAAATTTTAGTACAATTATTTAAAAATAATTGTTTTTATTTAAAAAATATTCAAAATACCAACATTTTTCGATTTAGCAACAGATTTATTACAGGTTATTGAAAGTTATTCTTAAATAGGTTAACTTACCATTATTATAAAAATTATTTAAAAGTGTTCCCGAAATGACTCACGACTCTGGCATTATTTTTATAAACAGGTAGAATTTCAAAAATATTTATTTTTGTGCGTGCCTATTCACAGAAAAGCTTCATGACAAATGACACAACAGACTTGTCATCTTAGTTTTCTTCAAAAGGAAACATAATTTTTCAGATATTTGAAAACCTAAAATGCTCACCTCTCTGATTTTGACCCATATCTGCACCACTCAAACTGTGTATTTTGCTGGCATGGGGGATAGATCTGGGTACAAACAAACGAGCGGCCAGCGGTAGAGCGTTTCATCTGGTCTCCATGGACTCCATGCCAACACGACACACTTAAACAGAAGCGATGGACTTCACTTAAATACCGATCCCGAGGTCGCCGTGATCATCGGAATTTAGGAGCTTTAAACATATCTGCGACTGGGACATTTAGCGATCAAGTTCGATATGAAACTGGTCGCGAGCCAGTAGAGAGCAATACTGGCAAGTTTTAGTGGTAGAGGGCATTGGTGAGTTACTCACATTTTAAGAGCAGCTTTCACAGTGGTAGGGGAGATATGTATTCTAAACATGTCACAGGAACAGTAATGAATATTAACAAAGAAAACTTTTGCTCTGTCTTGACGTAACGGTGAGTAAAAGTGCTAACACACCAAGTTGCAGTGGTACATTAAAATTATAAATCGATTAGTGTTTATTGTTACAAATAAAAATTGACAATTTCTATTATTTACTTTGAGTTGACTCCTTAAATTCCTTTTTTATGATTGTTTATATTATACGCGTTTGATTATTTATACTAATTATGTTTCCTCTTTGTTACTTATTAAAAATCATATTTGATTGTTAACGAATAAAATGCTGATTAAAGTACTCTGATGTTATACTTTTTAATATATTTCTAATCACCATTTGAATAAATCTCATTACCATTAGCTAAATATCAATTACCGTTCGTGCTAATCTCATTACCGTTTATTAAAAAAAACAAAGTCCTATATCTTCAATACTAAACGTCACATTACTGTACCTCCTTCATATTTAGTTTATTTTCATTATATATTGTACAAAAAAATTATAAACAACACCATCAGGCTTAATATTTGATTCGTCAAAAAAAAATGTAAAATATGCATGAAATGAAATATTCACCCTTATACTATGTAGAGATACTGTTTATCAAAAAATATCATTATTTTATTTCCCTCCAAAGACGCATCTGATCCATACCGCTGTACTGATTCGACACTCAGTATAATTTTATTATCAAGGAGGTCCATTATCTGAATATAAAGCTGAGAGCGGCATACAAAAGATTATGTTTATACCTTTTCAAAGCACATTATGTAAACGGGCTAATAATTTTTTTGTTGGAACACTACGTACTGTGATTTCTTTTTAAATACAATACTACTTAGTACAAATCTAGTTTTTCTACTAGTAGTGATATTGAAACAACTTAAACATATTAAATTGGTATTTTTTGAGGTAGAAGGAATTTTGGAATGTTCAAGCGATGGTTTAACAGTTATCCGATCAGTATTCAAATCTATAAGATAATAAAATGTATTTTAACCCGGACCTTCATAATGAAAATTACTAGCATGATTAGATTTTCTCCTTTTACGACGTTTTCTCCATCGATTTATACTACACATTATAAAACAGATCCAAAGTAAGAACCCCGGTATTAGGAAACGTTCAGTTCTTATTCGCATAATTTCATCGTATGTATGCACGGGTACATTATGTGGGCATTTATAGGATATCGCGAATATAATATGGCTTATTGTGCTTTACCAATGATGCTTGGGGAATCACTGTTTTATTATGTAAAATAGAATAATGGTTTCCGTTACATAGCTTTATAGATATTTCTTTGAATTCGCTGATGATTTTTCTTGTTATCAGATTCCTACAAAATATCATTGTATGTAAGCTATTTAGTAACTTAGTAACTACTCTCTTTAGAATTTAATAAATAAAAGTAAGTAAAGTGTTAGATAAAAGCTTTAGTGTTGCCTCAATTAGTTCATCTTGCTCCTAGATTATTATTTTCTTACCGCCTTATCAAAGACGAATAATGCCAATAGAAAATTAACAAAAGTGTATGATATAGTATATTTAATATTTTGTCCTATATAATAACATTTTGATACTCTCATTCTAAGCAAATTTAAAATTGTGGTATATGCAATAGAACAATTTTACTTATATTCAAAATAATCGCTGTCGCTTTAAAATAAGTATTACATCGTAAATAGATTTTTATAGTACAAAAGCTATTTTTAAAACTGGCAACTTACTTAATATTTAAAAGAGTCGACAGCCAAGTGTTGTATCTTACACCCACTTGATATACTGCCTCGCCGCCCCCTGTACGCCCTAATGCAACCCTACATACGTTTATGTAAGCCGTTATGGCTTAATCGTCGTGTAATGTATCGTCGTACATATTTATGACTTTATGTGTATCAAAATAAATTTTAAAGATTGAAATCTGCATATTGAAAAATGATAATGCAAGAGAATGTATAATTTATTTTGTATAAAATTTTACGTGTTATTAAGATGAAAATTATTAGAGAAAAATGAAAATAAACATGATGAAAATTAATATATTTTTATATACCTACACGACTTTAAGGGTTTTTGGTTTTTAGCTTTTTTCATTTAATAAAAATAATACTTTTTTATTCAGGCGCACGCGAATATGTTTATATTGTGATAATTGGTTCCGAATGCTTTTCAAGGGAGAGAACATCGTTTTCGTTGGTGTAAGAAGATAATTTCATTTCAGTTTCATTTACATATTCGGTAAAATTTACATATAAGCAGGGCTTTTATTGTGATGGCACAACAAAAATATGAAATGTTATAAAAAAAAAAATAAAAACCAAAAATGATCGAAATTGAAAAAGAAATAAGCCAATTATGTTAATTTTATAAGAAAAACAATTTTTTTTCTCTCAAAACACAGTAGCACAAAACAAAGGGGTGGGGAGGATGAACAAAAAATTATGGACTTACTGTTTTCGAGCATTAGCGTGCCCCATAAAAAGAAATAACAAAATAAGGCTAATTATTAATAAATTCGTTTAGATTGGTATATTTTAGGGGCATTTTAAAGCATTTTAATATATTATTATCATTGTATTCAAATTATATAACATTTATCTACGCTAATAAAGCAGTACTAATTTAAATTCAATTTAGTTAAAATCACTTATAGCTGTTAAGTAAAAACACACTTCCCTGAGGAGGTTGCTATTTAGAAACAATAAAAAGAAATGTAAAAACTTGTAGCAAAAAACGTAGAGTGGCGCTAAACGCATTTAGGACTCTGTTCAAATATTTGAGATGCGATTAAGCGCCCCTTTGATTGATGGGAACTCAATATAGGTAAAGCCATAGAGTAATTAAATATTTATTTAAAGTCTTTACACAAATCTTTCTTAACTATTATAAATACGTAGGTTTGTATGTTTGTTCTTTTAAACTCTTAAATAGTTGGACTTTGTGTGAAAATCACATTGGTACATATTATGTTACGAGTAACTAGCAGGCTACTGTTAGACATAATATAGGAATATCGCAGAGTAAAGCGTGGGGAAGTCACTAGCATAAATGTTTTTGAACATTGTGTTATTATTACAAAGACGAAATAATGAAACTTCTATTTCTATTTTCTCAATAAATCTTTACACATAATATGTATCTCTACTTCATATTACTCTACACAGTCCTCTTACAGCTGTGTCCATAATCATCCCTAGTTTGTCTAAATTTAAAACAATTAAACACACTATTTCAAACACAGCGGCGCTTCGCTGTGGGAAAAGATACATTTAATTTTGTTTTTCTGTGTAATTACAATAATTTCTGCGCTTTCTTCTAGAGGTACATATAAAATTCTTAGAGATTGTGAGGAAATTTTGTATAGTCAACAAATACGATACTTTTTACTACGGAGACATATCTATTATTTAAAAACATAATTATATACTTAAACGAATATATGTAATTTTAAATTAAACGTTTTTATTTATTTTTTTGTTTTATTTAGAATCACCAACAAGTTAAAATATATTACATACATGAATGAATTCATAAATTCATTTAGTGTCAATTTATAAATTCAAATTATTAACAGTAACACAATGAGTACACAATTTTAACCCAGAAATGCTAAAACTATAATTTTAGACTTAGCGTTTTTATTTTGTTGTCTTGTTTTTTACACTTACTCTATGACAATCTGTTAGCCAAATTGAATTATCAACTTACAAAAAACAAGACAATTCTAGTAAAGATACAAACTACATCAACGTCACTATGTAAGCTTTAATTATTATATGTATATAAATTTTAGAAATATATATTCTCTATAGAGAAAAAGTAAAAATTAGACCTTAACGAAGTTTCATGATAAATTCATTTTCGAAAATTCGCAAATAACTCTGACAAAGGTGATCAAATATTAGTATAGGTGTCGGCGAAATGAAAGCTTAGCTAATCGATCTCAAGCGAAATTTAAGCGTCAAGTTTCAATATTCAGCTGCTGAGTGGGATATACAAGTATGGAGACATAAAAGGAAAATATTTTTTTCATCATTAATTAAAATAACTATTATGTTTGTAATTATTACTAAAAATTGTTTATTTTACTAATTTTATAATACATCTAATTAAGAATCAAGCTTATGTAATTATTTCAAAATAATTGGGTATTTGACGAAAACAAAGACTCAAGAAAGAAATCCTTTTACATAATTTGATTCAATTTTCACACATTTTGTAACGATTGTTTGAAAGTTAGTATAATAACTTATTTACAATACATATAAACGTATAACAATTGCCATTTATTATATTATCTTTTTAAATCTTCCTCCATAGTTTTTAAGCCGTCGGCATGTTCAAACATAAATAGTGGCGCTAAGAGTCAAAATGAGCACCCACGTTGCAGATAACATGAACCCTGAACAGTTTGCTGAGTATTATTAACTTTCGTAAATTTCAAGCTCATTTTTATATTTAATAATAATTTTAATAATATACACATTATATTTTTAGTTTTTATAATATATATATAGATTTCAGTTTTGGAAAATAAAAATGTACATACATATAATAAGTATTAAAAAACTATTAAAGTTGGTGTTTATTGTTATAAATTTATAATTATAGTGCAGAAAATAGAAAAAGTAAAATACAACGCTTGCAACTGCGGCAACTTAACAATTACAACTTAACCTATTGAATAATTAGCTTTGATTCCTCATATTGATTTCCCAGATATTTTGACAAATTTATAATCTATTCATGTTTAATATACGTTACAGTCAATTCAATAGCATTGCAAGTTATCTAAAATAAAAAATCTGGTTATACATAAATACCTAGGAATATTAGATGGGTTTTAAATAAATCATCTTATGTCGTAAAAATATTTTCACATAATTGTTAACTTCTATGTATTTAATGGATAATGAATATGGACTGGTATTGACTATTTTTATTCTATTATCAATTTACTTAATTGGGAGTTGTATTGACTACCTGATGACGCTGTAAAATGGGTGGGATAAGGTTTTATAAGTTCTGTTTAATCGGTGAGTGACACATTTCGATTCATTACTTCAGACAGTACAGATTGCATAATATAATTGCTGTTGAAAGTATTGCTGGTATATATTATAATAAGAATAGAAGAAAACATAGTATTTAATGTGTAATAACGTGTAATTGGAAGACCATCCTGTCGCAGAGTTGACATAATATTTTCTAACCGAAGCTTTTTCTTAAAGCCAATACTTCCTAATAAATTAAGCTTTGAGGTATTATCTTACAAAATAAACCGGCCTTTCACATGTCGGCGTTTACAATTAGATTCAAACGTCGTAAACTGTCATCGTAGTAGCAAAAAATCACCACTTGCAAAGTTAAGAGGCAGGTTTTACTGTTTGCTCGGGCTCTAGACGTGATTTTGTTCGCACGTAAAAGATAATGAAATTTGAGTGCAAAATAAGCACCAACAAAATCTGTTTAAATTGCTATTAAAGCTTCTGAATGTTTATTTTATTTATATATAAGATGCTCTCGCTTTGGTTTGTTTCTTACCGAATTTTTTGCCGATTGTAATTTCGAATTTTCTTCTGTTTTATATAACTTATCTAATTCATACGCGTATTTAACATCATTAAGTCTTAGCTTTAAAGTAACATTGAGGTTAAATTAGATGGAATTACTGTTGATAGTTAAAAAGATATTATTTTACAATAACAACAGATTATTTATTAATATTAAATAACAAAATTTATTATTACTGAAAATATATTTTAATTGAACTTCGTATATATTTTATGTTTTCTATGTTAATAAATATTTGCAAATGACAAATAAACGAGTAGGTTACTGACTTACTTAATTAGTCATTTACAAATATAATGCACGCGAAATCATCATTAATTTGGTAACTCCTTAATTTGTTTACAACAAGGCGGCTTTATACATTTTTGATATAACCTTGTATGTTTAATGGTTTCTGAGATATCAAAATAAGTGTCGCCTGTACATTTGAATAAATATTGTACTAAAAGCTTTAATCTTAAATTACAAAAATCACTTCTTATAAGTGCATCGCATACTAATTGATGGCTAATTAAAATCAATTTTGGGCAAACTATCCAAAATCAAATTAAGTAATAAAAATTACAGACCCTCTTAATCAGTAGGTACCTACCTACATATAAATGTAGTGTCTGTTTTTAATTTCAAATTAACAGCTCTTCACTAAAAGCATATGAAAGTATATATACGGTACTAACATCAAAAAATCAATTTTTAATTATTTTTTTCTGTCTGTCTGTTTGTTCCGGTTAATCTCTAAAATGGCTGGACCGATGTTGGTAGGACTTTCACTCGCAGATACCTAATGTTATAAGGAGTAACTTAAGCTACTTTTATTTTATTAGAAAATTATAAAAAGCTTTAAAAACCTTTGAAAAATTATCTTAAGCCAGCGAAGCGGGCCGGGTTTACTAGTTGTATATAATTTTACATAGTGTGACAGTGTGAATATTTTTGTAAGACATGTAAAGGTGCCGACACGACGGTATTATCAAAATGAGTGCACTCAACTAAACGGATGTTTGGAAATTACTTCTTAAGTATGAGATAATAAGCTGCCGAACACTTACTATATCTGTTTGGCAGATCGTTGACACCAGTCGAGTTTTTACTTCATTGGTTTCCGCTAAAAATGTTTAGAAGTTATATTCTGTCCATTTTAACCGATTGAAATGATTTTTATGAGCTTTAAAGACAACGTCAAAGTTACAATTTATTTACTTAAATAATGATTAATTAAATAATATTTATTATAGTAGAGGAGACCGTGGAAGATCGACCTTCACCGATCTGATAACCAGATGAGACATATTTTTTATCGAATATAATTTATAAACAAATATGCCTATAATTACTTGCCTATCTGAAAGTGCTCATGGCTATTTTTAGCTGGGCAACAGTGCTTTAAGTATGATTTTTTGCAGGCAGGTCTATATGACTGATTTTGTAATAAAATAATCTAAAATTTGATATAACTTTCGATAAGTTAGCAGAACAATGGAGTCACCTATATTGACTTACCTGTTTACATCGGCTTTGGTAGCTATACACAAAAATGAGTAGGCAAGCCTACTGAGGCATATTCTGTGTGTTAAAAACTAACAGTGAAATAAAATTCATTTGGTTATCAAAAGAATGAAATAAAAGTGATGAAAAAAAAATCGATTAAAGTTAATTTAATTAAAAATAGCCATGAGCACTTTCAGATAGGCAAGTAATTATAGGCATATTTGTTTATAAATTATATTTAATAAAAAATATGTCTCATCTGGTTATCAGGTCGGTGAAGGTCGATCTTCCACCGGCTCTTAGACCATTATATATGTAGGCAATGTCAACTAGAAAAGTATTTGCCATAGCAGTCAACGCCTAAAGCGGATGTAAGAAAGTAAACTAATACTTAATTGGAAATCATGTAAAGCAAAACATTACCCTTTAACATAAGGTACCGTTGATTTGAATGAGCCATGTGCGTAGATAATAATGTATACAATATACATAGTTATAGGACATAAGTATGCGCTTAACTACAGGTGCCCTCTATATTTCTCTATCATTTTACTTACAAACTCTGGTGAGATGACTGATCGATACGACCAGATGCAGTAGATAGAGCCGACGTACCCCTGCGTGCTTTCTAAATCGGAACAACATTCTGAGCAATAAGGATAATTTTTGACATAAAAACCTATACTATGCCTTGCCCGATCCGGAATTCAAACCTAATATCTTCTGACTTGTAGCCATATATACTAGCTAATACGAGAAGTGAAGTACCTACTTATTAGTTATTAAAATTGAAATTGACCTGTATTAGTAGTAGTATATTTTATTGTAAGATAAACCGATACCTACTAGTGTCATTATTTACAAAAGTGTTTGCATAGTTGAAACCCTCCCCTAAAAGATAAATTGTGTGTTTAGCAAGAGGTTAATATTCAAATCATCATAGGTAGAATTTTATTGCCCGTACAAAAATAGCGGTGGGCGGGGACAGGAAATCCATTACCCAGTGAAATACACCTAGCTTTGGGTGTTATAGTGATGTAATGGAAAGCGATATTACATGTACGATTAAATAAATGATATATAATTTACATATGACCGTTTACATCTACAATATTTGAATAAATAAAAAACTAGTTATTTATAACTAGCCTTGATTATACAATAAAAACATTTGGATCTGTAAAATCATTTAAAAATAAATAAATTACGAATTATTTTAATTTATTGTTTAAATATTAATGAAAATATTACTGTTGATTCAAATTCACATTTAAAAAGTTTATAGATTACCTATTTACATTTAAAAATTTATCGTTTTTATCGATTAATGCTAATTGCTGTGACAATTTCTTATATAAATTACTCGAATAATGTGTTTTAATATATTCCTCCGTCGCGTCGCTGTATCTATAATAAATACAATGAAAATACATTAGTTTATAATATTAGCAAAATTAATCGATAAGCATTTATATAAATAAGCACATCACTACACAATCATATTAGAGCTCAGCGTCGCATTTTCTAATCTATATTCAAATTGGCGAAACCAGCGCCCCTTTGTGAGTCTGCGAATATTTTTCCAATTTCGTGTGGAAAAGTCGACTCTTATAAACATTGAATCCCATTTTCAATCTTGAATTATATTATATAATATAAGAAACACCTAAGTAAAATATTCATTTTATGGCCAGTTGCCATAAATCGAATAAAATAGCCCTATAAAAATAGCTAAAAACGGGAAGTCTGGTCGTTCACATTTACTCGTAGTGTCTAGTCGATACCTATAGACTGACTTCAAAAAATATGATCTATACCTACTTTAAATCTTTATCTATACTCTATGACTGTCTTTACAGTACCTACTAGATGATTTTTACTTTTTCTTAATTAAAATCTTAAAAAAAGATATTTCGGAATTGTCCTAATATTGTGCAAATTGTTGCTTGGATAATTAGATGTATTAAAGTTGCCATACATTTCTGCTTATTATAGTCACTATTATTTTGGTTTGCGTAAAGCTTTCTTGCTTTTTGGTCAGTACAATATACTATTTCATAGGGCAACGAAAATAACTAGTTCTTTCGTCTCAAAACCTTATTACAAGATTTTTTTTTAAACTAAATATATTTGAATAAACATAATATAAGACACTAGTCGATTTCAAAAAGCTTGTGCTTCTTAATTTTTAAATATAGGTAGGTACTTGAAATGTACATCTATACTTATGTTATAAACATTTACCTAAGTAAAATAGTCGGTTGCAAATCGTACGTCTTTATTTTCAATATGGCGACATTTGTTACAAATCCAAGATGGCGCCGGGCGGACAGAGGGCCCTTGTTTGGACAGCATGGAACTCGTTACTAACATTGATATTAAAAAGCTAGATAAGAAAATACTTTTTAAGTTACATTTACTAAAATAGTTGATCCACTTATAGGTAGTAATATAATCCGTATAGAAAACTACGAATCTGTTCTACTTTTTCAAATCTACAATTGTGTGTCTGTGCATACGACATAAAATAAATGTGATAATTTCTACTGATCATTCGCTTCGTACCTATTCAACTTTTTGTAGCATATTCGTTAACTTTGGCGCCCTTTGATTTGTAATTTAAAAGGAACCCCGTATTCGTCTCTGTGCTGTCACAACATAATTATAAAACAAAATCGCCGCGACTGTCTGCCTGTCTGTTCGCGATAAACTCAAAGACAAACAAATTCAAAGACGGTAAAAAATATACGATTCGATGAAGCGGATAATAAGCTATCTTCATACCAAATTTCATTTAAATCTGTCCAATTGTTTTCTCGAGATGCGGTCACAGAGACAAAAACTTTCAAAACTATAGATTCGGTTTCTATATCGATAATAATGATTTTGATGAATCGATAATATTGAAAAGATTTTTCAACTCGAGTCAGAATTTTATTATAATATGGTATAGATTTTGTTTTATTTCTGAGTAAAAATTAAATATATGTACTTAAATAATAATCTTTCTCTAAGGGAATGGCCCTTAGAGAAAGATCATCGCTATATAAATGTAATAAAGTGTAGAGCACTTTTAAATTAAATTAAAATTTATTAAAGTATATTTAAAATAATATAAAGTTTCTTCCAGTTTAAAACTATCCGAGATAGTGAATCCACGAACCAAAATAAGACGTCCAGTCCGGCTCATATTTATTTTTTATTTATTTATGATTATTTGCATGGGGCGCGCTGGATGTGACAACGCTCGCGCTATTGTTTTCCGAAATAATAACGAGATATGGCGCTTCCTAACATTTTTTTTTCTTGTATGCCGTCACGAAAAACCTGCCCTCAGTATGCCCTTAAACGAAGATAAAACATATTTTATAAAACGGCGTTTGAATAGCTTTAAAGAAATGCTTTCAATGTGACTAAATCGACTTGAGATTTATGATGTTCTAACGTATAGATTATTCTCACGCTTTCTGTGTATCTTTTTAGCAATATACTTTTCGTTTTAAATAACAATGTACAATAGGGCCATATTGTGGGACATGATATCGAATTAGGCGCTTTTATTATAATGGCTGAGTTTATTAATAAATAATTGCATATTTTAAAAAACTACTAGGTATAACTTTTTATACCTAGATGTTTAAGTTTTATAGAGACATTTGAGTTTTAAATATTAATATTTTGCAAGAACCTCATTGATCTACATTAGTTTTGTCCATTAATTTTAGTATGTGTTAACGTTGTAACTATAACTATTCAAAAAACTGTCTTAATGTTCGTAGTTAAAAATTAACTTGGATATAGTAAACAACGCAAATAAATGTCGAGTCAAGTTCGTAAAATATAAATAAAGTTTTAATGCAATCGCATAATTAGCCACACAGGTTCGGAAGGACGCCATAAATCCAATTACTCCTGAATTAATTCGAACAATACAAAAGAGGAATGTTTTCGACGAAAAATACACCACTGAGCTTGTGTGTAAAAATAAAAAATATAATAATATACTCATTATTCGTATAGGTACGACTAGCATTTACCGCGACTCTGCCCGCGTTTTAAAGACCGGAAAATGAACTCTTAGATTTTACATATTTTTACATATTCTACGTTAAATGGGTTATACAACACTTAAAGGATTTTTCATTTTGAACCAAGAGTTCTTGAGATAAAGTTTGTTCAACCAAACAAACAAACTCTTCAGCTTTATAATATTATTATAGATAGTGTTGTAAAAATTATATGCAAAGTATACCAACAATGATTAATCGTACATATAAATTGCACACATGACACAAATGTAAATAAATTAAAATTTATTGTGTAATACCTCCCTATATATTCAAAAATTTAAGCTACTTTTAATGCATGTTAGTAGAATATCGTAGTCATTATAATTCGTTTGAATAAATTGACTATATGGCTAATTAAGTCACAAAAGAATGAAACACAAGCGGGCCAATTACCGAAATCCCAAGAAACGTCACGCGTCAGGCGTAACTTTAAAACAGCGGCGCGCCTTTGCATTTTTGGGGTCACTTACAAAATATAAACACTTTATTATTGAAAAATATTGTAATAATTATTATTTATTTATATATATGATGATTTAAATATTAAAATAAGTCGTTATTATAATAATAGTAGATTTAATAAAATTTTCATAAAAATATTTTTTTTCGATTAAAACTGAAAAAAACTGAACAATTTTTTTGTACTTTAGTAGACCTTAGTATGTGAGGTGCCTTAAAGTAGCCTATGTGATACTCTAGCTCCTAATCTATCTGTTTGGTAAATTTCATCCAAATCCGCCTAGCCGTTTAAACGTGAAATTAACATTAATTTCAAATTAATGAAATAAAAAATATGGTATATGGACTTATAATAAAGTTATTAATCATACTTATTCCTTTTAAAAAAACAATGAGAATGATATTATTATTTATTTTTAAATATTCATGAAGATATAGGTACGGAACCTAAATTATTTAATGTTTCGATGCAGGTAAATGAACACACCCATGTCGCCTATAAATACGGCTACTGTTTAATTGAAACATTATAAAAGATCTTATCTTAAACGTAGACAGGGACGGGCTTTTTGAACTCTGAGAATTTTTACTGCGTTTTTTTTATTTAGGCATAATAAGTCTCTAAGCTATGTCCACACAAATTATTGATTTAATTAAAATGCCTTACCTGTTTTGGAAGATTTCAACGTGAAGGTAAATATGCAGTCTTTTAAATCCAAATGTAGAGTTTTGTAACTGGTAGTATTATTTACCCCAATATTTCACTTAACTAGTTACAGAACTGTTAACGCTGATCACATAATACTAGCTAGGTATTAGCAATAACATTTGTTACAAAGCTATTGAAAAACATATTTTTTCATTTAACTAGCTTGATTGTACGTATGTATGTACGTTAGTATGTATTGCTCAGAGATGGGATAATTTCCCGTAGTCAAAAGTATCTTATATATTGACCCAGATATCTAGCTATCACCATACCATACTTCATCAAAATAAGTCCATTGATTTTATCGTGATGCGGTCAAAGAAAGGGAGATTATAATTCTAAAAATTATAGATCCGGCCTCTGTATCGATAATAAAGACTATCAATAAGGTTTTTCTAAAATATTTAACGAACCTTATACAGATAGACAGTGGTAGCCCAGCGGTAACACGCTCGCTTGGATAACCGAGTGATGAGGGTTCAAATCCGGGTCTCGCATCTCTGATATTTTCATGTGCGAGTCATTTCTATCATGATTACCACTTGTCTTACGATAAATGAAAATATCCTGAGGAATCCTGCATGTCTGAGAAAACCTTAGTTTTCGAAAGACATTTGAATTCCGCCAACACGCACTAGGCCAGCGCGGTAGGCTATGGCCCGATCCTCTTCGTACTGAGGGAGGAACGTGCCCAGCAGTGGGACGTTAAAAAGGGCTGATGATGGTGATACATATTCGACTCAGTAAGAACTTTATTATAAATTTTAAGTAAAGATTAAACATTACTTAAGTAAAACTATTTTATCCGTTAAACAAAGTAATCTGTAGACAAGTGCGAAAAGTACTACTAAAATAACCAGCAAGCCACCGTGCAAAATAAATTTTACAGGAAAATAGCCTCTATATCAACAGCATTAGAGTTAAAAATATTCCTTAGTAATATACGAATTAACTTACCTTACGCAAACACCCAACGTAAGTGTGTCTGCAAGTGTAGGCCGTTGAATAAACAAGATAGATCAAGTTATGTTGGTTTCTGGAGTGGTCGAGATGTAGGCAGCATATTATATTCTAATGGGCTATTAACATATAATGCTGATTGGATGGCAGATGATGTCGTGTGCGTTGACAGTGGTTCAAAACCTTTTAAGCTTATACCATTAAAATTATTTAACTCTATTCTGGGTATATTTAAGCATTTTTATAGGAATTTTGATCATAAATCTCAATTATAACCTACAAGATTGACAGTTAGGGTAGAAACATCCACTTGCCCCTGATAAGATTTATACGTATATTGTAACCTGCCTAACATTCACGCCCATAGAGTATGTCTATAAAAACTTCTATCCGCGTAGGCCCGATGTTGCGCGAAATTAAAAAAAAATCTTATAAAATAATACTTATAAAATGTGAACACTCGGATTTTATTATAATAAGTTCTCTTGAATTTTATTTAGAACTACCGACTTATTCTTGCTTCACCCAAGGTTTATCACTCTGCTCGGGGGGGAGGCTGTACCTCTACCAGGCGCGTCCTCTCGGTGGCGGACGAGAGGGACGCCACTCGCTCTTCCTAGCCAGTCGAGCGGGTGGTAGCGGGGAAACCCGCCGCGGACCAAAAGCCATAGGCGGCGGGACAGGAGGTCCCGCGACTGCAAACCTTGGGTGGCACCTCTGGCTGCCCTCACAGCTAAGAGGTGCCACTAGGGGCCGCCTAGCGGCCACCGGTTGCGCGAACGCTTCGGGGGTTTCGCAACCGGACAGGGGGGAGTGTCATCACCGTGGATGGACCCCACGGTGAACGGGCACCTTCCTGGCGGGGCCGCTCGTCGAAGCTTCGGCTGAAACGTTGCGGCAGCCGTCGGCGCGGTGTCTCTGGCCGTTTTCACGGTAGGAGGCACTGCGCGGGGGCCGCCCGTCGGGACTAGCTCGACGGGGGGCGGCCGGGAGTGGGACTGCTGCTCCGGCGGGCGGTGGTTCCGCGACTGGTGAGGGCAACAGGGGGTGGGGAGTGTTGGTGATGAGCCGCACTCCCCGCCCTCTGTAGTCGTTGGGGCTACAGAGGAGAGGGAGTGTTGGCGTTGTCGCATCCCTGTCCTCTGCAGCCGTTTGAGGTTTGGTCCCTTCGGGGAATTAGTGATGTGCCCCCTTGCGGGCGTTTGTGGTGGGTCCGCTTTGGCGGACGTGTGCAGTGGTGCCGCCGACGTCGTCTTTGATGGCGGAGGCGGCAGGGCTGCAGGGGGCGGGAAGTGTTGGTGATAAGCCGCAATTCCTGGCCTCTGGAGCCGGTGGGGCCGCAGGGGGTTGGGAGTGTTGGTGATAAGCCGCACTCCCCGCCCTCTGTAGTCGTTGGGGCTGCAGGGGTGGGAGGACCGGTCTCATTAGCCGCACTCCCCGCCTTCTGCAGTCGGTGATTGTTGGTCCACTTCGGTGGGCTGTGTTTGGTGTTGGGGCTGCTCTGGGCACTGCTCTGATCAGCAGAGTGGTCTTGGGAGCAGCCTCGTCTTGGTTGTATGTCTTCCCATAATGGGGCTGTCCCTCTCGGGGCGGCCTCATGTTGGTGGCTTCGGCCAACCGTCGGGGCGTCGCGGTTGTATGCGAAAGCGATCCCGTGGCGTCCCACATGGCGGCAGGGGTTGGCCAGTTGGGTTTTAGTGGGTATGCCGGTCTCATTAGCCGGAGAGTCCCACATAACCACCCCAGGGGAAGTCGGGTGGTATCCGTAACAGGATTTCCCAACGTTAAAAAAAAAAAAGGTTTATCACTCTGAGACGTGTATGATAATCTAAGTCTATCCACCATATAGTAATTAAATAATTATAATAAGATAAAATAAAGGAGATAAAATATTAACTATTTCAAACATTAATAATAATAAGTAACCAATTTTCACAAACTTATATATATTTTGAACAAACCAACAGTTATTGACCCATGACACTGTGATGGCGCGCGATACGGTAGCAAATAGCGCTACTTTCGCGATTCACCTTACCTCACACTATTCGAATTAACCTTACTACCTTAGAATTCGTCTATAATCATTCCAAATTAAACCATAAACCTTAAGAACTAAGATCCAAAATAACTAACAACGTGCATCAATTTAGGTTGATATGAAAGAAACACCATACAATCTCCATTATAAAATCATCATTTCGCTTTAAGAACAGCTCAAAAACTTAATAAATCGAACAAAATTGCACTTAAAATATTAAGTAATAAAGCTTGAAATACCTTGTCGAAATTTTGAGACTTCTCCGTAGTCAGACGATGAAAATGTTCAAAATTCAGGGAAATATAGGCGTAATGGCATGGAAATTGGGTGTATTATTGAATAAAGTATCCGATACGCGTATCGCTTTCGAATAAATAGATGTATGCATGAAGAGCAACACAAACTGCACTGTTAGTGCACCACGCTTTTGTAGAACCTAAATGGGGATATCATGTCATGGAAACAGCTTTCAGGATAATAATTGGATAATGTTATTGTACAAAATGATTTTATAAATAAATAATTTTTATCAATCCATCAATGCCATTTATAAATTAAATTTAAAACTTAAATACTAAAAACAATTATTATTGAATAAATAAATGTTTTAAGACATTTACACACAGCACCATCGACAAGAGATACACTACACATATTTTTTTTATAACTTTAAATACACTTTAAATACACATAGTATTATAAAAATATACATAAAACATCCATGACTGAAGTACAACCATTCGGCGGGACTGAACCCGTGACCGCTGGCTCAGCAAGCAAAGTCACTACAAACTTAGCCAAAGATGTAGTAGTCGATTGTTTTGTTTTAAGCTTAATTTCACTTTAAAAGAATACCAATAAAAAATTAAACAATTATCAAAATATAAATGGGCTGCAATAAAAAACATTAATCGTGTTACTTAATTATATATGACTTAAACATTTAATTATTACAAATAAAATTAAAGACAATCATAAAAAGTCTACCTCCACACATTCCTGCAATCCGCGTCGTGTGGGCTGAAATAATAGGCTCGCACACTGGGAGGTATTGAGACATCAGCCGGTATTAACTGCTTCGTGATTCCTCCCTTCTCCCTTTCCCCTTACTCCCCTTCACTCGTTAGAAAAGTGCCATAAAGCCAGGCATTCACGTTCTATTTTCAAATTTTAGAACTAAAAAAAGAACGAATGACAGTTGATTGAATGAACACTACGATTTGAATTTGGAAATTAAATTCTGTCAGAGACGACTAACTATTTTTTCTGTGAATAGGTACATATTATATGGACTAAGCTAATTTGGATTTTTAAAATTTTAATCTGTTGAAGTAAAATATTAATTACTAATAAAAACACGTAGTAAATAAATAGTAATAAAGCGATTTCTGAATATGATGAACTAAAATTATATCAAAAATAAATTTATAATAGATTAAGTCAAATAATTAGTACCTTCATAATACTTGAAATTAAGCAGGATTTGGTTTTCCTACAAGCTCCTGTTTATGGAAAAATAATAATGGGTCCACTCAAAAAAATATTCTAGATATTTTTATACGAACTCGAGCGAAGCGAGGGTGAGTCTGTGTGTAATAAAATTAAAAAAAATTTAAACGATTACTATTATCTATCTAGTGCAAACATTTCAAACACAGAAGGTACACAAGCTTAAATAAAATGTGTTATAGTACAAGTTAAGTTACGGTATATTTCATTGAGACATAAAATCAAAAATCGTTATCTTAAATTTAATCAATTCAATTCCGGTAGCTGTTACACATAGACCTAATAATCATCAATATATAATCAAACGATGCACTCTTAAAATGCTGCACCTCTTAGCTAAAAACGGCTTAAATTATCTCCGAACTTAGAACAGCAAGATTAGTAGAAATAACAGTAGCTTATTTTTAACTTAAATTTATTATACCACCTAGGTGTACAATTTTGATAAAATAAATAGTTAAAACTAAATAACACTTTATCTCTTGCAGATATACCGTGAATAAAAAGAAAATAATGGGTACCATAAGTGAAAATACATTAAATAAAAATTACCATAAATGAAAATGCACAATAAAAAATACTAATTATTATTATTCCTAGATCTAGGCCATTTATGTTTCTAGTGATCTTAGTACACTGATCTATATTAGTAATGTATGCTTGATGCCATTTTTATATTTCCCTGTTTTGTTTCAAGATCCATTAATGAAGCTAAAAGCCACTAATCGCCCTGTTTCCGCCACCGGGTAATTAACGCTTTAAACACGCCGCGTTTTTTAAACGCCTTTTTATTTTATTTACTGCTGTATTGCTCTTTTTACTAACGGTGGTATTATATGGTCAGGTCTAATTAAAAAACTTAAAAATGATAATTAAGATTGACTATAATATCTTTGCTTGTTTTTGATAAGGTTAATGTTATTGAGATGTTTTCGGGTTATAGTAATTTAAGTGGAGACAATTTGACTTCTTTTAAAAAATATTTTATAAGTAATTCGATATTTATATGTATGTTGGTGTAATACGATAGTTAGCAATAATAAACATGTATACGAATATTATATAGCTAAACTTATTTTTTTTTGTTTGTTACAGCATAATAATCTTTCGAACCGTAAAAAACGAGCAAGTTTGAAAAATTCTTTGTACACTTTATCGCGAAAAGGACTTTAAAATTGCTTTTTATAGAGCTAAGTGTTCTAGTTAATATTTATTTATTTAAATCTTAAACATATATCTTTTTTAATAATCTATATCCATAGAAACTAGCTCTATGTAACTCCTGCGCATTTACTAAAAAGCGCTAACAGCATTAGTGAAACATCTTAAAATAGTCTTCCGTTGTGACAAAAAGCTAAGTGGCGCCTGATCTTTGACGCCTATATTTGGTCCTCAATACGGCTAGCACTTAATTCAAGCGAGGTGAAGTATTGAAATGATATTATTGTAAATAAATAATTATTTTTTTGGATAGCAAAAGTTTGGGAAAAATCACTAAAAGTTTTTCATCCTACCTACAGGTTCACCTGTAGACCATGTATATTATGTCATAGACTGATTACCATTGTAAGGTATTTTGGTGCCATTTTTAAATTATTTTGAATAATTCTGTAAAATATTTGGTACTTAAAAAATTGTAACTAAAATCAAAATTAATTTATCTCTACGTCGCGTTGTATAAAACTTTATCCATACTTTACTTTGTAACTTTACTCAACTAGCTTTATGTTTAAAATTCTCTTAACGGCTAACTTTACTTTGTTTGAGTTTTATGTTTAACTCTATAACCTCTTTAATGATCTTTTAAAGCATAATGATTCTTCTTATTTGGAGGCAAAGACACATGTCACTTCACTAATAAAAGTCACAGTACTTGAAAGATACTGAAATATGTAAGGGCCTATTATTTTTAGTACTATGTCTTTTATAATTTCTTTTTTATTCTACGTGATACTAGTGTAGCAAAATATGTTCATTTTATCATCAATAACTTGCCCATTCGGAATAAATATATGATACCTTTGTCATTTTTTATCTATTTTAATAAAAATGAAAACTATTTTGATTTTATCCTAGAAAATCAATTTTTTAGTCACTTTTTATGTACTCTATAATTGTATACAAACAAATATATATGGTTTTTGTAGGTATTTTTATTTGTAAATAATATTTACTAAAACCGAATGCCTTATCTAAATTCTTTCCGGATATCCCGTCATATGTTGACTTGAGAAGACTCTACTCATAAACAAATATTAGGTACCTACCTATATTAAATACTAGCATATCCCGCGGCTTCACTCGCATTCTAATGACCAGAAACCATATTTTTATTACCATATTATTCTGGATTTTATATAAATATTACTGGAGAATACGTTTTTACTGACATACAAGTATTGATTTCTCAGAAAATAAAATATTTTCCTGGAGTAAAATGTATCCTATATGTTGACTTGGATAACCAGCTATCATATTAAAATTACATCAAAATCTATCCAATGGTCTTCTCGTGATGCGGGCACAGGATAATTTTTTAATTTTTTCAATTAGATTTTCGAAAATTTTTATTTTATTCAATGTACAGCTTCACTTAAATTAAAATTTCATTAAACCTATGTATAGATTACTTTGCTAGCTATATTCAATAAATACAAAAGACAGTTCAATTTCCTACAGTCTATAATTTAGCCATAATTTTCGCCGTAAATTAGACTTTTACCGCTTTTCGACACCGTCGCTCGTAAACACGCGTTAATCGTCACGCTGTCACGTCATACATGGTTCATGGCAGTCACTAAACACTTGCCTTGTTTTATCCGGCGCCTGGTCTTAATGACTTGCTATGATATGTTGATGACGGATCTCATATTGTATAATAAGTAATTATTATTACATACACACCAAAAGCTTAATACTTTTTTTAGGGTTCCGTACCGCAATAGTAAAAAATTGAACCCTTATAGGATTATTTTCTTGTCCGTCTGTCTGTCTCTCAAGACCCTTTTTATATATAGGTAAAACTGATTTATTATTTGTGTTATAGTAAGTAATTAATAATAAGATGAATATAGCCGTACCTACATAAGATTAGAATGGCTAATTAATATGAAAAATGATCGGTTTCGCTTGGATCTTTCTTGTTCTGACATTCTGAATATTTTATTCATTGCTTTAAATAGTTCTAAAAATATACAAGTAAAATCTGAAGTAGTTACTTTAAAAATACAGTTTTGATCTATGGACCTAGACATTAGTTAGATTTTAGCACATATATTACGTAGTATTATATATTATACTAGTGGAACCCGCGGCTTCGCTCGCACTTAATCTATGGACGAACCCGAGCGAAGTAAAGGTGAGCGCTTGTTTAAGATAAACATTTCCATCATACATTACATATGTGTAACTCTAGCGGTTATGGCAGCCAGAATAGCTCGCAGATGCTAGATTTTTTACTACTTACTTTACACCTATCGTCATATTTTTAAAAAAATCACACAATATCTTTATAAATTGTAGCCTATGTGTTATTCTGATGTATAAGCTATATTATTGTAAAGTTTCATTAAAATCCATTCAGTAGTTTTTACGTGAAAGAGTAACAAACATCCATACATCCATACTTACAAACTTTCGCATTTATAATATTAGTATAGATCTTTAATTCAAAAATAATGGATTGTTTTTTTTGGCATCTTATTTAAGCTTAGAATCAAATTATGGAGACATTTATTATTAAAATTTAAACTCAACCAAATCTAATGCTCAACAAAAACCTAACGACCCGTTACATCCCTTAGGTACTTTTTATGAATACGGTAACCCATGTTTTTGAAATCCAATTTGCAATTTGCTCAAACCAATCACAATAATTTTAATTTTTAATTAAGGCTTACGTCAATTCTAAGGTTTGGGAATTAAAAAAAATACATATAACAATAACATTTGGTATCTACAATTTATAATGGCATTTGATTTATCTTAATGTAACTCTTATTGTTGATAAGATAAAAACCAAAATCGTTGAAGCTACTATATCTGAGGTACACTTTTAACTTTGTTTTAGACAATCAGGTTATTTGTCAGGTAATAATGGCTAGAACCGCCCACAGAAAACATGTTAATTTAACGTTTTTATAATGAAATGAAAGCTTTTTATGACCATCTAACCTAAAATTAAAATCTCCCGTTGCATAAATATCGAATGACACTAAAAACATTTTTTGTACTAATATCTGCCTATATTTTTTTCTTTATATCCGCTTATTAATCAATGCTAGGTATTAGTATTATATATACCTAAATCTATACATCTATACATATAAATAAAATTAAAGTGTCTGTTTTTAATTTCAAATTAACAGGTTTTCACTAAATGCATATGAAAGCACATTCGGTACTAACATCAAAAATAAATTTTAAAAATTTTTGTCTGTCTGTCTATCTGTCTGTCTATCTGTCTGTTCCGACTAATCTCTAAAACGGCTGGTCTGATTTTAACGGGACTTTCACACGCTGATAGCTAATGTTATAAGGAGTAACATAGGCTTTTTCATGTTATTAGGAAATTAAAAAAACTTTAATTTATTTCAACTTACGCCCAGCAAAACAGGCCGGGTTTGCTAGTTAAAAAACGCAAATATTAATTAAAGCTCAAGCTAAGACCTATAAATTTTTTGCTAATAACATTCTTTAATATTCAAAATATGTACCATAAAATGATGCGTAAAATCTTGAAACAATTACATTTCAATTATTTGCAGCCGACATTAAAACTTAATTGAGACGTTCGGCTTTATTGTCAGATCTCTTGCTTTATTCTGGGTAGTTAAATAAAATTAAGAATTTGATTTACCTTTTAGTTTTATAGTTATTAAATTGCTATATATAGTAAATGAAAACAAGATGAAATTTATAGGATAAGTTGGCTAAAATATGAATTCTGAAGCGACTACATTCAATTGAAGCAATTATACAGTAATTGTATGTACCGACATAAGACTTTCTTAGATTTACGCGAATATTTGACGTCATAAATGAAATTATCTTTTCAGGTTTTGTCAGACAGGAGAGAAAGAAAGAGAGTCTCTCCCGTGCCTGTGATTGCATTTGATTATACTTAGTGCACTCAGAATATCGGGAACCAAAAATCAATAAATTTGTAATGTTTTATGTAACTAATTTATGCGTTCTTTAAATAGTGCTTCGCTCCTAGGTACAATTTAACATTTAGTAAGGAATAGATAGAATATATTTTCATAGGTATGATTATAAATACCCTATGGCCTTCCTACATTACCGGATTGTCTAATGCAAAAATATTTTTTAAAATCAGATTGGTTTTCTGAGATTAGTGCGTTCAAAAAAACTAACAAACTGTTCTAAAACAAATTGTTTTCCTGTGACAGCTATGGAAGCTTTGGTAGGGCTTAGTAATACAAGCAAGTAAATCCGAAGACAGTAGTTAATAAAAGCCATAAAATAACATGGGTCCAACATGTAATATCGTAAAAAGCAATTAAAGCAGTAACATAAAGTTAATTGTGCACTGCTACTATCTGTGATTGAGATATCAATAAGGTTAATTGAGAGATTTAGGGTTTATCTTGAAAAATGGACCTCTTTGTTCTGGTGTGAGCCGACGGTAATCTTTGGTATTCGGTTTAAGGTGAAATATGCTTAAAAATCTTGAAAATTATATTCAAATCCTACCTTTACGATTTTTAGTTTTTACCTTAGTTTTAGTATATTAAACACCCTACTGTTGTACTTGATATAATATGCATAATAGGCTTTCTTTTAGTTACATCTCGATACTCCTATCTATGATCATGAGAATGTTAAGTTCAACTATTTATAAACCAAACTAAATTATATTATTTAATTATAATGAATCATTTTTTTAATTTTAAGAAGAACATAATATTTTATGAAAATTAACAATTCTGTAAAAAAATTAAAAGTTAGTGGTATGGTCTATGGTGGTTATCTAAATTTTAAATTTAAAAATTCGATCATTTTTTTTATATTTTAATATCAACTCGAACATACATCTCCTTAAAATCGTTTAATAATGATCGTTGTATGTTTACTGAGTACGGCTTTTAATATTTTTTTACGAAAGTGATCATAAAACAGCGGAATGACTGCATCCAACGAGCACGCACACTAATCTTTACATGCGACTTTGTTTGGAGTAGGTAGATATTTTTACTTATAAAATAATTAATTTGTCATATCCTATGTATAGATTAAATAAACGACTTCTGTCTGAACATGAAGTAAGATTTTACAGCATAAAAAGTACATTGGCATATATGAGAATTTATAACCCTTAATTTATAACTGTTAGTAGCACAGTTTTTGTACTTGCCTAAAACTTTCCTCATCACAAAAAAGGTCAATCACGAAAAATTCCAAGTAAGATTCCCAGAAATAAATATCAAAAAAAGATTGCCACCATACCATATTTTACACTAATTATAAAATGTCAGAAATTAAATCAATTACTTTTCGACGGGATCGGCGTTTTTACCTTTTTGTTATCAAATAATAATAAATAATGTCGCACAGCAGGTGAGGATAGGTCCTTTTGTGTGTTTGTTCGTAACAAAAAACAACTTTATGTCTTGTGATTTGGTCAGTGTTATCTTTTAACAAAATATACTCTATAGAGCAGCGTGAAATAGTTCATTGAGGTAAATACAAGAGCTGATATTGTAACAGAAAAACTGTTTTATTTTATTATTAATTATATGTGTTTTTTGTTCAATTTTAGGATGGCAAATAAATAATTTAGAGCAACTTATATAAATCTGATTGTCCAATTAATTTAAATCAACACACATTTAATTATTGAAACCTATTTACTAAACAATGCGTAAGTAAATAATTACTAAAATAATTTTTCAATTTAAATTATTTAACTCTTTTTCTATATTTTCACCAATAATACAACGAAAATCAGAAACAAAACCCAAAAAGAAAAGATGTTCAGTATGCGGCTTTATCGCTCTCGCTTAGTTTTCTTTCAAAATTTGTCAAATTTTATATCTTCAAAATTATTAATATTCTCATTACAGGTAATAACCGCTCACAAAATATCTCCAGGGGTCAGGTAAAGGAGGATTTTTACCGATTTTTTTGGTAGCGACGAGTGGAGATCGTTAAGTGAAAAAGGACCAGTTTTCGGTCCTTTTGTAGGCCAAATGTTAAAATCCGGACGGTAGCGGCAACTACATATTATCAGACTAATTAATCGATGTGTTTTCACAAGCGGATTTTGAAACTACTTAATCGACTATTCTTTTTATAATATGCGAACATAGTTTAAATCTAAATGGTTGACAAAATTTAAAGCAATATTGTTGGGAAGTCATTCAACAGATTTCTTAAGAACTGCGCCTTCGAACGTGGTCGTAACAGTTAAAGTTACAGTTTGTTTTAATGTGTATAATTCGTAGTAATCTTCTAAGAATCTTATAACATTCAATCGGTATTATTGTAGATATACCTACCTATAATGTATATAAATTTATTTCGTGTAGGTATTCCGGTATCATCTCTAACGATTAAGATTTTTGATTAAAATAACGTTTTGCTTTTTAGTGTATAGGCTTAAAGGTATTTTTTTAAAAAAGCACATCTATAATATAGATATAATTCTTTGGAGAAAAACGCCGATCTATTCTATCTACAATATGTTTTTAAAATGGTGGTATCATGACTCATGAGGTAATCTGCTCTCAGATAACCTTTCACACAGTTTTCAAAAGACTATATTATATCCGTCAACCCCCACTAAGCCAGTGTGGTGGGCTACTACTCTTCATATTGTGGGATTCCAGCAGTGGGGCGTTAGTTATTATTAAAATGCTTTCCCTATATTGTACCTATTGATGAGTCAATTAAAAAAGAAATATATGTATATGTTATAAAACACTCAACATAAAAATTATCTATCCAAAGTGCTACTTCCAAATACAGAACATCAAGTGTGTAGCGTTCATAAATAATAAAGCACGAATCGATTTAATGCCCATAAAAAATATCGACTCGAATTGAAATCGACCGAAACACATTAGAGTCGCGTTGACAAAACATGATAAATGATCAAATAAAAATATACTTCATAAAAATTCATTCCCATTATTAATTCTCGTATGTAAAAAATAAAGAATGTCTGGTTTTTTGTTAATATTACCTTTAAATAAAATCGTTAGCCACACTCGAAGATTCCGAACCGCCGATTACATGAACTTGTGCCTTTGAACAAGGAGTTTTATAGAAATAGTATAATAGAATAAATATAGGTACACTTATCAATACTTATCAAAAAGATTCATTCAACATTTTGTAAGAATTTTTAATTAAATTTTAATTGCTAGTAAAAACGTATAATTAATATATAAGTACTTACACAATTAGCTTACAAAATTCTAACTTAGTCGAATCTGTTGAATATTATATTATAATATTATAAAATATAACATTCAACAGATTAACCCATTAAAATGGTCACTATTAAGAGATCGATACAAGACCGAATATTCGGTCATTTTGGATCTTCTTACAAATTATTGACTGTCTGTGACCGCATCACGAACATTTCTGGATAGATTTTGATGAAATTTGGTATGATTATAGCTGGGTATCCGGATCAGGTCAGAATACTTTTTACCGCAAGAAAATAACTCATTTCTGGTAAATCTATAGTAACAAATAAAATTAAACTTATTTGTTTAAATAATTAAACATTTTATATCTTTTATTACTTCGTTAAAAAATAAATAAAATGAACCACTTCTAAATTAATCATTTGTTCTTAGCGAATAAAGTTAAGTTTTTTTATAAAGAGGAAATGCCACCTTCATTGTGTTGAAATGTCGGTAATATTTATTACGATTATATTAATGTAATAGATACTCGTATTATAACTTCAGCCATAACTCATTGTTTTATTTTATGGTATTTAATTTTGTTTAGCAAATAACCTTCATTCATCATCAATGGTGATTAAACCAAGTAGGTACGATTTAGTCGTGGAATATGGATCTACTACACCTCGTCGTTTTTTAAAGTTATTGACTATTTAATAAAAAGGAATCAACCACTCTGGTATAAAGGACTAATAAAAATAATTAATTATATACAAATAAATAAAATTGAAATGTCTGTAGGTACTATCAGAATAACAACTCCTTGTATGGATATGATTGTGTGCTTGTTCCGACTAATCTCCGAAATGGCTGTTCTCATTTTCACGAGACTTTCAGTGAACGGAATGGAACTTTTGTTTTAGGATTCCGCGCAAAAACATCGAAACGTACCTAATGACGCTCCCGCGCAAAGCGATAGCTATTTGTAAATAAGAATTTGATGCTTAAACTAATGTGAGATCTTACAACTTTAAGAGAAAATAAGCTTTTATTTAACATAAAAGTTTATTCATTATAATAACGTTGATCAACTGCCTTTTGTCTTATTTATATGAATATTCCTCGCTTTCATATGCGCCATGAATATCGTCCACACGAACTCGCCAGACTGACGAAAACCATTCTATTTTTTTCAGAAACAAAATAAAAATTCACCGTCTGAGCTGTCGGCCAGAAGATCACACCCACTTTGTATGTCGGCCAGAACTTCTCCTTCACTTCATTAATACATGATTTCAACGGTTTCATTTCAAGAAGACTCATGCCGAAGAAAAAATAGGCCATCGCCACAGGAGAATATGATATTTGCTCTAATAAGGCTCTAGATAAAGCACTTTTTAAGTCTTTTTTCTTAAAGAACTTGCTTGTATATTTCATCCAGCCGTAAAATAAGGGTGCCATGAAAAATGAGCCGAAAATACCGAATCGAGCGGCTCTAGTCCAATCAAGGGTGTCTAAGTTACCGTATTCAATGTATTCTTGCACTATACTGCATGTCGGCCATATAATAGCGTACGATATCATCCCCCGGATCAGTGGAAAATGAGTTTTTAGCAGAACTTTTGTTAATATTGTCATTATAGATTTTGTTGATTTGACACATTGACATTTTTAAGATTTTTAAGCATGTACAGATAGGTATTTTCTGTTTATAGAACAGTTTTATTCAAAAAGTTATTATTAATCAATCTTCTTGTTTCGTGTGTGTTGTCTTGATGTTAACATGATAAGTACCATGTGAAAGTTAAAAAAATATATATATTAAAATTTAAATTAAATGAAATACAGTTAAACATAAAGTTAAAATTAAAAATATCTATTATTAGACATTTGCCCTTACTTGACGTTGGATGGTAGATAGCGTTACTACAGTTTAATAAGAAGATCTTTGTGAGGGTATTAATTCAGGAATAAATTGTTTTCATATTACTGTATAAGTTCAGGTGGCACACGCTATATATGCACATTTTTTTCGACATTTTCAACAATCTTTAAAGATTGAATGAATTATAATTAATTAGATCGACTTTGAAGGTTTATTATTTACATAAATGCTTTTGATTTAAAACTTGGTTTTGATTTGTGCTGTAAAATACCGACTCAATAAAGGGAAGCAAGGTACGAATATGTAATGCAAAAGGTTGTCTATGAAATCAAAACGATGTGCTTCAATGCTATGATTAAAAGGAAGTATCTATATATAGACAAGGGCCTGACTAATATTATAATTATTAAATTTTATATATTTGTTACTGCTTAATATGATGGAGCTGGATGGAGGCATAGGCTGGACAGATTTGAATAACTGCGACGTAAGCGAAGGTAAATTACCTTAAATTTCTAATTATATGTGATGATTTTCATAAATAATATGTACTTAAGCCTTTCAGCCCTTTTTGACGTCCCACTGCTGGGACTGTTGTACGAAAACTTGTCAGACTTCTCAAACATGCAGGTTTCCTCACAATATTTTTCTGTACCGTAAGACAAGTGGTAATCCATGTTTGAAATTGATTTGCACATGGAAATATCAGAAATGCGTAATCCGGAAATTGAAGCGGCTCTGTTTCCTAAGCGTTTCAAAACTGAGCTACCATTTTAAAAACAATGTATAGACTAGAAAACCTAAATTTTTGAACTCTATTATCTACAATGAGGATAAACGTGATACATAATTATCTTCCGCTAATCACCGCCGCGGCCACACAGAGCGACGGTCACTTAGAACAATCGGTTTATTTGATTATCTTATTGGGATGATTAGAATCGATCCGCCTTTGAGATATGAACTGATGACACAGCATTTTTTCTCTAATAGTAACTATACAATGACTGTACCTGACTAAAATAGTAGTTATATCATGATAACCATGTGAAAGATAACAAAATAAATATTTAAAATGAAATACAGTTTTAAATATAAAGTTAAAATTGATTACTAGTGATATACTCGCCGTTATACTCGCGTGCGTTGTATGGTACATAGCGTTCTTACACTTTGATGTAAATCTTTGTAAGATTATTTTCATAAAGGTAACTTTATTAGACAACGTACCGCGCTAATTAAGCAAAGAGTACAATATGTCGGTTGGCATCATTTTTTCCCACATCTGTAACAATTCATATTTCAGCAAATTCACACAACACCTTGATGAATTTTTATACCAAAACCTTCCTCATGAATCATTTTATCTATTGGTTAAAACCACGGAATTGATATATTTTATTTATATTCATCTGCTCTGTGGTAAGAACTGCATGAAAATCCGTTCAGTATAGTTTTTAAGTTTATCGCGAACATTAAGGCAGACATTCTCTTCGTGACATTGTGTTTTACAATATGTAGCCATAGTAGTAAGTATTTTAATTTTATATGGTTGATAAACACTAAAATATCAATAGCGAAGTATATAAATTATATAATAATTACATAGTATAAAATAAAGTCGCTTCGCGCTGTTTGTCTGTCCCTATGTATGCTTAGATCTTTAAAAGTACTCAACGGATATTGATGCGGTTTTTTTAATAGATAGAGTGATTCAAGAGGAATTATCGCTATCTGAACCCGCGACTTCGCTCGCGGTACATCACGGGCGACCCGAACAAAACGAGGGTGAGTGGCTAGTAATATATGTATATAATACTTAATTCAAAAATAATTCATTTGAATAATTATTCAAAAATAATTTTATTTTATCTGTTATCGCATGCTACTTTCACACAACTGCCAGCGGGCATGATTAGTCAATTATCAGACAATTAATCAGATAGCAATTTGTATCTGATATATTTATGATAGGAAGGAGACACAATATTTTTCTTAATAGATCTTAATGTTTTATTAATCTGGAAGAGATACCATTCAATTAACGCATGCTATCAAAGAAATTGATATGAAGCGTGGCCAATTTTAACTATCGAGAATTTGTTGTTCTTATCATTTATTTATCTATTTTAGCAAAACAAGCTTCATTGCAAATTAATATATAAATCTTAAATAGCTTATTGATTACAAAAAAGTGGACAAACTTAGTTTTTCAGTACGTACTCGTAGGTATAACACTTCGTGTTTAAAACTTAACTAAATTCAATTTAAGAACTAAATAGTATGTTATGTGTTTTAAACGTATTGTTGTACATAAGTAAAAAGTATTTAAGAAAGAGGCTTAGATACATTGAATGCCACATAAGCTTCCAACCGTGTTTATTTTATGGAGGTCACGAAGTAAGTTAAGTTTGTGTATAATATTATTATTATTAGTAGGAAAGTAAGCCTAAAATATGACTACTATCTTTAATATATCTTCTTATTATTATTATTAATCATAGCATATTATTATACTACTATTAACCATAGCTTCATTAAGCACATTCTTGTCGATTTTAACTCTAATTTAATTATTCAATTCACAGAAGTAACGCAAAATATATTTATAATTAAATATTAAAACAAAAAGTTTTAAAAATAGTTACTGTTGTGTGTTGTGTTTTATTTAATTCTCGTTTTTTAATTATGAGTTAGTTTCAACTGTAGTAGACAACGCCATCTTGTATTTGTTTTTAAAATAAAAGCACAAAGACTTTCTTGTCAAAAACTTTAGAGTAAAAATCAAAATAAAGCAGCGTAATATTATAGATAAGCACTAAAGTGAATATTTAAAAAAAATATTATTTTTCCTCTTAGTATTTTTATATAGCGCCATCTAGCGTCGCTAAGCTGTATTTAATTTAAGAAAATGCATATGCTGCCATCTATCAAATTACAATATAACGACACCGCTATATGAAGCGCCATCTTTGAAAGAGTAGTTAAACTACATTGTAATATAAAAAATTGTATGTACTAAAATTGCTATTGAGCACTAGATGTCACTAGTCGTTAATATAATTTTAAAAATTTCAAAAATTATAGATTTGTTCACTGCATCGACAGTAATTATGGCTGTAAGGATTCGACTCAGTAAAAAATCACTACATATAAATAATATTGCAGTGTCTGTTTTCAATTTCAAATCAACAGCTTTTTACTAAAGCATATGAAAGTATTATACGGTACTTGCGTCAAAAAATCTATTTTTAAAATTTTTGTCAGTCTGTCTGTCTGTTTATTTATTTGTTCCGGCTAATCTCTGAAACGGCACGGAATTTTAAGGAGTAACTAACGCTACCTTAATTTTATTAGAAAATTATGAAAACCGTTTAATTTATTTTTTACCCAGCGCAGCGGGCCGTGTTGGCTAGTTCATTATACTTATGTATAAATTTCAAAAGAATACTTCGTTTACTAGTTTCTTAGACGTATTCCACATTTTTTGCTATTTATATATAAAATACTACACTACCTACTTAATTTCTTTTAGTTTATGTTTATTTTGATTTTTAAATTAGTTTTACATTTAGAAAACAATTAAAGTATTATCTGTTTCTGTCCTTATTTACATATATCGTTTATAGTTATCATATTTTTTTTCGTATGGTATATTATGTGCCTTGTTTGTATCCTAATTATAGAGTTTGATAAAGGTTAAAAACTAATTAGAAATACTCACTCTATTCGATACAAATAAAGTTTATATTTAATAACCCTAAACACACATACTTGCGTAACTTCAGTATACTTATTTTGTTTCTTTTTAGATGGAATACTTATAGTTCCACACGCGACGCGCTCTACATTTATCTTTCGCTCTTTATCGTATATACTTTCATATGCATTTAGTGAAAAGCTGTTAATTTTAAATTAAAAAATAGACACTCCTATTTTGTTTATATGTATAGATGTATAGATTTAACATGCTTTAAAATAATTCATATTCTTGTCTATATACCTAATAACAGTACCTGATCGTTACATTTAAATTCGAAAGAAAAAAAACGTTATTTCAACAAGAACAAATATTAAAATTATGTGATTTTTTCTACAAAACAATAAAATAGGTCTGACGCTTCCGGAATTAGTTTTATGATCTCTTAATTTTTTCCATTCCTTCCGTAACTTGAGACGCGTAGCTGATAGCTCACGCCGAGCCCGTACCTTCTCGAAGTGAATCTGCATCTTTACACTATATTGAATAACAATTGTTAAATTTCTAATCGATACCTATAAATAAAATTGAATTGTCTGTTTGTAACATCTATATATAACAGATTTTTAATAAATTCATGCGTAATTAGGTCATATAATATATGTTTTTTATAAGTGAAACTTTTGTTTACGTTTTTGTCTTTCTGACTGTCAGTGTATTTGTTTCCGCTAATCTCTGAAACGGCTAAATTTTGATGAGAATTTCACTGAACATAGCCAATTTAGAAAAGGTAATATAAAAAAACGTATGTAAGGACGGACCCAGCAAACCGAGGGTCTAAGAAGTACGAGTAGCAACAATTATATTTGGTGAAATTAAAATTATTTTTCTACTTTTATATATAGGTTCTTTGTATACTCTATGTGGTAAGTTCAATAGAGCCAAGAGGTTGAAGGTAGAAATTTTCAGTTGTTACAGTAAAACCTAGAAATTTAAGCTTTCTCTACTTTCTTTTCATTATGTTGACTCGGAATTTTCTTAGCGTTTTGGACTTAAGTACTTATATAAATATTAAATACACAGACCACATAATACTGAAGTAAAAACAACGACCTAATGTAAATAGTGGCTTTTAAGTTTAAGGTTTTCTAAATACTTCATCTTCATTATGCCCACTTAAACATATTTTAGTCGTAAATAACTCTTAACGATCTGTTAAAATCACTTGTATGACGTGAAGGTATTTGTATTGCCATAAAATAGCAATTTTATTGTCCATTTAGGTAATCGTTGTCGATAACAATTTTTGTAAAATTATGTAAACACTTTTTTTTAAACAAAATATTATTAAATTTTGAGTTAAAACTGTACAATTTTTTGAAAAATCTTATAAAAATAATCATTACTTTTAAATACAGAAACCGAATTTATATATTTTTTTCAAATTGGTGTACGTCTGTCAATCTGTCTATCTGCCGATAACCGCATACCGAGAAAATCGTTAGATAAACTCGTACTTTAATGAATTTTGCTATAATTTTATCTATTTATCTACGTAATTTACTGTGGAAAATACCACATCTCTGATAATTCTATACTATCCGTTGAAACATATATAGCTAAGGAACAAAACCGATCGGAGTAAGGGTGAGTCACTAGTACGCTATAAAATCCTGAATCACGACTACCAATCACTACATAGTATAAAACAAAGTCGCTTCCCACTGTCTGTCCCTATGTATGCTTAGATCTTTAAACCTACGAAGATATTTTGATGCGGTTTTTTTAATAGATAGAGTGATTTAAGATGAAAGCTTTATATTTATAATACACTAGCGGAACTCGCGGCTTCTCTCGCGTTTGACCTAGAGACCCAAGCGAAGCGAGGGTAAGTTGCTAGTTATAAATATATGGAAAATGGATGGTGGGTTGGCCTTTCCCAAACTGGACCGACAAATCAAAGTATTTAGAATAAAATTTCTCCGAATATCTTTTTCGATATATCCATGGCTAATAACACTTACCTACTATTACAATTTACAAGTCGCTTAAATGAATATCGTGGCTTTAATATTTTGTTTATATTTTATGTAATTATAAATTATCACTACAAAAATCACTACCACACTTCACCCAGTAAGAACATAAACGAGTGAAGTAAATCTGGCTTTTTATGATTACGCTGCTCCTGCTGAAACCATCTGAAGTATTTACCTTAATAGGTATGTTTTTTTTGAATTTAAATAGGCAATTTGTATCTCTTTTTGTTATATTCCAAGTCGAACTATTCTAATATTAATATTTTATACTTTATAATGGATAAATAGTAAAATATTTAAAATTACAAAAGTCCATATTATTTTGTTTTTCAATTTCGAAATATTCAACGTAATCTTAATTTAAATATACAGTAGTACTAAAATAAAATTCACGTGCTCTAACACGATATATTAATCAAATCACTTTCGCCTAGCGCTATGAAAAAAAAATATTTGCGTCAATACAAAACTCATTAGCGATAAAGAGATCAAACTCTGACAGGATGAAATCATCCGTGTATTTAACTATTTACACTACAGCCCTAAAGTCCGACAGAGATGAATAGAGAAAGTGTTGTATAAGGAAGAAAAGGACGGGTATAAACACCATGGCTCCGCCCAAAACACTGTAAGCATCGTGGATTGGCTTCGGGGCCCAATCTCTGACACCATCAGTCTTCCATTGCAAGTCATTAGAGCCACAACTTAATTAAAATTTAACAGTGAGTTATGAAAGTGATTGCGTGAAAATGGACAACTACGAACAACATAACGAGGTCTCTACATCTTACAACAATAATAATATAAAGCACAATTTCAATGAATGCAAAAGCGACTTCTACGAGTACGATGTGCGACAAAAACTCGAAAAGGACTATTATGATAAAAACTATCGAATGAAAATAGACGAACAAATGAATCAAGCTAATTTAAGTACGCCGTTTTCTGTTAAAGACATACTTAACATAAACCAGACCCCATATTATGAAAGGAGCGATGTGTGGAAGCCGAATGATAGACGGAGCGCCGAATATGAAACATTATACCATCAAAGTCAATATTGCCCAGAATATTTCGGCCAAGTATACACAAACATACCGGTGCACAACGAACCTTATTGGAATCAAGATATGTATCACGAGGCCAAAATGGAAGAATACTACAATTATAATCCGTATAGTCATAACTTGTACCATCAAAATTATGAATATCCCGATGTGTCATCTCATAATATGAATGTATCAGTTAAACTAGAGAACAACAATGACGGTATATCTCAAAGATCTGGATTAGGGGTTAAAGTGGTGGAAAAAATCATCCAGCCATTAGGGCCAGAACCCTCCACTTATTCAGAAACGCTACAAAAATTTTCAACGATGACTAAAAAACCTCCAAGTAAGTTGTAGTACCTAGCTTTTATTTTCCTAAATAAGACCTAACAACATTATTTATACGAAATACTATAAACTTGTTAAGAAATATTGATAATATAAAATATACAACTTCAGTGCAATATTTTTGGTAATTGAATCAATCAAATATACTTGTATCAATAATTTTATAATTTCATTCACAGTAATTTTAACCGTATAACCATTGCCATTCAAGCCATAATAATTATAAGATTATGATTAAGCATTTTTTTTATTTCCAGAGCCATCTCCATGCAGCAGCAAGCCAGATAGAAAAGAGAAGAACATTAAACGGAAACCACGAATCCTATTTTCACAAACTCAAGTCCACGCCCTAGAAGTGCGCTTCCGAGCACAACGTTACCTGACAGCGCCGGAAAGAGAACAACTTGCAAAAACCCTTAATTTATCGCCCACACAGGTCAAAATATGGTTTCAAAATCGACGGTACAAAAGTAAACGAATTAAATCACCTGAAGTATCTACATCGACTGATGTAAAACCAATGAAAAATTTGGGAAGGAAGTTGTATAGGACGGAAAATAAAGAGCTTCCACCCCCATACGAAGCATATAAAGATAGTATTACTGATAGTGATAACTTATCCTCATCTATTAATTATTTTGATGAAAGTCTTTCTTACGACGAAAATGACCCTGAAAAATATTTTCCAAAAAATTTAGACCAAAATGTAGGCACTTCGAGTATGACTGATATGTATACAGCAGAAACGAGTGTCAGAGAAGATTTATACAAGGATACGGAAATGAAGAAATACTTCCCCGTTACATATGTTTGTTGATAGTTTTTTTTTAATTTTTAAGAACCCATGCCGTATTAGACTGACTGCCAAAGAGTTTTATTTTGTTATTTTTATAAGATTATTATTATTGTGTGCTTTTGCAATTATAAATATTTGTGAACTTGCTGTATGCCAAAGTATTAAAATTTTTAATGTTTTTAAATAAATGGAAAAGACTGAACTAACTTTGTTCGTTTGTAAATATTCCCTCCATAATTTATAAACTTATATATTTTCCTTTTAATTATAATTATTTTATTTATATCTTTCTTATTAATATAACCTACTCTAAAAACCAAAATCTTTGCACAAGAAAATACTAAAAATTTATATTAACAAATCTATAATAAAACATTTTTATTTTAAAAACATAAACAAAATCGAGATTCTTAACAATGATAATAACAAAGTTAGAATACTACTAATAATTACATTATGCCTTAGATCAAATAATAATTAATGATTTTTTCTTATTTCTAATAAGTATATCTCCTCTAATAAATGACTTTCAAACAACCAAATATTTTTTTTTAAAAGTATATGCTATTACATAAACAATTTTTATATTATATAATCTATTTAAATCGTAGAGTACAAAAAACGAGAAAATCACATATGACTTGTCGCTTCGTTTTAGTTTTTTGGTTCAATTTGTAAGGATTGCTCTTATCTGAATTGCTACCATACCACATCGATTGAGGGTTGTACACAGCAGACGAGCGGTTTTATTCAATACCAGCTCAGACGAGTTTTCAGCTTTCTTTAGCTTTCAAGAACAACGTACTTTTTTATAATGTAGGTAATATATAAACTTTATTTATTTGATATCAATATCAATTAAAATATAAATTATATTGTTAATAAAATAAATTAATAAAATATATTGTTAATAAGTAAATATATAATTGAAATATTTAATATTTAATTTAATAATTCCTTTATTTAAATAAGACATTTTCTAAAATAATATTTTGATTATTTAATATATTTTTTATTATTATTAAAATTTTGCTGATATTATAAGGTACTTTAATGTCATAAAGGCAAGCAGTGTAAGATAAAATAGTATACAAGTCTATATAATATTCTAAATAAATAAATGCGACAATAAAGTCGCTCGTCTACTGTATCCCATCCCTCAAGCGCCGGCGCCAAGATAACCATTGATGTACGCAACCTGCGGCCGCGGCCCGGGCTTGGGAAACTCTGCACCTGTGCTTAAAAGCTTTACGAGGTAAGCGTGCGAGCTTTTTCAGGCAATAAAAGTTTTAAAGTCATTTTTAACGGCACTTGTACGTTTAATGTTTAAAATATACTACTTTATGAACAAAAGATACATTTTTTATTTGATTTATAAAGTGTAAATCTTGGCTTGTAGTAAAACAGAAAATTAAATTTGTTTGATTGCAAAATAATCTTAATAACATCATTCAACATAAGAGTTTATTTTTAAAAGAAATTAAACTGATTATGATGTAAAAATAAAACAAAAAATACGTACGTATATATACTATTTGCTATGTAACACGAAATATTTGTCCTAGTTGTAAATCCCAAAACAACAGTAGTTGAAACTTTCTTGTTTATTATTAATGTAATTTTACTACTTACTGGATAATCTCTGATATAAAATCTGTCCCATGGGAACTGTACGTTATTCCAGATTTCAGACTATAATCATAGTTTCTAAATTTCATCCAGATTTGTACAGCCATTCTGGTGACTGAGTAACAAGCAATCCAATGGGAATTTATACATATGAAAATCAAATACAGAGTAATAAAACAATAATTTAAAACTTCTTTTATTCCTCAATTTTGAGATACCTTAACTAAATTAATATTTCTTTACTTTCTAGGCATTTTAAATATACATGCAGATACGACTTTTTTGTTTGAAAGTCGCATCACAATCCGTTTCGACTTTCGTATTCCGTGATTTGAATCATTGGTCGGTTTGTATGATGTACGCGCACGTGGGTGTTTGATGTATTAATAACGTAGTGCTTTTAAGGTTATCGCTGTGTGGAAGGTGATCTGGCCCGATAGACCGATGCCATGCCACCCGGCCGTACAGGCGCAGGAGATTTTGTTACTAATAAATTACTATTTTTTTTTTTACATTTTTTACAATGTTATTGTGTTATTATATATTATGATGAAAGGTTTACAAATATTTATTACTATAGCAAACCCGGTCCGCTTCGATGGGCGCAAGTCAAAATTAGTTAAACGTTTTTTATAATTTTCTAATAAAATAAAAGTAGATTAAGTAACTCCCTATAATATTAGCTATCTGCGAGTGACAGTCCCGTCAAAATCGGTCCAACCAATTCAGAGATTAGCCGGCAGACAGACAGACAGACAAATATTTAAAAAAATGGCTTTTTAGATTAAAGTACCGTAATTTAGTACTTTCGTATGCATTTACTTAAAAGCTGTTATTTTAAATTAAAAACAGACACTTCAATTTTATTTATAAACATACTAATTGTGAAAAAAACTTTATGAATTATAGTTATTTTGTTCGCAAATGATCTATAGGGGATAAATTTTCAGGATAGTATGAGTATTTTGACAAGCAGTAAATTGCAAAAGATATTTAGTAGTATTACTTATTTGGGTACTATAGGATACTTACTTAACGTTATAGAGAAATCCTCTCAAAAGTGTATATGTAACATCTATGGTTTGACAAATTGGGAAGAACAAACGCTTGTGTTCGTATTATTGAGATTTGAGGTTGTCGTAGAAGCAATTACTAACCGGTTTCTACTTTCTATGGTGTACTGGAGGAAGCAGCTCTTTGAAAGTGGTAATGTTTTAATGATATATAATAAAACCAAACTTCAACTAAATAAGTTAATACTAGTGTACCTACAATGAAAATGTCAGTTTACTAAAAATAAATTGCATTTTTTTTTGAGTTCCAAATTTTCTTCCGCCTGTACTCCATTACTAAGCCCCCGTACAGCGCTCGTTAGCTTTTATTTGGACGCCGGACTCCTGTAGCAGCTACACCGCCGGCCATGAGTAATCATTTAACTAATATAATATGAATAGTAATATTTGTTTTGATTTATGGTGTAAGGAAATAGTTATTTTACTGTTATTTTATTGAAATTAGATTATGGCTTTAGGAAATTGAAAATTCAATCTTCCAAATGTGCGAATATTTATATCTATAGACTACCTATGTTTAAGGTTTATAAAATGCGTTGTATTCAGCTCTTTTTTACGTTTCACTGCTGGGCACGGGCTACCCTTAAATTCGAGGGGGCCATAGTCAAATGCGTGTTGGCAGACGATAGGTATATGATACGATGGGCGGTGAAATACAGTAAGTAATAAGTATGTTTTTCTCTCATAAAAAATATTAGGTTCTTATAAAATATTATAAATATGGATTATTTGGTTACTGATTAATCGAATAAGTATAAGTAGAGTATCTATAGTAAATAATCCTATTTTATCACTTATAAATAGTTTTAGCGTGAATAAGTAAGTAAAAAAACAAACATAATATAAGTTTTCGCATTGTGTTTGTCGACTACTGACTCCCTATTCGAGGCAGGCCCGTTCCCACCAGTTGGGCATTAAAAAGAGAAGGTAGAATACATAATACTCATATGCCTTTAAACTCTTCAATTCAAAATTAGGTCAATAAATGCCCAATAAAAAAATCTACAAATGCTTATAGTATACATACCAATAGAAAAACTAAGTATATATATTATTTTAATGTCCCGCGGTGTAGAGAAGATCTTTCTCAGTGTTATCAGTGTTCAATACATGTGCACAGCTAATGTTCTCATTCTGTTGCACGATTAATTGCTGATGCCTCGCCAGCCGCAGAGATAAAATTACTACTATTTTATTTATTATATTACTATTGATATGCCTAATATCGTTTTCAAATCAATGAGGCCAGGTCGGGTCATCGCTAATAGGAATTGAATGAATAACTTTTATTATATAGTAAAGAAGCTATTATATAAGCTATTTATAATTTATGATATAGCTAAAAGAGTATTTTTTGAACATTTTTCACGTAGTATTACCAATGATATAATACCTAGCTTGCTAAATTACATATATACCTATAATGCATATGTAGTAGGTACACGTAGATATTGTAAAATGAAAGATTAATAAAAAAAAATTGTGTAGAGACTATTAATGTTTGTTATAAGTTCGTAAACTAAATTTCTTCTAATAAAATTCAAAATGTGTGTAAAAACCATTATAATTAAGTTATAAATAAACGTTACATTCCAAAGTAATCACTTAGTCAACATGAAACTTATTATACCTTTAGTAAACATTACAGTGCCACAATGAATATGTACTGTGATAAAATATAAATACAAGCATTTTCCGCGGCTCCGCCCGCATAGTAAAAACTGGAAACCAAATGATTTTACATACCAGTGATGTTTTATAGCTGGTTTGTAAGGTTAGTTGAGATTTCTCAGAAATGAGATATTTTCCTGCAATAAAAAGTATCCTATATCTCGAACAGGGTAACCAGCTATCATCATACTAAATTTCTTCAAAATCAGTCCTGTGGTTTTTGCGTGATGCGGTCACAGACAGACAGACAGACAAAAATTCTAAAAACAATTTATATCAATAATAATGTCTATTTTAATTAGATTTTCCAAATAATATTCAATGAACAGATTCAAATAAGTTATTTTTATTATATGTATAGATTACGCAGGTAGAGTCACGAACAAACACTAGTTATAATCTATATTCAAAGACAAAACAGTTCAGTCTCATTTACTTCTCTGTTTATCATTCGCTTTTATTTATATTTAGATTATCGTGATATAGATTTATAGCGAATGAAAACTTCACAAATTAAACTTTCTATCCATTGGTGAAAACGGCACGGTGCAGTAGTTTTTGAGTTCATCGAGAACAAATAGACAGACATAAGTACCTACTTTGTTTTATAATATGTAGTGATGGTAATTGTGTAAAAATGAATGGATGGTTAATGGTATGGACAACTGATTGTCAATAAATAGATCGCAATAGTTAAAAGCTTTTTATATACCTAGATAGCTAAATTCATTTCATATATATTTTCAATAATGATTAACTAAAGATGATCACAGGGCGAACTATAGTGTATGTATAATGTATACAAATGCACGGTTAGTCACAATAAATGATGAATAGTAAGTACTAAGAAGTGGTGAGCAACTACCGGATATTACGAAGCATATAGAAACGGAAATCAATTAGCCTACATCCTTTTTTTGCGTACATTAGCCTATTATTTGCATTTTGTCTCCTTTGATTATCTTGCAATAAATTATAGTTAAGATATGCATCATGAAAAATGAAAAATATGACGAATAGCTATGTAAATTTGTTTTTTTCAGGAAAAATGATTATTCTATGTTCTCTTTCACTCTCACATATAGGTAAAATATACAGAATCCGGTGACAAAACAATAGCAATTATGGTTACATTATGTAGCCATTATAGTGGAGTGTGGTTTACACAGAGCAGGTGAATATAGATAAGTCAATTCCGTGGTGGTTTCCACTCTTTTAAAAGAAGACAATTAATACAATTAAACGATAAAAACAATTAAAATTTCATTACTCATCAATTCTTTTCATTGATCTAACGCCTAAACTTTGTGCCAAGAAAACTAAAAACGCATGCGAAATTCAATAAATTTTCCGTTTAGGTTAAGTGTTTACTTTTAGACATAGATCATATTATTATACGCGTCTAAATATATGGGTACCTATTCTTGTAGGTTACTACTAAAAATAATTTATTTCCATAATCTTAATTTTATTATAAAATATTAAAAAATTTAAACACGAAAACTAATATCGTACGAAGTCTAAACTTTTTCTAGCAATAAATCAAATGCAGAAAGTAACAGATGTCACGGCAAGATCTTTTACAAATAGAGCGTGTAATTTTTGTTGTACGGCGCCATTAGGCGTGAGACCTGGGTGGAACCCATAACTTATAGAAACCCTTTTCGATATGGAAATTGACCTCCCATTTAACATTTTTACTACATTAAATATATAATTAAGCTTATTTAATCGAGTAAAATAACATTTATTATTTTAGTCCTCTGAAGGGACTTTGCTAAAATATTATTAAGCTATCAATTCCCAACATATTTTAATAAATCAATCTAGTAATGCTTATAATAATAATAATATTTTCAATAGTTTTGAACATAATACATAAATATTTTGTCCTCTATGTAGTAACTGTATGAAAATTAATATTTAAATTTTCACATAAAAAATTCAAGGTAGTGAGTATCACTAAAACTTTAACAAAACGTACCAATAAATATATATTTTTTTAGTAGAGTTCCATGAGAATTTTATTTTTTGCACATAATATTCTTATAAAAACAAATATTTTTGTGCAATTTTACTTTTCAGTGGCGCCATCGATACTGCTCGCCAAGTGGTAGCAATAACTCAATGACAAGCCACAACGCGACGCGGACACCCGTCGAGACTGACCCACGTTATTATTTTAACACGACATCTGACCCTTCATTCTAAGCTTTTTGCGTGGCAAAAATCATCCATTAAGTTTAACATTTATTGAATATAGTATAATTGCAAACTTTGTATGTATGTACGACGTACGATTATTACTCTTAGAGGCTTTAATTGCTGAAAATATTAGGATGAAAGTTAATTTAAATTATAATCTGGCCGTAATAAGTTGCAAGCGCCTGCTATTAATAGTTACTTCCTTTCTATTATTTGTAACCAGTAACTGAAAACTGATTGTAGTAAGTATATAAAGGTAAAAAATATTGTTATGCAATTGGTAAAAAACAGTGTCCTTATAAAAATAAAGTATTCCATAATATTACTTACATACGTAGTTTTTTACCATACACCTTATTAGTAGTAAAATAAAGTTTTATGTATATGTATATTATATAGGGGATAGTTTATACATTATTATTAGTATGAAACATACTTATATTTAAAAAGAAATTATAGATCAGCTTGAAATTAGTATAGCACTCAAAATTTTTTTCAAAACGAAGACAGGGCTGGGAGTATTGACAACAATATAGGTAATTTATTGGCAGAGCGGCGCCGGCGCAGATCTTATTTTTTGCGCAACCCTAGTGAAAGATGTGACCTGAGCTTTGTCAGGCATTGATAAGATTTCACTTTCGTTCTTTAAACTTTTTAACCTTTGAAAGCACCGTTAGAATATTTAAAAAATAACCACAGAAGCAAGTTTGCTTACAGTTTAACTGAAAAAAATTAAAGTTATATTATTCGATTACTAATAATAATATAAATCAATAATTAATATATTCTTTATATAAATACGCTAAATAAGCAACTGGTCTTCGTCGGCTTCTCTCAATTGCTTTCTTTTTAACCGACTTCAAAAAAAATTCAAAAAAGGAGGAGGTTATATGTTCCGTTGTATGTATTTTTTTTTTTTTTTATGTATGTTCACCGATTGCTCCGCCGTCTGTGGGCCGATTTCAAAAATTTTTCTTTTGATTGGTAGGGTATAGTTCCGAGGTGGTCCCATTGTCACCAAGTCAGGATCTGATGATGGGATCCCAGGGAAATCGAAGGCAACTCTCAAAATTTACAGGCACCTATTATGTTTTTGATATATTTTCTAAACCCGATAAATCTTTTACGTATGAAAATCATCATCTCATGTGGCTCAGCTGATGATGGAAGGTAAAATTCCTCAACAGTTGTTTTTTATGTGTTTTCACCGATTTCTCCGTGAATTGTGGGCCGATTTTAAAAATTTCTTTTTTGTTCAGTAGGGTATACATTCAAGATGTTCTCATTGTCACCAAGTCAGCATCTGATGATGGGATCCTAGAGAAATCGAGGGCAACCCTTAAATTTTATCGGCACTGATTACCTTTTTCATATATTTTCTAAAGCTGTTCAAGAATTTGTGATGATGTAAGGTATATATCCTCAACGGTTAGGAGTTGAAAGAAAATTCTTTTAATATTATACGTACTTATGAACTGATAGTCTCCTAGTATTCCTTCAGGATATTAGGTGGATTGATAATAGAAGGTAAATCTTATTAACGTCTACGAGTTACGTGGAAAAATAGACGTGGACAAATCTCGATTGACTATTGTCGTTCATTTCAAAACTTCGCTGACTTATTGGAGCAGTAGTTTAGTTAGCTTTCCAATATTTTATTTAAACATAATAATTTCCACAAAAAAATTTAAAATAAATTATTTTTTAACAAAAATGAAAACCGACTTCAAAACGCTACAAATCGAAACTAAAAAGAAAAAAAATAATTTTAATTACTTAGTTATTGTTGGAGTCGGTGCCAGCCAAAGCAAAATAATCCTAATACAATCTCCTTGGCTGGCACCGACTCCAACAATAACTAAGTAATTAAAATTATTTTTTTTCTTTTTAGTTTCGATTTGTAGCGTTTTGAAGTCGGTTTTCATTTTTGTTAATTAAACTTTGTTGTTGTTTGGAGCTAAAATTCATTGAATTAAAGAAAAAACAATTTTTCTGCTAATTGTGCTAAGCATTATTAAATGAAAAACATGCTACTTTATGAAAAATAAAGAAAGTTATCATCTATCACCAAAGTAATTTTTGGAAAATTAAAACACCTATTTAATCCATCAATAATCAGCACATGTCCATTTATATTTCAATATAAAGCTTATGTTTAATAATGTTCTATTATTCTATAGAATTTATTCTCAAAACTTTGTCACTTGTAGGTAGGTATAGCATTGAGAAACACACGTATTAGTAGTCCGTTTCATATAAGTATACTATTTTCTGCCAACAGTAGTAATTCTGCTATAACTAGATACTAGAATTGCTAAAAATTATAATTGCAAATTCCTAAAAATTATAATTTTTCTTTCATTAATCTTTTTCTTATTTTTTCTCTGTTTATTGAAAATTGTTTGAAATAATATAATGATGAGAAACATAATAATTGTAAAGTATCATAAAAATAAAATATTTTTAATAATATTTTAGTAACAGTATATATGCGCATTTAATATACAAAACTCATTGACTTACCCACATGAAACATATTAAAAAAATATAAGTGTTGTATAAATATTAAGTAGGTATATTTGAATAAAGGATTTTCATTTCAAAAGCATCCTGAAACCTGTGCATTTGTTTTTCCCACATTTTTTTTTTCAGCACAATATTACGCCGTATGTTTCCAATTTCTATACACATTTACGTACCGACAAGGCATTTCAAGTGGCCGACGATGTACATGACGTATTTATTTAGAGGAATGACGTCACAAAGCCGTCATGAACCGACAGCCGATGAAAATATTAAAAATGTTTATTTCAAAGTGTCAATTACTTAATTAGTCTAAAGAACTTCTGAAGGTTTAGTTTATAATAAAAAATATAGGAGATTGTTATCAAAACAGAAGAAAAATAAGTACAATTTTTTCTGTTCCACTTTTGGTTTACCTACTAAGTTTTTTTTATTATGTTGGGACATTATTACAACAGCATCATCTAGTTCCGTGGTAAGCTACGAGGCTTGTATTACGGATACCGGATAGTTGATATACACGAATATAAATTTTAAATACTTATTTCATTTATTTAATAAATATTAAAAGAATAAAAAAGCTTCAGCTAAAAAAGCTTTGACGACACGTTTGGCTCAGTTGGTAGTGACCGTGCTTTCTGCACCAGCCGTCGCAGGTTCGAGTCTCGCTGGGGGCATTCATTTGTTGAGAATGAATGTTTGTACTCCAGTCATGGTTGTTTATATTTATAATATTTATGTTTTTAAATATATATATAGAATATCAACTATCCGTATCCGTAACACAAGCCTCGTAGCTTACCACGGAACTAGATGGCGCTGTTGTAATAATGTTCTAACACATTTATTTATTTATTTATATTTTTAAAAGAAAAATAAATAAAAGCTTCAAAGAGCAACCTAAGCTTTTAATAAGCTAAGCTTTTAGACATGGAAAGTCAGAAATAAATAGTTAACGAGAGAAATCCAAGCAACCCCAAAATATTAAATCAGTACAAAACGAGGGTATTAAAGTATCACGTATCAGTTACATGACGTGCATGTGGTTAGTGTCGGGAGTTAATCGATGCATTTTATTTGTTTTGTGCTCTAATATTACTTTAGTACGGATTGATTTTATTCCTTTGAAGATTAAGGATTTAAGAAACATTAATTAAGTTTGCAACTCTACAGTGTGAATATAATGTTGGTAGAAGAAAAAATATAATGTGCCCATATCAATGCAACACAATTAGGTATGAAATGCCTAAGTTACATTTTCTTGTAATGTTGGTAGTACAAAGAGGTTTCTGATAATAAAATTAGTAAATATATAAAACAACTAGGAACTCTAGCTACGCTTGGGTTCGTCACTACTGTATAACATTTTTATGGTTAGTACAAATTTCTCAGAGGTGAACAGTAAAAAGTATCCTATATTTTGACTCGGATTTTCAGCTATTATCACATCTTATTTCATCAAAATCAGTCCAGTGAGTTTATAGTGATGCGGTCTACAACGAACTATAGATTCTGCTTCCGTATCGACAACAATAACTGTTTAATAAAATTTTCCAAAAAATATTCAACGTCGATTCAGCTCAGTTGGAACTTTATAAAATTATATGTATACCTAGGTATAGAATATTTAAAAACTAAATATAATAAATAAATGTCTCGACCTGTTGTCACCTGTGACTTCATAATATACTATTCAGTAGCTTACAATACTAACTTTGTATTTTTCAACTCTCTTTAATTTTTTTTATTATTACCTAATTGTGGAAACTTAATTGGTGAAGGAGTATATTTTTGTTTTTCTTTTTAAATTGTATGTAATGTAATAGTGTTTGTTTCCCTAAAATAAGTTACTTATTGTTTTTTTTAATGTTAGAGCTGTGCAATGTGAATATCGCACGGGTGAAGCTGGTTTTTATGCTGGATATTATTATATCTTAATTTATCACTGTTGTAAGACAAGGATCCAAATATATCGTCATACTGTCCTTTGTAAATGGAAAAAGATGAGTAAAATTTATTAATAAAAAATGAGATATTTCGAAATTCTACTCATTTTGTCAAGGCTGCTTATATAAAGCCAATGAGCGAGTCGGAGCTACATAATATGTCCGCTTCCATGATATTTAATTTGCCAAATTTTAATCAAAACTATTTAGCAGTTTTTAATCAATAAGTATTACATATATTTTTAAGCATTTATTTTTTAATTGCAAAGTAATATTTTGTGTTCTTGTTAGCGACATCTCCTGGCGAATAGATTTATTATTGTTGATAACATCTCTGAAATTAAAATTCGAAAGAATACAAAGTTTCGATTTAAAATAACTAAATAAATAAAAGTGACATTAAATTAAAATCAATAAGTATTTAATTATTTTATATAAGAAAGGTTTCAGAGAAATAATATTTAAGAATATTTCTATTTCAGTTTTTCTACAGTTGACATCTAGTGGTGAGTAGTATAACTATCTACGTTTACCTAGCGCCATCTATATGGTGTACTACTAAGCACATTTAGTTCACTAGATGGCGCTGAAGTTATGATTTGTTACGATAAATAAAAACAATATCATAGTATCAAAAAATTTACAGTGTATCGTAAAATAATAATCTAATATGAATTATTTACACAACACAAATAGCCATACCGACTTCAAAATAATTCAAAATTGCAATGCACTACATTCGGAAAGTTTATTTTTAAGTGAAATTTCTTTGATAGCACGACAGTAAAATAATGGCGCATCACCAAAAATCGTAATGCCAGTGAGGCTTGCAATAGGTTGCTGTAATAGTAACCGTTGTTAAATTCAGACAATTATATGAATAAAATAATCTTCAAAAATTACTATTCTTAACCGACTTCCAAAAAAGACGAGGTTACATACACAGTGTTCGTCTGTATGTACCTACAGGCTTATTTAAAGTTATTTGTTTTTCTGTCTATCTCGCTTCCTCTTTCCAGACCTGCACTTGGCTTCTCTTGGAGTATATTTTACAAATTACATACTATGTACGATATTATACGATATCAACTTGATAGAAAGAGATAAAATATATTTCCTCTACGTGTTCGTTTTCCTCTACATCCGTTTGAGTCATATTTTTGTATTATTAAATTTTTTTATTAATATTAACACGGTTCCATAGAAATTAGGTTCTTTTTTAATTTATACACATATTAAACTCACAATCTACTCTAATTTTACTTTATTTAAATGATAATAAAGTAAGGATATTTTATTGTGTATTTAATTTCTCAAATACTTCTTTTTAAATTATGTATATCTATTTTTACACACCTTTGTCTAATAAAACATACTTTAAACGGGCTTTTTTTACAGTGTATTAAACTCAATTCAAAACACAACATCAACACAAAAGCGTTTTTACATATGACTAATAAGCTCATAAAAGCAATCACATTAACAGCATCGTACTTCATTGTTTAAACAAACATATCGATAAAACCCCTTTACACTGAACACTTACCTCCTCTTTGATATTTGAAATCAATCGCTAATCAAAGTACTCTTCTATTTCCAATAATCAATTCGTGTTGATCAATAATTAATTGATTTTGAAGCAAAACGTTTGATGTTAAGAGACATAAGCATAATTTGGGTATTGATCAAAGTGACTAATAAGTAGTGTTAATTTTTAGAAGATTTTAGAAGTATAAATACCTACCTAGAGTATTATACAATTGGTACTAACCACTACTGTGTATTTAATGTAACCTCGATTGGACGGACATTTTATAATTGATGGTGTAAAAACTACATTTTGTTAGTAATTCTAATATTGTTTCATGTGATCATTTCTGCTTTTATAGTCAGATGTATTTGTTTATAATTTAGTTGATTATTATAACGACTCTACCGCTGAAAACAAAAGTCGTAGTCGTATTTTTTTTGTTTTTATTTTAATGATTCAAATTAGACAATAAATGATAAGTTAATATTGTGTAATACTTTCTTAGGTTTACGCGAATATTTAACATTATAAATGACCGATGATTTTTTAAGTGGTAGTGCCATGCTTGTTTCCTTCGGGTAGCAACTGAATGGGCCGGCACGCCCCGTATAGTTCATTAGTACCACTCTCTCACAGAAGACCGGCGTGAAGTGGCAGCTATGCTGTCGCGTTTCGTCCGGTGAGTGAGAGTCCGGGAGGCCCACTCTCCTTCCCCCCTCCCTCTTCCCTTCATCCTCCGCCTTCGTTCCCCCCTCCCTCCTCCATCCATCCCTTTCCTGAAAGGCCGGCAACGCATCTGCAAACCTGGCTTGCAGATGTCCATGGGCGTAAGTGATCACTTCCCATCAGGTGAGCCTCCTGCCCGTTTGCCCCCTTTTTGCCATAAAAAAAAACTGTCTTTTCGGATTTTGTTGCGGATATATTATGATTTTTGGTTCCCGACGTTTCGAATGCTTTACAGCAATTATTGTCACGGGTGAGAATTTATAATATTAATATTGTGTAATCACTATTCACGTCAAAATCACACATCAAAATCTGTCCAGTAAATTTCTTGTTGTGTTCGTAGACAGGCACACACGCAAAAATTCTATTTAATATAGATTTGTATCTACATATTAATAAGAATTATTATTTTATTAGTATTTTCAAAAAAAAAATAGTAGATTCGATTTAATTAGAATTCCATTGTATGTTGTTGGTTACAATATACCAATACAGCTTACGCATTATACCTTCGCACATAACTTATTTCGTATTACGGGTATTACCTATAGATATTTCCGCTCAGCTTTAATGCTCTTTAATGTGTATTTAAAGTTATTAACAAATAAAGAGAAAGAAGTTAGGGTTTAGTTTTTCACTAAGTAGGTTAGGTTATACTAATGATAAAAGGCAATAACAGCAAGCGTACGGAGCATTGTGTATTCAGCCCATTTTAACCGACTTCAAAAACGGAGGAGGTTATTAGCCCACTGTTGGGCACGAGCCTCCCTTCAATAATAGGGGGATTAGCCCATAGTCCATCACACTGGACAAGTGCAGGTTGGCGGACTTCACATATATCTTGAATTCGCTCTCTCAAACATGCAAGTTTCCTCACAATATTTTTACTTCACCGTAAGACAAGTGGTAATCAAGTCAGCAATGATTCGCACGTGAAAATATCAGAGGTGCGAGACTCGGATTTGAACCCGCATCACTCGGTTATTCCAGCAAGCGTGCTATCACTGGGCTACCACTGTCTCTACGGAGCATTGCTAGGTGATATAGGTACTTATATTATTTTCCTTACCGTACCTAGATAACTATTAAGTGGACTACTACTTTAAATATCCAGTATGTAACTCGTTTAAACAAAAACAATGAATGACTCTCTGAACCACAAGTACGCGTCTCCGCGTCATTAAATATCCACTACGAAAATCTAATAACTATAAATAACCCTCGCTTCGCTCGGGCTCTTCCCTAGATTTAGCACAGGCAAAGCCGCGGGATCCGCTAGTTATGCATATAAACCTTCCTCTTGAATCACTCTATTTATTAAAAAAAACCGCATCACAATCCGTTGCGTAGTTTTCAAGATTTAAGCATACATAGGGATATAGGGACAGAGAAAGCGACTTTGTTTTATACTATGTAGTGATGATAGGTATAGCCTAAGTAAAATTATATTATAATCCGACTACCTCTATAGTTTCGAGTTTGTGTGTATGTAAATGTAGGCCCAATGTTAGTATACAGTATAAATACAATGTTTTTTATGAGATGTGGTAGAGAATTTAAATTAAAATATTTTACAACTAAAACTTCTATAAATAATAATAGCTTTGGCATAATTGATAGAAATCAATAAAATGAAATCGACACCGATAATATGAGGCGGAGCGGTGACCGCAAACACTCCGCTTATGACCACTCGCCTAACACTTACAAAATCCACAGACTATATAATAACAGACATGACACCTTTTTATTTAAATCATAATATTCCAATAGTAAAAATTCATTTTGTTTCAACAATAGCAAATTGATGCAGAAAAATAACTAGCATTAGGTACCGTACCTAGTAGGTACCTACCTACTCTTTTAGCATCATTAATGGATACAAATACAAAGTGCTTACACACTTTGTACTACTGAACCGTTCTACTGAACGGTCAACTTCTACCTACGCAATTTTTTTCTATGGAGGATCTTGGAGAAAAACTAGCATTGCCATTAGTACATACGTTTAGTCTAGTTTACGTTTCATTTATAAATAGTTTGCCCCTAAATTTAATTAATGGAATTACCAGTAAAAATATCAAGTCAATACTAAAGCATTATTTTTTTTCTATAATCAAATAGAATAAATAATAAACTTATATAATAATAACATAAACTTTTATAATAGTAAATAAATAAATATACCTAGTTGGTACACTTGTACCGTGTAGTAATAATAATTTTTTTACAAGGAGGAGGTATGTCCTTTCTATGGCTCTTCTTAAGTCTGTAGCAAACCACTTGCCGACATCAGATAACCACTCATCTCAAACGAACATCATCTAAACGTAATATAAACCGCTCATAAAGCGCTTTGTTTTGTGAACACTCATAATTATAATTAGATTAAGTAGTCTGATTTAGTTCTGCGTTTTTATAAAAGTAACTGGCTGCTTAAGTATTCTCATCTGGTTTCAGAATCTCTACTTTTTTTCAAATAAAACTTAAAAGATAGAGGTAGGTTTATAATTAAAGATTAATTGACTTATTTTCACCAATTTTAACCTAATAAGTAAAAAAATTATGTGGAAGTAGGTAATTTATTTTTACCGAGTTTTTCTTTTCAATACTAACAGTTGCAACGTAACAATGGGTCAAAGAGTAAACTGGACCTGGATTTTTTTTAATGTGCTTAGTTGAAAATAAAAAAAAATGAATTAAAGCTTTTTACTTTTTATAAATGTAAAATGAATAAGTCAGGTCACTTTTAAAGATATTGAAGATTTTCTAACCTATTCCATTCTATTCTAGTCACGATCAATCTCTAAGAAATTTTACTCCAATCCATTCAAGACAAGACCTACTGTAAGAATTTTTCTTCATCATTAATGAATCGTGAATTGAGTCAAATTGTACAATGTAGACTTTAATATGACTTTACTAAGGACCGATCGGGTCGACTTTGAACGCATTATAATGAGGATCGGCCTGGCGCAGAACCGACGGCTTTATATAAGTAAGTAATATTATAAACTACGTGTTTTTCGAGTCACGGGGGAAACATCTTCAACATCTCAATTCCGGGAATTTTTACTGAGCATCTCTTGGTTGGCCTGACTCGGGATTCGAATCTAGGACCTTTGTATCTGAAGCTGTACATGCTAGCCACTGGAACACCGAAGCAGTTAAAATAAAAAACAATTTATACTATTAAAGTATTTTTGACAACACGTTTGGCTCAGTTTGTAGTGTAGTGTACAAAATATTAATTCCAAGCCTCTATCCCGTTACAGCATAATGAAGAAAATTTATTGTGACATTTCCATTTACTAACAATTTTTATTGGTCGACCGCAATCCCTCAATTCACCTGATTGGTCTATTTAAATGTCGAACTAATGATGAAAAGGGACAACAAGTTAAGGGCAAAGGCTAAGTGTGCTATGTGAAAGTGAGACAGATAGACACTTGTCGAGTACTTATGATAACGCAACGTGTTAACGGAGGACGCCCGAAGTTAGATGCTTCCTACGTGACGGTATCAACAAGGTATTATTGTGAATTGGCATATTTTAAAATAATCTTTAATATAATATAAATGATAACTCTATTTAATGACTCATTTATTCATGTAAATGCGTAAAGTATGTACCTTCTAGGTTCGAATATACCTAAAAACGGATTGTTTTTAAATAAAGTACTGACATATTATGTAAATATATGTAATAATACAAAATATAAACTTTTTAGTCCTTACAATTATTGTGATTTTATTACAAAAATAAAGGACAGATCAAACAAAATTAAATTTTAAATTCATAAAATATCAAACTTTCTAATTTTATTCAAACAACCAATTCACAACAACTATATATTTTGGTTACGACGAAAGCGATCAAATTGTATTTCACGTAAACATCTTCAAGAAAAACTCAACGATCCCCACTACTTACGCTACTTAAAATATTTTAAAAAAACGACCGCCCCAATATACTGCCATCCCTATCTAACACTAACTATTAATATGAAATGTACTTTATTTCTATCTCTTTCTGAGGCTCTCTTGTTAAGCAGGCGGGCAATTCATCACCTAGAGTTTATTCGTTTGAGGATCGCTTTGCGGTCTGAACGCGTCGTGGAATATTTTAAAATTAATGTGTTCGGAGTAAAAATGGAGTCGAAACTAAAATTTAAAGATTCCGTTACCTTACAAGACTGTGAAAAACCTACTTTAAATTTAACAACGCCATTTTCTATAAACGATATATTGACAAAAGAAAATGAAACAAAGTGTTTTGAAAATGGAATGTTCTCAGAATTCGGCGGGAAGATTAATTTTTTAAACAAACCGGCACAAGATGGCTACAAAAAGGAGGTCCTCGACAAGAGTGTGAAGTACTACGATGATTGTAATTTTCGTGATTTTTCGGACGACGGTGCTTTGGATATGTCAAGGAAAAATAATTTTCCCGTCACAGAACTATCGGGTAAGTTTTAAATGAAAGCTTTTATATTTTTATAAGTTATGCATAAATATTTTTTAAATTCATTCAATGATTTTAAAAAAAAGTCGCTAGACAGTTAAGTAGAGTTTAATTAATTCTATTTAAAAAAATAAAACAGCTCTATCTCATGTAGAGCTTAAAAACAATAGATAAAAGTTTATTAGTTACAGAACAGTAATAGTTTTTCTCACATAATGTATAATACATACCTAACCTGTTGGTAAAGAATAGCCATAGTACCTAAATAATTATAGGAAGCTACCTACTTCATTTGTTTACTCATCGTTACGAATTTTAATCAAATCCGTTGGGCCGTTAAAAGTTCACTATCACTGAAATGATTGGTATAAAAGCCACTTGACTTGGTGGCCTATTTAGAAATTTTTATTAGCTTACATTTCGGCTAACGGTAACTAGGATTTAAGGACCATTCGCTTAATTGAGAGGCTCTATGAGCCTCATTTCTGAATTCGACCATAGTTAAAAAAATAGTTGGCCTGTTTATTGATGTAGGTATAATTATTCTGCTTCCGTTTAGATAATCTAAAACCTAAAAATAGCATATGAAATGCGACTGAATTCGTAAAAGGAATGATAGCTCCAGAAATTAACGAGTTCAAAAAAATAAAAAAACCTAACACAAATCGGCTAGAATTGATTAATCATTTTGAATTACCCATCACAAGAGTTTGACTTTGTCGAGTAGACCTAAATATTAAAGGAAGAATTAATAAGATAAGAAACTACATTGTATGCTTTTTTCAATATGTAGGTAATACCAGTAGTTAGATAGATACCTAGTACTTATTAATCAATTGAAATAGGTAAAAATATAAACTTTTATTTAAAAGTAATTGAAAAGTCCTAACTTCAAGAGATATAGATTATTTTGCCATTGCTTACTTTTCTTATTTTATTTAAATAAAATAATATTTTTTATTTATTATTTTAAGAATAAATTTATTTAATTATAAGCAATTCTTTAGTTCTAAAAGGGCATTCTAAATATAGGCCTTTGACAATGCGTAGATAATGGGGCGTCCACACTGGTGTCACCCAGCGACGTCACACTTGCTATTACGCCTCATTATTGTAAGTGACGCTTAAAGCACTAAAGCGTTCAATCAAGTAATTACTAGGCTGGTGCCACGTGCCGATGAATTAACTTTCAAATATGCCGCATTGTTTGAATATTGATTTTTGTAAGCACAATATGGACTTTTTTAAAAGCTTTTATAAAAAGTTCAGCACATGATACTCTTGGTATTTTTTTAATAAACATAAGTAATACTTAATCAAGATTATTATAATGATATGACTTTTTTCATACTTATTTTTTTGTACAATTTTACTTTAATTTAAAGACATCGCAGATCATCATCAAAAAGTCACGATTCCAAGATGCTTATAAAATTCTATTAAATTAAACTTATTTTGATTTGACCAATTAAAGTTTCTAAAAAACATTAAATAATTTATTTTAAATTATTTCTCTCCACCCAAAGGTTGCCTGGAAGAGAAAGCTCTATGTGCTTTTTCTACTATTATTTTATTATAAAGAATACATATGTATTTGATTTGATTTAAATTTAAGGTGTAAGAATCAAAAAGAATCATTTATGTTAAAATTACTTCTAACTTATTTGAATACCAGCTTAATTTAGTAAGCTTTTTGTACGAACAGAGTAATCTAACTTTCGACAAAAGGTTAGCATCGCACGCAAAAATACTGTTAGACCTATTCAACTTATTCTCCTAATGATCGGCGACAATTTGCGTAATGGATCCATTGTAAAAGCTGCTTTATACACGAATGGCGTGACCGTAATAAATTTTGTTCATTCTAATGTGATAGTTATAAGAAACGTATATATTTGAAGTTTGTGAAATTAAATATATTAATATACGAATTCATATCATAATAAAAATAATCATTTTTGAGATAGGTACCAATCGTTGAATCTAGATTAAACTATTAAAGTTTTTGATTCAAATTATTTATAGTTAAATAGTATCTATTGTAATTAATTTATAGATATTCTACTATTTCATAAAATTTTAATTGATAATATTAAAATTGTTGCAGATGACTACGACTCGCGGTCCTCAAACACCGGCTCTCCAGTACGACGAAGCAACTCATCCCCAAATTCAGAATTAAGCTACAAACCCTTCAATTTACATTACGAGAGAAAGTGCACCACGCCCCCTCCTGACCGTACCATGAACTACACTCCAATAGAATATTCACAAACGAACGGACGGAAAAAGAGATCAAGAGCCGCTTTTTCCCACGCACAAGTATACGAACTCGAACGACGATTCAGCCAGCAAAGATACTTGTCTGGGCCAGAGCGGGCTGACCTGGCTGTTAGCTTGAAGTTAACAGAAACCCAAGTAAAAATATGGTTCCAAAACCGCAGGTATAAAACAAAAAGAAAGCAATTACAGATGCAAGAGAGTGGAATGTTAGCGGCTGCCGCGGCTAACGCGAGGAAAGTCGCCGTAAAAGTTCTAGTTAATAACAACGGACCTAATTTACCAGATTTTAAGTACCAGGCTATTGGCAAAACAATGAACCCTTTCGGTCCGAATATTCTCGAAGGATCACCAATTTTAAAGCATTTCGCTGGAGTGTACGGTGTTGATTTTGCAAAGAATCCAGAATATAAGGCCTTGTTACAAGAATCTTACAACCAAGCTATGTTGCAAAGTCTGTATGGCCCACACTTAGGGGTGAACTACCCCAATTTACCAATTCCCTATATGTACTATCCCGGTCATCCCTTCGGAATGCCTATTCCATGTGAAGTTGATAGAAGTCATGGTGAAAGTAGCGAAAATGTTAAGGAATTTGGCGAAAGTTCTATGAAAGACGACAAAATCGTTAAACCAAAATCCCATATTGATGTAAATGAAAATAGTAACGAGAGTATGGCAAGTAATATTGAAATAGAAAATTGAATCACGAATGAATCTCTAGTTGACACAAAATTGTTAAGTAAAATTGATATAGGAAATGACATTTACGTCAAGTTTTATGACACTACCTAGTGTGAACATTTAAATTATATTATTATAATTGACTTTAAATGTATATTTCACTTATACACTCTAAAATGTTCAAAAAAGTTAGCAAAATCATTTTTATTCTTATTAACGAAATTTAAAATGATACTTCTAGGCCTTTGTCAACTTAAAAAAAAAATACCTATAAATAATCAGTAATGATCACACATGTATTATTTTAAAAATATTAAGTTTAAACCAAAGAATTGTAAAATAAACCAAAGATTCATATTTAAGCAATCGTTTTATAATTATTGTTAATATTAATTTTAATTTAAGTATGTAAATATGTTTCTTGTTTTAAGATGTTTGTAGTTGGCACGTTTGTAAAAAGTACAAGATTTTCGATTAGATATCAAAGTTTAATAAAGGTAATTTGCCGTTAATGTTCATTTGTTTCATTTTTATCATACGAAACGCAATATTAATATATCTATAATTAGTAATTAGTACATATAGTTATTAGTACATATACATATAGTATACATAATACATACCTATTCTATGCATAAAGTTATAATAAAAACCTGACCGAGTCGAATCTGTCATTCTGTCTGTCTGAGACGTCATCAATGAACAGAAAAAATCACTGGTCAAATTTTCATGAAATTTAGATCACATTTTTGAAAATCTATACTAATCGGTAAAATGTATCTAGGGAACGAACGCGAGGGGAGAGAGGGCGAGTCACTAGTTATATAAATTTGAAAGTAAATCTCGGTCTTTTTAATGGAGATAATTTATAACATATATCATTGAACAGATTTTGACGAAACTTAAGGATATCGATTGCAGTTTTCATCATGCAGACGGACTTTTGTCATCCAATAATATCGTCGCGGGCATTAACCAGTTTATCTTTATATAACAACAAAATATAATAAATATGTTGGGACATTATTACACACAGCGCCATCTAGTTCCGTGGTATGCTGCGAAGCTTGTGTTACGGATACAAGATAGTTGATATACTACATTTATAAGTTTAAATACATACATAATATTATAAATATAAACACCCATGACTGGAGTATAAACATCCGAGTTTAACAAATGAATGCCCCCAGCGGGACTTATAAAATACTACTGTGACCATTTATTACATTAATTCTTTGCTCTACATGCTTCAATTTTACAAAATAATTATTCATTTCATTTACACCTAGCGTCCCTTGACGACTAATGATATAGGTACATGTAGGTAGTAGGTACATATTATGCTCCATTACAGCCCAATCAGTTATGTATTATAATGTTTTAATTAATGACGACACGTTTGGCTCAGTTGGTAGTGACCCTTACTGCGCCAGCGGTCGCGGGTTCGAGTCCCGCTGGGGGCATTCATTTGTTAAGCACGAATGTTTGTTCTCCAGTCATGGGTGTTAATATTTATATGATATGTGTATTTAAAATTTATATGTGTAGTATATCAAGTATCTGGTATCCGTAACACAAGCCTCGCAGCTTACCACGGAACTAGATGGCGCTGTTGTAAAAAAATGTCTGTCTGAACATATTTATATTTCACGCAGTCAAAAGTAGCTTTTATTGCTCTCCAGTCCTCAATATACGTATGATTTTTTTATTGTGGAAAACTCTTAAGTATTTATTTTACCTAAAGACATATTAAGGAATCATAAATCCATAAAATAAATCTACGGTCTACCATAATAATTTCCATAAAAATATATAAAGTAAAAAATGTAGAGTCGATTATTATTATTATTTTGTACTTTAAACTTACCCATACTTGTAATATTCTAAAGGAAGTAATTTTGTGTGACATTTTCAAGATGAAACCATTGAATAGACAGATAGCGATAAAAATTGAAGCTTGCTGCCATTCTAGCCTTATCTTATACTTATCAAGCAAACGAATTAAAGTTCGTAGTAGGTAAATTATGATTTACCCAGATATGTATGTATGACGACACGAAAACTAAATAAAATATAAATAAACTAGCTATTGGTATTCAAAAGTCTTTGTATAAAAAGTCGAGAATGCTAAAAGGCAGTTTCTACTTTTGATTTTTCCACCTAACCTACCTTTTCCTACACTATTAAGCACGGAATAGATAAAAAACATCTTTTCTGTGCCATTAAGTATGACAATTCTAATAATTTATACTATATAATAATATATATAATATAAGATAGTAGATTGGTAGGTACTGACAGAATTTTCAATTAGTATCATGTTGTTTTCTGTTCTGCGATTTAGATTTAAATGACAAAAAATATAATAATCTTTTTAGTAATAACATTTATGAAAATGGCGTATTCTGGCTCTTTGTTTCATACCGTGATGGATTTTTAAAGATAATATTTATTAAAATAAATAAGTAAATTTCTTATTACATTTAATATAATATGTATCTCTACTTAGTCAATAGGTACAGTTTATTCCCTCAGGTATATTATAAATGTATACAATATACATATAAATAAATACTTAGCAATAATTATTATTACTTATTTGTGAAAAGAAATAAAGTATTCAGAGTAGAATTTGTACCTTCTTATAGAAATTAAACTTTGCACCCTCAAATACGTAAGAGTCGGCGATCAGTAATTTACGACCGAAGTCCGGGAAAGTGAAGAATGCTCGCGAAATCACCGCCTTGCAAATTGCATATGCCGACTGTTGGCGAATATGGAATGAGCTTTCAAAGATTAAGAGAGTGTAGGATTCTTTGTAAAATATGTATTGTATTCATTCCCATTTTTTAGTTCCACCGTTGGGCACGGGCCACCCCTTCAATACGACGGAAAATTTGTAAAATATGTATTGCTCGGGTGGTTCTTATAAGTATTACCTATATAATACTTAAAGTATAGAGTTATCTGTACCTGTATGAACTAAACGAGTTCTACGACTGTATGAACTAAATCATGGAGATTGGAGACATCAATAGGTAGGTATAGCGTTTTAGAGACGTCATAATTTTTAAAACAAATAAAAAAATGTATTTTACATGTAAAATGAATTATAAAATATACAAAATAAAATCTGTATCCACACGAAGTAGCACGTTCTTGCAGATTATCATATGAATACGTCGTAAGGCGACATTATGAAAATCCCGAGCGTCGTTTCCGCGCGAAGAATTTTCTAAGACTCGAGCGAGTGACGCTTCGCTTGCACTCTACGCGTGTCAACTTTAAATTGCTCTTTTACTTCAAATGCAATATTTTCTTTAAAATATCGATATAAATTGAATTTTATTCTATTTCTTAAACTTAACTCGGTAAATCTTGGATGGCATTTATATAGTAATACTATAAAGAACGGTACCAATGTATAAAAATGAATTACCTATATTCTTTACGTTTTTTTAATATCCTAGTACTTTATATTCCTTACTTTACGTTTCCTTTTTGGATGTCGGTTAAAATATGTATAGTAGATAATATTTGTAATAATTAGTCATATCACACCTAGATGCGAATTGCGTATGCTAGAGATTAGAGTGATCGTGCAATTCTCGACGACTTGACTGATTTAGGTTATATATTTAGACAATTTAGGGAGCTATTTATTTCTTATTAATATAGGATTTATTCAATGGCCGAACCCACTGTATAAACTATAAACCCTATATTAGTCAAGGTTGTAACAAATACTGTTAATGTAATGTAATTTTAATGCCTAATAATCTAATACTTTTATCAGGACCAGAGTAGACTAAATATATCGCAACGTGCATCATATTTCAAATTTGTCATCCAGTAGATATACCTAATTAGATCATATCAAAATGCCTTAAAAGGCACAAGGCTGTATAATTAGATTTCATTAACTAATCTTGTTCTCTCTATTACACAATCAAAATCAGCCATCAAAGTACGTCTCCACTAATGTTCACTTCCTGAGCCTGAGGAGGAATTAGTCGATAATTACAGATATCGACCCATTATAGTAAACAGCTAACTGCATTACCGCTCATCTTCTCACTCTGAGGGTTGCGATTTTATCGATATCGAAAAATACATAAAGGGATATTCAGTGAAAATTGGCTCTACTTCTGTGTGACTCTATATAATAAATTTATTTTTTGTATAAGAAATTATTGAAAATAAAAAAAATGCTTTATTTCTATACCAATAAGATAACAACTTCAAAACCACTGAGTATTATAATAATTTGAAGTTAACATTGTGTTTATTTTGTTAATCCTGAATACAGATTTTGATGCAGCTTTCACCAATAGAAGAAGGTATTACATAAGTATTATATTTTATGAACTTATCGGCAAAAATACTACAGGTTTCATGATATTTGCGAATAATATAAGAAACTAGGGACTCGATAGAAGCAAGAGTGAGTTGCTACTTAGCTTTAAAAATAATATCTTTTGACTATTGAGAAAGAAAATATTGTCGATAAATCACAACTCATCACTCTCGACTGTACTGCATTAGCATCCACTGCATCAAGTTACAAGCACGTGCGCCGGAAATGTCGTCAGGTAAACAAATACGCATCACTACGGATGGGTTAACAGCGGCGTTTAACTGTCTCATTCGTATTTAGTACAACACTAATTTAGATAATGACTAGAGTTGCTTTAGCTATCAGAACGAGTTTTATTAAGTTAAGTTCCATACAACATTGCAAATAATAATTATTACCTATTTAGTTATATAATAATATTATATTTTATTATTGTAATTATAATTTAGATTTTTTTACAGAACTAGAGCTAATGTTACGATCAAATATATCAATAACATTTTGTGCAAAGTATGCTTAGTAAAAGTTAGTAAAATAGAATAATAAGGCATTATCTCATCCAAAAAAAATTCAAAAATTAGCAGAGCCTATATTTAATAAATCTGTGAGAGGAATATTGGTCGATATTTTTTCATTTTAAAATGTTTCGCCATAAAAATTATATGTAAGGTATTTCCTCGGCATTCATTTATTGATTTTATCGTGATGAAACATTGTTGATATTTTACGTAGAAATAAAATAAAATTATCGCACTTACGAAAGTTCTGACATTTTACCATTACAATTTTAATTATACATGTAGAGTGTAGACTCTTATAAATATATTTGTACATTTTAATAAAGTGTTTGTTGGTTATTTCCTAGTCACAGATCGATTATGAACTCAATAGTTTCTAAGATTTTAATAGTTAAAAAGTTAAAGGAACTAATCATGTTAAATCATAGCACATGTCTGCATGTCTCATACATATAGTTACATAGGTAGGTATTTTTACAGGTATGTATGTATGTATGTATGTATGAATGTATGTATGCTTGTATACATAGGTATTTAAAGCTCTTCTATAGTACTACATATCACTAGCACTTTATAACTTAAGCACAGGAAGCGAACCAAGGATAGAGTCACAAGTAAATCAACTACAGATGCTAATCGTAATGCAATTGCAATGGTTTTGATTACTCTCGTAATGGCGCTTCCCATCATTATGTTTACGTTGCACATTTGGTACGAATATCTCGGTTCTCATCGATTACACGGCTTTTTAATGCACTGCAAATGTGTATTGGTCATTAATTTGCTAATTATGTATTATTTGTAGTTCTTATTAGTTAATAATATAACTTACAGAAGTTTTTTTTATGATTATGAAAACAGCATTTATGGTAAATAACTTTATTATAATCATACATTTTACTGTAAACATTTCGAAAATTGGTCACATATCAATACAGTCAAAATCTTAATCTCTTCTAGTATATTACAACACTAGTTAAACTTCTCTACCAATCTAATACGTTTCATGTAAATATTATCAATAATCCATTGATACCTACTGTAGTTGATAAAGAAGCATCCTGAGATATCTTCCATATCGTGTTCAGATGAATCGAGTGGTTGAGCGGATAATAAGTTTACCTTTATTGACATATTAACAAGACGGATAGTATAAAGAGGGATAGGAGAGACAGTGCTACCATAGTATAAAGAATGACATTCTTTTTAATATGGTGCTACGCTCTGTTATAAGTACATAGTCTATAGTGTCTTCCGTGACCATGACTGCTGTAAAGCATTCTAACCACTAGAGTTCTAGAGTTCTAGAGTGGAGACCACGGCTCGGCAAACGTAGTGTAAACTCCAGCTAAATGGAGCGATGATATACGAAAAGTGGCTGGCAGCGGTTGGATGCGTAGAGCTGAAGATTGAGCTCAGTGGCATGCCATAGGAGAGGCCTATGTCCAGCAGTAGACGAATACAGGCTATATTTTAATATTACAGTAAGTAAAAGGTAAAAATGGATGTTTATAACACCTAAGAAAGCTCTCAATCAAAGTTTGTGTAAATTGAAATTGTACAATTCTAATTAAGGCTTAGTTTAAATCTTCTCTACTGCAAGTAATTTTAGTGAAACTATAAATCGTCTATACGCTAATAGAGTTTACTCAACATGAATAAACCTTTTAAAACTTTACCCCTTTAAACAAAAAAATGCAAAAAATTGTCGTCTGAAAAAGCAAATTAGTACAGAATTGGCCATGCCACTTAACGTATAGGCAAAACATCTTAAAAGGAGTCGCGACGTCAAAAAAATCATACCATATTTACGCAAGTGGTTACCCCAACTACGTGCTGAAATACAAAAAACTATTAAATTTAAACCAAAATTTCAAATCTTTATTTATTAGGTAAAGATTTCACAAAGTAATACAGATTGCTTTTTTTATTTTTATTTATATATAAATAAAAATTATAAATTTAAAAATAAAGATGTAGTGTGAGTATTGGCTAGAAATACTTGGCTTATAAAATGAAAAACAGATTTTAATATATTCTTAAATTAATTATGTATAAATTCATATAATTAACACTTTATCTAATTGGCTACTTACAAAGTTCTCAATCATCAAATATAATAAACTCACTAAGTTTTCACCCAACAAAAATGAACACACATTCAAAACCAATATTTAAATATTACAGTAACAAGTAGTAGGGGTGATGAGAGACGGCGTCGGCCACCCCATGGTCACTTCACAGCGCCTTGTAGTCGTCTTCTAAGGGTTGTTAGTTGGTGGTCTCATTTGATAACAATTGGAGAGTCTAATGAATGAAACATAATTATTGACTTAAGTTTAAAAGTAAAAGCTCTCTCAATTTATGGAAGTATTAGATTTAATAGAAACAAAAATTTCAACATAAAATTGCACAGTAAATACGAATTAAATTTACTAATATGCAAAAAATATTACTATACTCTTTTAACCTTTTAACTTTTTAAAGATTTTAAAACAATAATATTACTTGTTTGATAATTAACATTAAACTGATTTTCACTTTACTTCTTAAATTGCTTTTCAGTACACAGCAAAGAGCATGTAGGTGGAAATTCTTATAAAAGACGTTTACCGAGTTGTAAAATTTAATGTTTGACTATCCTGCTTTTAATGCTTCAAACAGTATTCCGCAAACCAGAGGGTTGTAAAAGTTTAAACAACTACATTTACTATTTTGTACACGTGCACTTGCATCGAATTGTCCGTTCTCCTTTACTAACATTAAAAACGCGTAATTATGGATATAAAACCTCTTTCGTCGTAAAACTTCCAGATAAAAAGGTTGTGAGGCACTTCCTCTGGGTAATACTCCATAAAATGGTTCCGTGAGTCCATTAACACTATTTTTACTTTTTTTTTCAATCTCATTGAACGCACCGTCCTCAATGAGGCTCATTTATATTTTAAAAAGTTCAAAAATAGTAGTATGTTTACATTAATTTTTAGTGTACCGCGTAAACGGTGTGCCGAATTTTCTAATAAAACGATAGCGGCAGATCGTAAAGATCAAAATTGTTTGTCAAAATATAATCACATAGAGGATGCTGTATGATGGTAGCAATTTATGAGCAAGCTATTAACGACTTTGATGTAGTTCTAATTAATTTATTGGTGTTTGTAAAGCGGAAGTAGAAAGTAGTAGAGACGCTCTTTTATTATAACACAAATATATATGCTTAAATTAAACATAATTTTGGTGTTTTTAGACTTCATGCAATACTTCTAGCGACTCACCTTCACTTCGCTCTAATTAGGCCCTGGATGCTTGTAAAAGCACGCAATAAATATTTACATGATAACTTAAATACACTTTTTACAATATTAACATTTGTAAAACTATCTTGTCGGACTTTTTGTACATTTATTTTTAATTGCTTTATAATAACCCGAAAAACAAAATTAAAATATTTACGTGGCCCATCCGGCGAAGATCGCTTTTACTTAGTAGTTCGTGCCGCGCTATTCATCTAAACTTGTCAACCCTTATAGTTATAAGTATAATAGCTAAACAAAAACGATTGCTTTTAGTAAAAATAAACAATCAGAACTAAAATTAAAATTCCAATTGGATATAGTGACTATCTTAATTTTCGTTACAATAATATAATATTGTTTTAGAATATACTTATTGCATTAAAAAAATAATGTATGATTTTTTTATATACTACTCAATTAAATTTATTTATATATTATATAGTATTTTTATAGTCTTTCCCGTGACCATGATTGCTGTAAAGCTTCCGAAACGTAGCGTCAATAACAAAAAATTGAAATAAATCCATGAAAAAAAGGAAAAGATTCTTTGATTTCAAAATTCCAAACTTCACTAAATTAATGCTCAAGCTTGTTTCTTTTTCAATGAATTGTGTTCCAAGTTATTTTATTTGTATATATAGAACAATTTACTCAAACTTATTTTTATACTGGTGACAGACAGTAAATAGAAGAGTAGTACCAATAGTAATATATAACAAGTAAATCACTTTAACACACTTTTTTATTATTTATATAAAACATTTTATATTTAATGAAAAACAAAGATATATTAATCTTATTTCTGTTATTTATTATGATTGGAAATTGAATATATTTAAAAAAAAGATAAACCTATAAACAACACTTTGAAGAACACTGCCTTGTCAGTGTCACGCAGATTTTTTTCTTGTAACGTGACACTAAAATTGAGTTAAACAAACAGTTAACAGGCACATGGGGTAACTTCAATGATATGGCGACAAATAAAAAACAATATAAACAATAACAAATTTTTTTAATAGATGCAGGTTAAATCTTTGGTAGTAATTCATTTCTATTGACTATACAAAGCTTGTGTTTTGGTATGATGAGTCTGAGATTATACTTAGGTCTTAGAATCTGATACTAGATCGAAAACGAAGAATCACTAATATGTTAATAGCTTATTATTATTTTCTTTTTATTCTTAGGTAGCCCAGCATACAAGCAAAATACCAGCTTGCTTGAGAAACCAAGTGCAGCTGGTTCAAATCCGGGCCTAAAATATCATAAGACATGTCAAGTCCAACAACCTGCATTTAGCCAGCGTCAAAGCAGCGTTTATTGTCAAAGGAGGAGGCTTCTGCACATTAAACTAATGACTTATTTTTTAATTATTTTTTCGTCCCTTTTCGCAGAAACAGGGACTTTACTAATACAACTTTATTTCTATTACTCCTTAATATATATAATTTCCTTCATAGTAGCCCATTTCTCTCTTCATCCTACCTACCGGCCAAGAATCTACGAACTATTCATGTTTAACCATTACCAAACAGTGCAAGTAGTAAATTTATACAAATATATCCGTTCTAGAATTTATATTAGTTCTGGAAATAAGCATTTAAAAGACATAAAAGGAGAGTAAGCACATTAAAGTGTTGTATTGCAAAATAAAGTGGGAGCCAAATCAACGAACTCGATAGATATACTCAAAGAGACGATGGCTACAAATTTTGTTTTTATTTTTATTTACTTAGTTATCTATTAATTATTACAGCGTTATATATAACTAAGATAATTATATATTATTAGGTAAATATAAAAATCATTATAAGCACAATTTGGTATTAGGATTATAAAAAATAGGCAAAACTTAGTATTTTAGTTATTCTTAGGCCATAATAACTCAATGTACCTACTTAGTTAAGTTGAATTTGTTATAGAGATATCCTATATACCTACTTCATTATTTCATAGGGATTATATCAAGCGAGTGTACTAAAAACTAGTTGTATTATACCCATCCTTATTTAAGAAAAAATGTTCAGAATACATAAAATATATACTTATGCAAACTGTAATTCTGCATGAAATTTATTCATCTTAAAATATTTTTCAAAGCTCTGCAAAGCTCTTAGACTATAAGAATCGTAGTGATGGATTACTTTATAGCTGTGTACACAGATTTGCCTCCCCACAACAATCACTTGATCCCAGTTCTGCTTTTAAGGGCTGTTGAACGTTAAATTTTGCCTATCATATCAGTTACATGGATTTTATGGGGATGGTATTGTCAATATTTGTATTAAAAATTTTATAGCGACGAAATTCTTTACATTTCTTGTCCTTTATCAAATTAAATTAACTCGAACGTTTAGGATTTGCCTACTTAATACGTATATAGGTACCATATACTATACCTACCTACTTTTATTCACAACTAAAGAGAGGGCCTTCGTCTTTATATTACACTAGTAACTACTTCGAATGTATTTTTCCATACATATAATTGTTTTAGAACGATTATTTTACTATTAAAATGTAAAATGAACTTTATTTAAATTAATTCATCGTATATTAAACCCTAGTTCTTTAACCATCCAACAAAAAAGCACTTAAATTACAATGTCTCCAAAATTATATTCTTTAACTAAGCTTAATTTAACTGTTTTCTTTATTTGAAGACATATCTTTACGAGAAAAAATAGTACTCGTAATAAAACTAAAATATAGAGTACAGTGCACAGAAGTTAAAACAAATTGACACTCCACTCAGTAATTATCTCCACAAGCCCATCATCTATACCGAACGACTAATTTACTCATCTCATGTTATCTGAACCACTTGATCTCCATAACATCAATTCATTTCATTAATGTGAATAATCTTGAAACTTTACTTTTTAGGACCAATTATAAGAACCTAGAGTTTATAAAGCCTAAACTACTTGTTTACTTTCGATTCTCTATCACAATATAATATAAGTGTATTTAAAATTACTTACTACAATCTGCTTCCCTAGAGACGTACCTACCATAATTTTTTTTCGGGAATTGTATACCGAATAATTTAATATTTAACAGTCGTAAAAATAAGAGCCAGCGCCACCCGCGACGCGACGGATAGTGTACAATACCTGTGGGTAATTAACGGCCTTTACCATAGTATTATAGTAATATGTAGTATTTTTGGGAATGTTAGGATTTTTTAATGAATTAATACGAATCTAAAATATTCAACATAAAATAAAAATAAAAATTAAGGTAGTAAGTACCTAAATTAACAATGCTGTTAATTTACACCACTTGTAAGCACCTACGCTATGGACGCAGGTTCGATTCCCAAAGAAAATATTGTATTTAATAAGGTAAAGAGATATAGGGGTAAACTTATTAGTTAAACACTAAGTAAACATTTCAATTTATGATGAGGATTAAAATAGAAAAATGGGCGAAGGATATAACTGAATGGTGTCCAAGACAACATAAGAGAAAGAGAGGGACGCAGAGTCTAAGATGGGAAGATGATATCCGGCAAATAGCTGGCGTAACTTGGAAGAGAATGATCCACGACAGGAGGATATGGCAAGCTTTAGGGGAGGTCTTTGTGCAAACGCAAAACAATCTTATTACCGGTGTCATAAGCTGCTAATAGGTAAGTAAATAATTAGACAATTAAGTTAGATATTTTATAGATTATAGTTTATTTTTTAAAATGTTGTTTACTTGTATAACCATGATTTGTAAGATTGAATGTAAGATTGATTGATTGATTGATTGAAGCTAATAATAATAATACATTTTAAAGAAGACTTATTTAAATTATATTAACTGATTTTTTCCAAATTAAACTATCAAACTTTGAACAGAAGCTCAATCAGGCCATTAACAACTGTACTTACATATTATGTTTCAAATTGCCTACTAATCGTAGAGATAAGGACGTAAGCTGAAGGAGTTGTGTTTATGGTCAAGTGTAAAACAAAGACGCATTGACGACGTCTCCCACGATATTTAATATGAAGAACCTTGAGAGTTTTCTGTTCGTATAATAAATGAAGTCGGTTAAAGATGAGTTTGTCATAGACTTAAAAGATACTCATATCTAAAAAGCTTAGTAATATTTTTAATAATTGTAGATATTATTATATCTACAGAACACTTCCTTATATCTTCTTCTCTCATCAGCTTTATTTTAGAGAATAATTTTTATTCTATATGGTGTTATTATTTATTTACAAAAGTTTAATCTTTCTAAATTGTATTATAATTACATGTAAATTCTGTTACAGCAGAATTTTAAAATTTTTGATACTGAATTTGAAAGATATATTTAGTAAGGTTTAAGTTTTAAGACCCACTATACTATTCCGTGATAATATGTATCTCATAAATAGTGACATAGGTACAATTACTTATAAATAAAGATTACTTCTTATTCTTAATAACACTAATTCTTGTTACTAAGCTGAAAGCTGAAGAGTTGGTTTGTTTCTTAGGTTGAACGCGCTAATCTCAGGAACTACTGGTTCGATTTGACAAATTCTTTATGAGTTGGATATTCCTTTTATCGAGGAAGGCTATAGGCTATTAGGCTATATTTCATTTCGCTACAACTAATAGGAGAGGAGCATCAATGAAAAATGTTGCAAAAACGGGAAGGAAGGGCGTTAGTTCTGCGCGAGGTATCATACCGCGCGACTCAGAAAAAATTTAGTTTCCGGTCTTTAGAACGCGTACGAAGCCGCGGGAAATGCTCGTTTTAAATAAAACGGTCACAGCCTGTAACTGAAATCTCAACTGCAAAAATAACTCAAGAAAATAGATTTTCTTAACATACCCACGTTCTAAGACTGAATATATTTAGGTGTAAATAATATAAACCTATGTTTTCATCACTTTTGTATGTGATATGTGTAACTTAAACTTAATCGTGAATTGAAGAAAGCTCAGTTATAATAAACACATGCACCTGGCTCTCACTCCCTCGTTCAACTCTAATTTGCATCCATTAACGAGAACGTTCAGCCAATTTTCCATTCCCTATCACTAACAATTTGAGTCTAGACTTGAAGTAACGCCACACTATACAACGCAGTGAAAATAATATTACAATAAAGAAATATATATTTAAAATTTTTGAGCGACTAAAAATAAGTAAAAGGTTAAAATATAGTAATTAAAATAGTAGGTAAAAGTAGTAATCAAATAAGGACTGCATAACGTCTTGGCATAAAAGCTGAACAAATATTTTTAATAATTAATTCACCTAAGTATTAAATACGTTGCTTCATTGGTTCACAAAGGAATGGCCAATCAATGAACACATAACATAATATTCAAATTCAGACTTGAACATTATTAAAAGTTGCTGTACAGCGGTCGCGGATTCGAGTCCCGCTGGTGGCAATCATTTGTTGAGTACGAATGTTCGTACTCCAGTCATGGGTGTTTATCATATTTTATAAAATGTATGTATTTAAAGTTATATATGTGTAGTGTATCAACTATCTGGTATCCGTAACACAAGCCTCGTAGCTAATCATGAAAATAGATGGCGCTATGTGTAATAATGTCCCAACATATTTATTTATATTTTTCATCAACAAATTTTAAATGTTCGTGTGAAAAACCATAAGATAAGAAACACTCAAATGATCTCGAGTACAATTGTATAATTTGGCATTACTTGCGTAACGCAAATAGGTAAGAGCTATAAACCGGACTCTAATAGCAATGATTTCAAAACACTTGTGCCGCGTCTATAAAATATATTTTAACATTATTACATTTAAGATAAATGTGATCATAGTAACGTCCCATAATTGGGGTTACGAGTATTTTTTAATTTAATTTATATTAAAGCTTACTAGCTACTCACCCTCACTTCGCTCGGGGTAGTCCCTAGATACGTTTTAACATTTAGTGTAAAGTTAACTGAAATTAGATATTTTATCAGCTTTTTTTAACTATAAAATGCATGTATTAAGTATACAAATAAACCTTTCTCTTGAATTTATCTATTGATGAATACCGCATTAAAATCGGTTGCGCAGTTAAAAGATATAAGAGTACAAACGCGGTAAGTGACTTTATTTTTTACTATGTAGAAATAACACAAAAAGTTTTTTTTTTATCAGCATTTTTCATTTAAAAGATTTATGCGTTTTTTTTTATTATAGACTAACGAAAACGTCGTATAATCTCTTCTACTGTTTTTAATATAATTAAGAAATGGTTCCTATTGTATAAGTTGTAATAAAATAAATAATTTATTTGAAATTAATTTATCAAACGTTTGAAAAAAATAGCAAAATTCCACTTCTCAGTAGCTTCTAGTAGCAAGCATGTCATGTAAGCTAGTCTATTACGAGTAAGATGTAAACAGACAAGAAACAAGCAGTACCAGATAACCACCAATGGGTTATGCACGGCACTTAAGGGTTACTGGTGTAGTGTTGTAAATAAATACATATCGATACTTTCAAATAATAAAAATGTAATCAAAATAATATTCATCTTTTAAATTAATATGATTGATGTGAGAAAGATATGTAATACATATATTATATAATATTTAACTTATTACTTAATATTGCTCGAGCAGAGCACCTGTATGATGATACGATTTCTTTATACCGGTAGATTTTATGCAAAATTTTAATAAATCATGGCTTTAAATCTTCTAAAAATTCCTAAATTAATATTTGCGTTATAAAACACAATATTTTTATTTTATACGCAGTTGGCTCGTTGGTCTAGGGGTATGATTTTCGCTTAGGGTGCGAGAGGTCCCGGGTTCAAATCCCGGACGAGCCCAAACTTTTTTTAAATTATTTTTTTATAAAATATGTAAAATATAAAACTATTTAATTCAGTAAGTATATAAAATATTACTTGTTACTAAAAATGTGTGTCGTAAAACTACAATCGAATCGATTTTCCCATCACTAACGCCTGTCAAATGGAATACGCACTTCACTCATAAGTTGTGTGAAGGGCACTTCACCTGTTATTTATGTTTCATTATCTGCGTGACGATGCGCAGGAGTCGGCGAAATAGATGCTTCTGTTATCGATTAAGTTGTTTTGAATGTCACTGATATATGTATTTTAAAAAACAAAAATAACTATTAGTTAAAAAATGTTGAAATTTCTAGGTTACCTTTAAGTTTGTCTTATAATATTAATATTGGCAAGACCTTTTGATATTTAAGGAAAGGTATTAGTGCTTCTACACATATAAAATACACTAAGTTGAATCTAAACAAAAATTAAATACATTAAATATTTGCAACATTACTTAAATTACTTAATAACATTAATTAATGTTTTTTTTAAACAAAAGTATTCATGTCTTCATTATTCAAAGCAAATTATAAGCATTGCCATTTCATAATTCCATACAAGGTTGTAGGAATAGATATCGATACGTACCCATAACTTATAGACCATACCTATTTACTTTATTTCTTATTGATACTAAAATGCAATCTCAAATAATATAGAATAATCAAAATTATAGTGAAATTGTATTTATATGAACTCTACATTTTATTGCTCGGAACAAGTGATCCAAATCGAGCGTAATCGCTGGCTGGTCCGATTTTGAATGATTTACGATAACGACAATGTGAGTGCGGCGGAAAAACTCATAAGTACAAGCTTCTCTGCGGTTGCCAAAAGAATCAGCAATGTATACTCTTGCGGTTAAGTTATAAAATGTCTGAAATTCAATTTAAAACATAAAATATTTTGAAAATTTCTAATATTCATTAATATTTTTCTTATTGTACCAATAGTCTTAATCTAAGTACAATAATTTTACTCGCACTGTAAATGAATGTAATCTAGAACTAACAACATAACTTATTACATTTACTTTTTTGTATAAAAAATACACTGAATGAAAACTTAAATAACTATTAAAAACGATGTTCATTATTACATTCTGGTATAGAATTAAAAAAATATAATCCTATTAAAAGGTAGCTTGAAACGGCCAAACTTAGACACTTATGTGCACGACGGTACCATAAGAAGTGGCGTTGAATTGGGCAAGCGAAACTCAAGTGGTCTTTTAGAGCACATTTAGTTTCCATTCGGGTTAATGGTGGAACATGTACGTACAGCTAGCGAAGACATCATTGTTACATCACCTGCGGAAAATTAGAACTTATATTAAAAATATAATTAAAATATGAAAAGAAAAAAGTCGACAAATTTGAAAGTTAAAAGCGCGCATATTACGTACCGTACGCGAAATATGTAGTATGTAGGTGCGTTTAAACAGTAAGTACTCTACTCGTTAATACTACCGACTTAATTCAATTGAATAACGTTTTAGCCCGTTTTTTATGAATTGTTGTACTTACATCATTATAATTTGTCTATTAATTCAAATATAACTATAGTACCTACAACTCAAAGCGTTATATACAGTAGAAATTACAGTAATAGATTTGTATCACTTATCTTCTTCTTCTTAGGGTGCCACTTCTCTACGAAGGTTGGCGACCATCATGGCTATCTTTATTTTTGAAGCTGCAGCACGGAAGAGAGATCGTGTGCTAAGGTTAAACCATTCACGGAGGTTTTTCAGCCAGGATGTTTTTCTTCTGCCAGGCCGGCGTTTTCCTTCAATTTTGCCTTGAATTACTAGCTGAAGAATGCGATATTTGTGTCCTCTCATTATGTGTCCGAAATACTGCAGCTTCCTCTCCTTTACAGTCCTCATTATCTCCAACTCCTTATTCATCCGACGCAGAACCTCAACATTTGTTATTCTCATGGTCCAGGATATTCGTAGCATACGTCTGTATACCCACATCTCAAATGCTTGAAGCTTTGAACATAATGTCGAGGTCACTTATCAAAAGACTATAATATAGAGTACAGAGGCAATTTCTGCTTACACGAACAAAACCGTCACCATCGTTTGTATCGCTTAATCAATTACGGAAAATTGACTGACAAAAAGTAGCAATTCTGAAACGCGCGAATGTCTTAAAAGAAGCTTCGGACGTGACGGAGTAAAATCAATTTGGAGTCAAACGGGAAAGACGGCTAATCAAAAGAGATTCAATAGGCGGAAACCGACATTACGGGCAGGGTGGAAAAAAGTGGAAATAATTCGTTAATCCCGTAATTGGAGTCCGCTACCGAACCGGAAAACAAATTTCCTATTATTGGCGAATAGGGTTGTGATGAGGTGAGCTTTTAAACATTATAAATGGCTAAACTTAGAATGTAACGACGGCAATGTACGCGTAGTTTTACCTATAATTTTTATATTTATATTATATCAAGTAGTTGTAAGTAGTAGTAGTGCTAAGCTGCTTCCATCATTTTTTTCTACATCATATTATGTATCTATCTGTCGTGCAATATAAATAGTAAATTTCTTTGTTTCAACTATCTATCTCTACTTACTCTATATTTATATAAGTTATCAGTCATTTTAAGTATAATTGCGTATTTCTTATTTTTAAATAAAGTTTAATATAAATATAAAAAGTTTGCACAATTTTAAATAGATTACAACCCTTACAAAAGAATCGTCGCTTCACAGCAGAAAGTGTAGGTGGATAATTATTATTAGAGACTCATTAGGGGACGATTGTCCTCCCCTCCCGGCACTGCGCCCCTCACACCTGACCGAACGACTTATTGGCCATTGGCTAAGCTTTATATACAGTATGATTTTTTGATATAATTATTTTTCCTTTAAGTTTTATTTTAGACTTTGTAATAAATAAATTCGAAGAATAATTATTTTTATTTTCCCGTTAATTTTATTGTGTACTAGGAATATTGATTAATTTAATTAGTATAACGATTGTTTTTGTCACAAATTAGGTATAGAACACTAGTAACCTACTCTCGGCTCCGGATCGTCTCTAGATTACGTTTAAACAGTTATTATAGATTTCTCTGAGATATTTTCTCAGAGTAAAATAAAAAGCTGAACCAATTTAAAAAAATAGTACAAAATGAACTAGACCTTGGGAAACGTAAAAAGGTACATTTTGTTGTAAAAAAGCATGAAGGGTTTGAAACTAACGTATTAAATTTGAATTTACTATCTTGATCTGCTGACACTCTACCTACCTAAGAATGTTATATACTTCTAGTACCAAATTTATTAATTGTTGGAAATTAAAGGCACATTTTGTGAACATATTATGCAATAGAAATCACCCTATACATAAAAGTTAGTGCTGAGACGAAGTATGTTCTAGCTGAGCTTTTTATTTGTTGGTGCTCCGATCGAGCACACCGACGTGACCTCAGACTAACTACTCACATTATGTTATCCTTATAGAAGCTACGGTACGACTACGTTTTATAACTATAACTAATATTGAATCGAAATTATTATAAAGAAAGAAATAGTGTATTTAACATTTTCCTAAGCTACATGACGAGCAACATATTTAATAAGTAGCTGTTCCATAATCACAGCAAATATCACACAAACAGAACTACTCACATTATTTTTTATTATTATCACAATAGATTATGAGAGATTTATGTATAAGCTGTTTGTTTTTCTTGTCCAAGGCATATTATATCTAATGGGTACACCTTTACATTCTCCAAAGAACAAATGACAGTCATAAACAAAATTTACCTCAACATTCAATCTTATACCCGAGAAGTTTATATAAAAATCTTATTTCAAGTTTGCACTTAGATTGTATTATTGCCATTTTGAACAAATATTATACCTACATTTTTAAAGAGTCAAGAATTTTCTATTTTCTGTATAAGATAAATAGTGACATAAAAAACATTAAGCGACATATATACCAACAATATGCTCTTTAATCGTCTAACAATTTCATGTAACAATCACATGTGGATCACATTTTTTTATCCATGATTGACATTTCGGTTATTTATCCATCAATGTGTGGCTTTCAATCAATGGATCGACCACACAATAGGGCTATCGTTTAGAAAATCAAATATAAACAATCTGGAAATGATCGCTTCAAGTAGCCCATGAAATGTTTTGATTTTCACCTTTTAAATTTTGTTTTGGCAGTTCTTGTTAATACTTACTGTTTATTAATCTTAATACGCTTGTGTATAAACATTTACTATGAAAAACTTTAATCCTGTCCATTAGCGTTTCTTCTCAAAATTTGTTTTAGTGTAACACGTTATTATTTTTTTATTATAATAGCATATCGCGCGGCTCCACCCGCGTTCTAAAGAACAGAAACCAAATTCCATATTATTCCATTCCATTCCATAATATTCCAGTCAAATAAGTTCCACGTCTCTTCGTTTCATAGTTTTCGCAGTTAGAGTGAACCAAAAAACGTCTGACCATTTATTAGTATAGCGATTATTTCTCTTTATATTAATTGTGAATGGAAAATAGAGTAATTATCATAAAAACGCATTTTCCAATATACGCCAGTGTCTTAGTTGTTGAAGTCGGATAAAGCGTCGTGTCCTAAATCTAATTTTTTAAATTGTTTAAACATAACATTCGCGCATCAACGTCCAAAAGTTTTCTTCTTATCCAGCTTTTGATATAGGTTTTTAAAGTAAAAGGGGCAATACTATTTTATCATTATATAAATTTATTTTTCCTTTATGACCTAAAAGCTTTTTAGATTTTTTTACCGAACTATCTATGTATTCAGCACATGCAGGTTTCCTCGAAATTTTTCTGTTTACCATAAGACAATCAGTAGTGTTTGTTTTAGAAATGATTCTCACATGAAAATATCAGAGGTGCAATACTCGGATTTCAACCCACTTCGCTTGTTTATTACTAGGTTATTCGCCAAGGGCCCACCAAATGATTGCCACCAAATATGTTATTTCAATGGGTGACTTTAATGCGCAGATTGGAAAAGCGAGGACCTATGAAAACAAGGTAGTTGGTAAATACAGTTATGGAAAAAGAAGCAAACAAGGTGAGAGATTGATCCAATATGCACATGAACATAATTTGACAATATTAAATACCACATTTAAATTAAAAAAGAAAAATAGATGGACTTGGATCTCTCCAGATAAGAATACAAGAAATGAATTAGACTACCTGTTGACAACAAAACCACAACTATTTTCTAAATATGAAGTGCTAACCTCTTTTAACTTCGGATCAGACCACAGACCAATTAGAGCTACTCTGAACTTATCATCATCAAAGAAAAGCAGACGAAACTTTGGCAAACAACAAGTAACTTTGAAAACATTAGAAGAACAGAAAACTTATCTTACATATCTAGATCATCATCTGCAAAATTTACAAATACCACAAAAGGAATATTCAATCAACCAATATTGTGAAATAATTGAATGCGCTATAAAGAATAGTTTAAAAACTATAAAAGGAACCCCAAGACAAAAGATATTAAATGAAAAAACTAAAATTCTTATTAAAAAAAGGAGTATGTTACAAAACAAAACTAAATTATCCAAAAAAGACAAAGATGAATTGAAAGACCTATATAAAGAAACAAACAAAGAAATAAAAAAATGCTATGAATCATATAGAACCAATACAATATGCAGACACCTAGAAACATCAAGAAGCGCTAAGAAAGCATTCAAAGAACTAGATAGCTCAAAAACCTGGATCCCATCCTTACAATCTGGCCAAAAAAATAGTAAATCCCGTGTGGAAATAATAAATCTAGCAACTGACTTCTATGCCAAATTATATAGTCAACCTCATCCTATACAAGACATAACATTGGATAATGCTATTCGGACACAATCGAAGGTGAAAATGTTTGATGAATTCGAAGTAATGAAAAATATAATAAAATTAAAAATGGAAAAGAGCCCAGGGCCTGATGGTATCAGAAACGAACATATCAAACATGCCAAGAATCTGCTGCTTACCCCACTCACACAACTATTCAATCAAATCCTTATTGAAGAGCAAGTACCAGAGAACTGGACTAAATCAGAAATTGTTCTACTTTATAAAAAAGGCGATCCAACTGACATAGCAAACTATCGACCAATAAGCTTAATGTCGTGTCTATACAAGCTATTTGCTTCATGTCTATTAAATAGAATATCTTTGGACATTGATAGCCACCAACCTTATGAACAAGCCGGTTTCAGGTCCGGGTTTAGTACAATAGACCACATCCACGCTGTAGAGCAGGCAATAGAAAAATATGTAGAGTTTCGCAGACCATTATATCTAGCCTTCATAGATTATAAAAAGGCTTTCGATTCTATTTCTCATAACAGCATATGGGAGGCGCTATCTAACCAAAATATACATATTAAATATATAAACATCCTAAAAGATATTTATAGTAAAAGTACAAGCAAGGTCAGGTTAGAAAATGTAGGAGATTGCATAAACATAAACAGAGGAGTAAGACAAGGCGACCCAATATCACCTAAACTATTTATAGTGGTATTGCAAAACATAATGAAAGATCTACCTTGGACAACTCAAGGAATCAATGTAGATGGAATGTACATGAGTCACCTGAGGTTCGCCGACGATATTGTCCTGCTATCAGAAAATCCGGAACAACTAAACATTATGATAAATGATTTACAAACTGTAAGCCACCACGTAGGGTTAGAGATGAACCTCAGTAAAACCAAAATCATGACAAATGACAAAATGACACCCATCTTAATTGACAGTAAGCCACTGGAATATGTACAGGAATATATTTATTTAGGGAAACAATTATCTTTTAAAACTAATAGAAATACAGAAGAAATAAATAGAAGAATAGCTTTAACCTGGAAAAAGTTCTGGGCTCACAAAGAAATATTAAAATCTCAACTCCCTATAAATCTAAAGAAAACAGTCATGGATTTAGCAATATTACCATGCCTTACCTACGGCTGCCAAACATGGATATTTGATAAAAAAACAAAAATGAAAATCCAAACTGCACAGAGAGCAATGGAGAGAAGTTGTCTTGGTATCACCTTAAGAGACAGAGTAAAAGCTATCGATATTCGTAATGAAACTAAAGTAACAGACGCCATACTCTATGCTCAAAAACAAAAATGGAAGTGGGCTGGCCATATAGCAAGATACTCTGACAAGAGATGGACACTTGCAATAACGACATGGAAAGGACCGCAAGGAAATAGAGGCAGAGGTCGACCTTGTACAAGGTGGCAAGATGAAATAAAGGTAATTGCAGGCACAAATTGGGCTGATATAGCAATAGACAGAGACTTCTGGCACTCTTTGGAGGAGGCTTTTACCCGATAGGAGTCCATACATGCACACTAAAAGTGAATTTTGGAATATATATTTAAATGTAATATTTTAGATGCTTATTTTAGTTTATTTATTTACTTTACTTCATATCTATTGTAATGCATGACATGAATTTTTTCTTAATATTATTATTACTATGAAATGTTACATATATAATTTTTTTAATTATTTATTTATTTCTAAAGTACACTTACAACATACATAATTAACATTATCAAATTAATTTTATAATATAGTAACAATAAACCTTATATGCATGTCAATTACAAGTGTACATAGCATTTGCAAATTCATAATTTAAAAGTACATAATATATAATAATTACATAATAAACAAAAATTAAAAACGTCATCATATTATACAAAATATATATATATATATATATATATATATATATATATATATATATATATATATATATATATATATATATATATATATATATATATATATATATATATATATATATATATATATATATATAATAGTGGTTTAAATTAAATTAAATTAAAAATAACACTGATCATGCATTTTAATTTTTTAATTGAATAACTTATTTCTAAATATTAAGGGTGAGTCATAAAAAATGTCAATGCCAGGAATTGATTTAAGGATATTATCATTGTATTTGTTACATAATTAACCTATAACCGAATAATTCTAGAATATATACCTAAATTTAATTTATTTGGATACTTAATTTAATATACTTGAATGTAATTACTTTTAATAACTGTGTAATGCATGAAAGGATTGATCAGCATATGTTACTTTAAATCTTATTATTTTGACTATGAATTGTTAAATATTTATCTTCAATTGCATGAAATATTGCTATTCATTATTATTGTAGTGATTTTTAGAAAATATATTAGAATTTAATTTATTTGGATACTCAATTTAATGTTAAGTACAATGTAGGATTTGTTTTAATTATCCTTTTTTATTATTATTATTATGAATTAATGTTAATATTTATATTGTACCTTTAATTGAAATGTATTATTACTGTGATGATTTTTAGAATATATATTTGAATTTAATTTACTTGGATACTTAATTTAATGTTAAGTAAACTGTAGGAATAGTTTAAATTTAATTTCTTTTATTTTTACTATGAAATGTTGAATATCTTTGATTGCAGGAAATATTAATATTTGTTTTTATTATGATTTCTTTACATGTATGGAATTAATAAAGCTTTATTATTATTAATATTATTATTATTCGCCAAGCAAGCGCATTATCTGTGGGCTACCTAACTTTAATTAATTAGTAAAGAATATTTTACGCATATTCTAACCAAATAAAAATTAACTAAAGTTTGAGTCATAAATATTTTTTCCATTATAATGAATACACTCTTAATAATCAAGGCGAATCTTTTGTATTTATATTTTAAAAATGACTTACACCATTTTTGTGTTATGTCTAATAGGTACTATGAACAATGCTGCGGTAGCGACGGAAGACAGCAGCAGTAAACTAAAAGCAAAACAAATAATATTTCACTTTCACAACGTGTGTAAACATTGCTTTATAAACCTGTCTATCAACTGTTTTAGATTTTATATTACTTATTATACAAGTAGGTAAAGAGAAGAGGAATTTTCCAATGAGATGGTTTGTTCTTATGGTTCTCAAATTAATTAATGAAATTCGAATCTAAATTCTTCGAATCTCATCAATTAATCGCCTTGTATCGATAAATTGAGTAACTAAAGAAAACTCATAAGAATCGTTAATGCTTTACCTAGGGTATTATTTTATCTAGGCATACTGAAAAATAAAATAACAAAAATGAAAGGAGTTGTAAGAAAGCGAACACTACTATAATTTCTGCTATAAAATTACTGAAAACTATAGATCATTCTAATATATAATAATACTAATTATTAAATAATATTTTACAATAAATATTTAATGTAATTAAACAGATCTGATTCGCTTACCAATTTTACTATAGTATGTAGAGCAACTACAAGTAGATTAATAATAAAAGAAAAGTAACACGTTAAATTAAACCGAATAAAATACGGAATCCTAAAAAACATGGTCATAAGTTGAGAAGTTTTTGCGTGATTAATGAACAAACAAACGTATGTAGGTAGTCAGAACAGATAATACACAGATTTTTAATTACAAGCAATTATGAGCGGCCACAGCGAGAATGTGTATGTGTCGTAAAACAATAAAAACTTTTTAGTGACACGCACACATTCCCGTACAAATAAACATTGCACACATGTGGACGGACACAAAAATAAATTGTATTTTAAATGGTCTTCAGGTTACTATTTCGGTAATAAAAATAACAGAGTTGTTCTTGATTGTCTGATATTTTAAAAGCTCAAATATAAAAATTTAAAATATATCAAATCCTTACTAATATTATAAATGCGATAGTAACTCTGTTTGCTGTGTGTTACTCAATCACGCCTAAACTACTTAACCGATTTAAATGAAATTTGGTACAGAGATAGTATATAGCCTGAGAAAGGGCATAGGCCTTTCAAGGACTTTTCAATGCGGAAAAATTTCTGTAACGGGTTGAAATAAGGGATGAAAGTTTGTATGGAAATCACGTCATTTTTAAAGCTAGAAACTTGAAACTTATAAAAATTGAAATTTGTCAGGTAGCGCTAGTTATCTTTAGGTAAGTGGCAGTGCAGTAGTTTTAAAATATTTTCGATTGCATTCAATTATAATAAGTGCAACCTTAAATTTTCATATTTCACAAATAAACCATTAAAATAAGAGATTATTTAAACACAATTAAAATCTAGGTTATTAAACAAATTTTCAATACAAATAATGTATATTCTGATATTGCAGTTTAATGAGGAAGCCAACAGATTATAATGTTGATATAGTTGAACTGGACTCGCTATTAAATTGGGATAGAGCAGATGTAGTAGACAAGTAAACAAATCTTACTGGTCGTGTGCTGCAATTACGCTAAAAATTAGCTTTGTTTCATTTAGATCTTTAATAAAAAATACAATATTTATTTTTATAATTTTTTTATATTTACTTATAGTTTTAGAAATTATAATTTAAATGTTAAAATAAAAGTATATAAATGTGCATATATAATAAGCATAAAACCAATAATTAATTTATTAACCTTCAACTTCTTGCTTTTATCTACATTAGTAATTATTGTATGACATTATACCTAATATGCGTTTAAGTTCAAATAATAAATTAAAATAGTTGTCGGCAGGGCACTTTTGCTGAAAAGGGACGGCGAAATCACTAGGTACATAGCATGAAACGAAGACGCTTCCCGCTGTATGTCTGTCCCTGTGTATGTTTAGATCTCCAAAACTACGAAACGGATTTTGATGCGTTATTTTTAATAGTTAGTGTGATTTAAGAGAAAGGTTTATATGTATAATACACTAGCGGAACCCGCGGATTCGCTCGCGACAAATCTAGGGACGATCCCGATCGATGCGAGGGCGAGTGTTTACTATATTTTTAATCTGTTTGTTGATAGTTGCTATTTCAATATTTTTTTATTGTATTAATGACATTTAAAAAGACCGAAAAGGAACAAACCTTTTGTATTCAAGAAATAGCGATGATTAAATTTTACGAGCGAGTCATTTTATAAAACCCGCAGCGATTGCGTCGAATACCGAGTAATATGTGCGTTAATTAACTTTACACTTCCATAATTTTAAAAATAGCTTTTAATAATTTTTATACTACAAACGAAAACCTTCTTGCTGTTTCCTTTATTTGCCTGAAGTGATAACATCCTATATATTTATTATGTTAGTAAATTTAGTTATACACATATATACATACATATGTACGTATTGTATATTTAAGTGCAAATTGTTAGAAAGAATGGAAAAATACTCATATTATCAAGAAATAGACCAAAAGTAACTCGGGAAACTGTGAAACAATCGTCTAATTTTATCTCAATGACTCAATAAAGCTGATGGCAATTAGATATCTAACAATGCATTCATAACTGCTGCTAACCATAGAACAAAACATTACGGAAATATTTAGTTCTTGCAAAGTTTTATTTAGGAATAAAATATTAATAAAAAATGTTAATAATAAATTGATTATTCGATCTATGTAACATTATCCAAAAGGGGTATGTAAAAAATGGCAATTTTACATATAATAGATAAAACTTTTATTAACGAGACACACCTACAGTAAACAGATTATATGAATTTAAGAAACAAAACATTATTAGTATCTATCGAAAAAATACTTGTATTTTGAAACCATATATATATTTTAATTTTAATTAGTAATTTATACCATTTCCAACACTTAGATCTGAGGTGCAGTCAATTAGATGACCACAAAGCAGACCGATTTAACCGCCAACTCCACACGTGTTTGAATAAAAATAAAACTACCCATAGACGAACCGCTTCGCTTCTTGAAATGAAGAGTGCGTTTAACACGTGTGATTGCTGCAAGTTCACTTGCTGACTCTTGCTAGTATATTAATTTTTTAGTAAAAAGAAAAACTATTGCATTAAACTCTAATACAAATCTTTATTACTGCCTATTCTAATTTAAAATGCCAATATAAATCATAATTTTAATTTAATATGTGCAAAGATTCGTTTTCTTAATAATTAAAAATTAAAGAAATAAAAATTATAAGGCTCAATAATTCACGACTTTTGCGCAATTTTGTCAACTACAAATTACCAGTGAGAAGTTACTGGCTTCATTCAAACACACCTTCAGTACTTCCGAGCAAGTAGATAGGCAAGGGAAGCTGAGTTTACGCTACTGAATGTAAATGCGGTAACGAATGACTGGTTGCATTGAAAACAAATACTATTTTAATCGCTCTCATTTTGGTTATTAACTTGCATTATTATCTGCACTGTGTTTACTCTTACTGTTTCTTTATAAGTGTTTTTGTTCCTGCATATTATACGTTTTTGTTTGTGTTTCTATAAAATTCTAGTTATAGTACATTTAATGTATTTTTTTTACATTTTGACTCTTTTTATACAAGTAAAAGTTTTACACATTAATTTAAAATAAATTCTGTTATATTACATAAGGGCAAAACTTATCATTTTGTCAACCAAGTGCCCAGTAGACCGTAAGGGCCCAGGGTAGTAAAGTGTGAGAAACTCTTAACTGAGAAAGAGATTTGGATCTCTAGCCGATCGTGTACCTACAATTGTATATAGCTATCTATAAAGGAAACAATGTGATGCTAACTTTCCATAAGAAAATAAAATCTAATGGTATTTTATAACATAACTTACTTAACTTAACATGGAAGCTTAAAATATACTGTACTATAAGAACGACAAATAATTTTATAACATTTATTAAGTATTAATTATTCTAGTAATATATTCTCTATCTAGTAGAAAAAGAAGTGTTACAAAAATATTTTTATATAACAATAATAGCTAGGTCAAACCATAATAAAAAAAGCACTAAACAGTCACCTATTTATGTGCTTCTATTATTTAGAACGCAGCCAACCCCTTCCGCGACGTGTTCACCAAACTCCAAACATTATAAAGCGTAATATTACATTTTATTAGTTTATAGTTTACAACACATAATTAACTAGTTTCCGAGAACGCCACAGCTTCTAGTTCACTATTAATTTTATTTAAACATTTTTTGTCGCTTCGACTAAGACAATGTTTATGTTATACGTACACGTGAGTAGTTTGGGCTATTTTATAGTTCAAACGTTTAAAATGAAGAGCAGGAAAGAAATATGGGAAATATTTGACGTATTTCAAGATAAATAATAATTCGTCGGTCTAAAAGTGTGTATTTATTGAGATTTAAAACTTGGGATTTATAAAAGCACATACTTAACGCTATTTCTAACAAAACATTTCTTTCAAAATTTTTCACAAACCCTTAAGATCTGATGTACTGGCAAATTCTTAATTATTATGATAGTAAAATACTGCTAATCTTTGATAAATTGATTCAGTAACAAAATTAACTAAAATATCATTAGTCACTTATAAGATACTCATCTTTACTTATAAATAAATAATAATAAAGCCGAACTTTTGGCAATAATAAGCAGTTTCGTTCAGTATAATAATAACTGAGCCAAAAAAATGTTAAATATTTTTTTAACGAATAGGTAACATTTAAAATATTTGTAAATATGCATGTAAAAGTATTGCTCTATATAAAATATCGCTCTATAAATACGTAGAAAGGTTAGTGTCTTAATTTTCGAAAGTGTACAAGGTTTTGTGGTCAGTTTTAATGATTACTGCGAGGCGTTTATGGATTGTTTTGGGTTTCAGCTTCCGGTTTCAAAAACGAAAGTAAATGAACCATTGCTTTTTTTTTAATTTACATGCTGACAATGGACTCTAACTTGTTACTTCTTAAAAAGAAACCTTTTTCTAAAAGCTTAAAGCATATACATATATATATAAACTAACATAATTATTAGACCAATATATTATATTTGTGTTATATTATTATTAAGTTATTAATTATTTAATAAACAACTCTAGGTAAAAGTAAAATAAGTTTCTCTTGCCTTTATGAAATAAGTAGATATAACAGTAATATAAATTATGTCACATTAAGATTTTAATTCATTTCAAAGAAACCTATATATACCCGTAGTATCTTATCTAGATTTAAACAAACTTTACATTTATTCATTAAGGTTAGGATGAAAATCCCTCTTTAAATTTGGTAAAAATTGAACGTTCAAAATAAAGTACGAGTTTATTGGTTGCTTTTTTAAATTTTGATTTCCCGTTTCAGATCACTTTACATTTTTGAAGGAAGGAAGACCAATATTAGACATTTTTTTCAGAAGATCGCAAACTTTAGTGTTACTACCTTAAGCTCTAATTTTGAAATAGGTAAGTGCGCATTTATCAGGATAATTAACTGTCTAAACTAGACCTGGAAATTTGCCAAAACTTGAATTCGATTTAATACAGAGTACATCATTTATAATACCTATTACAGATATTTGTATGTGTCGTTTATTTATAATAACACAGATATTATACACTACCTACTAAGTACTTGTGTTGTAAGTGATATGATCTTATAGTCGCAATTACAGGTGCCTTTTTTTATAAATATTCCTTTTTATACACAAATTGGCGTACATCCAGTACTACTATAAAAAGTAGTAGTAAAGTAGAATCGTACATAAAACAATATATACCTAACTTTAAACCGTGGCAACGAACTAAAACACAAATTCACAAGCTTTCTTATGCTCTTCATATACCTATACGTAGCTCTACGTATATTTTTCTACAAGTTATTTTTTTAATAATAAATAATTATTAGCTATATGAAAATTAAATATAAATTCAGTTAGTTCTTAAGCATTTATTAAACTATTTAACTTATTACTAATACAAGCACATCATGTATATGGTAAATAATTTTTAATATATTTAGCAAGTAGAGCATCTCTATTGTTTCAGTACACTACACCCCATCGCGTAATGTAGTGTTCTTAGTAGCGCTCGCGGTATAAACGGTACGTAAACATAGGGCGGAAACGCCTTGATGTCTGTCCGTCTGTCAGGTAGTCGCCACTAGTTTTGTATTGTGAAATTTCCGTATCAATTAGCTTTGTAGCTTTTGATATGATCGCTCATTTTTTGAATTGATTATTTATTAGGTTTTCTTTGAAATGAAAGGAGGGACTGTATTTGATAAACTTGCTTTTGTCTGTTATTGTTATTGTTGATATCTCATTTAAAATTTCTATTTTTTGGCTATACGAAATATAAAATAATTTCTAATCCAAATAGTCACGTACGTACGTACATACACACCAGACTGCCGGACTTTATAAGTAAACTACGCGATATTTTGATTGAAGAGAAAAAAAGATTCTTTCGCTAAAGAGAGTCACTAAACTATACTAATATACTATATTGACGAAATATATTTTAGTAAAATAATAATTATAAATAAATCATTTCCAATATATCAATCATACATCTCTACATCTTCGTATGAAATAAAATCGGGTTAGTTACGACACTTTTCATTCAAGAACGGCTGGACCGATTATTATGATCTTTGATTTGTTTCTCCATCGAATAACCATTAAAACATCGGAAAATTCACCAAAAAAAAGTCGTGGCTCTCGTAAAGCTGATAATTATTTATATCTTTTTTAAATGTACCTAAGTAAGCACCCGAGCGAAGCGACGAGAAGTGAAGCGAGAAGTCGCTAGGGAGATAAATAATATCGAAGATATTATCGAAGTTAAGACTAATGAATATAAATAACTGCAAATCACCATAAATACCATATATGAAGAGTCTGTTTTATACGAGTGTCAGATCACTAAAAGTAACCTATCACAACGCAATCATATAGGTATATACGTACCACACTCCTACGCACTTGTGACTGACGAACTTTTAACGCGCTTGAACGCTAGGTTTCATTGTGTTTATTTAAATGCTTTGATATACAATTTTCGAGTCATTCTAGCTTTGTAGTCGGAATAATAGCCGCTCTGTTTGATGCCATTCGCGAATAGCCGACTATTTCCATAGTAGTTAGGGCTGCCTCTTCAAAAATAATAAACTTCATAAATACAAAAACAATACGTTGTTGCTGCGTTTCTGACAATTTCTTTTTATAACTAAGGAGTTTGGACATCCGTACTATTGGTAATTATTGGCATAATATAAGAAATAATATATAATATCATATTAGAATACTTAATAATGATTTTGGGAGACTTTAGAGAACGTCGACCTAGGCCTGAATTAAGCTCAAAATGATCAATGATGTAACGCAAAAAATGTATTATTTTGAGGAACCAGTTTTATCTAAAAAAACTGAAAAAAAGTTATAAATTAAAAATATACTCATAAATAAAAAATAAAAGTCAGAGTAAGTTATTAACATTACAATTTATTTACAATACTTATACCTCGTATTTCTAATCTTCTGATATTTAGCTAGTGTCAACCCTATAAAATCGTTTAATACATCACTCGTGTCTTCCTGATAATAAACATAGATATGTATACTTAATCAGCTAGTGTTAGATATTTACTAAGTTATTAAGGAAATTACTGCATTCTATTTCCTCCTTCCATACTTTCCATTCCTGGTCATCCTACGCATCCCGTCTTGTAGATATAGAATTCACGACCCTCGAACTCAGAGACAGTGTCATAGTAGGTAGTATAACGACATCAATATTTTGCTATATATTATGATAATTATTGTTTCCTTTTTCAGTATAAATTAGCTAGCTTCGTGATATGCATAATAATATGTTGGGACATAAACGTTCCATTGTTAGCTAAGACTTAAGAGGCTTGTGTTACAGATACCAGATAGTTAATACACACTCCCTCAACGTGCGTTCCCCTTGTCACGGTAGGGGGGCTCAGTAGCGACTGGCGACCCGACCGAGGGTGAAGCCAACGCGCAAGGAGGGCCCACTGTGGTAGGCGGTGTGTCATGCAGGTTGCTCCTGGTACTTTTCTTATAATAGAGTGGACTGTTGAGCAATCCTTTGGCTGTAGGATCTGTTTCGGTAGACCTGCCGTCGGGGACGAATACGCAAGCCCTACGACACCTCATTAAGACAGATGATGGGTACTTAGTTCTTAATGGTTAATACTGGCTTGCCGGTGAGACCTTCATAAATATAAACAGGCATGACTGGAGTACAAAATTGGTGATCATCACACAAATGAATGTTCTCAGTGGGACTCAAACCCGCGACCGCTGGCGTTGCAGGTAGGGCCTCTACAAACTTAGGCAAATATATTCTCATTATTATTAGTGTCATAACATAATAAAATATTATTAATATACGCTATATTGTGACCTCATTCGACTGAAATTTAATACGTGTAATTATAATTTCGGCAACTAAAGTAATAATAAAAAGCAAATCATGTTTTAGATTAAAGCTTCACTAATGTTGAACATTAATAGACTCTACTCTTTTCCTGAATGTTAGTCTTAACAATAAAAGTATTATGTAACAAGGCATCAAAAATATATATTCGTCTTCTAGTCTTAGGAAGCGTCTCTAAATACCGAATAATATTATAAATGTCTGTAAAAATCGCTTAAAGGCAATCTACCTCTCTGTGTGAGAGAAGGCGTGTCATAGGTGCTTTTTCGGACAAGGCTCATGAAAAAAAAAATTTTTTTAATTCTTTGTATGTTTATCTGTCTGTTTGTTCCTGCTAATCTCTGAACTGCTTGACTGATTTTGACGGAACTTTCACTCCCAGGTAGCTTATATTAAAGAATGGAGTAGCATAGGCTACTTTTATTTTAGTTTTAGTATAGGTATAAAAAATTTTATTTATTTTTGTTGAGCTACAAACTTTTTTGGCAAAGAGTAAATAAATATTTGAATATTTGAATTTCGCTACTTACATGTTACACATAAATTATAAAACAGTATAGTAATATGTGATTTGTGATGAAACTAAACAAATATAATTAAAGTTAAAAAACTTAAAACCATTGTGTCGTATTGCATAGAGCCATTCAGTCATCGCGTAACTCGAGCTAACATGTGATTGCATATTTCGTGTCAAACTAAAATAAATTATTTTAAATAATCTGGCGAAATTGTTAAATGATAGCTTTTCAAACTGACATGTAGACTTTAGCACGCGAATGATTTTTCAGAATATAAGAAAGATTAGATAGGTATTATTAGAAAATTGATGGATTCACTATTAAGAATAGACACATTATTTTTTAAGTGTTCCTTTCAATATAAATATTTAAAATGGTTTCGAATTTCATAAGGGACCTAACTTAATTATTACTACCTAATTACTCGAGTCTGGACAATTTGGAGACTAATTAAAATAATTATCATTATTAAAAATCTACTAAACTTCTCTATCTTTCTCTGTCTACTAAATTTCGTTTTGTGGTAATACTGTAAAATAAAATAGGAAAAAGATACGTAAACTATTGCTAAAACTAACTAATATCTATGCCCTCTACTGAGATAGAAGCAGATAAGAGGGCTTTTTCTAATGCGGGTTTCTTTTGTGATAAAATTTAATTAACTCATTCATTGTCCCGAAAGGATAATAACTGAGAATATCTACTCTTTGTTTATATGTTCTTATTGTAAAAATGAAAAAATAAATAATAATTTATTTGCATTTGACTTTATCACAATACGAATAATAAAGTACTTAATTGAAACCTTGTATTGATTGTTAAAATGATTTGCCTATTAAAATGAAACCTATTTTGAAAGAGTGTCGACAAATACCAAAAAATGTCTCACGTAACATGTCCTCTAAATAAATTTTATGTAGTATAATAAATTGTAATGTAGCTACCTATATTTATTATAATGCCTTCATTTTTGTTGCCTCTAACAATAAGAGTGTGGGAAATTTATTTGTTTACATTTTACAAATACGACACTTGAACCAGCGACATCTATCGTTAAATTAATTTGCATATTTTTGGAGATCCGCTCTGTCAATAGTGTCACGAAGAAGAAGATAAAGAAGGAGAAATTCTTTGACATTAAAAGATTTATATACTTATGTACTCTAAAGATAGTAAACTATTGATATACGACAAACGATCTCTAAAAACTCCAAAAAACCGACTCTACTTTAGGTCTAAAGGTGGTTTGGAATCTCTTTCTGTATATATACAGTATACCTACAGAATTCAGCTGAAGCTGACTTAGAAAGTCCAAATATTCTAAATGATAAAAATAAAATACGTAAAGCACAGTAATGTTCAGTACTTCTAAATTTGTTTTTATAAAAAATGAATACCGAATAACTTAGTCTCGTTAATTTATATTTCCACCTGCAATTGCGCCTTTAAGTTCAGTAGTTCTGAGAAGCCCACCCACGCACCTGACAAACAAACAGACGAACGCCAGAACACGGTAGCTTTACGCTACACCCTTAGCGCACTTCGTAGAAGAGAAGTAAATATTACGCTTATACGTACGTATTCTTGTTCAGTTTTTCACAGTAGGTATAGTCGGGCTTAAAGAAGATATAGGTACTAAGGATCGTTTTTTAAATAAAAGGTAATTTTTTTTTATTTCAGGAAGTAAGTACAAAACCAAATGAGGTATTCCGGAAGAAATAGTGAAAACCATACAACAAAAGTTTTACATAAATGTGAGTATGTATAAACTAAAAAATAATATTATTCAGGCTCACCTAACATCTATGTGATTACGTCATATCGATTAAAACTATGGTAATATTACTACATAATATTCAGTATGTATTTTACATAATATTCGTCTTTAAATAAGTTATTAAATAGGTATCATTTAAATATGTGGGATCTTATACAAAAACTTTTGGAAAACAATAATTAGTGCTAACTATAAAACACGTAGATCGGAGAAAATTAAGCAATCGATAGCTAAATTACAACATTAGCAAGAAACATATAAACCGACTTCTATGTAAAATAGTTCGCTGTCTTATTAGCTGTACCTGTTGATAAATTTATCTATGTTTAGAACATTTAATCGGTAAGTTTATACATTACTATAAAACAGTGTAACTCCAAACAATAAAATCGAATTTAACCGTTACGTTGAGCAACTTATTTATTTAAGTGGTTTACTACTCACCACCCGCGGGTAACTATTTCTGAAGACCACACATTAAAGATGACCTCCAAATATATTTACTGCAACTACCTACTTAACGCTTTTATATTGATTTTATTGAGTTCTGTGGGTGTTTAATTGTCGGATCGGGGATAAGGTAAACAATTCTCAAGCGAACAATTGTTTTTATTTCGTATTTAGTATTCGATCATTCGGAACGGACTTAACTAAAGTTAGTTAGCATCTGGCTTTTTAAATGCGATCTTTATACAAATAGCACTAACATTTTTAAAAGCTCTTTTACAGGATGTAAATGGTTGTAACTTGTACTGTCTGAGCATACTCCGAGATTGGTGTTGTTATTAGCTACTTAACCTTACAATATACCTAGACTTCATACATTAGAATAACTTCTATAGTTAGAAGCTTCTCCTTTTTTATCTTTAGATAGGTAATAGGTATACTACAAAACAAATTTTATTGTACGCGGTAGCATAAGCTTTGATTGTAAGCAATATACCCGTGAATAGAGCTTGCCATAGTGCGTAGAAAATTCATAATATTTTGTTTTTGATAATATATTAATATGAAAATTATTCATAACGAAAAAAATGGTACAAATCCCGTCATTCATTTAAAAAAAGTTCCAACTTATACATTTAAAGGACTGTTTAACAATTAATAATGCTATAATATTGTAATATATATTTATCAAATTCTCTTCATTTTTACTTGCCCCTAACAATAATATTAATATTACTATATTGTGCCTTAATTTGTTTAGTTTTTCCGTAGACTGACTTTTTCCGACACTTTAACTAGCGTCATCTATCGATAAATAATTTGCATATTTTCGGACATTTTTGACAAGGGTAAGAACCATGCGTCAAAAAATCGCCATCTATAAATTCATGTATCATAATATTATAATTGATATATTCGTAATAAAAATAATATTTTTGTAAATACTTTTTAGAAATCTATAAAAGTATCGATATATGTTTTAATTTTTAATATTAATATTTTATAGTCTAATTATTGCAAAACAATAAGAATCGGAGAGTTAAAACTTGGGTGTGTATCCGATTATTTTATGACAATTGACAAATTCAACTGAAAGATACAAATCATGGACGAAAATGACGTTTATCGACAGTTTCTCTTTGTTATCGTCCCGAATAATTTCAACAATTTCGGCTAAGAAAAGTATATCTTTGGCTATTATAAGCAAATTTCATATGGATAATAGTTATGCAGCAAAACCACCCATGGAAATCGTTAATATTCCACCAATTGTTTCAACGTACCGGCAAGCGCTGCATACTTTCGACGAAAAATTCAAAAATGATTTTACGGCGAACTTCAATAAGTTAAAAAACATGATGGACAAATTAAAAGTCGACGATTTAGGTTTCGACCATAATCTAAATGATCCAGCAATATGGAGAAAAGTTAACAAAGCGCCTTGTACATACGTCGAAGTTTTTCAAAATCGTTTAGTGAATATGAGCATATTTGTTTTGAAGCCAGGGTTTGTAATGCCTTTACATGACCATCCCCACATGCATGGTCTTTTAAAAGTTATTTCAGGAGCAGTTAGAATAAGGAGCTTTACTGAATACCCTTTGAAAGAATTAGTGAGTTCTTTGGATTTTACCGTTCGCGCGAGACATGAAGCTGCTCGTCTAGCTCAAGGTATTCATAGAAAGAGAAGATTTTTTGCTAAAATATCACAAGATAACGTGTGTGCTGCCAATTCAGAGACTTGTGTTTTAACACCAGTAGTATCAAATTATCATGAAATAGAAGCTTTAGATATGCCTGCTGCCTTTTTCGATATATTATCTCCACCTTATGATACACTAATAGAAGAAGTAGGGCCAAGAAGATGTAGATATTATTATGTAGCCAACGAAATTAGTAGTAATATTGTTGAACTACAAGAAACCAATGTGCCAGAATGTTTTTATTGTGATCAATCTCCTTACTTAGGGCCAGTACTTGTATAGCATTTATATGTATTTTAAAGCTAGATAGAGTACATGTTAGTTACCAGGAGTTTGTAGATGCTACAAATGCTTGAAGTTTTTAAAGATTTGTAAAGTTAATCGGAACTTCCAAATTTTTATATAGTCAAATGTGAACAAACATGGAGGTATCAGGTATGTGTAACTTACATATACTAAGTTTGTTAATTATAGACTTATTAAGCAAAGATATTAGATTTAATGATCTCTCACAATAATATAATGAAACATCTAGTGCAAATATGTGCCTTTAAAATTGTATTGTCAATAAGATATTTAGATGGCATAAGTTAAGATTTGACATTTGAAAATATAAAATTTTAATATTCAGTTGTTGAGTTACCAATATTGTCTAAATTTTTATGCTATTTAGCTTGATTGAATCAATTAAGAAGACAGCTAGACCCAACCTTCTTATTCTCTGGTAATTAAACATACTTTAAGAAGCCTGTATACTTGTGTTTACTATATTAAAATGATATATGTAACAATATATTACAAATATGTTACTCTTGAGTAAATATATTTATTACCAATAGTAAAACTTAAAACACCAAATATGACTTAAAATTAATAGGTTGATAATTAAGCTGATTTCAAGCTGTTAATCCGATCAGTTATATGAAAATGTATATAGACAGACGTTAAGTTTCTTTTAAGTTAAAGATTTGGTGCAATTTTAGTGCACTTCCAATTTAAGTATTATAGACTAGTTGTAAAGCAACTTTCTTGTTTAAATTTAATTGATCAAGGCCTTGGTGTCAACCAAGAGACAATGTCTAATGTAAATGACTGCTCTAATATAGTTTAAAATACCATATCAGTCATGACTGTGTCGCTCTGAAGCTCATCATGATAAAAGTTTTTGTTACAACTTATGCTATTTGGGTATTCAAATATTTGTTTAAATATATATAACATATTTCTATAACTATGATTTGTGGTTGGTTGAGAAATTAAAAAAAAGGAAAAGAAAGTTACATATTGATATTATACATCACAAAATAAAGTTTTAATATAAAGCTATGGAAATATCTTTTTAAATATTGCTTCATGATCTTTTAACAATTTGCAAAAACTATAAGTCTTAAAGACTTTTCCTTTTCTAGGTTTTAAAAATTCTATCTTGTCTCCATTTATTTTCTGTCTAACGTACATTCCAAATTATAGTTAAAATGTTTATCAACTTATGCACTTGTTATATTATTGGATAAGTAAATGAGAATGTTAGAAAGAAAAAAATGACTTGATCTCTATATATATAATATGTATTAAAATTTTACAATCAAACTAAAAATTTACAAATATTATGCATAGTAGTATTATACTGTAAAGAGATATTCTATTTTCATAGTAGTAAGTTTGTTATAAAAATACAGTACCTAATGATAAAATTGTTAATAAAATCTTGAAATTTGTTACCAATAATTGTTTTTTTTTTGTCGTCTTTATTTAAAGTTTAAAGGTTGTGGCTTTTGGCATTTAGCTAAACGAGTTGGACTAATGCCTGTCTTCACTCGAGGGTATATACATACATACCTTTCGTATTTATAATTTGTAATATAATATAATTATAAATATTTATAATAATAAATTATATTTTAATCCGTTACACTGTGAAAAGCGAACAGTAACAAACGAGACGTTGGCTAAGTTTGTAGTGGTCGCGAGTTCGAGTCCCGCTGGAGGCAATCGTTTATGTGAAATGCACGAATAAATTTTCCAAACCTATTTATCATTTATACACACAGTAGAAGTGTGATTTTGAGAATAATTTGATAAAGTTAATATAAATAAAAGACAATAGATAATTATATTAATGATTTATTAAAGTTAACATAAACGCATGATCTAAATGATTCGAACACAGCTACACATAATCAATTTATCATAATACAAGTAAATATTAAATAGAATTTCAAAAATAGATTTATCGCATCACTTTCACAATAACAAGGCTTTTTAGCACCTAGACAATACAATACAGTAATTTTAAAGTACATATCAGTAAAATCAAAAAATTAAGTAGTCCTAGAAAACATACTCATTAGTCATAATTTGAAAAATAAACTGAAATTAAGAAATGTAAACATTAAAAACTGTGTTAAAAACATGAATTTACTTGTAGTGAAAAAAAAAATTATCACTAAGATAACCACGCCTAGATCAAAACAGGCAAATAGATAAGTTTTCAAGTCATATCAATAATATTTATCGCATATTTGGTTTTTCCAATATCGGTGGAAATACCGTGAAAAGTACCTGTGATTTATAGCTGTTTGTATTATAAGTATTTATGTAAGTATGTCTAGAACTAGATGCGCATGTTTGTTTGACCAATATGCATTTTCGTAGCCTTTTTGCTCAAAATATATTTTTTTGCTGTTAAAAATAAGAACTAATTGTGTAGAAAACAATTGTTGATTTTTAAAACTTGCACTTGCTTTTTTGGTCTTAGCTGACTTTTACATGCTTTTAGCATGTTTCAATATAAACATTCATTCATAAACAATCCAGAACTTTCTAATCTCCTAATCAATAGTCAAATGCAGTTTGGAATTACATGTAGATATATAAAGTCGTTTTAAAGTTAATAATATAAATAATTTCAATAATAATTATTATTCTAGATTGTTCTTTAAATATAAAATTAACCATATAAAAACAGAAACAACGAATATATTACAATTTTAAAATAATATTATAATTTTTTTTAATATTGTACCTTTGCATTTGGTATATTTTTTTTCTTTTTAAAAACATGCTGCCAAAATATACACAAAATAATAGAAGATGTGAATGGATGAAGGTGATATGTCGCTTTTTCGAATTTCCGCTGTTTTATGCATAGATGTGGGTGCATAACAGTTTTGGATCTTAGAACAGCCATTATTTTGACTATGATATTAGCCAACACTGAAATGTTCTTAAAACTAGAATTTAGGGACATATCACTTTCATCCATTCATGTCTTCAATTATAAGGTAAAATTTAATATAACTACAAAACACTAATAGATGATGAAAATTGAATAATTTCATTGTGTAGTGCACCTTAGAGATGGCAATTTTAAACCTTAAAACTAAGTCAAAAGCATGCATAAGATAACCTTATGTCTATTTATTTTTGTTAGGTACATAAAAAAATGAAGTTCTGAAGAAAATGATATTTAAATGAAATGTTCCCAACAACCATGTTAAATAAATAACTTATTTCAACGTTATCGTTAACATTCTATTTAAGTAAATTCATTCGAAATAATTATTTTATAGAGAGCTAAGATGGAAAGTAATATTATTCTACATTGTTCTATTTATTGTAAAGATTTTAAAATATCAAAGGTTTAAAAAAATATGAAATGACGCTATTGATACTACTATCTATGCTTGAAAAAGATAACATCTACCTGTGTTTAATTTACATTTTTTTTCTATTTCTTCGTGAAAAGTTTAATTAGAAATTTATTTTTTAAATTTGTACTTAGGTCAAATAATTTCACCTTTTTTCATATAAAAAAACTTTTTTTTTTTAATTAAAAAAGCAAAATCTTTTAAAAATTCTTCAAACGTAGTACAGCGCATGCCATTGAAAAAAAAAATTAAAAATTTTCGCGACTAGTTAGGCGTTGTACTGTTATAATGTCTAAGGACTAGTTATTGACGATGACTACATTCTTTTCTTAACTATCTCTTCATAGCATAAAACAAAGTCACTTTACAGTGTTTGTATGCTTAGATCTTTGAAACTACGCAACGGTTTTCATCAATAGACAGTTTGATTCAAGAGGAAGGTTGATATGTCTAACATATGCATATTATGCAGCATTTCTGAGAATTCTACTAATTGTTTCGTTTTTTCCATAAGGAAAAAATAAGAATATACTCACCGCCAACACAAGGTGAACTATTGAAATTTTTCAATATGTGAGAAATGAATTTTTAATTTTGTAGACATTTTCTGAGAATTAATCACGATGCTTAATTAAACTATATTTTATAAAATAGCTTTGTTTTATGTTATCATTCACATCATCATTATTCATTTTGAACTACCTCATACTGAACTATTTCAATAGCTCTGAATATAAACCTAAAAATGTTATAATTAATCTTATAGCTATCGATTTTGTCTCGTTACCGATGTTAGTTTATTTTACATTAATATTAAGCTGCATTAACTTTATCGAGATTGAATAATAACTATAAGAATCATAAAAATCCACTATTTTGTTTTTCTATTTATTATTTTTACTCTGTGACAAAGGACTTATTTATGTGTGATATCACTCAACAGTGCTCAATAATCTCTAAGACTATAGATTTATACTGGACGGTGAATACGTCGAAAAAGCTAGCCCCATTAGCGCCATTTTTTACGACTTGTCCAAGTAATAAAATAAGTTTTTTTTTACTTAATATATTATAATTGGTAAATTTATGTATATTTTATAATTCAGGCAATGTACGATATAAAATGAACACAATTAATGATAATTTATAAACGAATTTTGTTGTACTTTATAAATTGTCACGTCTTCTTTTTTCTGAAGTTTATATACTTTTAGACAAGTTATAATAAAAGGCAACATGACCATAATTTGTCACATATTCATATAAAATAAATAAACTATTTTTACGATCATTATAAAGAAAAAAAATATATACATAACCTCTGTTAATACAAAAAAATAATAATACATTATTAATATTATTTTTTTAACTAAACAATGTTTTTTTTACTGACACTCAGAATAGAAGCCCTAATAACATATTTGGATCACATAATTGTCTTAAAAAATAAAATCTAAAATCGTTAAGATTTGTGCAGGTTATATAAGTGAATTTAAAAAGAAATGGTTTCAAAGTACAATGCCAATCAAATTGTTTGTAATAGATATTTATATTCAGATCTTTTATTTATGATATTATTTATTCTGGTAACACTGGTCTATCACCGACGCCATCCGCCAAATCGTACACAGCTTGTGCTACTTCTGTAGCTAACTTATCTGCTGACTGTAACAATAAATATTATGTATAAAATTAAATAAAATGTGTATGTTTGTAAAATCAATAGCTCATTACTAAATATCGACGACACGTTTGTCTCTGTTGGCAGTGACCCTGCGCCAGCGGTCGCGGGTTCGAGTCCCGCTGGGGGCATTCATTTGTTGAATACGAATGTTTGTTCTCCAGTCATGGGTGTTAATCATCGACTACTAAGCCCAATAGACACCTCACGCAAGGCGAACACTTTCAGTCAACACGTTAGACAAATACGTCTGACTTAAGAAAACGATCGCGCGACTTACTTTAGTAGCGACCACATCCGTGACCCGAGAACATATTGCTTGCGACTCGTGAATTTCCGACAAAATAAAATACAACAGACGCGCAACATGGCTCCCTGTACAATAAAATGGTGTGGAAATAGTAGCCAAACATGTAACTTAAAAAAAAATGGCATCTCTTTTCATAGGTAAGGGGTCGTCCATAAATCACGTGATGTTTTTAAGCAACTTTTTAGACCCCCCCTCCCCCATGGTGATACGTGGTGAGGTTTAAGATTAACACACACCCCCCCCCCCCCCCCAAAAAAAACACGTGTATTTTTTTACAAAGTACCTTAAAAAATCTGAATATTATTTTTAAATAAAGGTTAACAGGTATAATATAATATAATTTTGGTAAATTAAGCACCGTGATAAAAATGTAAAAATTCTAATTAAGAAGAGTAAATAACAAAGTAATAATCGTGAAATTTTAATATTGTACCTGAAGCAAATACTGGCTCTCTCACACATGCTCGCTATACTACTGCGGAGAAGGAAGTCATACAATAAAGCACTGTCATTCTACTCGACATACGACATACTCTACTAAGACGTGGTGGCTGTCGATAACCTTATTATTTCACAATTCTGTGTGGACTTCTGCAGCCTTTTTTAAAAGTAAATTTTTTCAAGATCTGTTTTCCTTTCTTGTCCATCAAGTTGGGTTCCATAAGAGTCATGCGGAAGTACGAGTCTAGCCTATGTGACTGGGAGTGACGCATAATATCCTTACTGGCTACTGTTCCTTTTTCCGTAGTTTTTTTGTGCACCTACAGAATCCTTACGACTCGACTAAAATAATGCCAGAATTTTCTTTTTTCTCATTAACAAAATCAATGGGATTAGGTGGTTTATGTATGGTCTTTGACTGTATGCATACCCTTTAGTTTCGGCCGACGGTCAATTAACACTTTTCTTAAACTTTCAGTGCTGATATTCACATATGTAAATATAGTAAAAGTTTTTGAGGATATCATTAAAAATGTATAATTCGTCCGTCTGTAACTTATAACTACTACTGTGACAATGTAACGTTACTTATAGTTTATGTATGTCTTAATTTTTATACATGATATTAATGGAAGTATGTCAATACTTTTTATAAGCAATCCAAAGCAATTAAGACCAATCGGTTCATTATTACACTTCCATTCTTACTAATAGCGACGCTTCGTGTGTCTGGGGGAATGTTTGGCCCATCCTATTGGTCTCATCATCTGTTATGAAGAATTTATAATACACGATTTTTTAAAGCATTGCATAGCTTTTAATAGTGCCATTTCTTGCAATAGTAGTTCCCGTACAGGTCTTTTTAGAGAAGTTTTGGAGGTGACTAGGCTTATTATTATAAAAGTTTGTCGCGGCGCGCGGGATAATCCCAACGGTGAGTAAAAAAAAAATCACGTGATAACTCACTACACCCCCCCTCCCTCCTGGTGATATTTCGTGATTTTTTCCTAACCCCCTCCCCCCCCATTCATACATCACGTGATTTATGGACGACCCCTAAGTGAATTTTAATTTCCAAAATCATTAAATGTGATTAAATCAGAGCTCAAGCTATATTGGTCGCAATGCAACTCGCGATGATGTATTTGACATCTTCGGACATTCTCGGAAAATGCATCTCTTTCTTTTCGATACAGATCATTGTTGCTATACTTTTCTTTAATTACCGGCACGAGTAACTAGTGCTGTACCAGTTAAACTATAAAATTGGTACAAGTAAATATTATGCATTTTTTTTAAATGTTTTACAGACGACATAGTTGTGAGCTGCTTTTTAACCGACTTAAAAAATGGAGGAAGTTATATGTTCCATTGCATATATATATATATATATATATATATATATATATATATATATATATATATATATATATATATATATATATATATATATATTTTGACATTTGACGACACGTTCCGAAAACACATGTAAATAAAGATAAGTAATCTATTAATTATTCCTTGTAGTAAAGAAAGTTTGTTTTAATAAAAATATTCTTACCTACAATAAGGTATAAAATTTATTTTGTAATTTTTTTTCTCTTGTACTAATTTATAGTAGATTATAATTCTGGTACTCATTAAGTAGACTTGGTACAAAAAAATTATTACCCAAATTTATTACCCATCACTATTTGTCTATAAGCAAGTGTCGCGACCTTGAATTAACCAATCAGCGCGCATTTCAACCCGCCTCCCCCGTATCGCTTACCTCAGAGTTTTGACTGACAGGTTTGGACGCAGAAGTACATACAATAGGCGTCTATCGGGCTTAGTAGTCGATGGTGTTAATATTTATATTATGTATGTATTTAAAATTTATATGTGTAGTATATCAACTATCTGGTATCCGTAATACAAGCCTCGTAGCTTACCACGGAACTAGAAGGCGCTGTTGTAAAAAATGTCCCAACATAAATATGTTTGAAAGGAAAATATGTGTAATTTTTTTTTTTCAATTTTGTCTATCTGTCTATACTTCTGGCTGTTTATACCAATATTACTATTGTCAAAATAATATATAATATAAAATATAAAATTGACATAATTATATCAAACATACACATAAAATATGAAAATCAGCTATAAAAATAACATATAATAAAATTATGTTATATCTTCACATACTATCACAAATCACTTTTTTTTTTATGGTAAAAAGGGGGCAAACGGGCAGGAGGCTCACCTGATGGAAAGTGATCACCTCCGCCCATGGACATCTGCAAGCCTGGGCTTGCAGATGCGTTGCCGGCCTTTCAAGAAAGGGAGGGATGGAGGAGGGAGGGAAGTGGGAGGGAGGGGGGAACGAAGACGGAGGATGAAGGGAAGAGGGAGGGGGAAGGAGAGTGGGCCTCCCGGACTCTCACTCACCGGACGAAACGCGACAGCATAGCTGCCACTTCACGCCGGTCTTCTGTGAGAGAGTGGTACTAATGAACTATACGGGGCGTGACGGCCCATTCGGTTGCTACCCGAAGGTAACAAGCATGGCACTACCACTTACAACTTTCCGACATCACACAACCCTCCTTTGACATTCGCAGTCGGATAATCTATACTAATATTTTGGTTGAACGCTAATCTCAGGAACTACTGGTCCGATTCGAAAAATTCTTTTTGTGTTGGACAGTCCGTTTATCGAGGAAGGCTATAGGCTATATTACATCACGCTTCGACCAATAGGTGCGGAGCATCAATGAAAAATGTTGCAAATACGGAAAGGGCGGTTAGTTCTGCGAGGTATCATACAACCAAGAAATTGGTTTCCGGTGTTTAGAACGCGTGCGAAGCCGCCGGAAATGATAGTCATTAATACTATACCTGTTGCGTGTCTGCCTCTGCGTACACTCGCACCACGTCCTCAGTACCGGACGGACGGACGAACGACCGCCCACTGGTATAATTGGATACTAGTTCATTGATCCTGGTCTGCAGACCTTCGGGTTTTGTACACTGACGTTCTGCGTCCGCTGTCGATATTGCGTTGCGATCCTGGAATTTAATAGAAATTGTTAGTATACCGTTGTAGGTATATATATAGGCTTTTGTGCTGTAGCCTAGGGCCCCGAAATTCGAAAATAATTCAGAGTATTAAGTCTGTGTGAGGGAAAGCGCATACACAAGTGCATTCTCTATTCCTATCACTCTCAAACTCCGGTGGAACGACTGTTCGACACGACCAGTCAGAATTAAGTCGCAGGGCGCGGGGGTGATACACCGGTACCTTCCCAACCCCCGGGCTGTTACTGAGGCTCACTAAATAGAGACTCAATAACAAAACTTGACCCGATCCGGGACTCGAACACACGGATATGCAGTTGATGCTAGTCACCTAAGAAAACCTGAAGGGAATATTTTATAATTTCGGGCAAATTGGAGCATATAGAGCAAAAAGGAAAAAGCTACAAGAGAATCTCATCATGTGATACTGATGATATATCATATCATATCATAGTATATACCATATCGACTGTGAACTGGCAACCGGTCCTATCTCAATTTTTTGTTCCAAGTTGATTTATATTGTCCTATCTCGTTTTAATATTAGAAGGAAGCATATAATGCTACTTTCTTTTTATTAACATGTGCAATAAAAATATTTTAAAACCACGTATTTTTATTTAATTTACTAGATGCTATATTAATGACTCAAACAAGTTTTTTCTTCGTCCTGTAAAGTTGTCAAAAATGAGATAGTACCGGTTGCCAGTTCGCAGTCAATATACTGATGATATATAATGTGATACCAACCTTCACAGTGACCTTCAGCTGTCTACAAGGCAGGTCTTGGTACTCAGTCATCCACTGCCGTACATCGTTTCCTCGCGCGCATAGCACCGTCTCCACTAGGAAGAGATCAGAGATGGCGTCTCCTACCGTCTCATTCGTCATGTCTATGAAGTTCAGGAATAGTTGAGCTGCTTTACGTTGCTCTGTTTCACTGAAAATGGAAGGTTGGTAATGTGATTTGGTTAGCTTGTGCCTAAATGTTGGTATCTCTGAAAGGTTAGCGAAGCATGGTAAGTATCCCATTTTACATACTAATGTGACGATAAAAACTAAAGAATTAATGTACCAAATAATTATCTTTTAATTACTTATAGAAGATACATATTATTTGTAGATAAAAATAATACAATCAAAAAGAACAAAAATCAGAAAATCAACTTAATTAAAAATTTTTTTTTAAGGTGCTTAAAAACAGTAGTTTTTACTTAATATTTGGCTTATCTACATCTGACAACATTTTTTATTACACCAATAGTTCTAGAAAGCTACACATAAAATCGAATAAACTTAAGGAGATAAAACTTAGTCAAACTTACCCTTCTTCGGCAATTTTCCTAATAGTATTTTTTGCTTCTTTACTATACACTACTGTGCCGTGACCGTTTGCTTCGAAGTAAATCCCCACGTCGTAAGATAAGGCGGCGTGGTGAAGATGCTTTACGCCTGTTTTTACGCAACTCACCGGCATTTTCTAAAAAAAATAATATTATGTATCAATAATTCTTAGTCTGAAACAAATTAAAGTTGTTTTTTGTGTTTTTTTAATGCATATTTTACGATGCTTATAATATGGGGCCACAGACAGGCTGATAAAATTTCTATATAGATTTGACTTAGTACTTTTTTATATGTATAGATTATAGATTATCTTAAATATAAATAAACGACTGTACCTTTTTTGTTAAAGAAAAAAAAATTTACTATAGTATGTATCTTAATATACTGTGATATACTCCTCGATTTTCCGATATAAAATTGGTCTTTTCATTCTATAACTACTGAAGCCGACCTATTATTATGAACACGAAATGTGTGTATGTTTGTTACTCCTTCACGACAAAACGGCTTGACCGATTTGTATGAAACTTAAAACTGAGATAGACCATAACATTCTGAAACGGCTGGCCCGATTTCGATCTAATCCTCTACCCAGATAGACCATACCATGCAACATAATATAATATTTAATTAAACGACGACACGCGTGGCACAGTTTGTAGTGACCCTGCTTGCTGCGCCAACGGTCGCGGGTTCGAGTATATAGTATATAATAGTTAGAGCATACATTTGTTGAGCACGAATGTTTGTACTCCAGTCATGGATGTTTATATTTATAATATGTATGTATTTAAACTAATATATGTGTAGTATATCAACCGACTAGTATCCATAACACAAGGCTCGTACCTTACCGTGGAACTAGATAGTGCTGTGTGTAAATGTCCCAACATATTTATTATTTATTTATTAATATTTAATTACCAGTTCTTCTGTAATGTACTTGGTTGAGGCGCCATTAGCGTATGCTGTCTGTACTAGGCCGACGTTGAGGGTCGCTTCGCAAGCGGCCAGGAGTTGAGATATATAGCTGGCTAGTAGGGTTGCTATGCGATCCCCATCTAGCAGATTCATTTTGTTACTGTTGAAAATAATATTATGTTAAAACTAGCAAACCCAGCCCACTTCGCTGGGCGTAAGATAAAATAAATTAAAACGGTCTTTATAATCACTACTATATTATTATGAAAACAAATTACTCCACCGCGTCTGTTGGTCTGTTTGTTTACGATTAACTCAAAAACTACTGCACCGATTTTCATGCTGTTGACCAATGAATAGAGTGGTTCTCGAGGAAGGTTTTACAACATTAGTTATCTACGAGTGAAAGTCCCGTTCCAGTCGTTTCAGAGATAAGCCAGAACAAACAGACAAACATTTAAAATAGATTTTTTGATGTAAATTCCCTATAATATACATTCATATGTATTTAGTGAAAAGCTGTTAATTTAAAATTAAAAACAGACACTTCAACTTTATTTATATGTACTAACATTGATCATCACATCTAAACTTAAAATTTGAAACAAAAACTTACTTATCGTCCAAATAATAATACACAATGCGGTCGCCGTCGCCGTCCAACGACGCCACGCGCTGGAAGGGCACATGCTCTACCCCCACTGGCGGCTTTTGCGATACTTTCACGAAATCTGCTCCACACTGTGAACAAGAATTATAATAGTTTATTATACTTTCATTTTGATCACCCTATTTGTATTCCTAAGGTAGTGTAAATATCCTTAAGAAACGCACTAATGGTTTCTCTGAATTTCCCTATTTTCTAGGGTTTTTTTTCAAAAAGTCTTGGACTATTATGAACATCAAAAAAAAATTTCAGACCCACTTTCAAGTGCTGTGTTTATCAATAGAATTTCAATTTATATTGCTAATTGAATGTGTCTCTAAAATATTTTTAAAGCAATTAAATCATATTCAGCTGGGCACCTGCCTCCCTTCAGTACGAGGAGGATCAGGCTATAGTCCACCGCGCTGGCCTAATGCGTGTTGGCGGACTTCACATGCCTTTCGAAAACTGTTAGGTTTTCTCAGACATGCAGGTTTCCTCACGATGTTTTCCTTCACCGTAAGACAAGTGGTAATCTTGTTGGAATGAATTACATATGAAAATATCAAGAGGTGCGAGACCCCTGAGATTTTTACCCCTCTGATTCTCATTCAAATGCTACCACTTTCACCCTAATAAAACAATATCCCTAGAAATACTGATAGATAACTTACATTTAAATTCAACTTTCCTCCATTTCCACCCAAATTAAACAGAACTAAATCTAGTTCACCATCTAAGGTTTTTCTGATAATATTTAACTTTTTCCCGCCGACGCCATTGGCACCATCCACGTACAGGGTTGAGTTGTAGTTACCAGTTACTGGCAGCTTTTGACGAATATTCTTAAAGGCACCGACGATTTTATCGTAATAACCTATAAAGAAAATTAATAATAATTAATTTGATTGAAATCTTCATTAATATATACAACTAGAAAGATTTTTTCGTTTGTTCGTTTGTTAGTAATCTCTATGGCTCCGTTATGAACTATGTTTTGAAAAGAGCATAACTACTCTTATTTTAATTTAATTTAGCAAAAAAATCTTTAAAAATTTCATAACAAACGATATTACAGGATGCAATAGAAATAATTTTGTCACGCACTAATTATGGCCTGTGAAAGTTAAAACTACATTATTAATATTATAAATATTAAAAGTAAAATCACCTTCTTCTGTGGGTGTACCATAGGTGTTATCGTTGCGACACTTCACGCAGTAGTGTAGGATGGGCGTAGAAACTATGCCGAACTCCTTCGCTGTTCCTTTTAAAGCCATAACCCCGTGTACTGCAGCCGCTGCCAGGCGGGGACTCGTATATCTGAAAAAAATTAAATTTACAAAAAAAAACATTTTTTTCTTAAGCATCTGTCATTTATGTTAGCTGCTTTTCTTTTAATTTGGACCCCTTAGTGCTATTTAGTTGAACCCCCTGTTTTCTGGTTGTTATACTTTCTTTTTTATTCTCAAAGTCAATGTTTTAACTGCCATGGGATTTTTGTAACGTTCAAAATGAGATACTTTAAAAAAGTAAAAGCATTTTTTTTATAATTCCTACAATAATATACTTTTTAAAAGTTGGCGTTAGATTTTCATAAGTTTAAAAGAGACTTGGAAAATAAGATAACTAACATGAGAAGTATTTTTCATATTTATATGTGTTTGTATGGATGTACTTGTACAATGTACATATTTATACAATATACATGTATGTATGTATGTATGTATGCATATGCATATTGTGTTACCTTGTGTCCATGCCAATGAAAACACTGGCTTTGAGCGCCATGTCGGCGTTGACTTCCTTGATCACTTGCTCCGTTGTTGATTCTAAGTCATTGTCACTGCAAAATAAACAACAAAATTTGTTGTTATATTTAATATAGAACCTTTATTTACATGATACATACAAATAATATTAGTAAAACAATGACAAGAACGTGCGATTTTACGTACGACTAGTGACTTTCCCTCGCTTTGCCTAGGTTCGATTCCTAGATACGTGTTTTTAGTATAGATTTCTTAGAAATGTAATATTACATACAATAAAAATTACCCTATCATAACAAATTTTAAGGATATAATACATAAAATCTAAATATATAAAAGCGAAAGGACATCAAGAAACATCGAAAACCTCTTGACGTATAAATATGAAAAAGGGCTGGATTAAGGAGGTCAAAGGGCTCTCACAAGTATTATATATGAAAGTCCTTCGTTTTTTGTGCATCAAACTTTAAATTTCTTATTATATATACCACTATGTTTCAAAAACGTACATTCAAATTTAAAGGAAGTTCACAATTGACATTTCCATAATATTATTACAATTAAGTCACCAAAAATTATTTTTTTTGAATGCTAATCAAACGTTTGTGTTAAAGAAAGGCTATCTCTACCATTGTGTTTCGATCTCTTTGCATACTACTTAATATAGAAATGTTAATTCGCACAAGAAATGTGTCAATTGAATAATAGTAAGAAACGGCAGACAAGATGCTACAGTAGTATCCGGCTGAGCTATGTACTTTCCGTATGGCTAAATTTAGCTTTTGCATTCTCTTTATGTTGGTACATTAGCGCTACTAACTCCCATGTGTCCTTTGAAAATTGTACATTCGAGTATTTTGTTTATCAATGGTAACAGTTTATCGCTAACCTATTAATTAAACCTAATGTAAAAATCATGTACCAAACATGTTTCAATTTGCTAAAACAACTAGAAACTAGAACTTAGAAGAGTAACGAAAATAATTTCTTATAGGTGTTCCGATTGAGACTTCCCAAAACTATACTACCTAATATTACAAAGCTGAAGAGTTTATTTTGTTTGGTTGAACGCTCTAACGTCGGAAACTACTAGTTCGAATTGAAAAATTCTTTTAGTTTTAAATTATAGTCCATTTATCGGGGAATTATATAACATCACAAGGAAGAGAGATGAGAGGAAGGTTTTAAAATATATTTTGTTAAGTTTTTGTATACATTTACTATCGGAACCCGTGACTTAGCTCGCGCTTAATCTAGGGACGATACCCGAGCGGAGCGAGGGCGAGACGCTAGTTGTCTAAACATTTATATGTATCCGTATACCATATATTCTAAAGAAAAAGCGAAATTGAGATTACTGATGAAGTTTTAAATAACGCTGAGGTTAAAATGAAATCCAATTAGATTTTGAGCTTCCAAAAGCCTATTATAATCGTGTAACTATTTAAAGATTTTAAAGCCTGAAAATGACCTACATAACGTTAGCAGTCTTGCAAGCTACTGTCTGACGTCACAAAAGCCAAAATTATGTTTAAATTCTGTCGGTATATTTCAAATATAAATACAGTAGCTAGCTAACCATATTTCCATTTTAATTAGCTATGGCGCCTACACACGTAGGTATGACTAATAACCGCACTACTCCGAAATACGTAGAAAATGCAGGTAACTAAAAGAGCAGTTCTTGTGTAAAAATTATTTTATATAAATTACTAAAAAACCCGGCTCACTTCGCTGGGCGTAAGTTAAAATATATTAAACTGTTTTTATAATAAAATAAAACTAGCCTAATAGTCCGGGAGGTAGTGTCAAATTTTTACGGTGATTTTGGCATGGACTCTATGAACTTATTTTGATAGTTAGTACTTGTATGAGAACTAAAATATATGTCAGCTGGCGCGACTCCGGGGCTTTTGGGCTAGAGAAAATGTTAACGTAGATGAAAAAAAAAATATTCTTGGACTATTTTGGCAATGATGTAAAAGTATAAATAATTTAGTTTATGAATTGTAGATCTTAAAAAAAAGTGTCAGCTGTATCATGTACGTGACAAAATATGTTAGTTGATCTGATATGATACTTCATAACCAAACTTTGAAAGTCAAGCTAACAGGTTGTGCCTCGTTAAAATTCCAGCTGACATAAATGATTATGATCATTTAGTGAAAAGCTATTAATTTGATATTTTTAGGCTGAGGCCACATTAAGCACTAAGCAGTCTATCTCATTATCCCTTATAATAAGCTTAGTCGAGGCTAAGAAAAGATAAATATGTTCATAGAAGGTGAGTGTCTAAGCCGTAATAGTATCTACGACTTATATACTAGGTACTAACCTATCTAGTCGCCTAGTCACCTAGTGGATACAAGCGCTGACCTCGACCTTCTTACCTAATTGGCTTGTGAATAGAATTAAGACAAAATGAATTATTATTTCGAATTTTGTTGCGGTTTTTTAGTTTGTTACCTCCCGTGTTAACCATTGTTATAAGGCATAATGTCGCGAACCAAAATCTATACTAATATTATAAAACTAAAGTTTGTTTGTGTGTTTGTTTGTTTGGTTGAATGCGCTAATCTCAGGAACTACCTACTGGTCCGAATTGAAAAATTATTTTTGTGTTGGATAGTCCGTTTATCGAGGAAGGCTATAGGCTATATTACATCACGCTACGACCAATAGGAGCATCAATGAAAAATGTTGCAAAAACGAGAAAAAACATTTCGTTTGATTTTCAGCCTTTAGAACGCGAGCGGAGCCGCGGGAAAAGCTAGTATAAAATAAAACCGCGTCATAAACCAAAAGGATAGTTTTATTTAAAATGCCAAGGATTGTTGTAAATCTCAGAAAATACTATTTCTAAAGACGTTTTACTATTGGAAATACAGTCTTTGTGTGTTTAATATTATGGCTTAAGTACAATACAATGTCATGTCCACAGTATAACTATTAAATTTAGTCTTAAATAATATGTAAAGTAAATAAGAAAAGTTCAAAAATTCTTATTATAATTGAAACTCAATAAGAATTATAAATTATTCGAATAATAGACTTCAAAATCCGATCTCGCAACACATAATAATAATAGATATGATTATTTTTCTAGGGATTATTTATTACACTTTAGCATTAGATACTAATTCATTTTTTAAATTAACTTGACTCATTTTTATGAATAATTTTCATAGTTAAAGCAGTAAAAATAAGCTTCAAGTATATTAATTAAAAATGTTAACGTTGTATCTAATCCTATAACTTTCAATTACATTCACGATAACAGTCCAATAAGCTACGTGCAATATCGATTATACAAAACAATGTCATCACTAAAGTGAAGGACACAGAGGGGCTATAGTACTTACTCAAGCATAGGGTTTTCCCCTAACAGCTTTACTAACCCTATATGAACTATTAAAAATAGCTTTGCGCATATTTCGTTTTTTATTACTAAATCGATCCGATTGGAAAAAATGTGTTGCAACCTTCAAACATATCAAACACTAGCCTTTCCCGCGGCTCCGCTCGCGTTCTAAAGGCTGAAAATCAAACGAAATGTTTTTCTCTCGTTTTTGCAAAGTTTTCATTTTGCAAAGTTTTCATTGCTGGTCCGTTGGTCATACCGCAATATAGCCTATACCCTACCTCGATAAACGGAATATCCAACACAAAAAGATCTTTCAAATCGAACCAGTAGTTCCTGAGATTAGCGCGTTCAACCAACCAAACAAATAAACCAACTCTTCAGCTTTATAAGCATTAGCACAGTCTATGAAAACTTATTTTTTTACGCTGTGATATTAGTATAGATTAAACAAATAGGTATTTCTTTTGATCTATCTGGTAAGGTTAAGTCAGTATAAATACGATGTAAGCGAACAAAACACGTTTTTACGACATCTCACATTCGAAATCTTTAAAATTCTAATATGCACCTATTATTCATACCCATACTTCCTCTTGAATCACTCTGTCTATTGACGAAAACCGCATTAAAATCCTTCGCCTAGTTTAAAAGATCTAAGCGTATCGTTTGCGGGAAGCGACTTTATGTTATACTACAAAGAGATACTTGTTTAGAGAAGATACCCGTATGTACACATCTTTATTGTACATTTTAGAATTATAAGGTGCTCCCTGCAAAATTTAAAGATTTTAGCACAAAAAATGAATGCCTTTCATACAAACCTGCGGGATCCTGGCTTATCTCTCTGCCAAATTTTACCTTTTAATGTCAAGCGGTTTTCGATATTTCGTAATGAATGAGTTTGTGACCTTTCCATTTTATATATTTAAATATACTCTTATACTTATATTTTTCATGTCAAAAGTATTAATTATATTGTATTTTTGATTCTATCAGTACCATAATCAAAAGTAAACCTGTTCAATGCAACAGACAGACTTTTAGCTCACAAAGGTAGTTTTAAATATTATTACATAACATCAACCATGAAATACTCGTACATGGGAAACAGCAGCTTTATATAACGCTTTATAACACTTAAGTATAAAATACTAGCTGCGCCCCGCGGTTTCACCCACGTAGTTGCCGTTCCCGTGGGATTACAGGGATAAAAAGTAGCCTATGTCCTTTCTGAAGGTCTTCTCTATCTGTGTACCAAATTTCATCGAATTCGGTTCAGCGGTTTAGGCGTGAAAGCGTAACAGACAGACAGACAGACAGACAGAGTTACTTTCGCATTTATAATATTAGTTAGGAAGTTAGGATAGTTAGGATTAGTTAGGATTCTATGACCTATATAAACCCCATAAGACCATTCACCGCGGTATTTCTACTGACCTGACATTAGCGAGCCTCGTTGCGATTGCCTCCCAGCTCTCGTCGAGCATTTCACCGTCTGGGTCGATTAGTTTGACACCATTGTCTGGTTCCAAGTTGTGGGACGCGGTTATCATTATTCCTATTGTGCGACCTATTAACAGACAAAAGAAATAATTACCTACATCTTTAACTATTTAAGACTTTTTAAAATAAAAAAATTGCTTGCTTTAAGATATATTTAGATTGAGCGTTACGATCGATTACATAATACAATAAAAAAATATATAGTAGTATAATATACAGAAAAATAAATTGAAATGTCTGTTTGTAATGTCATATTCATTTTAACACTTCAAATTGGATATTTTTAATTTACCTCTTTAAAAACGACTGCTTAATAGCCATGTTTTACAGTAAAAAAAAACATATTAAGTTTGCATCAATATGTATGTATGTATTTAAAATTGTATATGTGTATTGAGTGTATGATGTATCAGTATCCATAACACAAGCTCGCTTACCATAAAACTAAAACTTGATGGTGCTGTTTTCTTAAAAATCGGAGCGTCTGTTTTTAATTTCAAAATTAACAGCTTTTCACTAAATGCATATGAAAGTATTTAACTATACTAGCAAAAAATCAATTTTTAAAATGTTGGTTTGACTGTCTATCTGTGTGTTTATTCCGGCTAATCTCTGAAACGACTGGACCGATATTGACGGGACTTTCACTTAGGCTACTTTTTAACCGACTAAAAAAGGAGGAGGTAGTAATTTTATTTATTTTATCTACCAGAACCCGGCTTCCCTGACGGTTAACCTAGGGACGAAGCCGAGCGAAGCGAGGGTGAGTCGCTAATAGCATATAAGTATAATTTTACTACAAAGCTACAAACAGACATTTCAATTTTATTTATCTATAAAGATTAATGTATCCAAAAGTTGTAAGGTTTTTTCTTAATTTAACCATTCTTTCATGTTCCACACACTCGCTCATTCTCAGCATAGCATTCTCAGAATACAAATACCTTTTTCCTTAGCTCATTCATAAATCGATACATTTCAAGATATTCTAAAAACTTAATTTGATTATATCGCTAGTTAATTGGCTTGACCTATTAATTCTACAATACATCAATTTCTTTAGACTGTCCATAGTGATGTCTTTTGTTACGTATAAAAAGAACTATAATAGCTATTAGATATAAGACCAATGAAGGCAATGTTTAGTTACATTATAAGTTTTTTGCTATCATATTTATATACGTTGTTTATAGTTTTATAGAGTCATTAGTGCCAAAAGGCGTGTCCAAGGTCGTAGGTTCGGACCCGCCCTGATGGGCTATTGACGCAACGATTTGCAGAAAAAGCTAGTTTTATTTCCCGTAAAACAAAAATAAAAAGATACATACCATTTTTACAACGTGAGCGAATTACTGCGAGGAGACCCATGCGGTATACCACATGTTCGAGGAGACTCGCTCTAAGAATACAGAGAAAGTTTTATTAATTTTTATTATAAATCTTAAGCTTTATATTTTAATCTTCTTTGGTCTTCAAAAAAAATATTAAAGTTCAAAAATTTAATTTTTATATTATCTAGTATCCGTTAGTAGAGAAATTATTGATTCCATAATTCCCTACCTATCTTTAATCTCCATAAGGGATGATTTTTGGGATAAAAATTATTCTATGTCTTCTCTGGGTTTCCAACTATCTTCATACCAAAAGTTATCTTAATTGGTACACATATTTTCGTTTTTTTTAGAAACAAATATACAAAAAAAACTTTTCATAGTTTTACTTATCTCTTCAACGGCAAAGATAACTTTATTCTCTTATCAAATTTTAGGTACTGTACATATAACATTTATTATCACAGACAAAGTCATTAAAAAATGTAAATAAGGTATGGAAATTTTCTTCAAGCCCCATTAGTTACTACAGTCAGTCATTGCTTCATCATTAACTGCAAATTTTGTACAATTAAACATACCTAGTTAAAAGAACTTTTAATACTCCCAATATGAATCTCAATGGCAGATTAAAGGCCTTTTAAGTATGTACTATGATACTGATAAGAACATAAAACAATAAATTTATTGGTAATGATAGTGAAGTATAATTAGATCAAGTGATTGCGACACTAGTGATTATAGTCATTAGTATAAATAAAGTTGAATAATTTCTTACACAAAATTTAATTATATAAAATTAAAAAGTGAATAACTTTCTAATTATTTCAATTACTTAAAAGAGGTGTTTAGTAAATAATGAGGAGTTTATTTCGTAAATATATCTACATATAAATTAAATACAAACTGTTAAAAAATAAGTATTCACAAAATATTTCAATATAAACGCTTCTCTCATACAAATATTTTCAACAGCTCAGTCGATATCTACAATTAGATGTAAAGGTGAGTAAAGTATTTCTGTTCATGATATCCGCATCACCATAAATATAATTCCAGATAAATAAAAGAGTTTACATGAGGAGTTCCTACGAACCCAAATAACTTAAGTACTTGGCTGAATGCCAGCATGTTTCAGACATACTAACGAGAACAAATTGCAATTGTGTATTGCATACTATCCTACATTTTGCATTACATCACTGAGAAGTATAATGAAATAGCTATTTAGGCAAATAGCATTCTTATATTACAAGAAATCTTAGGGATTACGATGATATATTATAAAAAAATGTATTTTTATGACATAAAATATATATGAAGTTAATAAAATTAAAGATAGGAACAACTAACAGATGTATAATATAGTATACTATGTTAGGTAATTGTTAAACATAGTTTCATATTAAAATTCAATGTCAATTGCAATTATGTTAATGAGATGCTTTTTATACTTTTATTTCTATATGCAATAAATTACCTTTAAAACTTAATATCCCATATGTAGACACGAAATCACAAAGAGGGTTATCATTTGTTTTCGTACAAGAAGTCATTGACCATTATATCGTTTACTTCCCGCTATAAATTACACTATAAGTGACTCATGATCTATCCGATGCAATGATTCGTAAAAGGATAATAGCATCCTTCACAAAATTTGCTTACGTGACAATAGAAATGGGTGTGAAAGTCAAAATATTTCATTGGTTTAGATTATTAATGCGAATATTTTTAATATATTACACTCAGGAAATCCCTAAATTAATAACTTATTCATATATAGGTTTACTTACTTGGTTCGGAATCCGGCAGTGCCGTATTGTATGAAAACGTCGGTGGTTTTAGGATGCATTTCTCTGGCGAACGCGTACACGACTCGAAGGCTACTCGGTGGCATTTTGGCTGTGAAATTATTTTATAAGCCCGCGTATCGTTCAGTTACAATCACTTGGAATCAACAAACCAGATTTCCACATTCCCGCTTTGACAGCGGCAAGTTATGACTTATGAGTTATGACTATAACAGTAATGTCAAAAACTCATCGCTACGCTTCTATTTTAAGAACACCCATACGTTTTACAATTCTATAACTACATGGTTTGATTGTTAAACTTTAGGGTGTATATAAAATTTTGTCGGATTATATTTCCATTTCTTGACATTTTGGCTTATTTAAAGCTTTACCTACTAGACGCTAGATGGCGTTGATTATTATGTTTTAAGCAATGTTACTATTTCTCAAAAGATGGCAAATGTTCATGTAGTATAGTTTTTCTATTCTTCAATAGATGAAATTACTGTGCAAAATGAAATATTTTGTGTTGAAGTTGCATGTTCAGAAACCTGAACACCATAGTTTTATATTGTTATAAAAAAGCATAGAATATTTATGATATTGCTGTATATTTAGGCCTGTTAAGTGTCACATTTATACGAGTAGATACTATTGCGACCCTACAGAATATATATAATATACCCCACACTCGCTTTACTTGATGACTTCTTCCTTCCTTCCTTTTTGTTATAAATAATATATCCTTTTTGTTGTAAATATAGATAAACTGTCCTTTACTTTATATACTTATATTATACCCATAATATACCAGAAGACAGAAATTTTTGTAGAGAGTAGCAAAAATATAGGACTTTGATACGAGTTTATGTAAAGGTGGCGTTTATTGACCGTATACAAAAAAGTTTGTGGCCTTCAGGGGTTATATTTTTTATCCAAAGCATAAATAAGATATTTTCATACATATCTCTATTTGATGGGTTCCACATGGAAATTTTCGTGCCCAAACTCTATCATTTCGAAAGCGAAACAAATTAATGATGAAAATTGGTTCAGCAGTTTATGCATAAAATGGTAAGCAAATAATCAGACAGAGTACATTTTTAACAATCTTATAATTCTTAAAAAATCTTATATAATTAAAAAACCTAAATAATCATAATATAGATATAATAAATCATGACATATTGTGTTTCGAATATGTGTTAAATGAGCACTATTTTAAAAAGTTTGCTGCGTATTAGGTAATAGTTGGCTCTGTCTGAATTTTCATCTCCATACGTTAACAACTATCGGGTAAGTGTTTGAACTTACAATATACCTAATTAATAAGCTTACTCTATATGATAATATGCTTAGTAGATGGCAGGTAAAGATTTAAATTTATAAAAAATTTACTAGTGATGTCGTAAGAAAAAACATTTATAATTTTAGGATCATCCGTTTTTTTCTGTCAACATCGCTTAGTTCAGTGTACATTATAAATCAGCTCCACTACATTTGCACCAGTTATACTCGCTCGAGTGAACGCCGCCAACTAATTACTAATTAGAAGAACTAAAATAAATGTCCCCTAATTTGATCCGAGCAATAATTAAAGGTTGAAAACCTTGTGATGGCGGATGAATTAATATTTATTACATGTGACAGATGTTTGTACATTTGTTAGAAAAGGCAAGATATTAATGCCTAAGTTTCTCGCTTCTTTGTTTGACATTTTTTCTTACAAGCTAGTATGTATTCTTATTATAATACTTTTAAAGACAAGGTAAAATAATATAAAGGCGTTTTGATTTGAAATTTAATTACTACGCAACTATTAAATAACCTGCTGTAATAGCTAGCTTCATGGTTATTTAATTACCATTTACCATCGTATATGATATTTACGATACGATTCAAAAATCGTCCATATTAGGCAATTTAAATATCACACTTACAAAGGCAACAATTTTATTTCTATTGATGGTAACCAAACTTTCAATGCCCATAATATATTTTATATTGATCAAGGTATAGACTTAAACAACATATCCAAGGCTTATAAAATATCTAAAAGTAGGTATATCTGTCATGGTATTAGAACTATACTATTCTGTAATTAGCTCCGAAAAAAGCCACTTCAAAAATCTACGTATCTAAAAAATGTCTAATATAAATATGTCTTGTCTTTATTGGACAATTGCAAAATTAGGTTAAAGGTAAGCGTTTTAAGGAACTATCTCAGATCAAGTAAAAATAGGTAGATAACTCACCGCCTACATTATTACTGAAGCCACAAAACCATGCTCCTTCATGTAAACACAGCACACATATGCACGAAACCGTGCTCATTTTATTCGCATAATATTACCTATATTACACAATATTTAGGGAGATTTTTTAAAAGTGTCAACGCATCAGTCACGCACACATATTTAAAAAAATGGTTACACTTTTTGTCCTAAATGAGTTATCTAGGTTTTTTACTTGATCTGAGGGAACTATAAATATATTTCTGATACCATTGTTGAATTAAAAAAAATACGTGGTGTATTGTTATTTGATGCTTAGTTTTTTTTGGATGTTACAACAACATCAAAACATGCAATAACGTTTATTTATAAAACTGATCAGTGTTTAGGTATTGTATTTTAAATAACATTATCTTTTCGGAATTTTTCGCGGATTTATTTTGATTTTTGGATCCGACGTTTAGAGTGCTTTACAGAATTGTGTCCAACGACCGAAAAGTTATATTTAAAATGCAAAATATTCACGTAAATCTAAGAAGTGTTAGTTTTACTATACCTATGTGAAGATAGATTCAAATAAATGCGTTTACTTACATCGCACAGTAATGCTATGTTTATATGTAAAGTAATTGCCGCTCAGTACAAGCTCTAACTGGAAGAGATGTAGATAACTACGAACGTCTGCGCGTCTGTTGCCAACTTTTAGTAGGGCTAGCATTATTATTTATTGAAACCATCGCGAAAGTTCAAAACACATTATATTTTGAATTGATGTCAAAAATTAATTAAAACCACTTTACTATTAGTATTTAGTGACTAGTCCCTCATCACTGGGTTTATCATAAGTGTTAGATTAATGTTAAAATCTATAATTTTTTCACAGATCATCAGTCAGGACAGTTAAGTACTATAGCAAATTATTAAGAATTGTATTTTAGAAAGAAAAAAAGTAATAAATAATTTATATAAGTACTAGCGACTCGTCCCTGAACTTAGCTTTAGCGAAGCCACGGGTTTTTAACTAGTTTAAAATAAATAAAATGCCTACCTTCTAATTTTTTGAAGTCGGTTAAAAAGTAGCCTAAGTTAAGCCTAAAACATTAGGTATCTGCAAAAGTCCCATCAAAATCGATCCAACAGTTTCAGAGATTAGCCGGAACAAACAGACAGATAGGTGGACAAAAATTTTAAAAATTAGTTTTTGTTGCTAGTATCGTATAAACTTTCATATGGATTTTGTAAAAAGCTGTTAATTTAAAATAAAAACAGACACTCCAATTATTTTATTTAGGCCTAGGGTATTCATCAACTTATATTTAAATACAACTTTAGAAATTATAACCTTATCTTATTAGATTTTTGACCAACTTCAAAAAAGAGAATGTAGAGTCAAATTATTAATAGGTATAGGTGGGTAAAGTACCTGATAATTTGCTTTATATAAACGTACAATTTTTCAGTAACGTTTTAGATAGACAGGAGATGTTAAATTTTACCTTTGCTGTACAATAAAACTTAGATATTATTCAAAAAAAATTTTAATATGTTGGGACATTATTACCCACAGCGCCATCCAGTTCCGTGATTGACAAGCTACGAGGCTTGTGCTACGAATACCAGATTTAATACACTACACATACACTTATAACTTTTAAAAATCATAGGTACATTTTAAATAAATAAATATAATAACATTTTTGTTGACGGTACGGATTCTCTTGTTCTCTATACTAAGTGCATACCAGTACTCAATCAGAGTGCACAGTTTAGTGACTATCGCACATCAAGCGGCAGCCATGCGTGCGCGCTGATTTACGACCGCCTAACATTAACGTTACGTCGTATTCCAAATAGCAATATTGCAAAGAGATTGTTATTTGTTAGTTTAAGTTCATTTTAATTCAATAATTAGTCTTTAATTTATATTATAATATTATAAAAATATACCTTTAGTACAAAGTTCTTTACACAAGTTTTTCAGGACATCATTAAAATAAACAATTGCAGGAAGAGCATATAGTAAAGGTGGTTTTTTATGTCACAATTTAAAATTTGTATAAAATATATAACATATTGTTTAACTGTGACAGAAAAGGTTAAAGTTTTAAACATTTTGTGGTCGGTAAGGGGTACCTTTTGTCTAACAAATGCTATTTCTCGAGATACTGAAATATTTCCTGTTGGAACTAATGTAGTCCGAGACAAGAGAAACCTACTAATTATAGATATAAAATTGCAAATAACATACATTTTAAATGTGTTCAGCCCTTTTAATGCACCACTGCTTATAGGTAAATCACCTTCCTTCACTACTTGGTTTATCAGGCAGTAGCCACGCAGGCCTTTTATTGCGAAAATGTGCTAGGTTCTCTCAGACGTTTTCTCACGATGTTTTCCTTCGCCATAAGGTAACTGGTTACGTTAGAAATGACTTACACATGAAAATATAAGAAGTGTGAGACCCGTCATTCCAACCCGCTTCATTCGTTTTCCCAAGTGAGTGCGTTACCAATGGCCTACCCTACCACTGCCTAGGTTATATAAATCTATAAGACATTTCATAGCACTTACATTCCTTATTTAATAATATTTATTAATATATTGTACATGTTTATTGATACTGGTTTGCTAATCGTAGTGCGGCTACAATTTACACGAGACAGCTGAATGAAATTGGAGTCCTAACTCGTGTAATAAATTATATTATTTAAAGAAAGAAGCTCATATATTAATAATAAGATTATGTTTATAATAGTGTTAATAATGCAGGCTTAAAGTTAAACAATTATATTCACAGATTAAACTAAATCTAGTGGTAGCTAACTTAAGTAACTTTTTGTAATTACAAAACTTTTACGTCATCTTTATCATTTAGCGATAGTAAATTACTTAGGTACCTACTACCTACGTTTCGTCACACAATTTTCACTATTCCGCTGTAATTAAATGCATATTTCTAATTATTTTCCCAGACGAAAGGATGAATTATAATTTTCATATCATAAAAATATCATTAACTATGTATCAACTTATCCGCTATCAAGCTGCTATTCATCTAGCATTAGTCCTCGTTACGACATGAAACCTAAAGTTTTTCTTTAATAACTGGAAACAAGCAAAAAAGTTAATAAACAAACCGAACCACAAAAACATGAAGCATAATATAATTAATATGATATCGCTTTAGAGTATAGACTATAGACCAATAGTAGCCCAGCGGTAACGCGCTCGCTTGGATAACTGAGTGATGCGAGTTCAAATCCGGGTCACGCATCTCTGATATTTTCATGTGCGAATAATTTCTAACATGATTACCACTTGTCTTACGGTGAAGGAAACGATCGTGAAGGAAACCTGCATGTCTGAGATAAACCTAGCAAGTTTTCGAAAGACATGTGAAGTCCGCCAACAAACACTAGACTAGGTATATGGCCTGATCCCCTTCGTACTGAGGGAGGCCCGTGCCCAGCAGTGGGACGTTAAAAAGGGCTGAAGACAAGAAGACGAATTCAGAAGTTTTTATTATAAATGAAATAGAAAAGGTGAAAAGTTTAAATCACAGACAGACGTCGATATATTTATATGCATAGATGGTATCTACCCAGTGGGCTGGCACCATTAATGATAGCGTAGCGTACATGCACTGATATGATACGAAATTGTGGGTAATATCATTGCGGTAATAGGCTTCTCGCACGATTCCACTATACACCCGACAACGAGATGATCAAGAAATTTTTAAAATTGTTTATTTATGAAATATGTATATATTGGAACGTGCTCATACGTCAGAACTGTTTTATGGAAAATTAATACTTAATAAAGTTATTAAAGATAGTTATGATACCATAGTTTACCCTTTGACCATATTACATACATAAATATTTGTAAAGTCGTTAAGCATTCGAAAAGTTGCGAATCAAAACTGAAAATAAATTCCTAGAAAAATCGGGAGATAAATAGGTAAAGACTTACATAAAATGCCGAATATTCGCGTAAAGGAATTAATTTAAATTTCATACATACTATTTTGCTTAAGAACAACAGTATTTAGCATATTTCTGACCTACATTGTTATTTAGAAAAAAAATTTGGAACTTAGATTTTTACGACTAGTTTTTTTGCTGCGTATTTCTCATTTTTAAATATGAGCAAGCTTAGCAAGCCTTGATATATTCGGAATGCTTAAAGATTTTTTGTTTTCGTTCCATAAAGACGTCTTACCATACTTAAACGTTAGAGATTGTTAATCTAAGAACTTCAGTTGCTTTTAAATTGTGTTAGATTTTTTTTAATTGACTACAAACGCGTAATAAAATGCCCAGATGCATCTTAAAGACATGCTTTTATTCCAAGAATACCGAAACCAAAGTTCCTGCCTACTTGTTTTTAAAATTTATTCGGATTCACAAACTATTTTCAAAATTATTCTAAGAAAATAAACTTTATATTGGCAGAATAATGTGAGTGAACTAGCGTTGCTATGGTCACGGCCGTATAAATTAACGAATCACGAAAACATGACAATATGATGTTTAGTCGCGGCAGGTTGCATCTAGAGATATATCTTTGATCCTTATCATAATGTTAGTTTGTTACTTTGCCCTTCTTTAAACTAAGAAAAAAGAAGCGGCAAAATGTTTTTGTAATTTTCCATGCTGATACCTACTAGACGTGGCCAAAAAGTATGAATAAGTCACATAATGGCCTCTCGTACTACATAGTACATAAGAAGGAGACATAAACACCCCAGAAAACAACAAAAATCATTTCAAAATGATTCCCAGTCGCCTTACGGTAATAAAAAGACTTGAGAAAACATTTAAGTCTTATAGAACTTAATTAATTTTCAGTGGACCTAAAAATAAAACCTAATGTATCCACAAACCTGCACTCGGCCAGCGTCAACATACTAAATTTACAATCCTTTGCTTTGAAAATTTAAAAGAACTAATTGAAACAAGCGAGGGTTGATTTCTTGTATAAGTATCTAATATATAAAAGTCAAAGGTTACATTCTCATCACGAAATATCGAAAACCGCTTGACGTATAAAGATGAAATTTGGAAGGGAGGTAGTTTATAGCTAGTAGATATACGCTAAGATCGGATTTTGCGACAGGGCCGGACTGAAGGGCTCTCGCAAGTTTGTATGAAGGTCCTTCATTTTAGTGCTACAAATTTTGGCAGGGAGTAACTAACGACGAGCCCGAGCGAAGCGATAGTGAGCTTCTAATAAACTATAAATATTAATAAGATACATGTCGTCTATTCGCATGGACGATTTTAATAGTATTAGTGCAATGGAAAAGAATCATTAATGGAAATTATTTGATGATTGTAACCACTATTGCATGAACCGGCGTGCCTTTTGTATGGAAATATTAACAAACTTCTAAATGCCAATCAAATTTTACAAATAACTTCTATTTTAATGCTATAAGGCTTGTTTTTGAATAAAAATTGAAAATAAGACTTTGTATTAATCATTCAAAGGGGAGTTACGGTCTAACATCGGGGATTTTCAAAGTTGGTGAGAAGTATTAAGTTATTTAGTCATATACCAGTTTGCTATTATGTATCTATTAGTAGTTTCGAAATATCGCTTCAAATTGGTAGTGCTTTGTTCCTATTTCGTTAGTGGCTATTAGAATCGAAAACGATTATTTCTAATCAATAAAATGGAATGGCTCTATTTTAAGTGATGGTTAAATTTATTTGAATTGTAGATTACAATTTACAGCTTTATGTTTGGGTGTGTTGAATATGTGTTTTTAATGTTGTTTTTTAGTTATCATTGATTAAATACCAAGATTTAAGTATTCTACATTAAAGAGAAAATGATATGAACATATTCTATGCTCAAAAAGCCTACAAAAACAAAATATTTGTACTTACATACTTAATTATTTGATAAGTCAGAGTAAGTACTATTTCCTAATTATGAGATCTCCAGAATCTCATTTCGGATACGTTTTCTTTCGAATTTTTACTTTTTAGTAGAACCGATTTGATTTATTTTTTGTAATATTAAAACTGTATTCTTCTGGTTTGAATACATTTTAATTTTAAAATAAAAATCTACCAGATATTTGGAAGTCGATGTAGACCTATTCAAATCTAAGCAAACTTTAAATCACAAATTGATGTATAATATTTAAAACTATAATATTTTTGGTCGGCAGCAACTAATAATTTTTTCGCATTAATAAACCAGCAAACACATTTTCACATTTATTATACTACTAGCCTTACCCGCGGCTCCACTGGCGTTTTAAAGGCTGGAAAACAAAAGAAATATTTTTCTCCCGTTTTTGGAACATTTTTCATTGATACTCCGCTCCTATTGGTCGTAACTCGTAGCGTGATGAAATATAGCCTATAGCTTTCCTCGATAAACGGACTATCCAGCACAAAAAGAATTTTTCAATTCGGACCTGAAGTAGTTCCTGAGATTAGGGCGTTCAACCAAACAAACAAACAAACGCTTTATAATATTAGTATAGATAGTATAGAAGTATAGATTTGTAAGGATTACTTGTAAAATTAGAAATATATTCAAAATATTAAAGGTTGTTACTTTTCTTCCTACTTCACATCTATTTTACTCGTACATTCGATGTAAGGCTGAACTATAAAAGTGATAATAGAACATCCATCATATGATGCTGTGTGGTCCATTCATACAATTAGTGCGGCGGCATTGTGGGATACAAGCTTCAAAGTGTTGGGAAAAGCTTAATATATAGACTTTTACAATACTATGCGAGTATTCTTTTGGTAGTTTTATCAACTAATTAAAATAAATTCCAATGTTTTTCATATTTTTACTAGCTTTCTTATTTGAAGTTATAAAATGAACTTGATAATAATTTTGTAGGTAGGTACTACGTGATCAAGAATGGTTATATTTCAATTTGTACTAGGATACGAGTATATTTTAAGCAATAATTATGAAATCGGTTAATATTTTTATAAATAACCATATTATTTTTTGATAGCAAGAAAATACGTAGGTATCATTTATTATTTATATTGTATAAAGATGTTAGACCGAATATAAAACTACATAATAAATAAAGTCTTACTTGCACTCTCAAGCATATAATGAAAATAGAAGGTACATAATATGTTAAATTAAATAATATTTCAAATATGCAAACTTGTTCTACGCAATGTGATAATATAATACTTACCTACCCATAGTTTATGCAGATATTTTTCTTCAGTAACTACGCTACGGTTTGTCAAGGATTGAACAGCCATCACCGATTCCTGGGACTCGAAATACCACCCACAGTTTTCTCACATCGAAACCACTCACAGTTATAATGAAAGCCTCTACTACTCATATTTTGTACAGGTGGCTACATTTTGATCTTACACATTTGATTTTTTTTATCACCTTAATTTATATTATGTACTTTTTTTATATTTTTAATTAAAAATTAATTATTTAAGTTAAATTAAAATTTTAATTTAAGTTAAATTAAAATTTTAATTTAAGTTAAATTAAATTTAATTTAATTACCATTAATATTTTTTATTGCATCATCAATCATGCAAATTGTCAAGTATGAAACGACTAGGATGACGAAAAACACCAATAGATAAAACTAGTGTAGTAGTCAAAGTTACTTACATGTATATAACTCTATACACTAAACATGTTAAAAGTAAAACAGAAAAATATTTTAGGTTAACACATATATTAGTTAATATTGATGTAAGATTATGATTCAAAAATCACCTATTTTAAGGCACCTACAACAGTTTTAGCACAATTAATAAGATTTAGGGCAATAATTTGGGTCTAGATATACATATATTATTTAAAGACAAACATCACAAAATTAATTACTACTAATTGGAGCTTGTTTATTATTTTATTTTTTTATTAGGGAAACAAACAGTTCATTATAATACAGACAAATACAAAACAAAAAATAATACATCGACCAATCAAGTTTCCACAATTAAATTATACATGCAAGCAAGAAATATAATAAAGTAATTATAAAATTAATTAACAGTTATTGAAAACAAATTAATAAATTTATAAAAATTTAATTTTACAAAATTTATGTATAAAATAAAAGATTTATTTATATCTTGTATCATAATTGTCCCATAAATTATATTTCTAAACAAAAATTATGTCGATTTTCTATTCTGTTACAGGGAGAAAGTAGAGTTAAATATATTTTTGAAATAATATGTAGTCGACTGTACATCGCGTAATGTTAGTATCGCATCACGATCACAATGCTTCGCGGTGGTCCCTAACTGAGCATTAAGCTTATGCGAGAGCCTTCAATAGATTTTGGCAATAAAATACGAAATTACACTTTATTTTCATTTAGTAGGTACCTACTAGGTATCGATGAAAGTACCTACTCATTGCATGAACTTTCTCATGATCTTCAGGTTATTTTGTGATATTATTATACAACTTAGACAGTTTTAATTATTTACTTCTTGCTTTCACTGGACACGAACTTTGGTTATTGTCAAAAATAATGTTTAGGTTATATCCAGTAAAACTTATTATACGATTTTGACGTTAACAACGTATAGTTAGACATCAGAAATAGTTTAAAACGATCAATTATTTCAATAAACCAGGATATCCTGACCGAAATAATTTAATTTTAAACTCGAACTAATAAAGCTAAAAGCGGTAATAAAATTAGTACAATCCTATAACTCGGTGATAAGGCTTACTTTACTAATAGAGTGCCCATTAAAATCACCTTTCAGGCTATATGGAGAGTAATAAATGAATAAAAACAATTACTCAAATATCGACAAGGTAATCTTTTCGGTTTAAATGTTTGAAAAGTTATTGTATGGTTCTATATTAGCCCTTATTCTATTGGTGTTCAGGTTACAAATTAACAGGATGAAGTTTACTAAAACGTTGTGTTGACGATATAAGGAAGGTTCACAGTGCTACAAATAGCGAGTTGCGATTAAGCTTAGACTTAAATGTATTATACTTCAATATTTGTGAATAGGCTTTAGCTACTATGCTTTATAAAAAGATTTAGATCAATTCTTACTTAATTACTTTGTCCGAAATATAAAAAATATTGATATATGAGATTGGTCTTTCAATAGTGAAGTATGTATATTATGCAAATATAACAAAATATTTGTGAAGAAGAAAAATTGCCTGCTACAAACTATAATTTTTAATAAATTATTATTTTATTAAATAAAAAAACCCTATAAACTACGATAGCATATAGATTTAAGTAAAAAAATAATTCGATCGCTCTCTCTCTAACCTCGCCCTCAGTCGCCGGTCGGCGAGATGAAAGCCGTCGGCGCGTTTGAGATGTGTATTGCCGCGCAATTAGGGCCCCGTAATGAGAGAAGCGACACAGCCACCGCTAATCGTCCGATTCGGCCCCTAAAACGGCGCTCGGAATGCAAATGAAAAAATTAGTTTAGCTCATATGTTTTATTGGTTTTGTTATTTATTTTGACTTTTTTGCTTTTCATTGGTGTTTTAACTTTTACATCTTTTACAATGGCTTGTGATATATTAAAATTTGTAAAATTAAGGAAAATAATCAACAATAACTATTTAAATCTCTATAGAAAAACAAGCTTAAAAGTATATGTAAACGTTGAATTAATTATATCTCATAAATAAACATCATGCTTAGACACATATTAAGATACTTTTCGTACCTACTAGTTATACTGTAGAGCTAAAAGATGTCCTTGTGATGATATTTTCGTTTAAGTATTATTTAACCGACACTTTAATTCTAAACTTACCAATAATCATTCGCTGTCTTTAAAAAATGTTGGAAAATATTTTTAGGTTGCAGCTGGGGGTTGAGACTAGTTTGTATTAAGACATTCATATTGTCGGCGTTGGAGACATTTTAGTCGGCATCTTACGGCGCGCGGCGTTTAGACCGAAATGAGATGAAATTGAATGCAGGAATCATGAGCTGGATGGTCTTAGAAATCTTATCTCACTGTAAATTTATGGTACCTACGATGTAGTGCACGCATTACATTTGAAGTACAAACTAACTGTTAATCAAGTAAAAATTTAATTTTACCGCTAGTAGATACTAGGTAACTAATTGTTTTCAGCCATTTTTAATGTCCCACTGCTAGGAACGGGTCTTCCGTCAATACGAAGGGGGTCAGGCCATAGTCCACCATGCTGGCCAAGTGGGAGTTGGCCATCTTCACATGTCTTGCGAAAACTTGTTAAGTTCTCTCAAACATGCAGGTAAGACAAGATGTAATCATGTTAAAAATGATTCGCACATGAAAATATCAGAGGTGCGAGACCCAGATTGGAATCCGCTCCATTCGTTTATTTTAAACATAATGTTATATATATTAGTATTTAGCGGTCTCAAGCAACCTATTTCTAATTTAAGGCAAGTTAATATCATAGATTAGATCGTAGATGGTGGATGGCTGGTCTTTCAAAAATGACATTGGGCTACAATATTTACTCTATTTAAATAACAAATTATTAAATTGAGTACATGATATCTAAATCAGTATTTTACAACATTGTATTGATAAACCGTTTTAAAGAAAGGGGAAAAGCTTAGAAGTGAGGTAGGTACTTTGTAATGATCTTATAATTAGTCACCACGCAGCAAATGGCCGGAATTCCATGGAACTAGAACTTAATACGTAGGTCGTTATTTAAATCATTTTATAATCGACCTACACTACACACGACTAGCTTGAATTCATAGGATATATTATGTAAATAGGTACATAAAGTAAGAGTCGTTTGAAGAAATTGTTTACCTAATAAATAAAAGAGAAATCTTTTGTAGTCAATTAGATTATAATTTAATTGATTACAGAAACTTTGGTTTTTACTATAATTTTTATTCGAATATACGGTACGGTAGGACGTACTCGATTCGACTGAGTTTCGAACCTATTCGAAATTATTACCTGCATATCTCAAGGGACTCTATACCTCAAGAGGCCGAAGTTAAGTCATTGAGGTATCACTAAAATTTTCACCCCTGAGGACTGAGAGTGGTGAATTAATTACATTTGATGTGATTTTAAACTGAGAAGTAATTATATAGACGAAATTATTAGATTACTATTCCACAATTGTAAAAAAATATATTTTTTATGGTAAAAAGGGGGCAAACGGGTAGGAGGCTCACCTGATGGGAAGTGATCACCTCCGCCCAGGGGAGGGAAGAGGGAGGGGGAACGAAGACGGAGGATGAAGGGAAGAGGGATGGAGGGAGAGGGAGGAGGGAAAGAGAGTGGGCCTCCCGGACTCTCACTCACCGGACGACACGCGACAGCATAGCTGCCACTTCACGCCGGTCTTCTGTGAGAGTGGTACTATACGGGGCGTGCCGGCCCATTCGGCTGCTACCCAAATAAAAAATAGGCTATATAAGATAGCAACCTCTAAGGTCTTAAACTTCTTATAGGTACTTGTAGAAAAACCACTGTATATGCTACATATTATACTAGTTACTGCATGCTGTTTCGTTCAAGTACAAGGTAGGGATAAGAAATAGCATATATATCCGCATAAACATGGCGATATATGCTTAATATCATAGAAATCTGTTCAGAGGTTAAAACGTGAAAGTGTAAAAGGCAAAAAGGACAGTAGAAGGCCAAATTAGGTGCTATAATATGAATTAGATTTTTTGACACAAACTCTTTTGTAATTGCGATTAACAAACATCCTCCTACTATCGTAATAGATAACAAATGTCTCTACATTCTGTTGAGCATTAGGAAAAATGTCGCACGTCACATTTACAAGCGCCCATCGATTGTGTTCTGTTTGGTTGTCAATTTACACCTCATGACCATTTTTAAGATGTCCAAATGATTATTGATCGTATTTTGAAGTATCTATTTAAAAGAGGACGAGATTATGCAGAAATGTACAAATTTGATGTTATATATGTTGAAATTATATGTATATTAGTTTTTACTGTGGCTTTAAAGTAAAAGAAAATAATGTAGACAAAAGTGGGTTTATCTTTTTAAAAAATATTTCCAAGCTACTCATGTATGAATTTGACATATCTGTTGAGGCAATAATGCTCAGTTTGTAGTGACTCTACTTGTGGTTTCAACGGTCGCGGTGTTGATCTTATTCATATGTGTGATGAGTACGAATGTTTGTACATCAGTCATACGTGTTTATGTTTATAATATGTATGAATTTAAAAAGTGTAGTGTATCAACAATACAAATACAAATCTTGTATCTACAATACAAGCCTCGTAGCTTACCATGGAAGTAGATAGTACTGTGTGGTATATCCCAATACTTATATATTACTGTGGAAAGACGAAACATTACTTATTCATTCACAAAACTCTGCATTAAATTTAAAAAGAAAATACTTTAAAGAAGAAAGCACTAAAACGCAAAAGCTCAATTAGGTAAGATAACAAAAATAAAACGTTTTTTTTTTCAATAATAGTTAGTCTGGTAAGTTATAATTTAATTGGTGTAATTGTATGTAATTTAATTTTAATTAAATAATTAAATAGAAGAAGAATGAAATGAATATAAAAAAGAAATAGATATTTTATTATTTATTTCATGTTTGCGCTTTATGGCATCACTGCTTCACACATTCAAAAGCAAAGCTTTTATATCGTATCGTTATACATTGAAAAATATTTACAGTGGATGTTAAAATTCAAAAATAAAAAGTGGTAATGGATCGAAAAGTTTTCAATACAAGTAATGAATAGACTTGTTGATTAAAAAGGTACCCGAATTCTTTGTGCCATAAAAGACCTGTAATGTGACACCCGTTGATGACAGATGATTCAAAAAACAACTTTTTATTTGTTGTCAGATCCACACATATTGATCTTTAAGACTCTCGATATAAAGTTGAACAAATTTACATGACAAGTTTGTGTTTTTTATTTTAAAGGGTTCCAAATCAGGTCTAAATACGGAGGCGCTAAAAGGTAGTTTAAAATATGTATTTTTATTTGGAGTGACGTGTCTGTTGACTGTGAGATAAAGACGTTTGGCTGAAAATTATTTTATTTTAAAATGACTCTGTGAAAATTAGCATACGTAGAATATATTTTGAAGCAAACACTTGCAAGTTAAATAAAAGGTTCTTTGTAACGCAGATGATTCAATGTTTTAATTTAATGCTTACAATGTTATTTCGGGAAATATGTTATTTTACATAAGTACCTATATTTTTTTACATATTAAATATATTATGTAATATTTGAAATTAAGAATTTACGTACTTGATATACATATAATAAAAGTTAATTAAAAAAACTTAAGACAATTTCAAGCCAAGAAAATGAAGAATACTAATCAGTAAGCAGAAATAATAATATAGATCTGAATGAGAACCCGATTATCATCTATCCATCACCGAGGCCTGAATGGTGACACTAAATAACCTCAAGTACATCGGTCATGGGTAATTAAATAGGTAGGTATGATTTTTGTAGGGATACCAAAAGTTTTATTTGCGAACTAGGACAGAAAAGAGTGTAAAGTGAAGCTCAGAAAATTTGTCATATTAACTTACATACTTACTTAAAATACTATGTTTGAACCACGGCTTTGCTTGCGGTAAGCTTATCATATTTTACTATTTAAATGTAAGTAAGTATATATAAAATAACTCCCTCTACAATCTTTAGGCGCTTCTGGTTACTATGTATTATAAGTAGTATGTATAATAAGTAACAAACATACCTACACACTTATAAACTATTTTAGTTATATGCTATATAACACATGGTAGGTATAATAATAAGTAAGTAAAACAAGAATTTGGTTCCGTTGCGTCGGCGAGAAATGCTTGGTTTCAATATAATTATTATATTTGATATATATATTTATTTATAGTATCAAAGTATGATTAAAATTTCGATAATGTGGTCACATTTATATATAACATCTGCAGCGTCACAATACCAAGTGATTAGCCATGTCTGATGACTTCATTGTCGCTCGTGACATCGCGGTGACATTCGCATTCAACGATGGGATAGCCCAAGGGGCGTTGTTAGAGAAAATGTATTTTAGTATATCATTCAGTAATATTTAGGGTTTTTAATTTTTTTTGTAAAGTTTGGTTAGTTTGAGTTGTCAAGAAATGAAAATTTAGTTACATCATAAAAAAAATTCTTAATATTTCATGTCATTGAATTTGTTTATATTAGTAAGTAGGTACTAAGTTACTTACTTATGTTTATATTGTTTTTATATATAGGTTTTAGCTTATAAATGTGTACTATATAATCATTCATGGCATTAGGTAAAATAGAAGTATTTTGATTTAATGGAAAATTTATAAACGCACCATTTTTAACAATAAATAACCACACTAAAGCTTAAGTCAAAAATAGTAGTTTAAGGTAAAGTATAACATTAGATAAATTGTCCTAAATAATAATCACACCTCCCCAACCACAATACTTTCCGGTGGACCACCATGGCTTAATGCTCATTTTTGACAATCTACTGTAATATTAGCAAAAGAATGACAAATAACATCTATATTTCCGACTCACACCCTATACTTAGTGATATTTGGTGTTTTATAAACGGAAGTTAGACTGCAGAAGTCATTTACAGTGTCTAGTGCCCGGGTGCACGGCAGGGTGGATGCGTGCTATGGACGGTGCATTCGATGCTTTTAAATGCACAATAAATTCTTCTTCATTAACATAATATATTTTGTATGTTTTCTATAAATGTTTTAGATATAATATTGTAATATTTTAAGGAAATTTGATGTTTAATAAAATATTAAGAGGTTTTGAAAAAAAAAGTTTCTTCTCGTTACAAAAATTAATAACTATAGCAATCTAAGCAAACATGAAACTCATTTGAGTATAGAGTAGTACCTAAAATCAACAACGGATACCTACGTGTAAGCAATAATGTCGAATACTACACAATAACGTAAATTAATTAAAAACTTACACAACGCTTTTTATTTTGTGCAAAATATTAAATACTTTAATTTATTCAAATATTTATTCTAATAACAATTAAAATATTTGGTTCTAACAAATCTGCCGCAACTGGAGGTCGTCTAACCGCACTAATAATTCGTAGCCCAGTCATTATAACACATCTCAATTTAGTTTTAACACATAAACTATAATAAGCAGATGCGGGTGGGCAGCGCCAAGCGTGGGACGCGGACATTACTCATATTAATAAGATTACGTTAGTAACGCTTTACGATTTCAAAATTACAAAATTTACTTAAATGTCTTAGAATTTTACAACCATTTTTATATTTTAGGTTCTGTTTTCTATACTAAAAATGTGAGTCAAAGTTGTAAGTAGTATTAGGAAATATAATTTGTAGTTTTTACTAGTACCTATGTGAAAAATCAGTTTTTGTATTGAAAAGAGTAAGAATAATTTGTAGGTACAGATTTTTTTTAAAAATAGAGTTTATCTACCTAAGTAATTTAGTTTAGTTCTGTGATGTTATAAAAAATTGAATAAAACACAGGTATTGAATAAAACATTTATGTCACTTAGGAATATAGGTATAGTGGATGCCTACTGAATGTCTGTATACATATGTATATGTAGTGTAAATATCTATAGTATATTTAATGTGCCAGATAATAATAAAAATGGCGATATTTAAGTGTAAAATTGAAATTTTGATCTCGCACATTTTTAACATTAAATATAAAAAAACAAGCAATCTAGTAGTGAATTGAGATGTTGCGAGAATAATGATGATTGTGGCGGAAATCAAGAACCCGAAGGGCGTTAACGTAATTTGTATGGGCACCTTTACATTTATTATTTTGACTGCCGATTATATCGCCCTCTGTTCTGATACAGTTCACATTTGTTATTTGCCGTTGTTCCTACCAAAATTATGGAAATTATACATACTGTTGTACGAAATTTACATAAATAGAAAAAGCTCCAGCCATTAAAATATTAAAAACCTATGCTTTTTCTTTGAATCAAGACCTACAATACTCATACAAAAGAAAATAATATTAAAGTTACAAAATATAAATAAGCAATAAAGTATAGGTACCTACTATATAAATATTAGTATAGCATATATAATATTATGTATATCAGTGCACAAATTAGGCCTGCCTTATAACACTATTCTCACGAAAAAATGTTGGCTGGAAGAGACCTCTTATAGAGATAAGTCCATCGTTGCAATCACAAATTGTTTTTAACTTACTGTATATGTTTTATTGTGCAATAAAAAATAGTTTAAATATTACCTATCCTACATTGTAAAAGTTATGTCCGCGAGGAATTGTGCATTTCTACATAGAATGGCAATTTTTTGGCAAAAAGTTTTTTTCCGACTTGATTGAGTGAAGATAGGCCATTTCATATATATAAGTCGAGGCTATATCAAAAACTTAAATTCTACATCTAATAATACATAGGTAGTGTAATTTCTTAGCTGTAATAACATACCACTGTGAATTATTTTATTGACTTTTACATTTGATGGCATTCAGTAGATATTTCTGTCACTACAATAATTAAGTAGATCTAGGCTTCAGAACCAGGAAGAGGCGGTGTATAGGAAATCGTTGATGATCTTTTACATTATAATGCTTTCTTTCCTCTAAGAAAACTATGAAAGCTATTTGACTTTTGAGAGATGTAACATAGATTTACACCTTACAAATAAATAGATTTTTTTTGATTTAAACTTTAATAGTAACTAATTTTTATTATATTTCTCAGAGATGAAGTTTTCTCCCGCTTTTCATATTTTAAATATATAATTTACATATTTTAGGAAAATTTTATATAAATAGTAATTATTATCGACATTACACAGCTTCATTATAGAGACCGCATGTATAGTTATTTGAATTTTCTTTATCTGTCTGTATATGACAGCATTACGGGAAAACTATCGGACAGATTTTGATAAAATTGGTATGAGCATCCAGCGGGGCTCGAACCTGCGACCGCTTGCACAGCAAGTAGGGTAGCAACAAATTACTGACCCAAACGTGTACAAAGTACATTTGCATACATACACATATGACAGTAGTCTGATATCTTTAATTGTAAGTAATTGTGAAAGCTCAGTTATAATCGGCTCTAGCGTTTATATTACTAGTGTATATAATGTAACTACTTAGTATTAGTAGTATTAATGTACAGACAGACAAAGTATTATTTAGTTTAGTTAGCATACACATAACTACATATACATATGTACTCGTATAGGAATATGCTTAATTTAAGGTAACTATTCTAAAATAGATAGATACTATAAAAATGAAGCTAGTAAAGGGGTTAATAATTTAAATAAATATTCTCGTATTTTATTCAGATTAAGCAGAATAAACTGTATATTTACACTATGTGTTATATACGTAGGTACCTAAGTTATATAGTGCGAAGTAATTAGTTCATAGTACTAAAACGTAGTTAGTAAGCTAGAGAAAGCAGTGATAGTTTCCTCGTGAACTTGCAGAACTGACACTTAAATGTTAAGATTTACAGTTCAATAATTATTAAAAAAGGCAATTAGAATACAGTAGATATATAATTGTTTATAGATGTGTTTTTAAATTATTTACAACAATGTTTTAATATTAAATATGTACTTAAATAATAAATACATATGTTACGTTTGTAATTTTATGTAATGTATGTAATGTATAGTATTCAGCCCATTAAACGTCCCACTGCTGGGTGTGAAACTACCTTATATAAGAGTGGAGTCAGGCCATACTAGTCCACCACGCTGGTTAAGTGTAGGTCGGTGGATAGCTAAATATCATGAATTTATATACCAACTTGTAAATAATAATTTCAAAAAAAAAAACAATCTATTTTATTTACTTAACGGCCGCATAAAACGAATTCAAATGAATTCAATGGATAAGAATAAATTAAGCTTTTATTTTATGTTGTTATGTTTTTAGGATATTTAGTTAGTCGGAAATTAATTTTCATACAGTTCATAATAGTCACATAAAGACATACCTAATATATAAGTCGAAATTGCCTGCTCAACATAAGTTAATCTCGTTTTTTCTAAAGTTTTTTTAATATTAAATTTAAAAGGCTATGTGAAATATTTTATTCGTAAAATAAAATAATAGACCTCCATATCTTCACGAGTTTATAATTGGGGAATACAATCATGGCGCTAAACCCAATATGGCGTCTGGTAATACTACAAAAGTTGTAATAACATAGGCTATAAAACGTAATAGATATTTTATACACAGTTTATATTTTATTAGTTATGAAAAGCGTACGATTAAATGGTACTAACATTTTTAATTGATAGATATCATCGTTGAGTAAAATTTCTTGTCCATACACTATTACTTTTATAACTTTTTGCAGGTTAATACGCGTAAATATTGTACAGTAGAAATTTACTGTATAGTCGTAAAATGATGGATATAACGTACACTGACATAAAAATGGATACCTAATAATAGCTATAAGTAATGTTTACCTTTGATTTCAAAGTCGAATTGGGTGTTGGGGGGTATGTCTTTCAAAAACTCGTTAGGCTCTCAGACATTCAGGTTTCAGAAGGTAGATATAAGATAAAAAAATCATGTACGATAAAGAAAAAGTTTCGCAGAATAGAAAATGAACAAAAGTTATTTGGAAAATTCTTAGTAATTACCTTGGTACTAAAGCAGAGTTTTATTCCTTAACGTTAAGTGTAAGGTAGGTTTATCTTTTATCGACTATTAGCGGCAGGTATGTCCATTGTCCATACCCACATATTATATTTAAACCTGCCCACTTGCCAATATAAATATATAGATAACTAGGGACTTACTCTCGCTTCGCTCGGGTTCATCCCTAGATCTAGCACGAGCGAAGCCGCGGGTTCCGCTAGTAATAAATACAGCCTATGTTACTCAGTGATAATATAGGCTTCTAATCACGACAGAAGTTTTGGAGTCGGTCCAGCAGTTTTTGAGTTTATTCGTTACATAGAAAAATGCAAATCTTTCCTCTTTATGATATTAGTATACCTACATTAGTATAGATTTTAAGAACAAAACCAGTATAAATAGTTAAGTATGACAATTACAAAAGCAAATCCCATAAGTCATTCCCCCTGTAAAGGCCTGAATGTCAAATTAGATTACATTTCCACGCTCACCCTAAAACCACAGAGCGTGAAGTTACCGAAAGTAAATAACGGAATACAAGATGGCTGAACGTCAATTTAAATTTACGTCAAAACATTGCCTTTTGTAATACGATAATTACGCTTTATTTTCACAATAAAGATTATTGATATATGTATGTATAATTATATAATTACCGGCTTGCATAACTTATAGCACTCTACAATTATTTTATAAAAAAGAGGACGTCTGGTGAATAAATAAAAAAACAAATAAGACTCTTTTAAATTAAGAATAATTAAAATAATATTTTTTAATTTCTTTTTCGGATATTTATGGCGGAATTATTAAGATTTTTTTATTCGCGATGTTTCGAATCTTTTACGTTTAGGCACAGCAATAACTGTCAAGGGAGAGTGTTAAATTTCAGATAATTTTGAGTAAAACTACCTTTTCTATTTACTATTACTAGCTCTTCTATTTTGTTTTTTGGCTCACGATGTTTCAAATGCAGTCACGGGTAAATCCCTTCCGTTTTTTATTAAAATGTCAAATTTTCGCGTAAATCTAAGAATGTAGTATACAACTTTTATAAAAGTAAAAATTGGCACTAAGGACTCTTAATTAGAAAATAGGAAATAATATGCCTTATTTACCTACAGCTACGAGTAGGTATATAGCTAATATTGGACAAGATACGAGTTAGTTTCTTCGATAGAGACGGCGGCTAGTAAAGCACGATTTAGGAGACCCTTTTGCGAGGTTGGGTAATAGACGTTGCAGAAAGCTCAAGACCGCACTCATTGACACACCCTGAAAAAAGCCTAAATCCAAAGGCTAATGATGATCGCATTGATACCAATTTCGAGGTTATTTTTAAATTAACTATTAAAATGTTGATATCTTTTTTGCATCAAACACTGTCATGGTAAATAGACACATAATAATTTTGAATTCGCCTTTTAAATTCGGTTAATAAATTTAATTCAAAGTAAATTCGGGTTACTTGCATAAAATTATCAGGTATATCAATAAGGTACTTACACTTGTCTATGAACTCCTTGAACTCTATGGAGTTCAAAGTAAAATTCAACAATATCCGAAATAGAATACATACCTAGAGAGAAACCAAGAAATTATCATTTTTTTATTCTACATTCTAAGGTTTTTTTTGTAAATTTCTATGTAAAACTCTGATGTAAAATACTCTTGTAAAACTTAAATACTTACATAAATATCCAATAATTTAAACAGTTCTTAATCTATCTATTAATTATCTATCTACTTATTTCTAAAGATTTTCTAATAATAAAATTAGTTATATAGTTTTTCCATTTTCAAAAAAATACTACCTTTTTAATACTATAGAATAAAAGTGTTGATAGTGAAGTAAAAAATAAACCTTAATAAAGCTTTCAATTGTTAAAATAAGGTTTTTAACAATGACAGTAACAAGCCTTAATAATCAACTTAATTAATTGCTATCATCACCCGTTCGTAGCCTTATAAATATCTCTAATAACCGACTGACATAAACACGAAAGCCATCGCATTGAATTCAGACAATTAACCGATGAACTATAAATGAAGTAAAGTAGCAATTTCTAAGTGACAAACGTCAGTCCGTCGACGCTAAATAATGGAGAGCCGTAGTTAGAGCCGCGTCTTCATCCCGGTAATTAAATGGCTCCCTCCCCCCGCGGCTAAATTAATCACACTATGAATCTCGCCCCCCAATCCGGGTCCGATTAAAAAGTTTTATTGGAGCGCCGAGTGTGAAAGCCCCGATCGTTCAAGTCGCTACTCCCGGCCAATCAGAGGACAGCAAGAGTAAAATGCTTATCTCCCATTGGTGGATGCTAATCTCGCCACGCCTTCAATCGCCGCCCGAGCCAGGGCTGTCACACGCCACGTCAGTTGACCGATGCGCGTCGAACCGTCAACCGTATCTCGTGTTGTTAAACAGCCTCCGGTGTCTGTGAACGTGTGATGGATGTGAATTGAACAATGGAGGAGGAGTCGATGTCCGGACACAGCTGTTCTGAGGACGATATCAGTGTTGGTCGGCCGTCGCCGGCACCTTCCCGATCACCGTCGCCACACGACTATTTTAGACCTCTAAAACGACTGAAGATGGCTTCCGAACCGGTGGAAGAACGTCGGGGAGAAGGTGTAAAGAGTTTCTCGATATTGGACATTTTGTCGCATAGTCCGCGCACTCCTCCTCGTATAGTGCGACCTTGGGATGCTTCAGGGTTTGAAAGATTGCAGCGGTTGCAGCGCTTGGCTGGTGCTGCTTTATTGGACGGTGAGCGCTGGAGGTTAGCAGCTTTGGGACTGTTGAGGCCAAGAGAAATGGCACCAGCGGAATGCTGTGATTCTGTATCAGAAAGGTCATCATCTGCTTCCGATTGCTGTTCAGAACCTAGACGAGCACCGCAAGGGCCCAATGCTCCCCATACGCCCTTAGATGCATTATTCCACATGACCAGTAAAACTTTCGAAGCAAATAATGCTGACAATGGAGGTAAGTGTTTAGTATCATTTTTTTTTCATAAAAAAAATTAAAATGGCATAATTACTATTAGATAGATCCATAAATAAGTACCTAAATTAATATAGATAGAGGGTACATTGGTTACTAACCAGCTTTTTCGTTCAGACCGTTCTACTTCTGCTATTAGAATTTAGAACATGCATCCAATTTAAAAGTTGCTCTTCTCACTTGTAATGCTCATTATTTTATTCGTAGAAAATAATACAATATTCTTATAAGATATCAATAATCGCAAATACAAAACCTTCTCTACATCTTACTAAAAAATAATTAGCTTAAAGTTTTAATACACATAAGGATGTTTCTAATTTTCCAGTTCACCTTTTTTAGAATTATATTTTCATTCAATTCATTTACAATTCATTCATTTTTATTTTAATAGTACTTTATGTTAGAATTTATGTACCTACGTGTTAATTTAAAAGGTTATCACAATTTGAAATATGTAGAGGATAAAGTAAGATTAAAAACGCGCGGCTTTACAGTACCTATTCTAAGCGCTATCTTAAAAATATTGATTCTCTCTATTTCCTACACTATAGTGATAATCGCTGAATCGATTTTATTAAGAACATTGCTTAGGTCCTTAACCTCAGATCATAAGGTCAGTTTTAATCCTGAAAAATAACAAATTTCCTGTTGCCAGGACCTTTTATGGAAAGTGTCTGATTTTCAGTGTAGAGTTTTCAGGATATAGAATATAATATATCATTTAAACGCAATTCTTACCTGCCTTCTTCTTTTTCAACTTGATTATTCTTTTGTTGCAACCATGCCACAAGTTTTAATATTAGATTAGATAGTTTAAATTTGCTTTAATTATTTTATTCTGTAATTATAATAATAAACAAATATTTTCATGGAATACAAAAACTCTAACATACAGTCACACAGAGTACAGTTACAGTTTAGAAACACGCCAATAAAAATATCTTTTATTTAATAAGCGTATAAGATAAAGATAACTTCTAGGTGCACATGACGTGGTTTTCTTTGCGGAAATAATCGACGGTGTCTAATTGATTTAATATTATACATCTACACGGTATTTGTCTCGCGAAATATACCTAGACGTTCTCGACATTTCTATGTAAACAGGCAGAAAAAATTCTAAGGGGTGCATCTGCCTCTTCACAATTAAACTACTAACTAATCTTTAAATGATTAACTTCATAATTTTTATTCATATCTTATTTATCGTCTTTTCTTAGAAGATATCTGAATTTAAACGGGGCTTTAACTGATATTATCATTTTTATTGTTTTTTTTTCTATATTTTTCTTTGTGTCAGGGGCGTGTAAGTGCACTACCTCAATGGCGCCCATGTATATAACAGTACTAACTTTCCGTCTGATTTGGTTATATAGTTTTTTAAGTAATTTATGTCCATCGATGCTAGTATATAGCAATGTCAATTTAGTATTTACCTACAGAACTGATAAGCAGTAATACGAATTTGATGACTTCTATCAAACGCTTAATGTTGTTTGCCGTACAGTATTAATATAGGTGTTATTACATTTAAATAATAGTTTGCAAAATAATTGCGAGTACAACGGTTAAGCGACATTAGCAAATGCTTCTTACAGCTCTTTAACTATTAAGTTTTTAGTATGGAAGAGAAATAATGATATGGCTTAATTCTAGTGTAGCACAAACAGGAGTACCTAGGTACTAGAAAGTATATATCACGTATATCTGGCTCTATCGAATTTATTTAGACGTAGGTATATTAATTTATATGATATTACTAGAAAAAGAATCTAATCTAGAATTAGGTAGCTTTTTACTTAGTGATAAATAGGCATATAATGTGATCATTAATGTTAGAGATAGTGATTACAATAAAAACCGATAAAATTAGGTTAAAGAATAATTATTTTAAACCATGTTTTAAACAACTCTAGGATGCATTTGTATACTTAGTAAAATATATCTCAAACTCAATTAACTTTCTAGCAATAGGAAATTCCTTCGTCCAAAAGAAAATAACATTGTAGCTAAATTACATACTATCAGTTTGCAATTTTAATCCACGTAGAAGAAGTTGTCATCTCTTAAGATATTTTACGGGAATTTACGAGTATGTACATACTTATATGACTATGCTAGCTACCTATTGTAGATAAAAAACAATAGAATAGATAAAATATATTATTAAATTTAATTATTACTTTTAATTATTGGAAAAATTATAAAAAACCTATTTAGGTGCGACATAATACATAAGCACAGTAATAGATACACAAATGGCTATCTTAAAATTCCTTTTAAAAACTGTAAACTAAGCTACATGTAGACATTTTTATAAATTCATGTCTTATACCTTCTCTACTTCTTCACATATTTTTTCGTATTTAACAAAATTGTGTGCACATTATTCAATACTTATAAAAAATAAACTTATGTATTTTGTTGAAGGATTATTTATATACATATTATATATAGTTATATGTATATACGCTAATGATTTAGCTATTATATTCACATAAAGCAACTAACATCCTACTAGTTTATAGATGTTTAACCGCCGACGTTCATTACAGTATTAATGTGAATGTATAGGTACGCAATTACTTGATAGATTTATATGTAAATGCTTTTAAGCTTATTCACTGTGTGGTCCTTATGGGAAAAGTCACAAAATAAATAACTTAAACCATACGAAGCTATTCATTATCTAAATATATAATATTATGTGTTACGCGGGCATTAGAAGGTATTATAATTTTGCAAATTAAGTAAATTTCTCTTGGTATACAACCAAAAGGTTAATAGTAAGTAATGGTGAGTAGTTACGAGTATTTAATGTTTGTCAGTAAAATTGTTCGTAAAATTATATATATAAAGCTGCTTAATTCGCTTATAAACTATTTAATTTTAAAATAGAATCAGTATCTAGGCCTATGAAAAAGTATTATAAATCAGAGTCCAGTTTTTGCTTTTTTGAACTAATCTTAGTAAATGCTGAACGGATTTTTCATAAAGTTTTCAGTTTCCAACAATCTTAGGAAATTTAGGAAGTTTATAGTTTTAGAACGCTTTCGACGCCGGGAACCAAAAACAAAATAAATCCGAGATCAAATCCGAAAAGATTCGTCCCCAAAGATGCGTCTTATTTAAAAAGCTATTGACGATTAGATTCGATATAATAGCGGGATCTGAAATTTATTTCATTTTACTGCATTTTTAAGAATGCTGCTTTCTAGTATACATCAGACTGTTACAGATTTGGTTTTATTTTGTGATAATATACATGTAAATAGACACTCATAAAAATAATTGTGACCTCTAATTTTATAATTTTATCACATAAGTACACGAGTATAATTAAATAGAGATTTAAGTTTGCTACAAGTCCATCCAATAGGTACCCGCCGTCATAATGTAGCAGCATGCGCTTTTCTAACTCTATCTATCGCTTTGCAATTTGCATGTAAAGTTTTTTCTCTCTAGGTGAAAAGACGCATAACGAAATGCTACATCGCGCATTTACTTCAGTAAACAATATAAATAACATTATTTTGTATTCATAGTTTGCGCTTTACACATAGGTATTTGCTTCACTCAGAAGCGATAGTACATATTAAAGCTATAAAACAAACTGGCATTTAAAAAAACGGTTAAATTGTGGTTAAATATTTTATAAACCTACTTACTAATGTACGTAAAAATTGATGCAATTGGTATCTTTCTAATTGAACCTAAAGATAAATTTTCAGCCTGTAAACGATAGGTAGTCTGTGGTACAAAATATAATTTATTTTTATTTCGTAAAATGAAACAAACGGCCGTTGAAACAATGTGGCCATTGTATGGCCGATTACCGCGCGATAATACTTATTGGTTATCGACCAGGTATGTTAACATTTGTAATACCTGCATCGAATAGGCGATTATGCCATGATTACAGACCGGCGCTTGTAATTGAAACGCGGCTGAACGCATCTGCCTTTGCGCCCTGTTATTATCTGTGCGTGTTTTTTAAATTGTCAACGACGATTTTGGCAGTCATTGTATTGTGCGGATGTATTATGTTTGATGAAATTATTACGATCAATTCGTATTATTCGATTTTATTATATAGGATCATTTTAGAATTGTAATCAGGAATTAATGTTCAATTTATCTTTGTCGATGATAGCCTTTAAATATTACAACATGATTCTCTTACGATATTTTTCAAATAAATAATGTAAGAGCAAAGTCATTGCGGATCCAAAATGCTGAATTAAACGTTAAACGAATTAGTTTAAAATATAGTTAACTCGCACTAGGCCAGCGCGGTGGACTATGGCCTGATCCCCCTCGTACTGAGGGAGGCCCGTGCCCAGCAGTGGGACTTTAAAAAGGGCTGATGATGATGATGATGATGATAGTTATCTCAATGAGGTTAAAATGAACCACTTTAAAATGACAGTGCAAATCAATGAGCTCTCAAAGGTCCCAAAATTTACACGCATTCAACCATTGAAAAAACACAAATTGACTATATAAGCGTAATTTAAACGGACATTGCAAAAAAATCCATTGTTACCGCCACAAAAGAAGACATCAACGCTAACAATGGTTCCAAATTCGAACGTACGTCAAAAGGAAAGGCGGGAATTGTCTATGCTCCATATGCTACGAGATTAACATATTAAAAAGTAAAGTAATTTGTCATTGGCGGCTTGATTGAGGAAGTCATCTTGGCAACGGAAATAATATTTTTTTAACATCCCCCTCGGCGTTACATTATTGTGATTGTGATATCTATATCATTAACAGAGCGTTAGATCTGTGCAATAAATAATAATGTATAGTTTTTGTACATTTCGAAAGGTTTAAATTTAAATAGGTAGAAGAAAAAGCATATCTTGTGTGCAAACTAAGCATTGCTTACTTACATTTGAATTAGATAATGCATAAGATAAGAATGAGTATAATTTGTGATAGTATATTTAGAAGTAAATAAAAATTAATTGGTGGTTTCAAATGCAAATAAAATAATAATTATATAGTAGGTAATACCTTGATTTTATACAAGATTTGCCCTTGCAATATTAAGCTTTTTATACATAGATTATATTGAAACGTAAATGGTGCAAAAACTATGCCTACCTATATTTTACTGTATCGCATTAGCTTGCTACAAGGCTAAATACTTACATGAACATGTATGTCACCATCTAACATCTAACTAACACATTATGTATAGTTACGATGCAATCGCTGTAATGATTCGTAATGAATGTGCTATTTGTGAACTATTTGCTTATTTTTCTAGACTGAACTAAAAATAAAAAAATATTTATAGCTTATATTATTATTAAAACAATTAAAATTTACCCTTATCAAGAGAAGTAATAATAATACGATTTATAATTTACTAACATTTTCCCGCAGCTCCGCTTGCTTTTAAAAGACCGAAAACCAAGTTATTAGAGCGAAAAAACTGAAATTTTAAAATTACTAATGAGAATCAACAAATATGTAATTCATTAAGAAATTTATTACATATCACTTAGTAAACTTGGAATAATGAATTACAGGCAATGTTCATTATAAACTCGCAAACTACATATATAATTTTAATATAAAAATAATATAAAATCGCTCAGCTTCAACCCTTAAGAAAAACACATTAGTTGACTCATTTTGTCTATGGTCGTCAAGCGCGAGCCCAGGATTATTATATTTTATTACCCCACAAATTGTGCTTCAACCTCCTGTGGGGTCCAAAGGTGTCAGAACCGGCACGTTTGTATTGCCTCTATTATGAAAAGAAAAAAGAGAAGCAAAAAGTCGCTCCCACCATTAAAGTACAGGGTGCTTTTAGCCAATAATACGTTTAGAATTCGCTGACTAATTGATTGTGAATGGTTTTATTTAATTGGAAAACGATAGGTGCATGAAAAACGTTGAAAGCTATAATTTTTTGTATTATTTTGTCTAGGCAATATGAGGTTAATTTAATTATACTGAAGTTAATATTTTTATACTTAATGTTTGATTTTGTATATTAAAAATATCTAATAAGGGGGGAAAATAATAAAGAAAACCACTAAAATATTTTATATATGAAACATAAGTAAAACTTTAACGTTAAAATTGGTTGTGAAAATATTATCCTTCGCTATACTCGGTCATAATTATATTGAGATTCTAATTCCCTCAATAAGGCCAAAAGGACAATTTGTACAAATCACTATGAAGGCATAAAGGTGATGGCAAGGTGTCTCGCTCTTACTCCCATAGTAGGAGTGATGCAGGTGTATTCGATTAATTTAATTATATTATTTGGGTACACCTTCATCGACTGCTATCTTGTCCATCTGTGATATGATGGCATAGGCTGTTTGACCAAATAGGGTGCACGTTTTTGTTTTTCCGTTAAAATACGTTGGTACTGTTCTTTGCTTATGACTTGCATTATGTTGATATTTTTTATTATAAAATATCAAATTTAGTTTTAATAACATAATATGACAACAAACTTTTGGAAATTAGTTAGTATTGATTTAAGGTTTACTAATAATATTTTTCGTGGTCAAAAATATTCGGTCATAATAGGTATAGGTATATTCTTTAGGTTATGGCGTGAGTGTTGTAAAAATAACAAACAAAAGAAAAAAAGTCAGGAATTCGATCAGTTTTACGAATTAATTTACTAAATGCCTATATTAACATATGTGGGGTAAGTATGAGATAATTTAAATTATAAAATTAGTCGCACCATCGTGCAGCAATCGTATTGCATTATATTATTGCCGGCCATTATTTAATAACCCCACATTTGGACACCCGGGCGGAATTACAGCCGTTTGTAAATAAACCGCCGGCTTTGTGAAACACCGACGTTTATCTCGGGTGAATATAAGCATTGTTTTATTTAATTACCGCCTAGTATTGCCCCGCGGCTGCGCTTGCGTGTTACGATAGCGAAAAAGCATATAGATATATAGACCTAAGACCTATCTAACTATCCGAGTCGTTAATATAAAAATAAAATTAAAAAGTTTTCTGCCGCTTCATAGATGCAAAGACGGGTGCATTAACAGACTGATGGACGATATTTGTTAATGGTTGCTTAGTATCTCATGTAAATAGTAAGTAAGTAGTAGTAAATAGCCTCTGTATCGATAATAATGACTTTTTCAAACGGATTTTCCAAAAAATATTTAGTGAATATGTAGTAAAATTTAGATAAAAAAATTAAACTACCGTCTCTACATATACCTTTACAGGTAAGCTTGAGTCGACCTTATAAATACCTTATGGAGTTTCTAAAGATGTGAATTCGCATAAAATGTAAATAAACTCATTATTAGAATAAAAGTTAAAGTATGAATCCCGTATGTAAAATTATGCAAGATATAAATTACATTTATTTGCCATTGTAAACGTTAATACTTGTGTGATAAACACAAATAGGCGAGGTGGGAAGTTTTTTTACATAACGTTAGTAAATACGCCATACACTTTGCAATCTGATTTTAAAACTAGGTTTCATGAATAATTATGTATAATCTAGTACAAAATATATAATACGACAATTACGATAAATGATGATGATGAGATATCAATGCAATTACCGCGACTAAAAAGTTCGAATAGTGTACTTACTTATTTTTTCCGGGTGTAGATTATTTATATGACTTTTATAATTTAGGTAAAGGCTTAGAAATCACTTGGCTCTATGCTCTCTGTGCACTTTAACGTTTGTTTTTGTTAGAAAGGGACTAGTACATATTCAGTTAAAATCATTTTTTGTTGTGTACCTAGCTACCGAATTAATAATTAAAAAAAACAAGGTTTTAATTTTGCAAGACCTAAAAGAGCTATTCGGTATTTCAGTATATTCTATTTAATATATAATAAAAAAATCAAATATTAAAAAAATATTTAAAGCTTTGCTAATTCACTTTTATTTTAATTTAATTGTAGACTCGTGGCAAAAATCAAACGATAAGCCTAAGCCTTAAAAAAAGGTCCATTAAATTTCACACCTTTCTAATAGTTTTGATATTGATTTAGATAATAGATCTCTATCGATTTATTTTTTACTGAAACCATTCGGTAATTATGTGCATTTAGGCAACGTTTAGTGGCTTTGTAAGTTTTTAAGTTTTTCTGAAGGAATTATTTCTTCCCATTTATTATGTGGGCGTTGATTAACTTGGTAGATACATAATATAATACTTAATATAAAGGTTCTCTTATCGTAAATGTATACATATAGGGTATGTACTTTCAGGTATATTAAACTGTACCTATATTTATAGGCATCTTTTGATTTTTTTTCTCACTCTCAAACACAATCTGTGGTCAATATTTCGTAATGAGAGAAATCGTTTATATAAAACATTCTCAAAAGAATATGTACCTACTAAAAAAATACGTCTAAAATTACATTTAATTGTTATAATGAACATTGTTATACTTAAGCAAAAAATATTTAACACATCTGCGGGTAAAAAGAAAGTTATTTTATACTGTATTGCAATTATTTTATTATAATATACACCTAAAAATTTCTTGAAAATTGTAAGATGATCAAAGGACTATAGAAGTTTGTTCAGAAGTTCCTTTGATCAACCACTTTCCAAAAAATACGAGTCTTTTAACACCGTCACGACTTATATTCTCCATTATTAAAACACGCAAACCATTTTTCATTGAATATAGATTTCAATGTGGGTCACGAAGTTCCTTTATTTCAGCATAATTCCTTCATACAAATCTGCACCGTATTTCTATATGAGAAAGGCTACATTCGCTTGTATGAAAAAAAGCAGATGGCACAATATGTGGGTTCAGCGTACTAAAAATCGCGCGTCGAATTATTTTCTTATTGGCACGATTGTTTGAGAAAATAGCTTTTAATAAAGGAGTGCATTATGAATCTGACAAAAGTTGTTTCAATTGAATTGGTATCGATTCATCGTCTGCTCTACATACCTACTCGTATTAAAGTTATTGTTTTGTTACGTCTCCGTGGTATAGAAAGAAGAGATGGAGATATTTGAATATCCTTCGTTTATTATAAATACGAATGTAACTCTGTCTCTCTGTTTGTCGCGCTTTCACACCAAAACTACTGAACCGATTTAAATGAAATTTGGTACAAAGATAGTCTAGAGCCTGAGAAAGGATATTGGCTACTTTTCAGCACGAAGAAAGGGCTGTAAGGGGTTGAAAGTTTGTATAGAAATTACCTCATTTATCAAGCTAGACGCATAAAACTTATTTTGTAGACTTTTGATTAGATATAAATAAATATAAGACATTCCAAGTTTTTAAAAAAATATTCTAAAGGGGGTACCTAGCTTGTTCGAAATAAATTTGTTTTTCTTTATAGTTAATATTACATGAATGAATAGTCATTCAAATCACTTTGTTTTATTTAATAAATAACATAGCACAAAGTAATAAAAAATGGACTCATATAAATTTACATACTTTAAACATATTGTTATAGATAAGAAACACTTAAAACCTATTTAAAAATGTAGGTAAAATTAAATACAGAACGCTACGATTACAAATCGATTTTCAATACGTTGTTTATATTTCATAGTGCAGCATAATGCAGTTCCATGGTTGGCCATGGCGATAAGTGATAAGGGAGCAAATCACGTAATTAAATTATGTTTACAAAACTTCTTGAACAGTGATTGGTTGAATACTACCTACTTGATATAGAATCCTTATTAAATATGAATACTTAGTTATAGTCTTAGTTACGAAAAATAATACTGGTAAGTGAAATTTCTGAATGTAAAGAAGTATTAGATGATTTTTCATTAACGGTTTACCGCGTTTTACATTTTCTATAGTGGTCGTAGGTGCACAGGTGTGTGCCGACACAAGGACACTCATTTTTCTTGTCACTCTTCAAATCCGATAGGAAAAAGGATTGGCACGATCCTTTTGAATTAAGGCACAGGAAGTCAACTTCTATTGTATATGTAGCCATAAATGTAGTAAGTACATATACATACTAGGCACTTTGTGAAGGCACCCTAACCGGAGTAAAAAATCATAGAGATAGAATGTTTATGTACCGTAATTAAAGAAGTATGTTATTTAAATAAATCGAGTTGACAGCTTTTAAAAACAGCCATTAAAGACAACATCAGTAAATCAGAAGCTAATTAACAACCTAGAACATAATTGCTATTTTATATTAGTTTTATTAGGTTTAAGTAAGAATTTCATACTAATAGATTACACGAAAGTTGGTTTATTGATTTGCCCTTCTTTCAGTTAGTGATGTAGTAACGCTCGAATAAACAAACGGCAATCCACGATGCATTAAAATAATGATAATATAAATAAAATAGTGAACTAGCATTTCCAACCAGCCAAATTCATAGATATCATATATTATTATTATGTCGTGTGATGTTTTATAGCTGTTTTATACGATTGGCTGAGATTTCTCATAAATGCGATATTTTCTAAAGAGTATGCTATATGTTGACCCGGATAGCCAGAGATAGACCCATCATCATACCAAATTTCATCAAAATCCGTTCAGTGGTTTTCTCGTGATACAGACAGACAGACAGATGGATAAAAATCTATAGATTTGGCCTCTGTATCGTTAATAAATTCAATAAGAATTATATATCCAATAATATTATTAATCAGTGCAGATTTGATTAAGTTAGAATTTTATTATATGTATAGAAGTATAGGTTTGTATAGTCTCTTAAAACTAGTGTTTTGTTTTCTGGTATCTTAAATATGGTAAAACATACTTAACAATTCAAAAGAAAAAATATTTTAACTTAATCTTACAACAGCATATTCATTTATAATTTCATTTATAACAGCATCTTGTTCATGTTTAGGCTACTTATAGCCATCAAATATAATTTTGAGCATAATATAAATTAAACTCAATTTATCTCATACACAAATGACACTGTGTTGCAAATGTTGCACAAATAAAGTCATTTTGAAGGCGTTTGTTGGCACAAAGCAGTCTGTGGTTGTAGCTGGCAACCCATAGGCCTGCTAGTGTTGCGTCGTCTCAAATTGAAAACCGCAACAGCATTTCAATTTAAGACGAGGAAGCCGCGGTGTAATTTAAATATTTGACAGATTTACAAACTAATTTGGGTGATGCTCAATTTTGTAAATTCAGTACCTACTTATACAGTTGCAGGTAGCAAACAATGCTAACCTAATTTAGTTTAAAATATAAAAATCTATTTTCATGAGTGAATTTATAATAGGGCATGAATACATTTTAAATATAAGTATAAATGAAAACTTATCTTTTTCTTCTCTTACTTATCAATCTAATTCTTCTTATTCAATAATGTAAAAAATGTATATTACACTTTTGCAGCTTAACCGCTTACACAAAAGTAACGTAACCAAAATTATGATTTTATCAAAAGCCTAAAATTATAGTATGAATCTTAATAACATCATTTTAAACTACAGCTCCTGCGGAACCTGAAATTATGAAATACAAAAGATAAAATTTACATCATTTTATAAATTAGGTATTAGATATTAAGATTTTAAGTCATCACTCAAATAAAGATAAAAAATATATTAACCAATCAGTTTCAATTCATTATATTATGTAACGCATGTTAATTTTTCCTATAATCTTAAAAACACAAGAAATGGCGAGTGTTGCTTGTTGCACTTAATGAAAGCATAAATGATAAATCCAGTCATTAAATAAGGAACTCAACTACACATACATAGCAACACTAAAACATCTGAACTTCATTTCTGATGGAAACTATTAATACGATACATCGATGGAAGCACAATAACGCGTCGATTTGCTCAACACAATAAGCTGCTACTTGCTATAAATATACCCCATTGTTGATCAAATCCCCAGTTGGGGCTAATCGACTTGCGCTAGGGACGCCACTAGTGACTGTATTCTATATATGTAGATATCTAGACATTTAGCTAAGTTCTTCCTTTATTTTGATTTTTCTCTTGATTTTTATACTCTTGTTTTTTTATATTATTCAGGGTAATACTTTAGAATTTTACTCATAACCGTCAATTTTTAGAATAAAAAACATTTACATTGTACTATGTAATAATAGTAATTGATAAATTATATATTTTATAATATATTATATTCTTTATAATATATTATATGGAAATATGGGTTTTTGATTGTTTCCTTTAAGTTATGGATAAACAGCCACTCGTGTGTAGAGCCCTTTAGACGGGGTAATCAGTGGCTAGCAGTAATGAAAATCGTAATTAAAGCGACGTGAGTTGTGATTGAATGTGGTGTATTTAGTAAATTTCGTAGAGCTTTGTTGCCAATAGCATTGAAGTTATGATTCTTAGAATCGTACTTTGAGTTATTGAACTCTATTTATTGAGTACAACATAAAAGTTTCGATTTATAATGTATGTTTTAATTCTATTAAATAGAACCGCAATTCTTTTTCTAAAATATAAGTTGATCCTAATAACATCTGCTATCTGTCAAAAGCAGTCCAGCCGTTTCCGCGAGTTAAGCGGGAAAAACAGACAGACAGACATAATAGTCAGTGAAATATGTACTAACAGACACTTAAATTTTATTAGATTTCTGCATACATGTGGATCATTCCCCTGGCATTAGACGTTATTTACTTAAATAAGACATTTCGTAGTTCCAAATAAAGTTATTTATCAATTTTTTTTCCGCCCAAACATAACATTTTCCATTTCTTTGTAATCTGAACAAAAACGTTAGAAATTAAATTGGTATCGTATCTAATTTATTAAGCTATGTAATTTCTTAATTCATAAATATTACGGGTATTATAATATAATATTAGAATTAAGAGTTTCTTAATTTTTTTAAATTAACTGTTCCATTTTCATATTAAAGAAATTCCAAAAGTTACTATTTTAGTATCTATCGAGTAAATAAGTTTTATTAGTAAAATAAAATATAATATAATAGATACGAAAGTTAAAAACATTCTTCGCTTTCTGCATGTATTGTAATATTTTGACAATTAGTTCTGAAGACAGCCATGTAAAACAATTTCCATCCACGGCTAACATCTAGACCGACACAAACTGCTTAAATAGTAGTATAAAAAAGCTACTTATTCATTATTGTAAGCTTATAAGGTTAATGCCTTACAATTAGTTTGAGCCATGTTTGAGCGACCACCGACGGTGTAACATGTGTAAAACCGGTTATATGCGATGTTTCGCAGAATGAAGTGTGAATTTAAAAAGAATTCGTGGTAGTTCTGTTAGTACCACCCACTCAGGAGATATCTCGCACGGTGAAAAATATTGAAAATGTCTGCTCTTTATATTACGTTATTACTTTAGCTTTTACTTGAAATTTAGGATAAGGATCCTAATTCCCTTAAATAAAGGCCATTTACAAATGTCGTACTGTATCAACCAAAGAAGCAATGTATAATGTCACAAATAATATAATATGTTGGAACATTATTTTGCACGCAGTGCCATCTAGTTCCGGTGTGACTTGTGAGCTAAGAGGCTTGTGTTACAGATACCAGACAGTTCATACACTACACATATATAACTTTAAATACATCATCATCATCATCAGCCCTTTCAACGTCCCACTGCTGGGCACGGGCCTCCCTCAGTACGAAGGGGATCAGGCCATAGCCCACCGCGCTGGCCTAGTGCGTGATGGCGGACTTCACATTGTCTTTTGAAAACTTGTTAGGTTTTCTCAAGCATGCAGGTTTCCTCACGATGTTTTCCTCCACCGTATAAGACAAGTGGTAATCATGATATAAATGATTCGCACATTAAAATATCAGAGGTGCGAGACCCGAATTAGAACCCGTATCGCCCGGTTATCCAAGCGAGAGCGTTACGGCTACCACTGTAACTTTGAATACATACATATTATAAATTTAAACACCTATAACTGGAGTACAAACATTCGTGCTCGACAAATGAATGCCTCCAGAGGAACTCAAATCCGCGACCGCTGGCGCAGAAAGTACAAACTGAACCAAAAGGGTCGTTAAAAATATTTTAGTTAAATGTTATTTTAGTTAAGTTAGATATGTAATGATGTGTGAATAGTTAAAGAAATGGCCACGCGCAAATTATTATCGCGCTATTTATATACGAGTGTATATATATGTGTGTATAATTTATATGCGTTCTCTACATTTATGATTTTTTATTAAACATATAGTTCTCGTCACTTGTTGAGTGTAAAGTATAATAATTAATTATTCTAATTACTTTAAACGTCTTAAAGGTTAGGTCTTTTAATTAGATACATTTATTCATTGTTATTTACATTGTATTACTTGCCTAGTTTGGTTAACATTAAAATATATTATAGCTATGTTGAATATGCATTACTTATATTATTAGCATATTCTGACACTCGTTACAATTTAACGTACAGTACCATTTACAGTTTCTTTAATTTATTCCTCAATCCTACTAATATTATAAGCGCAAAAGTTTGTAAGAATGTATGGATGAATGTTTGTTACTCTTTCACGCAAAAACTAATGAATGGATTTTGATGAATCAATAATATAGCTTACATATTATCAGAATATCACATATCGTATTATAAGCTATATTTATAAAATACATCCCACTACCATAATAATTTGCATGTTCGTATCTGCGTGGTAACACGGAATAGGGGTAGGTGCGTGATTCTGTAACGACTAAGCACATTTGGATTAAATTTAAAACACTATAACAATAGATTAGATACTATATAATATGAGACCTGTAGGCTGTGATACTATATAAGCTACTGTTAATGATAATTTTTTGTCAAAGTTTGTACAGCCTTTCTATCATAAACATCTATTTGAATCACCGGAGCGAAGCCAGGATGAGTCGTTAATATTAGTCCTTTTTCTTCTATAATTTTATACCTTCATAATATAATTTTATTTTGTTATTTACTTATTTAGAAATTATATATCTATGTAATAAAATTTTAACTATTCTATATTTCATGAAAAATCTTAGTGAAAAAATTATTATTGATTGTCTGTAACGGCATCAAGCCATCACGAATAAGTCACTGTGTACATTTTGATGAAATTTGTTATGATGACAATTGGATGCATTTTACTGCGTGAAAATATCTCATAACTAACACGTTTATGTACTAATAAACACAGGAACGTACACAAGCGGAGCAAGGTTAAGTCGCTAGTATTACATAAAACTCTGTTTTTCATTTTTTTTCTGGTAATTTTCATTAGAAGTAGTTTTAAATTCCACGTCTTTAAAAATGCCACGAGCGGTCAGTAGTAAACAATTAAAATTAAAATAAATGTTTCACGGACGAGCCGGAGATTGAGCCATTTCATCGCAGCCCGAGGTACGATGCTATCTATCGCATCTTATTGTTACTTATTTTGATACTCGCTACAGACAACCTCTCATTATGAATTAGAACCGCTTTGGAGGAAAAACGTAGCTAAGCGCGAAATTTACATTCTTTTTTTTAAACATGACTACAATTTAATTTTTAAATCCAATTTTGGAATAGCAAAGATCTGATATTTTTTTTTACTTACGCACATTAAATATGACACATATAAACATCTTTTAAGAATTTTATCCTCATGTTAATGGTTAATTTTAAAGTCTAATGTCGATTGCTTTATAAGCTTAAACATTTTACAAACGTTTTGTGACTTAACCGCCCACGCTCTTTACACTAAAGATTTTTATCTTATTGCCGTAATCCAATTACCGGGGTCTTTAATACCAAACCTTCTAATCCTATCACAGATCGTGTTACGACATGTTAATGCTATATTTAAGTAGCATTTTAAGCTTTATACCAATGGAATAAGGATTTATTGGCTGTAAATAATGTTGTCTGCATATCTACAAATTTATTGTGTAGTATACGAAACAGCTTTAACTTTAGCTCCTTTTCTTAAGAATCACGCGAACTGTCAGTATAAATTTTTTCAAAAACACTATTAATTTAATTAAAATTAATTAATTTGAAGCCTATTCCATTGACTTAGATACTATCTAAGTAGCAAACTGTACTTTTGTGAATAGTCTAAGGATGGCGCGACGAATGTAAAGGAAATCGGGACTTAGTGTCAACACTTCACGGGTGATGGCTATAAATGGTAATGGAAGGTAGACACAATGCGGTGAATTCTTTGTTGTTTAGAGCAGAGTTACACGCTTTTTGACGATCGGTCTTTGGTATAATGATTTAGTTAATAGCACTAGACAACGTATGAAGATGGTAGAATAGCGAAATTTTAATATTTGGCTATAGTTCATATTAATTTATTCATATTATTCTAAGAGAAAGAAAGAAAGACCTATATAGGGAGATTTGAAGTAGAACAGCTAATATATAGAGCGAAATCAAAGGCTTAAACTACGTAGTCCATATTATTCGAAATATGTTTTCAGTCTAGTAATTAATAACACAGGTCTTCTCGCACTAAATATATTAAAATGGCCTTAAAGAAATGACTGGAACGAAATATTAATTTTAACTTACTTAAATTGGCTAGTTAATTTATCCATATCTATATCCTATACATCCTATGAGACCTATCAAAAGGCCATACCACACAAATCGTCTACGGTGACCTCAACAAAGGCGTACTAATTGCCTAGCGCGGAATTAATCAATCTGCGCAGGAGTGAACCACAATATTCATTTCTTTAAGTATATCCCTTATGATTATGTGAATAAATGCTAAATTGTTATGTACAAATTGTGTTATACCTGTGGCCCTCCGTACCTGCCTAATATAAACGTTGTAGTCGGCGCGCTTTGAAGTCGCAGTACTCTCCAATTAGCGTTCGCCGCCGCCTTTGGCGTCCGCCGCCTTTAAGATGCTCTTTATCTCTATCCCACTTCGGCCCTCTCTGTCTAATCCTCCATGGGTGCCATCGCGGTAGGCTTTAAACGTGTCGTAATGTAATGTATAGTGTTAAGTTCACACACGTAAAGATCTTTATCGATGTAAGAAATTTTGATGTGATGAAAGAATTATTCTCCGGCTCATAGACTATATTTGAATTGTTTGTGGAAAGTTTTTTTGAATTTAGAACGATATTTAGCATAAGTATAATTAGCATTTGAAGCCACACGAAACTTATATTTCTTATAGTATTTGTAAAACTGTTCACGTCTGTTCGCTTACAAGCGAATACAAAGGTCAAATTATTTTTTGTTGTATAATTACATTTTTTATTATTGTTTTTTTTTAATTTATATTATGCATATTAATTATGACAGAATAATAATATAATAATAGATGGCTACTTATATTATATTCGGGAAAAAACCCAGAAAAAGGATATTTTTTTTACGTTAAGACACTTTAAGTAAAACTGTTTTTTGCGTTAGTCTAAATGTAAGGTACCTACTCGTAGAATTACGGCGTTTATGAATGAAGCGACGGCACGCGGCCTAGACTCGCGCGAATGTACTTTGTACATAATATTATTACTTTTAAGTTAATAAGAATCACTATAATATCCTTATATTCTTTCAAAATATTAGTTATATAAAGTATACTTAGTAAAAATTTTAAAGTCTTGCTAAAAAAGTACAAACCCTACTTTAATGTAGAGTTCCCAAAATAGAAGTTTATTAGTTAAGTGTAAATATTATTTTATTTAATTTGAGATATATCTTTACACCGTAGCATAGGTACAAATCAATAAATAATAGATTTGTACATTCAATATATTGACTAAGCTTATAATCACATCATCACAATATAAAAGCATTTGGAACCTGAATATTTTGTAAGCTGATTGCTGGCAATAATTTTCAATAAAGAAAAAATATATAATATGAAATTTATCAACATTAGGTTACCTTTTAAAATAATATTAGCAAGATTAAGGCGGAAAAATAACTGTTATTACGAGATCATAACACTTTAAGCGGGCCACCCCGTTACCAATAAATCTTACACTTATTTTGCATAAATAAAACCAAATTAACCCTTTGGATCGCCCGGTAGCCGCCTGATGATATTGTAACCAATAACAAAAATAAATTAAAGTAAAAAGTAAAAAACGGTAAAGGTAAGAGAAAAAAAGGTTGTACATCAAAGAAGCCGCGGTCACGTACTGGCTGGTTATGACGACCAGCGGGTGTTAGTCGCCTTAGCAAGGAAATTAAAAATTATACTAGATGAGTTTCAAAAAAGGAATTGAATAGGATTTAAATTTGAAGGAGTAACGAAAATTAGATTAATACTGGTGTATTTTTGCGTTGTCTGCTGCCAATGTCATTTAACAAAAAAGGTACAAAAATCTTTTTAAAATTCAAAAACAATGCAAAATTAATTTTTTTTTTTAAATCGCATAGATATAAGATAATTCATAATTTATATAAGGTAGGTAGGTACATTTTAAAGCTAATTGCTGTTTTTTTTTTGCAAATAAATCTTACAAACAATTTCCCAATTCATTATGACAGGAGACTGCAGAATGTTCTTTTGTAATAGGTAATTATAGTATCTAATAATATTAATCGTATAAATCATCTTTTCTAAATCTGTTGTTTCTTAATAAAAATAAATAAATTTTAATAGTAAATTTTAAACCGTTTCTCAATTCGTTTTTTCAGAGTTTTTTATACATTATATTGTTATTTATATTTTATTTAAATATAAAAAATATCTTACAAATTATAATATGATATAAGAATAGTATATATATTTAAAATGAAAATAAAAGCGAGAGATTAGAGCACGAGCTCATCTTCCATAATGCTGCCATTCACATTGTTACGATGTTCATTGGTGTCGACACACCCTTAAGAGGTTGGATTGTGTTTCTAATATCGATTATCGATATTATTAAAAGAAATTTTAAAATCTAGTGTTTATGGTTAATAAGTGAAATATTAAGATTTACTGTAAGACTTAGTTAAAAACTAACATAAGAAAAAGTTCTTAGTGCAATAATAACTCTTAATATTATCAATATAGGTACTATAAACAATACATGGTACATGTAATAAAATAAGTGATAGCAAAATGAAACAACTCATTAATTCACAAAAACGTAAATCAATATAAAATTAATAAGATTATAAAATATATTTGTGTCGTTGTCGCAAACGCTTCCGAATTCCGACACCAATGGTTACCATTGGAGAAACCCAGGCTCTTTGTAAAACGCCGCAGCTATTAAAGTGCGATTAAGCGGCCCCCGAGACGAAGCGGCTCCCACTTTCGATTTTACAACTATCTAAAATTAACTGCTCATTCTTATGTTACATTTGAGCTCGACGAATGAATACTGATACCTATAGGTCATCTAGTTCTTGCTAGCGACGTTTTCTGATGTTATTTTTAGGATATTATGGTTACTTGAAATGAATTTACTAAATATTAATTACTTACCAACATATTTTTATTATACTTTAATTAATTGCATTTGTTTGCTTTCTATGAAAGAGCAAATGTAAAAAGAGCAAATTGTGTATGAAGACACATAATATGCAATGTTTGAATTTTCCTATCAAACATTTCAGAAATATTTTTTATAAATAATTAGTAGTACCTACTATTTTTGTACATAATTTAGTACTATTTTTTATGATATACATATAATATAATGTATGTAGGAAATGCATAAGTACAATTGAAGAAGTATTGCAAATCGTTGGAATTTACAATTTGAATTCATAGAAATGTTTCTCTATCTCATGGTATATTTATCAATTGTCCGTGGTATGCCAAATTAGATCTAGATTATTCATATTTCGAAGAATAGGCAAAGGCTAATGTTCATAGATCTTACCTATTTACTAAGTACTTCATGGCCTTATTCAGTATAAGTATGTTATGTGATGATTTTAATATTAATCCATTGATAGAAAACAAAATTAATCTTAAAATGTTAATCTATTTTTCTAAATTAATATATTGGGTACACCCAGTATTACACATATGTAATTAAAATTATAGGGGTTCCTTGTTATGGAATGTATAGTCAGTAGTTTGCATTCGAAATAAATTGTTATTCTCTTAATAGAAGCTATCGCTATAGCTATGTTTTTTTACAATTTACAACATGAGTTTAGAAACATGATGAAAAATTAACAAATAACTTAATATTGTTTTTATCTAAATACGTATTTTACAACTTTAAAAGAAATATAAAAAAAAAAAATTACGACTTTTATTAAAAACGAGGACAGATTGCGTCATTCACGTGTCATATATTCAAATATAACATGCCATTGGGACATTCTCTATGCAATCTAACAATAACTATTAAAATTAATCTTATTAAGATAATAAAATAATAATGATAATAGTATAGAAAGACCGATTTGTAAGTAGAATATAGGAATTTCTAAATTATAATGTCGTTGATTAAATTTGAGATCATTTGCATTATCTTGATTTATACTTTCGATTGAGAGAAGGTATTTAACTGATTAATTATACAGTTCCGATAGTAATTTTCATATTTTAAGTTTATTTATTATATTTATGGGGCTACAGTTTTAACTTTATGCTAAAAAAGAAGAATAAAAACATAATCTTACGTATGTATTATCACTAGACAACAATATAACCCGTCTTTACTTGATTACTTAGTCTTATTATCTTGATATTATGTTAACGAAGTAGATTTACAAAGCTTTCACATATTAAGTTTAAGAATTGTTTGGAGGAACTCCAAAACATGAAGAGTTATAAATGTGTGTCAGTTTTAGAGACCAATTTTAATATTATGCATCATAATAAGATTTCGCAAATGGGAATTAGCTAATGTGACAGCTAATAAACTATTATTTATTATTATAAGCCTTAGTTATGTGCTTGGAAATGACTGTTCGATGAATTATAACGCCTTGCTGCCACTCTTGTTAGCGCTACATTACATCAAACTTTCCTATTTAGGAAAATGCTATTACCGATACAATACTTAGTTGCTTATCAAAATGATAAATCAGACATTCTATTAGAAAATAACAATGCTCAGGACCTCATTTAGAAATATCGCATTAGTAGCACATTATATATTCATTTCTAAGTTTGTATTTTAACAAGTTCTTGCTCACGGTTTTACTTGAGTTAATTTTTGTTTATTATTGTCATCATTTTTATTCTATTGTACTTAATTGATAATAAATTGAAATAATAAAACTGGCTTGTTCTAATTAATATTACCATGCTGGTTACTTTAATATTACTTTAAATGCACTAATTTACCTTTAGGGATTTAATAGAATTTTTTTTCTCGAAAACTAAGTATTGGTTAAGAAAGAATCTCGAAAATTGACTTGCCTTGTATTGACAAACATGCCTACTTATATTTTAATTCTATCAAAAATAGTTGCTAAGTATTTGTTAATATTCTTAAAGTATATACATATAAAATTTATGAAATATAAGCTTTACCTGACGTAGCAGCTTAGTGTGCACAAGCCCTTAGCTATTGGTTTTGGAGATGGTCCTAATCGGCGCGATAGATTGATGTTTTTATTAGTGGAGAGAATTACGCCGTTTAGTGTCTTAGAACTGGTTTCGAAAGAGAATTGATGTGGTAAACGCTGCGTATGTTAAAGAGTATGGCATTAAATAATTCATTAAGCATTATAAGATTTACAATTTCCATTTAACTTAACTTTGCCTTAAAACATATTATGTTGTTGTTGATGTAATAACATTATTTAGGTACATACTTATAACTAGCAAGTAGCGCTTCGTTGGACGAAAAATAGCCTAAGTTATTCCTTATATTAGCTACTTGAGAGTGAAAGTCATATTAAAAATTGGTTCAGCCGATTAAAAGCTTAGCCGGAACAAGCACAGAGACAGACAAACATACAGACAAAAATTTATATTTTATTCTATTTATATCTAAATGCATTTAGTGAAAGTTATTAATTTGAAATTAAAAACAGTTTTATATATAAATGTACTGATAACTTAAAAAAAGCTAAAGCCTATTACTGTATTGTTGTCTTCATTCCAATCAAATTACACCCAAAAACTAAATGTAACTCAAAACAATGTATCGAATCAAAGACGCCGACAGCGGCAGTATATTTAAAAGATTTAAAAAACATTACAACGTGATTGAGGCTAGTTTAAAAACGATAATTTTCATCTCAACCCAGCCGTATCACGCCGTATCGCAGTGTTATAAGGCTGCCGCTTACGTATTACATCAAATTAGATTTTATTCATTTTATTTTAGGTTTATAGTAACTTTTGTTCTGAATCTCGTAGTCTGCTCTAACTTCTTTCAAGCGCTCACTCAAAAAAGTAAAACATTTATGTTTCGTTTTCGCTATTTACATATTTTTTGGTAACAGATATTATAACATGTTAATATGTTACAAAAACATATATAGGTGTTTTGTTTTTATAATAAACTAGCGACTCGCCCTCGCTTCGCTCGGGTTCTTCCCTAAATTTAGCACAGGCAGAGCCCCGGGATCTGCTAGTTATGCATATAAACCTTCCTCTTGAATCACTCTATCTATTAAAAAAACCCGCATCAAAATCCGTTGCGTAGTTTTAAAGATTTAAGCATACATAGGGATAAAGGGACAGAGAAAGCGACTTTGTTTTATACTATGTAGTGATAAATCAGTTGACAGTGCTGAAACCACAATATCTTCTATCATCTAATCTAATCAATGCTAGCAGTAATAAAAACGAAATTCGAGATATTAAAACCGACTTAAATACAGAAGATTTTATATTGTAGGCTCTTTAGGCACAAAAATAATAAAAATGTCCGAACTTCCTGATTAATTTATTTCCCGATTGCTTCATGTTAAGATTATAGTGCAATCAACAATCTCCTTAAAAGATTGATTTTAATCCAAGTCAACTCATTATGTATTTAAATTGCATAACTTTGCGTTTTGTCCTCAGTAGGTATACTTGAATGAAGGTCCTACGCAATGTATGTATAATTAACTTCTAAAGACCTGTAAACAAGCATAATAATCAATAGGCCATTGTTCTAATATTCGTATATGAAAGTAGCATATTAAAATGCTGTCAATATATGTCAGTGACATAATAATTATTCAATTCAATTAAGTTTGCATGCTTATAATAATTATTAAACATATTTATTGAAGATTCTATTCTCTCGGCGTCTCGGCAAAGTATTACATCGGCTAAGTATAAATAAAGACTAAAAGCTATATACATTTTAGTACATGACATACTATTAGTTTTAATTGATTGGTTGGTCTAAATGGAATTGTGATTTCATTTCCATGAACTCCAATACAAAATATCATCAAAAATATCATGTTTAGTAGCTATGTGTGAAATAGAAACACACGTAAACATTAAAAAACCTGGCTCTTTACATTTCTACAGCATAGGAAAATATAATCTTAAATACAATATATGTAATACAAATTTACTAAATAAGTATAATTATTCATGCATTTTGTGAATTTGTAGGTATTAATTAAATTATTAGGTATATTTTACGAGCGCTTATTGATTTTAATTTATTATTACACGTTTACATAATATATAATATCGCTATTAAATCGTTAGTCTACTGTAGGAGATACGTTCACTATATATTGATATTCATCTGAATGAATTGTAAGATTAATACGAATTTAAGCTTTTCAATTTTATGAATATTGCTAACTATTATAAAATTTATATCTTAATTTTTGTAACATTAACTTTTTAGTCCAATATTACATTTAGCAATCGAGAGTCGTTTAAACCTCTAGAGAGATCCTAAACAATAACCATAAAGAACCTGAATAGATTCCATTAAAACGTAATCATACTTAGAATCGACTTCCAAAATTGATAAAATCACCGCATATCAGTGTATACCTACTGTATAGCAATTCAAAAGTCAAGCGTAACAAAATATGAATGAATTTAATTAATTTATTCAATAATTCAAATGCAGATTTATATTATTTATGTGAAATACTTCATCAATCAAACAGATTGATAAATGATTCAATCGATAAAGACAACTAAAAATAGTACAATCTTGGAGTAGTCTTGATACTTGAGTCTACTAGGTTCTATATTTATGAATGCACTCTGTACTGAATACCGTTACTGTATGATGTTTGGGAATTTAAAATGCATTAGCACATTTTAGTCATTTTAATAAAATACAAGTATTATAGATTCTTTATAGGTATTAGATTTGTTTGTAGAGTAAGACTAAAATGAGAGAGAGAAAGAGTTGTTTCACTGGCGCAAAAAACTAGAGCCACGTGTGTCGGTTAGTTATAGTAATTCATTAAATTTTTAATCAATAAAAAAGTTTATTAAAAACTTACAGAAGTTTTTTTATAGTAAATATAATAGTAGTCAGTAGATAATATAATTATACAATCTTTGCACATAATACAATTATTACTTAGTCGAAACATTTTTTTAGAATTTTTTATTGGATTAGTCATTATAATTGATATCTCGTCTGTGACCCCATTACGTGATATCCATTATTTCGTTTGTTAGAACTTGGAACAACCTTAGCGTAGCGAGTATGAGTTGGTGCTATTTAATAATAATCTTTTCTAAATACATAAAAGATATAGGTAAAGATTTTATCTAACATAATATCTAATATACTTATTGTATATTTATATTTTCCTATGTTAATATTTTGTTATTTCCGTTTTTAAAACGGTAAAGTAAGGTCAAAAATAATGTACAATCGTTTCGCTGTCAGATAAGTTGCTAATTATTCAATATCAAGCATTACCGGTAACTTGAAGCAATTATACACTTAACTCGGTTAATAACATGCCTCAGGCGATCTCGATCTTGTTCTCAGATAACGCTATTTGCGAACTTGTTACGATCGATCAGCGTTAGATACGGAATCAGTTTTTAAGATGCCTGTGATATCCATATTATAGTGATGTGAACAATTAGTTTTTATAATTTAAAACTCTATAGGTACATATTTAAAAGCTTAAAAAGGAAGTCTCAATCATATTTTTACTAGTGACTAGTGAAAGGATTTTGCTTCGTCTGGACTTAATCAGGTGCTTCTTTATTTTGGGAATTTTTTGAATAGTTCCTCGAAATCTATAAAAACTGCGTAAGCGACGTAGGTACATTTACTGTTAATTAATTAAAAAACATAGTTTGCTTAATTTTAGCCGCATTAGGTCGCATCTAAAGCCGCGAAGAAATAAAAAAAATAAGTTTTATTTCAAAATGTTTGATGTACAAATCCGACCTCATTTTAACTTATTTACAAGTATAAATAACTGACAATGTATTTAGTAGCTAAGATATAATCATAGGTCAGGGAGTAATTGATGGAATACATTGTAACAAAATAACATTGAAAAAAATACATATTAATTTACTTGACATTTGATCTTATAATCACGTCCAATTGGCACTTTACTTTGCTACAATTTACTTCAAGTAATTTTCCGTCTATTGTGTAAGTGCTAAAGTGTAAATATAGCAACTATGTATTTTAATTAAACATTACGAAAGAAATATTAATCAAAGTAGCTAAAATTAAAAAAATGATTATATAATTTTGGAGGTATCTGCGTCTTTAAAAATTAAATAAATTATAAAGTAATTTTTAATTTTTAATGTGTGATTTGTCCTAACTAAACTATAACTGTAATTTAATTTTTATTAAAAAAAATAAGATTTGCACATCTTGAGACAGATTTCGGAGAGAAGACTTGAGAAACGGTTAGAGAAGCTATGTTTTGAATCTACAAACTCTATCCTAAAAAAATCTAGATATTTAAAGTTGTTTTAGCATTATTATAGAGATCAATAAAGAATTTTGATGGACTATACTTAATCTTTTTTCCTTTTTAAGCTGATAATTTCGATAGTAAATAATATTATATTTTTAAGTAACGCTTTCCCGTTCTTTTAATATATCATACGAGTATCACACGTATCCGTCTCATAACTTACTAATCCATAGAACAATCTATTGCATGTTACCTAAGCATCACAATACGACAATAAACTTTACTAATTACTATTCTCAACAACACATCCGGTATTTTTAATTATATATAAAATATAACAACGCGATATCGTGTCTATCAGTTTTAAATCAAACTTGTATTAATTTTTAGCGACAGTATGTATGTTTGTGTTTTTTCATGTCCTTTACGAAAAGTGCGTAAAACGAATTTGATGTTACTTGACATATGACATAGATAAAGTGTAAACTAGGGTTTTTTATCCTTTAATTAAATCACTTTTCTATAGTGACAAACTATTATATAATGAAACTAGCAACCTCGCTTTGCTCGGGTAACGGGTTCATTCCTTAGTGCTCTATGCCAAATTTAAAGTTTGTGCAAATAAAACGAAGGACTTTCATACAAACTTGCGAGTGAGAGTGAGTGACCTTTCACTTTTGTCTTTTATACATATAAGTATAGATTAGTATTTTTATACTTATAAGTAGGTATTATTAAAATGTCTGTCATTTAGCGGACTATTTGAGGAAATGATTGTACTTTATTTTAAACTGGTTACTTAAATCGACGACAGAATCCGCAAATGTACTTCATACAATATGCTTGAAGGCTGTTCAATATTAAGTGTTCACGGATTAAGCTGTCGAGCGACATAAAAGCTCTGACATAATCGCCCTGCAGGTTACAATTATCACACCCATAAGTATTTATAACAATCATGCCAAAATATGGTATAATGTGAAGTTATATGTAAAAAATACCATATTTATGGTTGTTTATAAAGTCAGATAAATTATATTGCTGTTTAGGTAAAAAGGCTTTCAAAGCTTAGATGTCAAATATTTAACTTTCATTCTTTTTTTTTTAATTAAACCTTTATACTGTATATTACTGTATTTTTGGATTTTTTACAAATTAAGTAGGAGTACTTACCTACCTACTAACATGTTTGGTGATTCTTTTGGTCATATTAAAAAGCACATAATATAATTTCTGTTTTATTAAAAGTGCAACTTCATTGCTATTGAATCTGAATAAATTACTAAAAATAAATTAATAAATTTATATGAAGCGTTGGTTTTTTTGTTTTAGTTATGTTCTATAAGACAGTTTATTTATAATAAAACTTTGATGGGGTATAATTATTGTTAATATGAATAATAAATTTGCAATTTTATTTAATATAACAGTTTGTAATTAATGTACCTACCTATTAAATTTAACTAGCTCCTTCATCCCGTAACGAGAATTGAGTTTTATTTTTCCTTAACTGCCGTTGTTATCGTATTGAAGTCATAAAAATAAAAAACTTAAACGATATTAATAAGCACTCGATGTATGCAAATGTCAAATTTAAGTGGTAGCTACGCGCGTCCCACACTATTTACGCGAACGGTTTAAATTGTATGAATCATTTTATTTTACTACTATGCATTATGATAAAAAAGGATAATTTTCAAGTTTCTAAGTAGGTTTTAATGGTTTTTCTAACAAACTACAAGTTTTAAGGGTTTAATGTATTTTGGCTCATACGTTGAATAATAATTGAACTACCACTGCCTATACCATAAAGTAATAATTAATAATAATTAATATTATAATATATAGAAAATAGGAATCTCGCCCATTGAACCTAAGTATTAATATAGATTTTAGCTAAACTTTGATACGCTTTTAATGTTCCAAGCTTTAATTTGGGTAAAAAAGTTGTATCGCCTAATACAAAATTTTAGAAGTTATTCAATACGTTTCATATTCATTAATAATCCACGTTACATTGCGGTGGTACAAGAAATAACAAAACTAATTTGTGGAATAAGACAACACACTAACAATGTGCACCAACCCTTATCGTTTGACGCGGTAACCTCGGAGAGACGTATTATTACATGAGATGGCTTCAACTGAGAAGTTGAAGCGTTTACACATTAATATTTTTAAATTATTATTTTTATTAAACTGTAGAATACAGATACTATATTTTTATTGTATATTTTTAATTAATTTTACTACTATTTAACAACAGATAATAAATACTTATAGGATGTAACGTGTTTTACAAGGTCTTTATTAATATTACTCCTCATTCCTTGCAGTCGCTAATTAAATAAATTAGTACAGTTCCTAGTTTTATCCATATTTATAAAAGTATTTACTTCAAGTAGGTAATTTATCCTCTCCTTGATTAGCTGCGTTGCTGGCTACTTTTACAACAGGTACTTCAGAACGAATTTTAAACGAGTCTAAACTCTAAAACACGATAAAACATACACACAGACAAAAATACAATCTGTCCCATTTACAATACTGGTCCGTGCCTAAAAGAAATTCGCTTCCAACAGAGACCACTCCCCGGAACGCTATGAAGGCTCATATTATATCTTATTACACGGACGAGTTGTACCATCATTACTTGAGCAACGCACTAATTGTTCGCATTCTTACCCACATGAGCTTTGAATATATACATTTGCAAAATTTATAATTTTATTATTGATATTAAAAGGACTTTTAAAACTCAGACTGACTGAATTGAGACTTTCAAAAATTCACCCAAGTTGTTTTTTTGCTAAAAAAAATCTGTTTAATTAAATATATTTAACGTAATACTTAATGAAAAAATATATTAATAATCGATTTTTTAAACATAATTTTAATAAAATGGATTTGTAAATAAAATTTGATTTTGGATAGCAAATAAAGTATAACAATTTCTACTTTTTGTTACTTAGTTTGTTGTACAGCGTTTCGTTATTCTGTGTACTCATATTACCAATTTGTAAATGTAACGAGATGCGACCCGCCAGCCATTAACCTCAGCACACGTGTCTTACATTTAATGCACGGTATATTAGAAGCTATTAAATTAAATGAAAATAAACTTATACGTTATCTAAGATTTAATTATGGTATGGTATATTTCTTTATACTTTCTATAAAGTGGTATTAACTGCTCATTGATAATTTTATTTCTTTTTCCTAAAGCTACTTATATAGTAAAGAAATATATTATTATTCCTCTAAAAAAAAATTAAGAATTATTTAAATTATCTTGAAGTGACATTTTTCATTTTTTTGCATCTGTTTTAATATGCAGCAAACTAACTACTCGTACAACTTTACAAAGTGTTTTGCTTAGAGTTAAAAGTAAAATATGTCCTATTCTGTTTAATTCTTTATTCAGCTATTCGGTTATTTAAAGTAAACAAAGATTAACAATTTACTTCCAATTTAGCTAGAAGTCACAGCTGGGTACAATATTATTTCCAAGACATCTTGAGCAATCTGTGTGGCCCAATCTCTTTTGTTTTACAAAATAAACATGGTTACGCAATAACTTGACGTTAACAGTCAGTGTCATTTTTTTCTTCATATCGATTTTTATTACATGTCAAACATATGTATCGAATAAACCACCCAATTAGCAAAGTAATTTTAAAACTTCAAAAGTAAATAAAATAAGAATATTTTTATATAATTTTTAAAGTGAAAGTTACATCGTAAATCATTTTTTTAGATAGCAAAAGCAAACAAGAATCTGGCCGTAAAGGTTTGTTATCTCTTCACTTAGCAATATGTCAAAATATTGTGTCTAAATCTGTTTAGTGTTGCCGATGCAGGTCGCATTGTGGCGCCATGGAGAGTTTTTAATCTTACAAATCAGTTTCATTTTGGGAACATTTCTTGGAATGAAATTAATGTCATTGAAAATCAAATTTAAAACAATATAACAAAAATATTATTAATTGATTTAGATATTAGTCGAACTAAACTCTAACTACTTAGCATAAATGTATTCATCTAAATTAACTATTGTAGAGAATTGAAAAATTATAACATCTGTATCAATTATATTTTTGGTAACTTCAATTCTTCACTCGATTGCCAAGATTTATTACGCCATTAATTAGATACAAACCGACGCTACCGCGAGCTAATTTAAATTTAACGGTCACAATTTGCTAATAACCGGCACTCATTCATTACCGCTAACCAATTTCGCTCTGTCATTCCCTTTTGTTTTGTTTTATGAAAAATCATCTCCGTATATAAATTGGAAATGAGTTTTTTACTAATTACCATACCATTGAGGTATCTAAAACAAACGTCCCAGTTTCGTATAACCGTCGACTCACCGTCGCGATTGCTTTCAATTTTTAAATTAGGACCATCCGCCGGCGCCCGGCGCGAGCGCTACTCTCTCGCTAATGAAGATTTCGTATGGTGCCGTCCTTTTTTGTCAGCCATATCTGTTTGTTTTGAGCTCACCATCAATTATTATCCAGTTTTAAATTAGTCGTGTTTTGAGCACCGGTCTATTCCTGTCCCGTTCTGTCGCGTGATGGTTCATTATGTGCGTCCCAGTCACACTTGTCGCTATCGTTTGTTTAGTGCGTGACGCGCCCCGCCCATGTTTCTTTAGCGGCACGGCTTTGACCGGTAGCGACTCGTTATCTTAACTTTTTCACCCGTCTGTGTGTGTCCAGCCTAATATTTGAGTAGGACGGGCGAAAAAAGTCGATTTGTGTGCAGTAGGAGGTGCACATCTACTGTTGTTTCGTTTATTGCCATCGTGCTCTAATTACTGTGCGACTTGTAGGACCAAACATAAAAATGGGCACATAACACATTACGGCAAAAAACTAATTTGGGAACCGGGAAAAATATAAAAAAAATCATTTACTAGTTCGTCAAATCCCGTCCGAAATAAAACTTTACCAAGTACCAACTTTAGCAATTCGTTCATTTCTATTTTCCTTTGAAATATCGCCGCTAATGAGCCCTAGTTCGTAATTCCAGTGATTTGTCGTAGTTTCGTGTAGTCGTGATTTCACTCTGATATACACGCAAGCTTATGCAAGCTCATATTTTGCCTAGAATTATATATTAACGTAAATATAGTCCTTAATAACAAGACTTAAATACTAAAGTAGCGTGAACAAAATTACCGTTTAAAGCTAACTTGCAAGGCGTCAAATATAATGATAATATTATTGTGTAAGGTAAGTATTAGGCGCAGTGACATTTCGAACGTTAAAAGTGCTAATGATATTTAATACTCTGCAAGATTAAACTATTTTTCTGCTTATTTTTGTACCTTAACTCATAAAGTTGGCCTAAACCTTGTACCTACTACCTACATTAAAAAAAGCCTTATATTTCCTTAATAATTACATCGCAAAACGTTATATAGGTACACGCCTACAATCTATACATATCTATACATATTATAGACATGGTAAATATATAATTATTACCTTTATATTTATTTTAAACCTTTTTATTAGAAAAATAAGTCATTTAAACATTGTTTATTATAATCATCTAATAGATTGTATCATAGCTTAATAGCTGTATGGAAACATTAAACATTGTATACTCTATGGCTTTGTGAGAATTATTAACATCATATGACATGAACACGCAAATTGACAATCCAATCGCATATAAATACAAGGTATTTTATTTATAGACCAAATAAATAAGGGACAAGACTGCACACATTCAACAAAACTGTTAAAGCGGAAGCAACCACGTTTTTTTTTCAATTAACACTTACAAAAGACACTTGTGCGAGAGGGCCGATTCAATTATACGGTTAGTGAATAGTAATGTACGGTATAAATGAATTAGTAAATGAATTAGCAAATAAAAATTTCAATTTAAAAGTGTAATACATGATATTTAATATATTTGCTCAGGATAAAGAATGTAAATAAAAGTATCAATGATACTCTATAGCTTTTTCTCTTGAAATAATATTGTGCTTGGGGTACGTTTACGTTTTGTATTACTGCAACATTATTTTCAACTACAAATTTTAATGGGGAGAGTACAATTATTCATATATGGGTCAATATGTTTTACCCTACAGATTTACTTTGCATTTTGTTGTTCCTGGTATCAAAGAATATTAGCAACAAATTACTGTAGTAAATAATTAGAAGGCACTTGATTACATTACATGTGTTTAAAGTGGTAGTGCCATGCTGGTTACCTTCTGATAGCAGCCGAATGGGCCGGCACGCCCCGTATAGTACCACTCTCTCACAAAAGACCGGCGTGAAGTGGCAGCTATGCTGTCGCGTTTCGTCCGTTGAGTGAGAGTCCGGGAGGCCCACTCTCCTTCCCTCCTCCCTCTCTCCCTCTCTCTTCCCTTCATCCTCTGTTTTCTTTCCCCCTCCCACTTCCATCCCCCTCCCTCTTCCCTCCCCCTTCACTCCTTCTTCCCTCCCCCTTCCCTCCCTTTCCTGAAAGGCCGGCAACGCATCTGCAAGCCTGGTTTACAGATGTCTATGGGCGGAGGTGATCACTTCTCATCAGGTGAGCCTCCTGCCCGTTTGCCCCTTTTTACCATAAAAAAAAATAAAAAAAAAACATGAAGGCTGGTAAGCTTTTATGTAAAGTTTTTTACAGTTTTCAAATTTTTATTAAGTATTGAAATAATTTGCATGCCTTTCTCGACTTCAAAACTTTAAAAAATATAAATTATTAATACTTATTGAATTATGAAAATCATACACTTCTTATAAATATACGTTCAAAGATTATTCGTGCATCGAACATAAGCTCACTTGTTTTTATTTATTCTAAGAATGTTACCTAAAGTTCACCTAAAGTTAAAATAGTTGTGATTCCGACGATTTGTTTCTCTAATCCTTTACAGTAATTATCTTAGGAAGCTTACACAGTTTATATTTTAAACAAAGCCGCCTAATCTGTTGCTAATGTTTTATAGCTAACAGAGGGTGATTTGCTACGCCTCAAAATGATTGCACATTTGTGAAATTCGATTAGACACAGCGACTGGTTTAAATAGGTTTCTTACGAAGGGATTGATTAAATGAAAAGGAACCTAAAAAGCAATAATTAACTAAGATCTTAAAGATTAGAAAGTTTGAATTGAATAAAATCTGTATGATTTTATTTTATTATCTATCACTATTTTAGGGTAAACATTTTTACCTCTAACTTAAAATAGATCAAATACGTATGTAATGTAAATTTATAGCTATTGCTTTATACCTCGAAATATGTAACTTTAAGAAGTAGTATAAGAGTTTTGAAGACTTAGTGTTGACAAATCAAAGCTTAATATTTTAGCAAAGTAAAATAAAACATCACGTTATTACTTTTCTGGTCTAAAACTGGCCGCCTGATATTTTGTAAAGATATTTTATTTAACGTTAATTCCCTAATATGTACTTAATAAAAAGTATACTAGTTTTATAAGGAAATCTTAATTGTAATAAAACTGCTACAGAAACAAAAAATATATGTTATGTTTATTCTATAGAATGTGTTCAGTAAAGTATTTGATGTCGGGTTGCTAGTTAATAAACACCAAATAACGCGCAAACCTACAATAGACGAGCAACACTGATATTGTGAAGAAGCAGTAGATCGGATGATCAGGAATAAAAGACGCAATATACCCGTGAAGGGGCGCGGAAAATGATAGAATAACATCGCCACCGCTTGCGATTGTTCGACACCAGTATTTTACACCCCTGCACATTTTATATTTATACGAACGATTTGTGATTATTTTGTTGGTCTTTTTGTTACTTTTCAACAAAAGACGTACGTTACATTAATAAAAAGTAGATAGGTTAGGATAGTATGATATGATAGTAAGATTAGGAGTATACCTATGTTACCTACACTAACAGTTTGAACCACTGAATTGACATATTCACCTGCTCTGTGGTTTGAACGATAGTTAAAATAATAAAAAAATATAAAAAGGTTACTCGCGCACTTACTATTGAATTGAACATCACGAAATATCGAAAACCACAGGGCAGAAAGCAGGGAGGTAGTTTATACATAGTAAGTAGTCGTCCGCGAAAAACTGATTTTGTGACAGGACCAGAGTAAGGTGGTCTAAGGACTCCTTAATATTTTGTGCTACAAACTTTAAATTTGGCAGAGAGCACCTAAATAATATACGTATTTAAAGAAAAAGTAATAAAGCAACTCAATTTAAACTTTTATTACTTTGTTAAATATTGAGCTTTTGCTTCTAACGAATATGTATACCAAATCATATAAATTAATTAAATTGACACAGTGAATCCATAAGCAGGTGACAAAGAAGCTATAAAATATATTAGAATTCTCGCCATAAATAAACGTGAACATTTATATTTTTCTATTACGCCTTTATTCATTCGGTCGTGTGATTATGTTCGCTACACACATGTGGGGCAATTTTTTCGTATGATTTGACACCTGCATGCTATTGATATTTATCTATTTTAAATTTTGCAAATAGCGTTCACATTTTAGTTAATTAAAACTTTCTATTTTTAACGTCATTCTTCTATTTATTGAATTTAAGAACATCCAACGAATTACATATTATCCACCCATAAAAATGAAAATATTAGTAAGTGTACGTACTGTAATAAAACAATGTTAAGTTGAGACTAATTTTTCATTTTCTCCTAACATTTAGCTTAGTTTAAGCTTCCATTTAGTCAGTCTAAATTAAATGCACTAAGAGAATCTGGAAAGCAATCTACAGACGGCAATATATTAAACCTCATCTCTTAACATCTCTGGCAGAGCGCCAAGCAACCATATTTAATTAATTGCCTACTTTATATACTGTATAGTCCCGTACTGAGTAGGTACATATTTATCGATAACATTCGATTGAGTAAATATTTACATTTGCTTAGATAAATTAAAAACAAAACACGTCTCTATATATAATACTTACCTACCTATATTTTTTTATATTTTGGCATAGAATTTTCCACAATCTCAGTTCATTAATTTTTAATATGTTATGTACAAGATTTTATCCACCTCCTCATAACTATAAACTTGTGTAAATTCAATGAACATATGCAAATGATTTCAAAATATGCTAAATAGTAAATACTTATATTCAACTTCGGTATTCATAGTAGCAACAACGATACAATTTGCAAAGTAATAAGCTACGAAGATTCCTGATTACAGTGAATGCATTGGACCATGCTTTGCTGTATAGATAACATTGAATATATTATTTTTTCCCTTGTTTTTCACACGTAAAGTTTTTATACTATTACACGCTCTTTTGATGCTGTGATATAATATGTATGAAGTATTTTTAACACTTCAAAATTAATTCATTTAATATTAAAATGAAGGAAGCTAACAATTAGGTATGTTTTACAGACAGGTGCTGCTTTTTTAATTCTTCTTTAGGCATTCAGTTTCGTTAGTAGGTATTATACCTAACACATATGTATATATATACCTATCCATAAAAAATATTAGGTTTATAGTCAGCTAAATTTATATAATGAAATCACATCAATTGCTCTTTTAAAAACATAATGAGACATTTTTTATTTCCATATTTGAATTTACTATACCATTATTTGAAAACATTTGGCGGGCCTCGAACAATCAAAGTGACAGCGCGGCGTTTATAATGTGTGACAATTAACTAGATGTCACTCGCGCCAACGGGGAACAAATGAGAGCGGCAAAAGATATATTTTTCAAAATCTTATCCTGTCGGCTGTCTCCTGTACAAATTACTTTTAAACTGAAATTCTTTCATCTTGGTACACTTTGTTAACTTTTCTTGCTGTAAAACAAAGATTATTATTTCGATTTTGCAGATCACTTAACTACTAATAATATTGCTTAAGTTTAATTATATTTAAACGTTGGTCTTTAAATCAAAGATATAACCGTATCACAACAAAAGGCGAGCGTTTCGAATCTGATAAAAAATGCTGAATTGTCAAGTTTTGTTCCATTTTCAAATGCCAACCTGTAAGCTTTAACTATTCGAGAACTCTGTCGGGAGTCGGGACTTAAATCGATTAAACTGAATCGGTATTATAATCGACGTTTGCCAGTATAGGTATTAGGTACCGCGTAGGTAAAAAAACACCTGCATTTTTTTCTATATAACAATACTATAAATATTACTTTGACACTTCACGTCATTTAGTATTTTATTTTTTATCATTTATCAAAATTTACAAAGTGTTGTACGCAGGTATGTGCATTATGCATGTACCTAGTTCAAATAGGTAAATAATGTTATATACTAAGTATGTAGACAGAAAATTCATTATTAAGATTAATAAAATATAGAATTATATTATTCTATATTGTTTAAATTATTCCTGTTAATACTCCCTTTGTTAATTAAATTATTGTCAAGCAAAGTGTAGTACCTTGATTAAAATTAAAAATCAATAAAACGTTGTATTCTAAAGTATTACGAAAAAAACATACTACGAGATAATGTTTCAAAAATAAAACAAATAGATAGTTTAATCATGTCGTTATAACTTACTTTAAATAAATAAAAGAAATATCGAAAGCAAAGTGCGAGCTTGTTACAAAAGACTCAGTAATATCGTAACAATATAACTGCGAGCCGCAAAAAAATTGAATCGATATGTACTTACCGATAAACGAGTTCTCGGAATAGACTATAAACAGAAGCACGCGCAGTTAATAGCTCAGGTGGACAATAAGTGCATTTTTTTATCTGTCACATCGCAAGGTGGACAGATAAAAAAAGCCGTAACAATTGTATAGTACCGAGGAACGTTTCGATATGGACAAAAGTAGTTGTGAGAAGTTATCTTAGTATATAAAACTAAATTTTAATAATATAAAAATACTATTCATTAAAATATGCTGTTGTAATTAAGAGTTTTTGAACATCACTATGTATACCTGTTTTGCTTATTAGAATGTTTCATGTTTTGCTATTACGAAGGCACTAATGTACTTGTAAGTAATACCTAATAATTATTCTAAAATGTCATACAGTTTAAATGCTCACGATTTTATTATCATTTACAAGATACAATGTTATAATTTGAGTAGTACTGCCTGATCGCAATTAAAAAAAATTGTGACATTGTCGTTAGACTAATGACTATGTGGCAGCGGTACAAATAGGTAGAAAAGCAACATAGTAAATAGCACACACGACCATCCATTGTTTACAATTACCAGTTAAACAATTAAAAACAATCAACTATTTGTCGTTATACGATTTATTGTTATAATTACTAACAATGAAATGAGCCACTTTTTTTATACACTCTGTAACATCATTTAACTAATATTTACTAGAAGATTATTCTTTTTGATGAAATACAACCCCTAATGTTCTCACCCAATAGGTAAATTATGTACTTAGCGTCTACTATTTCGCAGTCGCAGGGTACCTATTGAATAACAAATAAATTTAAGCTTTTACAAAAATAGACGACACAAGTTTAATCGAATGAATTCAGTGCCTCCAACTAGCGCCCCTACGTGACAGTTATGACACTGGGCGTGCCTCGCCCTCTTCATTTGTCGAGCCATTTGCTGGCTGGAATGCGGTGTCATCAGTGGCGAACGGAGCGTGAAATGGAAAACGCCCCACTGGTGACAAACCCCCCAACCCCTCAATTGCTAACGAAAATTGTTCGAGTGCAAATGTACTCTATGATATGCTTAAAAGACCGAAACAACTTGTGAAAATTTTACCGAAGCAAAATAATGTATGAACTTTAATAAAAAATTACTTTATTTTTAAATACAACAACTCAGCAAGAAACCATAATATCGTTAAAGATAATTTCAAAAATTACAAAAAGATCAATACCAAACTATATTTTATTCATTTTATAATATGGTGAAATGTACGTAAAAAAACATGCAACATGCATGTTTGTTTTTACGTACGTATTTCTGTTTTTTTTTTCATTTAGAACAACAATTTGTAAGCGCGATTAATTGAAACGAATTACCATAGTTGGGAACTGGTAATTGTATCAAATCGAAGGTGCTCACTCAAGTGCCAACATCCCTTTAAGTTGTCACCCTAATCCCGGACCGCTATTTGTTTGCTAAGGGGATCCCGAAATCGACATCACTACGTGACTTTTATGTTAAAGCGATAAGTTAGACAGTACTTTTACAAATAAAAGGTCTAAATTCTGTTTACAGCATATGAAACATCTATAGTATGTATTTTTCATGAAAACACTTACAATATAGACTGCATAAAATTTTTCCCGTTATTAATATTTTATTGAACACGATACATTATAAAAATATACATACATATATAGAACTTATTTTAAAAAATGTACGTATAAAGACTATTCTAAACTTACTAAAATAATGATAAACATTTTAAGCCCTGCTGATAATTGAGAAGTTGATAAAAATGTACAAGTATTGAGTAGCATTCATAGACGCTCCCCCTTTAATTTTAATTCACCGTGGTCCGTGTTACATCAAATCATGTGAATGCAGACAAATCGTCGCCCCGGGATAGCGGGTAATCCGCGATCTCAGCGTGTCCCCGCACTAGCAATAAATCGAGTCTCGGGAATAAATCTGAATCGCCGCTGACATTTTGATTGTCGCAACACCACAATTGTTTCTCACTGTTTTCCTAAATCTGTTGTTATATCGGAAAATTTGCGATATTTATTTAATAGATATCGATATATTAGAAAATCAGTTTCTTTAAGTTGAAGTATTAAAAAATCGCATAATGTCTCTTCTGTAGGTAAGTCAACAGCTGAGTTTCAACGATTTCGACATAAAAAGCAGAAATAACTTGTATAACGTATGTGGGAAGAGACAAATAGGTCTCAATTAGTGACGCTTTACAAACGACGAGCTACTGATTTAGCTAACGGCATAAAAATATTATGGCTTATTGAAATATTACTACTGATTTGAAGACATAGAGCATTACGTAATACGTTTTAATAAGTAAAATAATTTTAAAATTAATAATATTTTTTCTTTTTATTTTAATTTTTATATCGACATTTTTACTCTTAAATTTGATATGTAATGCATTATTAACTAAATAATATTAGTTCGTAGCTATGCTCTACAATTATGTTACTACATAAGTATAATATTGCTTGCAATTAATATTAAAGCTAGTTGTATAATATATGAAATAATAATTTTCTAGAGAAAATAAATCAAATTTAATTCAGATAATTTAGACAATACGTAAATTACCTACTTGAGACCACACAACGTTAATATCACGCCCATTCGAAAACCATACTTCTTTCATCGAGTAGACGCGAAACCACTAGACATGACACAATTTATAATTTCCGTCAAAAAATGTAGCAAAAAACTCAAAATGCTTGAAAAAGTTTTTGTCTTAAGAACGTATCACTGGAATAATTGAGTACGTATTTAAAATATTTTTAAATAAAAATATTAAAAAATTCAACCCTGTAATTAAAAATGTTAATATAGTATTTTTTTTTTGGTTTTGTGGCATAAAATAGGGTTTATTATGAAGGTATAACCTATTTTATCTACCTACCTTTAATTATCGTTTTAAAGTAGACAATATAACTAAAAGTAAATATTGGATGAAATAAATGAAATTTTCGAAAGAATAAAAATGTTGGCGCAATAATTGTCCTACCCAAATTAATGGAGAGACTTAATGAAATCATACGAAAAACTTTACCATCACTTCAACATTTTGTGTTTAATATTTCACGTATTTCTAACAATTATCACTACTATCGAGTAAAGCTGTCATTGTACATGCGTTGAATTGCCACAGGTGAAATATTTTTAAACTCTCCTACCTTAACATAAAGATGAAAGTCCTTTAAATTCTATTGTTGGGGATAAACCAATGTTGTATTTTTTTAAAACTAGTGTTGCCAATATATCTGTCAAGGAGGCGTTTTGTTTTCGGATTTGACACCACTTGGCGTTACGGACCACACAAAATATTGTTATTAGCCGACGATGTAAATGTTATAGTTTTAAAAGTTTACAGTAATAGCCTCGTAAACGTATTAAGAACTGAATATGTTTGTTTACTTTTATTTCTTTGATAAATTTGGAATTATATTATTATGATTTGTCAACAGTAACATAAATTAACTCAAATTTCTTTCTAAAAAGTGAGCTAATAAGGACTTTTTCATAAATTTTAACCATATCAATGCAAAACATATTTATTTAATTATTTATGGCAGTATAGAACATAATGACACTAACTCTTAATAAAAAAAAGTTTAATTTTTGTACTAATTATAGACATGTAGTTTAAAAAATGTTATACTTAACACACGTAAATTTAAAATTCCTTACCACATATTTCACTAAACACTCCATAGAACACTATTAAAAGGGCATCTTTCATTTGCTATAAATATCCATTCACCCTCCGAGTCATATGTCTTTATTCCGGCTAATAACAATTTAAGCAATTATGTGACGAACCGACAAAAGGAAGTTTTGTACACCGTGCGATCCCCCGGGGCACACGGCCCACATTATTGCTTTATAGTGATTTACTACCGCTACCGATTTTATTTGAATGTATATGAGTTTTTGTATCTGAAATTATCAATATAGATTAGTCTTTTCATATGTGTGTTGAAGTTTTGGTATATTTAAACTAATACGAATTCTACACCGTTGAATTTTGTGTACAAACTACAAACATATTATCGTTATATTTTACTAATGATTATTTGAATAAATCAATGTACTAATAGGTAAAAATACACCAACAAGCTATATTTATTGTTCTATTTTATTATAATTTAATATTTTTTTATTTAAATATATATTTTTAATTACTGCTCCATAAAGCACAATTACTAACAGTAGTAAAACTTATGGTATTACGATTATAGCTACATATTGTTTTGTACCTATCTCCGTCCTTTCTGGCCTTTTTTGAAGGATTGAACTGGTTTTAAGATATTTCTTAACGAACTTGAATCTGAATTGCTAAGTCGTATCCAGAAATACAAATCAATCTTTATTATTAGAATATTTGTAATTAATTTCGAGGCAATGTAGAGTCACTGTAATGACATTTTAACTGTAAAAAGATTGTATATCTTCCCTATTCTACTTTAGAAGAAGAAATTAACTTCTTCTCCTAAAAAATAGCTTTTTTGGTCCTCTCATGCATCTTACCTTACGTCCTTCAATATCAGATTAAGATTAACAAGTCAAAGGTGAAAGGTGCTCTAAGCCTTTCCCTACTTTCCACATAATATCTATATCTTGTACTTTCCACAAACTTCATCACATGCAGTAATGTTCCATAAATGTCCTACTAAAGAAGAGAATGTAAATAATTCTCTAAACACTTGTCTTGTTTGGATTTTTAAAACGTCAAATAAATAAAGCATAAAAATAAATGTTTCAAGTGGAAACTTAAAAGGGACTCAAATGGTTTGTTTTGACTACTTATACTTGAAGAGGTGGTAAAAAATTATCTTTTACCATAGCTTCAAAGTCTCCGAAACACACTCCTAAATAAAAAGTGTAAATAATTTTTAATTTTATTACCTTTTTGCCTTAAAATTATACAATTTCATATTTATCTTGCCTTTGAAGATTTTATACCTATCTTAAATGTTGAGCTCAGGTGAACTCCTGAAAAAATTGACTTCATCGTTCTTTGACACAATATACTCGTTGAAGATTTTTTTAACATTGCCTACCATTGCTTAATTAATTACTTAACCTAACCTTTCATTACAATTTACATCTAAAACAAGCTCGTGTAAACGATTGGATGAGAACTATTCATTAGCATTACTAGAACTAGACAGTCGACATCATTAAACGGGCTTCTAACGATAAACATCGGTCGTTACTCTGTCACGGCCCCTGCACTAACTGCCGCGGTACTCCACGCGTGCAACCTTTTTACATAACTGCTCTCTTTTTTCAAAATATTTCTAATTTGAATTTCGTGAGCATAGACATTGGAAAGTTCATTAAGCGCCTTTAATTTATGTTCGAATACCAAATTTGCTTTAGCATTTTGGCGCCCACTTTGACACACAATGCCGCCTTTTTTTCTATTATGAAATTCTGCAAATAATATTTAAAATATCTAACTATCGTTATTTATTAGTTGGTATATAGTTCATTTGCTTAAAATTAAACAAGTTTTTATAAGATAGAAATAATAATAGGTAGGTACTATCATGGATGTAATTATTATTGGTCAGCGAGATACGCAACTTTACAAAGCTCTATCCTCTATATACAAGCGGCCAAAGCAGCCGAAATTCAGCCACAAAAAATATTCAAAATGTAACTGGCCGGCAAATCGAATTCCCAACATCGTAGCGATTACAGTATAAAAAATAAACCGCATTGAAGTAATTCACGAATCGATAACATTATAAAAACTGTTGGTGGCGATCAACGGGGCGTAAAACCAGAAGGAGCTAGAACGCCGTGTGAACTGCCGCCGTGAGAATGTGGTTTACCCATGATTTTGTATCATTTTGGCAGTTTATCTCATAGCTATTGCCTAAAGTTCTTTCGTTTTAACTTGAGCCAGCTGTTGGTATTACGCAAACATTCTAGGGAAGTATTAAAATCACAATTATTTTATATTCGTCTATCCATCTTACCTCAAATGATTTTACGCGGATCAGAGTCTAAATCTGCCCAAATTATTAAAAAAAACTATTTAACCGGATACTTATCCTAATTAAGAGGCAAAAACAGAAACATTGTCACGAGCCATTACTACTCATTCGGTTGTCTGTCGGTAGAGCATCAATCGGCCGTAGCACCAAACCAGCCGTTCATCTGCGACGCCGCTTCAAAGTGTTGTGATGCCGCTTGATTACTTACAATACTAATTCTTTTAATGAAAGAAATATGACTAATAACAGTACTTATTTTTGTATCCGTAATACATATTTTTTTAGACTTTGAAATAAAACTAATTTCTATGTTTGACTTGTAAAGTTACGAAGTAACGAAATATTTATCTAAATATATAAAAGCGAAAAGTCACACAGTCTGAGTGAGATTCTGTCCTCACGAAATACCGAAAACCGCTAAACTTATAAGATGAAATTTGCAAGGGTGGTTGTTTATAGTTAGTTGATGTCCGCTTAGAACGGATTTTGCGATAGGGCCGGATTAAGGAGGTATAAGAACTATAGCAAGTTTGTATAAAAGTCCTTCATTTTTTGTGCTACAAACTACATATAAATATGGCATGGAGCATCTAAAAACAAACCCAAACGAATCAAGGGTTAGTCGCTAGTTATAATATACATTATAAATAGCAATTATAATAAATATTACTATTTATTTAATAATGTATTTTTTGTAATTTAACCTAAATGATAGAGTCCGATGGGAAGCCACTACCTTGACACTTTACTGCTAATGCATTGTTCTATGAATAAATGAGTAATGTAATATGAAAATAGTATCCTCGTTAATAGCTAACGTATGCACATCTAATAAAACATGTGTATTGAAACGGAAAGACGAAGCGTTCATCAACTGCCACAATAAAGTAGTTAAACAACACCTGTGTCACAATGTTTAAGTTACTTTTAACAGTGACTAAGAGTTATGTGCATTTGCAATAATACTGCTATACAGCTATAGCTATACATAAAATATGTACAACTACTAATTTATTTTATTTTTTCAATTATATACATGAAAAGCTCATTAAATAATGTGTTTTTATACATATAACAGCCAACCAATCCAACAAATGATAGAAGGTTAGCATTTCAATACTATGCATCGTTGCCAATTGCCAGTAAAATTTTTATATAGTAAAGTATATGTACTCGGACCAGTAATTTAAATGTTACGAGATATGTAAGTATGTACATACATGGATGTTTATCATTACCCCTTTGAGAAGAATACTACCAAAATATTTTGCGATAGTTTAATTTAATACGTAAAAAATGTTATTAAGTACGTAAATATTAATAAAATAGCTTGTCTTTTGTACAAGTTAAGATGAATATGAGGATAACAAAAATATGACTATGAGCAGTTAATAAGACGTATGTCGAGACAGCGTCAATCGGCCGTGGAGATAAACCAACCGTTCAGGCGAGACGCCGCTTTGTAACTGTTTTGATAATGCCGCTTGATAAAATAATGCTAAATATGATCTATAGTTATAGGTTACAGGTTGATTAAATATCATGAATTATTTTTTTCTGCTTTCTTACTTATACTACTTATTGATTATGCATTTGGGCTTTTTAAAAGTTATTTTTTATAATATAAAGTTTATTACCAGTGATAAAAAGTATATAACTTATTAGAATTATTAAAAATTTTTGCTACCTCAGTGGTACGCACTTGCTTGGGGAACTAAGTGAAGCGCTTTCAAATCCGACGCAAGCACTTTTAATATTTTTAGGTGCGAATCATTTCCAACATCATTAATAGGAAAACATAAGAGGAAACCTACATTTCTGAGGGAACTTGGCAAGCTCTTAAAAGATATGAGAAGTCCGCCAACCCGCACTTGGTCAGTGTAATAGACTATGGCCTGATCCTATAGAAAGAATGCCTGTGCCCAGCCGTGGAGCGTCATTAAGGGTTTAATACGTACACATTAACAATTTAATAACCACTTATAAATAATCAGAACTTCATCAATATTATGCATAAAATAATTTAAATTCGTTAATCATAACAAACCCAAAACAAATCAGACTTACAAAACATTGAGACTAGCAATTAATATCCCCATTTCCAATCGTAGGTTCGCGGCTAACTTCACGGACTTCTGAATAACGATATTCATTTAGAGAAAAAAAAACTTTAACAAACGTTGAAAAAACGCCGCTATGAACAACAAGTAACGAATTACAGTCATTAATATCGGTGCGATCATTCTTATGCATGCGATCTTTTTGTACACTGTTATTACTACTTATTACATTATGATTAGAGAACTGATATTTTACACCTATTATTATAGCTGATCCATCAACTAATGTTTTGATACTTATATATTAATAATGGAAAAAACATTGATGTGCATATTAAATAACCAATTTTGATACTTACATGTCTTTTCAATGTTAGGGCCCGTCAGGTCTTAATAATATTCAATATAGATGGATACCTATAGGTTACGTAAAAGTATTCGTCCGTTTCTTTTATCGTTTTTGCTATAGAAAACACTTATTATATTCTATATGAATAAAAAATAAGTAATATATGCTATTTATTCATTATTGTATATGTACATGTCAATTATATAATACTAGTGAGTCACCCTCGCTCCGCACGGGTTTGTTTATTATTGTTTGTAAATGTCCAGTGCGTAACGCGTCCCACTACAGAGTGACAGATAGACAAAAATTCTAAAAACTATAACCTCTACCTCTGAATCAATAATAATGACTGTTTCAACATTCAACTCATAATTTAATTACATGTATAGATACACTTTATCAATTAGACAGTTTGTAAACAGTTAGTAATTTATGTCTAACTATACTATAATATTCTAAGTTATTCAACTGTTAGATCACTATTCGCGTTTCTTCCATCCACAAAAACCCAATGAATCACACGTAAGTTCTGTTTCGCCACGCTTTTTTCGCCACACTAGAACGTGGCTAAAGCTTCACTAAATAGCTTTTTCTTCACCGTATCATTTCTTGTGTGGTTCGTGGCAGGATATTCAATTTATTCCCGTTGAGGTATAAATGTATGGTTAATTATCAATTGTATTTTATCAATCTTGCTCAGGTGCATCCAAACTTTTTAGAACTTTATAGCCGTATAAAAATAGCCTTGGCATTTTTAGACTTATAAAGTTATGTTTTTTATAGTAATGTTTAGTATAAATATAAAAATTTTTGTTACCCGCCAATGCTTGTACGCTATTTACATTTACTACATTTTATGATATTTTCATTAATCAACTCTGTACGGGCCAATACATAATATTTGTCGCGTAAGCACTTTACGCCATATATATTTCGATTCAGTAGTAGTCGTGAGCACACGTAGTAGCACTCGTCGCGGTAGTCATCGTCGTACGCGCTCACGGGTCGTTCTATCAATCTATCAAACTATCATTCTATCACTCTATCATTAAGCTCAGTTATTATACAATTAGTTTTAGCCTGGACTATCATTTACCTATCAATTATCTATCAATAATTCCTATCAATATCATTATCAACCAAAGACTGTAGGGATTTTCGTCTCAGCCCGTACAAACTCTAAAGTCCAACTCTATCCCATCACATCACCTAACACATAACTCGGAGTCTTTTTCCAGGCAAAAGTATATATTAAACAGACTAACTGTCAACTTAGTATACTCAGCATTCATTGACATACAAAAAAATCATTTTATTAGCCTACTTCGTGTGTATCGATCGCTGCAAGTCATCGACAAAACATTACCAAGTAACGAGATACAGAATTACTATTGATTGCTTCTACTTTTCGTCACCTCACAACCCTACTCTTAAATTAATCGATGTTACATATAAAAAAATCTGTAACGCGATGAGGTGTTAATAATTAAAACTAAAAATTATAACAATAAATTGTAGTCATTTTATATAACGAATCGATTGACATGTTACAGATCTTACAGATTCATCTAAGATAGTAGGTATAGGTGTTACAACTTACACTACGTAACATACGGCAATACAAACAATGCAAGCATTTAAACAGCTTGAACCACAATCTTCCCTTTAACCTTATTGTAAATAAAAAAAAACAAATATAAATCAGTCTGTATAGGACATTGTACTCCAAAATTCCGAATCTATCAATTAGAAATACTATGCCTATAGAAATAAATGTTGAAATGAGATTTATCACGTTTAAAAAGATTTATCAAGAGTACCCGGTTCAGATGTTCAACTCGCACAAACACTCAAGTACGTGATGTTATTGAGGAATTAATTAAGTACGACGATCGTGACAAGTTAAAAAGAGGAGGTTGGAGGGAAATCAATAAGGTAATCATGACGGGCGGGCGAAATCGAGAATGCCTGGTATGTGACTTGTACAGAAAGGTGGTAGTACATTCCGTATCTAGTTCTTTTCTAAAAAAACTGTATGCGTCTGATATACTCGTATTTACCATGTTTTAAAATATGTCATTATATATCAAAAGCTTTGTTTTATGATAGTGGTCCAATAAAAATAGAATTTAACCTTGCACTAAATTTGCGATCCAATTTTTTATAAGGTTTAAGATTATGTACTGAGCATAAAATAACAAAATGCTGACAGATCCAGGTGGAGCTCCAAGCGCTATCTTGTAAAAAAGTGTTTGATCTATATCTTGAAAACATTCATCATTTTAACCTGTAAACTTTGCAAAAGTTATTGAAATCATTATTGTACAGAATAAAATTTCAATGATTTTTATATCATGTTTATTATTATTTTTTATATTTATCTTATGACATCTTAAATTAATTCAAGTACAAAACTAAAACAACTTTTTTGATAATTGCTTCCTTTACAAAAGACCTCAGTTGAAAAGAAGGACAATGGTCAATTTTTATTAATGACTTGTTTTCATAACAGCTATTATTTTGAATATACAAAACGAAACTGATTTATAAATCTTTTCCGATTATTATTTAGATATTAATTGAAGGTTTGATATTAAGCGAATTCCACTAAATATTTCCTCCGATTAATAAAACATTAGAACATTCATACAAAAATCACATCAGCTGCGATCAAACGTTAACAATGTGCCATGACTGATTGAGTATTTTTTGCGACCAAATTATGCTTCATGTCCACTGAACATATAGCGCGATATAATGCGTCCTAGCGATAGACAGACCTAGCTTAAAAAAGAAATAAACTTCTAAAGTCATATATTTATTTGCATACAAAAATTAATTATTTTTAATTATGTTTTCATATTATTTTTCTAGGTTTACTCTATAAGTGATACGTAACATACTCGTATATATCAAAGCGCCAGATGTAGAGCACACCTTAAGGTCGTATTTTGACTTAGCTGTTTTTTAGTACTTTAGGTGTTTTATTCAGTCCTAATTGAGCTCCGAATTCGCTAAGGATGCGATTAGCCCGTGATTAATAAAACCGATTTAGCTTTGGCGATTGCTTAGGACCGATTTTAAATAAATTGTTCTCTTTATTTCGACATTTATAAAATTGGATGTGACTTCCAACGAATGGAATTGCAACGTAATTAATGATTAGGTTTGTTTTTTATTTGCAACATGTTTGGGTACCTGCGATAAAGGATAATGATTTGTGTTAGTCGTATTATGTCTAGATCTGCAATTATAATATGAATATAAATGAACGTAATGGCCATTCAATATAAATATATAAATTTTGAATTCAACGTTGGTATGATACATAAGTTATTTAATAAAGTTTATAACTAGTTCGTTTTTATTCACTTCTGTAATGAAATAATGTGCAATATTTTAAAGTAGTAAAAATATAATTTTAACTTTTATATTCCTCATGAATGTGGTTCGAGTAATTGTATATTACAATTTGAAAGAGAATTCCGATTGTCTGACAGCGCATAGGCAGTTAGACTTAACGACACCATGTTGGACGTAAATGTTGTTTTATTATTTTATTAATATCTGTGGTTCACCGCGGCATAAGTGATCTCACGAAATAAGAACTTCATGGTGGTTGAAATACGTATTCAGCTTTTTTAATTCTAACTATAGCCTATTGAATTGTGAAGCAAAGATTATATAAAGATAGTCAATCTATATGTAATCTGACAATCAGAACGAATGAAAATAATACTCTGACTAGAAAAAAAACATTCTAAGTAGTACATAAATAATTCCTAATAATTATAATATTTGTTCAGTAAACTAAAAATACTTAACATAATTTTTCTAAACAATCAACAAATAAATATTGTACACAGAAATGTACTGCGCCGTAAACATAAACATTAACAAGTTAATTACAAAAAACAATTACACCAATAACACGATTTCAGTGCATAGCGAAATTACGCAGATAACGATAGAAATAGGACAGCTTGCGATATTGCGATAAGTTACTTATTTGTTTGGTAGCTCATTTCCGCCGCAGTACCTTCATGTACCTACTACAATATTATGAACATATGTACGTCGCCCATTCTAAACTTAGATAAAACCTAAATAATTATAGCAATGTCATTTTTCAACATTGTAACTGATTGCTTTCTTTCTAAAGATCTTGAAGTGCCCGTATATTATTGAGAGCTCGTTAAAATGCAACGAGTCCTGGGTTTTTTTATTATACGTTTTTACGACGGAAGAGTTACATTTTAGCGCTGCGGGCACTTTATTACAGTGCCATAGACTCGAATAATGTTTTAGTACCTGATAACGAGTTAGAACGTTTCTTCTACACACATACCTACTTTCATACAATATAGACATAAAACCAACTTTTTTATTATCGTTTTATTATACTTTTAATTAAACTAATTCTAGGCGTTAACTACTTTTTTCTAACACATTATTAGTTATACCATTAACAGTTTATTTAATTGCACAGTTAGTGTATTCAATGCAAGTAAAGTTTTGAAAATTAAACGTAACTTTTATTTGTTTCAGATGGTCAGTCAAATCACCTAAACCTCTTCAACTCGAGGCCGCAGCCGAAAAAGAAGCGAAAATCGAGAACAGCGTTCACAAATCATCAAATCTTCGAACTTGAGAAACGATTTCTTTACCAGAAGTACCTGTCACCAGCGGATAGAGACGAAATAGCGAGCTCTCTTGGACTGTCTAACGCTCAGGTCATCACATGGTTCCAAAATAGGCGAGCAAAACTCAAGCGAGACATGGAGGAATTAAAAAAAGACGTCGAAAGTGCTAAAGTACTATCCGCCCATAAAAGCTTCCTTGAAAACGTCACAGATTTGGGAATTCTAAAGAAGAAAGCTATGAGTATAGGCGCGAGTGAGGAAGCTGCGACGAATCTTGTAGTGAATGCTTCCAAATGAAACGAGATGGCGCGTACTATCGCGCCCGATGCCTATGATCGACGTCTACTCGATTATTAATCGGCATCATCGATACAATCGATACAGACTTTCATCGACAAAGTGTTTAAATGGACCTAGTGACGTTACTCTATTTCCACTAATCTAGCTAATGTACTTCACTATTTAATACTGTAAATAGATTAGTTCGATTGTACAAAGCTTTGTTCGAATAAATGTGATAGTTTCTATTTAAGTACTTAATATTTTATAGATTATATTCCTAAATTATTTATTGTGGGTTATATCGACTGGCATTTAGAAAAGCAATATTTAAAAATGTACGAAGTTTACCAATAAAAAGTTATTAAAATATTCTGTCAGTGTGCAATATAAAGAAATAGTAACTATATTACCCTTTTGCCAGTGATGATACCTAGGTGTAAATATTATTTCATGTATAGTTATTGATATTAATGTTATTTTGTAGTTTTTAGTAAATGAATACAGATTTATTAGAGCGTAGAGCGGCTAATATAAAAGTAATTTTAATTAGCGAACCGTTACTGATTGTATTAGTTTGCTTAATTAAATTAAACAATCTACCGCCATTGTTCCAATACTTATGTACTTATTCTTATTTATTTTGCAAATGTATATCCATTTTATAGTGCTTGTTCATTAAAAGAGCTTCATCATTTTCGGCAATCCAAACAAGAACGATTAATGAGTAAAACTTTTAAATTACTTGACTGAAAATATTTAAAAAGTATAAATACATCTTTTTATCAAACATAGAGCTGATAGAGCACTTTTTTTAATTTAACCACGCAAATGAAAAAACAAACAACAGTTTAAATTATTAGTGTAGCCTTATATAACACAATCAGTTAACAGCTCAGTCACGCAAAAGTTATACAAACATATAATATTATAACTGGTCACGATATACGGAATAGTGACTTTTATGAAGGAAATTTGAATATTCTATAATAAATCAACACGCGAAGATTTTATTACGATGAGAATTACGCATTTTTCTATTTCTAATAATTGGTATAACTTTTATAAGTAGGTACAAGGATTGAATAAAAACCGAAAAATAATTATACCTCATAGGTATACTTACTATTATATAGTTACCTACTTATATATTGCGTTACTTATGCACCAAAAACGATAGCCAAATTCAATACGACTCCTACTTTTCGAAATTAAAATGAATTAATTTTATACTATTTTTACACATTAATAATTAATTAATACGCATCATAAATTTCTCACTAAGAGTGAAGAAGAAGCTATTTACTTTCTTAAACAATTAATGAAAAGAAAATTTGAGTTAAAGCAATAGACTAGCAATACACTCTTATAACCTTTAATATATTCAAAAACCTCAAGAATTGTTAAAAATTTTATTCTTTTATATTATACACCAAATATTTTAAAAATTACCAAATATTTTAAAATTAAGCAGTGGTAGCCCAGCGGTAACGCGTCGCTTGGATAACCGAGTGATGCGGGTTCAATCCGGGTCTCGCACCTCTGATATTTTCATGTGCGAATCATTTCTATCATGATTACCACTTGTCTTACGGTGAAGGAAAACATCGTGAGGAAACCTGCATGTCTGAGAAAATCTAACAAGTTTTCGAAAGGCATGTGAAGTCCGCCAACTCGCACTAGGCCAGCGCGGTGGACTATGGCCTGATCCCCCTCGTACTGAGGGAGGCCCGTGCCCAGCAGTGGGACGTTTAAAGGGCTGATGATGATTTTAAAAATGACGATATTCGTTATAGTTTTCGAATAGCATTAAAAGTCTCAAAAATAACAAGCACTAAGGAAATGGATAAAGATGTATGGATTTGGGTGGTAGATTGTATATTTAAACTGATTTGACTAAGTTACTTAAACGTTATTTACTGATTACCATGTTTATTGACAAGATTCTCTTATTTACCTTTAATTACTTGGATTAACAACGGGCTATTTTGTAAAATGTAAATATTTATTGTATGTATGGGCTGTTTTACCATTAAGAAATATTGGTTTTTACATATATTATTATACAAAATCTTTTTACATTGTCTTCGTAGACATGTAAAAAGATGTCTTATATAATCAGGATTCAGTAAAAATAAAATTAAAACCATTCTAAACCTTAATAATAATTAGAAACGTTAACTTTTAGATGCTCAATTCAATTCAATTCTCTTGTTAATGGCTTCAAAGCGTGTCAGTTGAGCACACTTTTAGATGTTTTATTATTTTTTAAAATGGCAAAACAGACTATATATATGTAAGTTATCTTGTTCCTACTATAGATACTTAATGTTAAAGAGTTACACAACAGCCGCACGGTATGTGTGCTTTTGCAAACTATGTGAATATTATTACTTGATGTAAATAAATAATAAATTTATGTGTTCTAACATTTATGTTTGTTTTGTACCCTTCAATAACCTATAATAGTTTTTATAAAAATAATCAAAACTCGTTTAATATAAATAAGTTTATATACTGTGCGAGTCAATAAATAGAAATAATATATTATTTAAATATAGCGAAAGAAGTCTTAATTATTTTGAAGATAATCAACACAACAGATATAAGATGTTATAAATTGTATTATAATTTTAACTTTCCGTATTACTTAGTTTAATCTGTCATGTTACTTATAAATATTAATCTAAATGGTTATGAATGTTGGCAAATTACGCTATGTTTTTCCATTGTGCACATAAATTACAAGATTATGACATAAAAAAATCTATAAGGGCCGGACTTACGAATTGACAACAAGGGCTAAAGCCTTGTAGATCACAGGAGTACCAACATACCAATAATACCCACAATATGAAAGCATGTAAAATTAGATAAATTCATGCACCAAATAGAAAATATGTAGAGCCCACCATTAACCATTTATATATTTGAATTAGGAATTAAGTCAAATCACTTTATGAGCTTACGTCTATAAGGCTACCTTTCCCCTGCAATAGAGAGTAATAGTTTATATTTCATGGTAGTACTTGTACCACGGAGGGGAAAAACATCATGTAGGAAATCTGTATGTCTTAAAGAAGTTTTTTCGAAAGACATGTGAAGCCTGCCAACCCTCACGGTTGACTATGGCTTCATAATATGAAAGAGAGGCCCGTGACAAGCAGTAGGACGTTAAAAACGGCGGAGTGCCTACATATTTAAAGATTGGGTTCGCACAATCAATGATTTTACTAATAAACGGCTAGACGGATTTTTATGATAATTCTATTATACTTACTACTTATAATTCTATTATATTTCAGAACACAAATAATTTATGGCCTAAAATGACATAAGAACTTACTAAAATATAAATAGCACCTTGGAACACACTTGGATAATTTTTCAAACTTTTTTGCTTTATCGCTATATTCAGGCTGAAAAAATTTATCTCATAACAAATCAACCAAGTAATATAGTATAAGTAAAAATGAAAATAATAAATTTGCCGTAGTTTATTTAACCAGCTGATCCATAGTAGGACCCAGGAGGCTAGATTTTAAAAAGGTACTCTAATCATCTCATTTGTTTAGTGCTCACTAGCGATACAAAGCAATCTGAGATAAGAATATCAATGATGGAAAAGCATGTTAGTTTAATTAACCAACAACCACGCAACATATCGAAATGAATTGTTAAAGAGATTTTAATTTTAGTACCTAGAGACAAGAGTTACAAACTCTAAGTATTTAATAGAAAGAAATATATAAATTTAGGAAATAAAAACTAAGTAAATTTATAAATCGTTTTCAATAAGAACAAAGAAACGTCTTCTAATTGTATGTAAGTAAACTGAATGAAGCACCAAATACCGCTAGTATTTGGGAATTATCGTGTAAAATCCATTCGCCACGTCGAAACCAACGTGTTTGTACAGCAGTGTTTGATGTCCGCGTCGCGTGCCGATCTGGCGTGCTGTAAAGGGCGCGACACACAAGAAAAACAGTTAAGCTTACATAGTTTAGTTGATGACATTTGTAATGGTGATAAAATAGACTTCTATCTACTTTACTATCCCAAACTAACACTAAGGTAAAGCTATATTTGAAAATTTTATTTAAATGTTATTTGGAGTGCCTATTATTCAAATTTTAGGCTAGATTCTAAGGTTAAATGTAAATGGCTTACGCGTAAAAATAATAATAATCATTCAAAACTTCTTTACAAACTTTTACATTTATAATATAACAGGTAACACTTAAAGAATCAATGATTTCCTTAATATCCTTAATATAAAAGACTTCATTTTATTAATATTTCAGGATATATAAAAGGCTGTAGATATATACAAATATGTTCAGTATAATATTAGTGTAAATCCACCCTTACATCAATTTACATGAAATTTCAAAATTCAAATTGTTAAAACTGTACGAGAATTGGTTACGGCCAAAGTTTGTTATTCGTTAATTGGTCACAAGATAGCGCTCAAACCATTAAAAGCTAAGCTTCTATTCCGTTTAAACTTACTTCAAATAGGGGTCTTGTTAAAATAGCTGGAAACTTGACACGAATATGGCGTTTCGGTCACTTTTAAATATTTATAATATTTATTGGAAGTTGTTAAAGCGTTAACTATAGTCAGTACGTTTAAACGTTATGAACCATGAACAATAAATAATTGCTTCGATAAATACTGAAAACAACTCCTTTCCTTTGTTTTATATAATGCTCTATAACACGTTTAATAAAATAAAACACGTGTGCAAGTCAATTATAAGTTATTTCCTGTTGATTTATTTTTAGCAACGATAAGTAATAGCAATCCGCCCTAGCTTTGTTCAGGCGCGTCCATGTAATAATTTTCCGCGCAAGGAGTATTATTTTTTTGCCGACTCATGTTGGAAAATTGGCGCTCTAAAAAGGCCCTTTATTTTATTCGACTAATAAACAGAATATTGCTAATAAACAAATCGGAATCTTGCGGCGTTATTATCTAAGTTTAATTAGACATATTTTAAATATCCAAATTAATTTTCGCAGTAAATTTGATGGTAAACCTCCTTTCTCTAACTGTTTATCCCTATATAAATTACTTATTTAGAATAAAAATATTAAATAATTATTTATTCTGAATTTTTCATCATAAGTCGTAAAGTTCTAAAAACCATATTGTGAATGCATAACCGCTAAGAAAATATTGGCAGTCGTTTTTTTTTATTTCTTAATCATTTTTACAACAATTTTGTTCGGATCTTCCCAGTAAGTAATCCGAAGATACTTGTGTTGGGAATAAATAAAAGTTTAGACAATTAAAATATAAGAAGAGTTAACCTGGTATTTTTTGTTTTATGATGAAACTTACGCAAGCTACCTTGCCTAAATCAGGATGCCTTCGATAGTTAATTTATTATTCTACGTGAGAAATTAAAATTGTCTCAAAAAGTGCACTAGCAAACGTGCAACGCCATCTACTTACTTACTCCTACTCTTACTATCCCCTCCTTGAGTATTTTGTTTTCCAATATTATGTCTTTTACAATTTCACCAAGAATATTTTTACTTTCGGCAATTCTGATTTTTACCCACGACGGAACGGAGACGATATATGCGTTTGGGGTGAGAGGATGTTTGTTTGTTTGTTTTATATAATATCTTCATTAAAAGTTACAAAGAAGGAGGTCACTTTTCTAGATTCTTAACTCAGTTTGCTTTTTACTACTATAATCTCTGCTTACTGCAACATGATGATATGCTAAGGCTGAAGTTATAATTATGTATTCATAGCCAGAAAAAATGTTATTATTTAAATATTTGTCATTTATGAGTTTCACATTCATCATCATCAAATCCTTCCAGGGAATTACATAAACGTTTGATTTTTTTTGACGTTGGTAACAGTTTAAAAGAAAAGTTTGTAAAATATATTAACCAAAAGGTAAAGTGTGTTATTAATTTATCTAATAATTAATTTAATCGTCTCTATATTTAAAAGTCTTCAATTATTTATCTTGAATAGAGAAAACAAATTACACATTTTACGCGAGATAACATGGCTTTGTACAAACATAATTACGTATAAGTAAAAGAAACCGCAGAGAAATTAAACAATTGCGTTGTTTGAAAAAAAATTACACAGCCAAGACCTGTTAATTTGTGTTCTATAACAATTAGAACTGGCCATATTGATTTCGCGAGTTCCATTTTTAAATTTTAAATTTTAAAAATGCTTTCGGTGTCTTTGTTCGAAATTTAATACTATAATTTTGAGGTCAGCACGCGTGATGGCGGGCCGTAACGTTGCTTTGTAAAATGTGACCAATTTAACTACGCCCTTCGGCAATGTATAAGGCAAAAGTTAAAATTTACACGAAATTACATAATCATTTTTAACCTTATAAGTCATTTATATAGAGTTCATTCTTGAGTAAGGTTTTTCAAACATAATATTATGTTTGGTAGTGCGCCTCTAGACTCATCTTTTAGCAAACCCAAGTAAGACGGTAACTTTAATGCAGTGGTATTATAAAACAGTTGTTGATTTCGAATGTAGCAATTGGATATAATTATTACGAAGTACAATCACTCTATCTATTAAAAAAAACCGCATCAAAATCCGTTGCGTAGTTTTAAAGATTTAAGCGCACATAGGGATATAGGGACAGAAAAGGCGACTTTGTTTTATACTATGTAGTGATAGTGATAAATGTTTTCTCATACTTTATAAATTTTATTTCCCGTGGTGCGAGATAATTCAATAGAACTTAGGTAGCTTTTTAATATTGTAATAAACTTATAATATGTGCGTGATAACTTTTTTTTAATATAGAGTTCTTAATAATATAGCATTTGCCTAATTTACTTTAAAAACAAAATTAATACATAGCTTTAATTCAATATACACAAAACATAAATTCAAATAAAACATCAGTTAGAGTCATTAATGAAAAGTCGATTACAGTTTATAATGAAAGTGGTGTTATAATTAATTAGACGGCACGCGCTGCCGCGGGCGCAGCAGTTGGCTAGCTTGTGCAACTTGCATTCTTACTAATTAACCAAATGTTAAACAAAAACTGTATAAAATGATCTTAATATTTTAAATTATTGCATACTAGCGACTCGCCCTCGCTTCGCTCGGGCTCTTCCCTAGATTTAGCACAGGCAAAGCCGCGGGATCGCCTAGTTATGCATATAAACCTTCCTCTTGAATCACTCTATCTATTGGAAAAAACCGCATCAAAATCCGTTGCGTAGTTTTAAATATTTAAGCGCACATAGGGACAGAAAAGGCGACTTTGTTTTATACTATGTAGTGATTGTATATAAAAGTAGCTAACTATTTTTAATTGGAGCCAAAAGCTCAGTACTTTCATTAAAAACAACTTTAAAAGCTATATACAGATTAAGTTTAAACATAACTATCAATAATTTACGTATAGAAACAATAACAACTTTATCTCGCCTCGCTCGGATGCGTCTCTAGATACAATTTTACTACTTGCCATAAATGCCACACATTTTATTTAAAACCGTTTATGCAGCCCACTCAAATAGAGCAACTCTACGGCTAGATTTTTTCCGACCTTATACGTAATTAACATTATTTTTATTTCTGGTAAATCTGGTTTAGTAAATATATTTTTATCGATTTATAGTTTCGAGAATTTTCTCAAGTCTATTAATTCAAAAAATTCCCTTTCAAAGAATACTCCCTACATCCAAACTTATAAAGTTTAACCAATTTTTACCAAATCAACCAATTTTTACAAAAATTATTCATTTGTTCATTAATGTCGCTAAAACTTTAAAATCCTTACTAATATAATGAATGCGAAAGTAACTCTGTCTGTCTGTCTGTCGCGCTTTCACACCCAAATTACTGAACCGATTTAAATAAGATTTGATACACAGATAGTCTAGAGCCTGAGAAAGGACATAGGCTACTTTTCAAGGCGAATAAAGAGCTGTAAGATATAGGAGAAATAGCGGTTGAAATAGGGGATGAAAGTTTGTGTGGAAATTACATTATTTTTAAAGCTAGAAGCTTTAAACTTATTTTGTAGACTTTTGATTAAGTAGATATAAATAAATAAGACATTCACAGATTGTAAAAAAATATACTAAAGGGGGTACCTATGAACGGACCCGAGCGAAGCAAGGGTGATTCGCTAGTTTATAATAACTATAAACGAAAAGGTGGCTATTCTGACACATAGAGAAACTTAAATGATAGCGAGCTAAGCATCTACGTTAACGTTACCACTATTATCTTTTAGATAACACCTGTAGTTAAACTTAAATTATAAATCTGAAGATACGTTTTAATGATTATGTTTCTTGTCACGTTACTCCTAAATTGCGTACAATATGATGGCAATACGTAATTGCAAAGAGGACGGCCACTAAGTGGTTCCTTTCACAAATTTTATTACTACATCATTATCTATTGAGTTAGGGCAAATTGCGCTCGAAAATATGACTAATATTATAGGACTATTTACGTAAACCTCTAACGGTAATAAATTAATTTAGCTCGTAATTAATTTGAACAATTTAAATATTAGCTAGGTCTTCATTTCTTGGCCAAGTTGTCAGATGTTTATGAACTTTAAAATAGCTTCGTATTTAGTGCAAAATACAGCATTTGCACTTAAATCTATGATTGCTTATAATTTTTTAGTTACAATTCTATATTATTTTCCAAATTAAAATTTTCAAATGGTAGCCTATACTGAACACAAGAAAAAACTATTAAATTTCCCATAATATTTCTTTAATAAAGTAAAACATTTACCCGATGTTTTAAATTAAAGATGCACAAATGTGCAAAATATAGTTTATTTCAACACTGCCTACCTTCGAGTGATCAAATAATAATTACATTTGTGTAGGCGACAGTACATTTCGAAAGGCCAGTTTCGACATGCGCCACACTAATCGCTCAATAAACGCCCATTTATATCATAATTGTGCTTTAATGGGGCCCACACAAGAAAAAACTACTTCATTACGATCTATTGTTGTCATATGGCATTATGAAATTCGGGTGCTTTACTTTATACATAATCTCTTGTTCTGTGCAGTTCTGGAAGCCTCCATTTACAAATTAGGGCTTTTACAAACGAAAATGTTTATTTTCGTACTCATGCTAGCAACTTGGCAAAATTCAAAAATGGAACATGGAAAATGAAATAACGGATGAAAAACAAAGATGGTAAGATAACATAAAAGATGGCTGGCTGTATATGGATACGAATCAGAGATGGGTAGAAACTTACCCATTACAATTACAATGAGTATTTAAACGGTATCTAAGTGAGTAAAAACATTAAAGTTCTTCACATCTTCGTTATACTTTATATCGATTAGTGTCTAAAACGAACAACAAATAAAGGACTTGTTTTTTATTTTCGTAAGTTAAATATCAGTTTGTTATCAGCCTTACTGTCTAGTATGATACTTCTGCCTGCTTTACAATAATAATAGAGTAACAAATCTGCGGAACGATTTATCATATCGCTGAATTCTCTAGTTAATTCGTCACAGAGGCTTTTGCCCAGGCTCGCCCCGAGGGATGGGAAAAAACTTAATGTTCATCGAATTTAGATTTGGTTGATACTAACTTATAATACTTTAATATTTGCTGTATTCTTTTGAATATTCGTAACAGTACCTACTGCTTTGTATACCGCTTAGAACAAGGTGTACTATTTGGTCACCCATATTTTATATTTAACTAGCGACTCGATTATATACTAAAACCATCCCCGAGAACCACTTTATCCATTGGTGAAAACAGCATGAAAATCGGCGGTGTAATTTTTGAGTAAGACAATATTGCTAACAGACACGGTCGCGGCGGAGAACTTGATAGTTTTAATAAACTTTTAGATGTAAAAAAATTAAGTGTGACATACACACACATATATAGTTGTGTAACTATAACACGAGGGGTTTTTAAGTAAATTTATATTTGAATTATGTTAATCTTTATTCTTTACATAGTAACAAAACAAATTCGCTTCCCACCATCTAAAGAGCTTTTAAGCTACCCAACGGTTTTTAATGCGGTTTTCATCTATAGACAGAGTAAGGAACGTTTAAATGTACAAATACATGCATATTATAGCAGAAAAAAATCGGATAATTACCGAGATGTAATGAGATGTAATGAAATTCTGAATCGACACTGTACATTATAATAAGTATTTTTTAAAGTAGTCATTATTATTATCGATACAGAGGCCAAATCTAGTTTTAAGAATTTGTGTCTGTTTGTATAATATGTATGTTTTGTGTGTCTGTGACCGCATCACGAGAAAGCCACTTAATAGATATTACAAAAATTGTATAATGATAGCTGGATATATCCGAGTCAACCTATAGTATGCCTTTTACTGTATATCAGTATATAAATATATGTACTGTATATAAATATCAGCTATTAAAGATATAAAAACTAAACCAATATGCTTAAGTTAAATGGAAAACGCTAAACAGAAATAATAAGTTTTGAAAGTTCCCTCAACTGATGACGTAACATTTTAATAAAAGAAAAAATATCATTAGATGTAACCTACCGCGTCTACATAGGTATAGAATTATTTTTCGTTTATGTACGTGTTGCAATATGATTACAATGACATCTGAGTACTCACTAAATATAATGTATTGTTCATTCGTATAGATAGTAATTGTATACCATTGTCTCTCTATCACGAAAATACTATTTCTTTCTGCAATAGATACTAGACGATATTATGGAAATCGAAGTTATTTTTGAAAAATATACAAGATAAATTATGAAATTCATATATTTACTTCGTTTTTTTTTAATTTCTTGGATTCATATTTCATCGCTCATGGTAGCCGCTGGCTGATGAGAGCTAGTAAGATGAGGACAATTAAAATTAGTGTTATATTTTGTTTTATTGATTTCGGTCATCACTTCACATAAACGTATGTTCCTACCCTTATCATAGAATTTGAGAAATATTATTACGTAGGTATAAGTTTTATTTGTATTGCTTAACCGAAACAAATATTTAATAAGTGTACTAAACATAATCGTTACCTAGTATCTTACCATCAAAGCAAAAAGACAAAATGTCAAATGGATCAACTAAATACAATTGACACTTACTTGACAGGCTTGAATATTAAACAGATAGGAATAATTTTATTATCAGCTTACTTCACACTAATTCCTACTTACAATAAAATCAATCGAAAATTTACCTTAACAGTATTGGAATAAGGTTTATATTTTATTGATTTGACAAAATATAACTAAATATGTCACTCGACCGGCGATTACTCTGAAATCAAAAGGAACAGTGTCTCATTAATTTCTCATAAAAATCAATTGATACGCCGACATACCTGTACAAATGTTAATACTACACTTACATGAAAGTATGAGGTGGGGGTTTCAAATTGAGGGTCGCTATCAAAATATTTAAAATACAGTACCTAGGTAACTTGTTACGTAATGGATGAAACACGTATTATTTTTGCTCTGCTTATTTTTGATACGCCTTTACCTTAATAAACAAAATCAGCGTACTTAATGCCTTAAGCATTCTAACTAGGGTTTCTAAGAAAAATGTTATTTACTCCTTTTATGTAGGTGTGATAAATCAAGAAATGTTAATGATAAAATATGTTACTCTTTGCTTTGTTTTTATGCACTAATTAAAATGAAAAACTAAATTAACAAAATGTTCATTTCAAAATTGAGATACAGTATTCTTGATATTCACTTAGTTCTCATTTACTTTACTCAGTAGTAATTGAATTTCAATACGACCCTCATACCATACAGGTTTAAATCCCAGAAGTGGAAGATTAAAGAGTTGTCAAGGATGTAGCAAACTAGACGGGTCAACAATACGCCGCGCCGGCATCTTTGGGGCTCGTTAGCTTAGCTTGTCGGCCCCATTGATGCTGCTTGACGTGAAATTGATATTCGTGTCTTAAGTAGAGGTTTAACTATATGTTTGAAAACAAATTTTATTCCGCTTTGAGTTTGTGAGCTCGACTTGGTTACATTAATTCTAACATACTATATAATATAAACAAATGGAAGAACATGTAACAGTAAAATTAAAAGCTAAAATTCATGTGTTAGTAGATACTAGTAATATTTGTGATTATACAAATTGGCAGATTAAAAAGTTTAGTATTTTCATTGGTTATTTATTGTATCTCTGATGCTGTCATAACAATTAACATTCATGTACCTAAATAAATTAAGGTTAATCTTGCTTATATCTTAAAAAGTAAAGCAAGTGTTAGGTACTGACAAAAATAATCTAATTTTGTCAATAACTTTACTTAAGGTTTTCTCAATTCTATGTAACATTCGCGAACAAGGCTGTGGTGTAGGTACTAGCACGTTTAGGAACACTTACAAGGAAATTTAATTGTACATACGTGTGTACTTATTACAAACCTTATAATATCGACTACATATTATGTAACATACGCCCACTCCTCGTACGCTATATACTTATAAAATTCTTATAAAAACTTATACAATATTTATATACAAATGAAAAGCGATGTATGAAATAAAAAGTATGTAGAGTCGGTAGAAATGCATAACATATTGTTATAATTTGTTCATTTAAATAAACATACTTGGTAGGTATATACCTACTATATAATTTTTATTAACAGGCTACTTAATTTTTTTAGCTTAACATTAGAACTGGTAGAAACACAAACACATTCTCCTCTAAGTAAATACTAAAATACTCTGTATTCAACAAAATGTGAAGTGAAACAAGTAGACAGTAGTTATGAAACTTGGCATTCTAACATTAAATTATAAAATTAATTCTACTCGTAAGTACAAATCTTATAACTCGCATTCAATCCACTATCTACTTATAATCACGCTATAAAATATTAACGGCAATTCATCAGAAAGGATGTTTTTGTGACGGATGCCTTTCAAAGAGATTAAAGCTCGTAAACGAAGATACAAGTAAATCTGCGTTATTTCACATTTACTGAAGCAATCAAGATTATTATACTGTAAGAGATATCTTACTATTTATAATGGAAGTGCATAAATTAGTGTCTTTACTCGTTAATTTATATTTAATGTGACAAATGTACCAACTTAACTGCACTAGTGAACGTTTGTATTAACTCACCGAGTACATAAACTTATGCACCGTTATGATTAGAATGAAATATATAATATTTTATGTATAATTGAAAACTGTATAGATATTTACCATGTTACTATTATAAATAGTTTTCCTGTATACACTTTTTTGTTTGTATGTTTGTTACTCCGTAATTCTAAAACGTCTGGATTTTAGGAACGAAATCAGATGAGGTGACTAGTCTTATTTATAATTTTTTTATATTTATAATATTTAAAAAAAGACGGTTCCAGAATTGCGTATTTTTATTCACCATAACATTACAGCATCAGCTCCTAGACTATCTTCCTAGTTTCTTCCCAAGTCTTGTAACAAACAGTTCACATCAAAGGGGACATAAAACTACGATTATAATATTTCGTTTGAAATTAATTACCGGAGTAAACACCCGCGACCGACGGCTTTGATAAATCACTCCGTCTTATGCTTTACAGTTTACTTTATTATTTCTAAGACAAATAACGCTTTATGGTATTTCTATAATTTCCCGAGTAAATTAATCATTTTTAAGGTTTAATACTTACTCCCTAGTTACAATTTACAATCTTCATCAAGTCTACCAATGAGGTCTCTATCACAAAATCAAATTCCTAATCTCTGACATCCTAGAACCTAAAATGTTCGTAAAGTAGAAGACTTTAGTGTCATGTAAAAGTTTTGCGGTTCCAGTTCAAGACTGTCAGTTGATTAAATACTTATGAAAGTTAAGTACGCAACGAAAATATGTGCTTATATAAAAAGATGTTTTTCTCAGTATCGAAGGCTGGTTTTTGCTTGTTTATTTATAGCCATTGCCAATCACGTTGATGGCGATACGTAATAGATTACAGATCGGTTTCATGGTGGCGCCGGAGCACCGACTTTTTATTTTTTACAAAACTGGTAGTCTCTTAAGAAGCTTTGAGTTTCTTGTAGCGTCTTGACTTCAATTATTAAGTATCTTGGTAATTGCTTTTCTCCTTATCACCAGATTTATTATTACCTTGTAGCCATTCTTATTTAAAGAGTCTGTGTATTAACAGTAAAGTGGTGAAGCAACTAGTGTTTATATTTTACGACACGAGCAGTAAAATAATATCTATACGTAATAAAATTCTGAGTCGAATTACATACAGTAGGTACATTAAATATTCTTTTTGTAAAATCTTATTAAAATAGTCATAGCAAATGCTGAATTTATAGTTTTTAGATTTTTTGTCTGTCTCTCGTTTATCTGGGAACGCAAATTTAGTATGATGGTATCCGTGTTAGCATATAGGATACTTTTTACTTCGGATAATTATCCCATCTCTGAGAAATCATCTACTAAACGTTAAAACGAGCTCGAGCTAGGGATGAACCCGCGCGGTGCGAGTTTCAGTTGCTAGTCTATTCTCTAATTATGAAATGGAATAATCATTTATAAAATTATTACTTTCAAGTATCAAAAACTCATCGACCTGAAATTCTATAAAATAATTATATTACTAATAATTCGTGATGCAACGAATATTACTTTAACGAATACGAATACGAATATCAAATCTACTATTCGGCGACACAATGGTATTGGTATCCCTGCGGGCGATTGGAATGATCCAACTAAATTTACATAGATAACTTTTAATATATTATTAGCAGTAATATTTCCTGTTTATGGTATTACTGGTTTTTCAATACCACAAGTGACCATTAACTAAGTATTGCGTTTTACGTGTAGGTACAACATCTATAGTCTATTAAATAAATAAAATTAAATAAACAGAAACGAATATAAGTGCTGTTATTATATTTTAGAAAAATAAATATACCTCTTTATGTTACAAATCTGCATTTACTCTCTGAAATTTGAAGACAGATTACCTACTGCTTTTTAACATTTTATCCTTTGAGATCATCCACTAATAAGTATTAGGCAGACATAAAACATAAACAATAATATAACTCGATGTAGTGAATTGCTCCTAATTATGTCGAAATAGGCGTTAATAGGACACCTAATGGCCATTTTTATGACCACAGAGCGCCGACAAAGAGCCTTCCGTTGTATTTATTGACCCCTTTTTTCCTAAGTTTTTAAGTAAACAATATACGATAGGTCAATTTGAACCTTCCAAATATAATTTCTAGACGATGTTTGAGTTTAGTATTTCTAGAATTTAGTTGCATAGTATGCATAGTGTATTTTAAATATAAGAAAGCATATGGATATTTCTAACAGTTATTAAAATTAGTAATTTTGGCCTTAATCACTCGTAGTTAATATTGCTAATATTGCCTATAAGTTATAAATACGAAAAGTAATAGGTATTATTGATATTTTATGTAGGTATGTACCTATATAAAATACTTTCCAATCTCTCGCTTGTAATTTTAAATAATAATAGTTGACTTAATTACTAAAACTCTATTATTCACTAAACAAGTCTAAAGAAATAATGACCTAACTATTATTAGATAAACGTGGAAAAATATATAGATATTCCTTGGTATTTAAATAATATAAATTCAAGATATACTTCTTGTACTCAAATAGGTAAGCAAAAGATAGCTTGAAAATTTAATGCACAAAACCAAACCATGAGATATTCCCACATCCTCATCACTCGGGTCATCATTGCAATAAGCGATACTAACAATTTCTATCTAATATTCAATCTAACATAGTAAGTATTCAGAAAATCAAAACTAAGAAAATGAATCTGTCCGATTCGCTTAACTCTAACCGAAGTTCTAAAAGAATAGGTATAATACCATTGCAGCATAATTTATAGCGTAGCGTAAGCTATAACGTTATAATAGCCTCCCAGACACCTCGAGATGGCGATATTTGTATGAAAGGGACGGATGACCAGAAGCGCCGCTCCACGTCAAAATACGTGCTCCATTCGCTTTATTGCCGCGTGAAGAAGGTCGACTGGACCATCGATATCGATATTATTATCGATAATATAGTTTTTGAAGGAAAAACAGTGACATTGTTATTATCTTTTTAATTATGTAGGTACACATGCTTTGGTTTGCTTATTTGTGTATATTTTTTAATTATTGCTTTCTTTTGATCTGACTTGAAGTTATCTTTATATTTAATGAAAATTTAAACGTCATATTTATATAACTCAAATATGTCAAAAATATTTTAAATGGTTTTCAAAACAAAGCATAAACGCTTGAAATCAAATAAACATACTCATACAAAAAATTGAAGTCGATCGTAAAAAAATGCCATTACTTACGAATTTGGATCTATCGATAAAACAGTACCGCATCACTGACCGCGGTACCGCGGCAACATCAAAGGAGCCCACCTCTTTGATGTGGCCGCCGGCGCGCGCCTCCAAACGCCGTAAGCGACAAATCCATACGTCATCCTCCTGTCATTATAACGCCTCACAATCGAGTCGGGAATGTGAAATTACTTACGAGACAATATAAATTGACAAGGCGGTTTAATAGCGATTACTTGCTTGAACACGATTCAAGTGTCATTTTGGTTGAGCTTAGTGATTCAACGAGCCACTCTCTTTAAATAGTAATTAGAAATCATTGATATAATTGCTATTAAGGTATTTACTGAGTAAGTACTTAATTGTAATTACACTTGATATTAGAATTTATACTATAATGTTATAGCTCAAGAGTTTGTTTGGTTGAAAGCGCTAATTTCAGGAACAACTTTAGTTATGATTCGAAAAAATAGTTTTAGTTTTGGATAGCCTATTTATCGAGGAAGGTTTTGACATCACATGGTATGATAATATGTGAAGTCTAAGAATTTGGTTCCCTGCCTTAAGAAGGCAAACGGAGCAGGAATTTTTAGTACCTACTAAATAATATAGCATAACAAATTAAAACAGAAATCGTCGAAGAATGAAGTTTTATTTAAATAAAAATCCAAGTAGTCCAAAATACAAAAAATTCAATGTCATTGTTTCTTTCATACCTAAAGAACGCTCTAAGTATAGCCACTTAGGGCATTTCCAATGTACATCCCACTAACAATAGCTGTAGCCGATTGTGTAAGCACAAAAAGGAAATTACAGGTTTGGAAGCAAAGGCATTGTTGTTTGAATAATTTGGGCAACCCCTTTACTTCGAGTGAATACTAAAGTTTGGTTAATTTTAGGTCCTGCTCTTAATGACTGGAACTTTAGATTCCACTGTTTGATTAAAATAATTTTCAGTCACATCCGGACAAAGTCAAATTGTATAATTATTCATCCATTTTTATTGCCACTGTGTTTTGTTCTTATAATTTTATGAATGGTGATTAGAAACAAGCATACTAATAAATATTCGCTTTTTATTACCATACTAGAACTAATTAGACCATTTGCGTATCCTTTGATGAATCACAAACATAACATTTAACGTAAATCTACCTGCAATTAACTGATGGGGTGATCAACCTTGGGAAAATCGCCTAATAAATGACGGTCAAGGTGAGGCAGATTAAAGACATAATCTGCAAGGTCGCAAAATCTGCCGAAACTATACAACCAATATAATAAAATATGGTAAAAAATGATCATCTCATCAATCACGCTTGAAAACGTTCGGAACATCTGACTCTGACATCGAGGCTAATCATATAATTAAATAAATTTTACAGATAACCATGCATAATTAGCAACAAAGCTACAGTTCCCGCGTCAACCTTTATCAACGAGAAAAATCGTCTAATTCACACCTTAAAGAACCCAATTTCGACGTACAAAAGTTCTCGACTGGTCAAATTAATCAAGTGGTCCCTAATTATGGCATATTTTAGAATGTTTTCGGACAGAGCGACATAGTTTTGACAGAAGCGTAAAGATAAATGATCGCTAATTGCCCAACGGCTGCCAGAGTGCCAGAGGGCGTGGCCGTACGTGGTATCTAATGGTCCTTGTATTGCAACTGTTGGCTATTTAATAGCTAAAAGATATCCTTAATTCAATTATAATATCATAGAATTTACGTTAATCTAACGTACCTCATTTGAATAGCATTTACAGAAGATAAATAAATAAAATAGGTATTTGCTCTCCAATATCTGGAATGTTTTAACATATTATGAGAATTTTAAGTCATGATACTTAAATATAAAATTTATTTCTTAATATTTGTAGTATGATTTTATCACTGTAGAAATAAATGCCGAATTGAAAAAATGTAAAATATAAAGATTACAAATAGTTTACTCACATTAGTAGTTTTTTACTTACCATATTTTATTAATGTTAAGGAAAAAAGGCACAAATATTTGCAAAACTTAATCATACTCTAATTAGACTCTTGAAAATTTTATTGCCCATTTAGCAAGCGTGATTATTCTGGGAAAAATATAAAAGGTTTTATAAGTTCCAAAACGTTTTACGAAATCGGTGTGTGAATTAAGTAATGGCACATTGTTTATTTAATAATATAATAATGTTAGGTGTGGCTTGTATGATGACTGCTCTTGTCACGCCTTAAAGTACAAAAATGAACATTAATTTCGTAATTGTATGTCGTAATTAATCATTCCCGAATTCTGCAAAGTAATGTTGTGCATTATGTCTAACAGCTAACTTAAAAGTATATTTTAGAGTTATGAGAACTGCTTATCTTTGAAAAGCATGTTATCGGATTGGCGATCGTGGGAATACTCATTTGAAATACTTCTTATAAAATCTGAGATGTCTACCTGGATGAGTCAGCAATCTTTCTATTAACGCGCTACCATTTTATACAGGCCTCATTCATCTTCTTCAGTACTTTGTTTTCAATATTAATGTACAACTTTGTTTGGGACGTCACAGCTCTATTTATTTTGGTCATATTATGCCTAATGAGTAGTTAGCTTTTCTCTTCTGAGTGAACGTGTCATAGATAATTCGATTTAATGGTTGCAACCCCGCAATTATCGAATTAAGCACGTCGCTCGAAATTTGTGATTTTTAACGTATTTTTTTGGACCTTAGAAATTATAAATGAAAGTCAGTATGATGTCTTTATTAAACGTAGATACAATACATATGATATATTAACAATTATGCTTATAATATTTGTGTTTATTAGGATTATTTGTTATTTGAAATGTTATGTCATGTTTGAGAACTATTTTTTTAAAATAACACCGCATTTATACTACTACTTTTAGGTGCAAAACTGTCCCAACCATACATGAAAATCGTATTTTTCGTAAAAAAAAAGAAGTGAAATAATTGAAATCTTAATATTAAAAAAATATATTTTTACATACATATTATATAAATATCTATTTCTTTGTTTTATTGGTAAATAGTCAGCTCTTACTGAAATATAATAAACGTGTTGCGTGGAAAATAACTAAGTCATATCGAATGCTTTCGTCGTTCGTTCGTCGTTTAATAATCGTCTTAAACATTCACGATTTCAGTACGATGTCACATTAATTATACTAGAGTATACTTTATACATCTACATTTATCTTCCTTGTTGTCTTCCATCTTTGACAGGCAGTAGCGCTCTAAATCTATCACCCTCTATTTTATTTTATTGATCTAATTTTATGTAGTAGGTATACAGTAAATGAATTCATTTAATAAGACTTAGTCGATCAAGAGCTCCCTCAAAAGACTTAAATCTTTAATAATTCAAATGCGCGAACTAATTATTTTTGAAGTAAATTTTTAAATAGACAAATGTACCTATAATGTATATACATCAACTGTATGTATTTATGTTTTATGTTTTTATAATCATTAGAAGTATTTCCGACAGTATTTTTTAAAGCTAGATAGACTGGAAGAAAATATTGTTTAACACCTTTTGCACACATAATTTTTTCTGAGTTTAATCGATAAAGTATAAAAAATAAACATTTTACTTAGCTACTGTTTTCTTAAATTAAATATAAAAATTCAATAAACGCCGTATGAAAACCATAAGAAGTTATAGCTGATATAACGCATTAAAGCTATTTCGTTCCAGTTCTAGTCGATTTCTTTTAATATAAGAGAAGAACGTTCTTAGAAATACACATCAATGCGTTTTTAATTAGTATTTGTGGATTTTAAAATCACCAGAGTACCTACTTGGGAGCTCAACCCGGCGTCTGTATTATAAACAATACGTCAATGACGTAAGCTTCTTTAGCGGCACAGATTTATCGCTAGAGCTGCGCATGCGCATGCAATTAATTTTATCGATATCGATTTTAATTTTACTAAGACATTTCTATTTTTTTTCCTTTTTTTTTAAGTTTCTAGCACAAAAAATTAAAGACTTTCGTACAAACTTGCAAGAGTCCTTAGACCTCCTTTATCCGGCCCTGTCACAATCTCCGTTCTTAGCAGACGTTCTACTAACTACCTGCCGCCCAACTGTCAGCTTTATACGTCGAGCACTTTTTGATATTTAGTGATGAGTGAATGACATTTTTAGCATTTGTTATAAATAGCAAAATGTATAATAGGTAATCCTAATGTTTAAAATGAAACATTGTTATCTATTTATAATTATTGACCTATTACAGTAAAAAGAGAGTGATAATTATTATATCAATTAGTATAACAGAATAATATATTTAAGTTTAGAGAAAATTTTGCCATCCTATATTTACAAAACATATAAAAATAAATTAAATATTATTACACTACAATTAAATACTATTAAAGTATTAACTTACAAATGTAATCTCTAGTACGTTCGTTTAACAACAAACCCTATTCACTTTATCGACAACGCAAATCACAACCACTATCCGCCATTCCGGCGATCTTGAATCAACCCGTTCGTACGTCACTACTACACTCACACATGTGTCTATCTCTTTTCCTCACACGAAAGCATGTATACTGCATCTTGCTCGCACATCAATAACAAGTACCGATGTGTTGTTCCGGCGGTTTCTTTGAAGTTTAGGCCACGCCCCCCGCGCCGCCCGCCGCCCTATAGTTAATTCGTCACACTAATGACAATGCTTTAATTGCAATCGGAAACATGCACAGACAAATACAGTGGAAGTGACATAGTCAGAAATCCAATAAGACCATCTTATTGAATCTTTCAATAAGTTAATGAAGTAATTAAACGACCGTAATAACATTTCGAGCCGTGAGAAAAAGTATTTCGCTTGTAACTGTTACTGTTGTTACATTAATTACAATATATTTAATTTATATATTATATCTATATATTTTTAGTATTAATGGCTTATAATTTTAACACTTTAATTTGATTGAATTTGAAAAATTGGTTTAAAATATTTTTAGTGTTTTTACATATTATGTCTTTAATGTCAGAAACTTAAAATTAGTATTGGTTTTGACACTAATAACTTTAAAGTGTTTATTATTATTTAAGCTTATTTAAGCAAGAACATTTTTATGCAATTTTTAAACATACCTAATAAGTATGTATATTTAAAATATAAAGTTCTGTAATATTCAACTTACTTTTATAATTTTGCATATTTTTTGGTAATTAATTAGGAATATTATAAAAAAATATTGATATTGAAATTGTACTTATGTTATTTTTTTTATACAGTAATGAAATTTTTTTATCACACAATTACAAAATTAAACTTAAAACACAAAAGTTTATTAGACTTTTTAAATTAGTTTGTAATTTTAAAATGATTTCAATTCTGGCACACATGAAATAACTTAAAATATTTTCGTGTATCAACTTAAATCTAATTTCCATACCTACAATATCTTTAAGTACGTTTCAAACTTAAACTCTAGAAATCCACTAAGAGGCAATGCATTCTGAACACACTTACGTAATTACAGGCGGTCGGATCAAAGGGATCGCCGCGGCGATCGGCGCCTTTGTGCTCTAATAAATGAGCTCTACAATCCATACAAAAATCTATCCTAAACATAAGAAACTAAAGTATATTTTAGAATAACTCTAACCTCATTTCTTAACACCTTAGCGGAGTAAAGGGTCATATCGGTTAGGCATTTTGCCACGGATATGTCAAAAAGAGGTTTTATTATGTCCCTAAATGAGACCGCACGGGGAGAGGAATTAGGTCATGCTGTATTTGCTGGATTGATTTAAAATGATGCCGACGAGTACAACTTATTTGTAACGTTTCTTAAGAATTAAATTTACTCCTTTATACATTTAAATAGTGATAAGAATCATTTCAACACTAAATAGGTCATAGGTACCTACTCTTGTAATAAAAATCTATTGTACCTTACATATACTTTACATATAACCAAGAAACCTAGTTTTTGAAAAAAAATAGCGTCTCTGGATCTATTCGGGTACGTCCCTAGTACCTACGTTTCAACGAATAGTAGGTATAGATTTCTCAAAATATCCTACATGTTGCCGGATTCCGGGATCAGACCATCTATCGTCATACCAAATTTTATCAAAATCGGTCTGGTAGATAAACAATCTACCAGACAGAAAATTTGGACAGACAAAAATTCTGAAAATTATATACTCGGCCTCTGTAGGTATCATAATAATGAATATTTCAATATAATTTTTAATAAATATTTAATCTTACAATTTAAAACTACAATATTTTTTCCTATGCAGTGTCGAAGCTAGTATACATATAAGTATATTTGAATTACGCACAACTTACTTATCTACCAACACTTTGTACATCTCGCTTTCAACTGTAGGTACCTATAATTATTTGCTTTGTAAACAATCAGCTCATTTAATAATCGCGTGTTGAACGAACGTAAATATGGCGTATTACACTCTACTTTTTTCACATTTGCTTTAAAAATTTTGCAATCCCATCGATTTACAAGAATACTGCGATACCTCACACCGCGTTGGTAGTAAACGGTTAATGGTGTGTTTCCTATCAGACTTATAAACTATTTTAATATAATTTCGCGCAGATTTTAAGATAATTTCGCGCAGTAAATCATTAACTCGATGGTTTTATCTAAAATGTTCATCACATGGAAATAAAATTTATCTTTAATATTATTTTTAATACCTCTTAACCTAAGAATTTAATTGAATTTACTTTGTTAATTAATAAAACATTAATTATTAATTTTTCTTTATATAGTCAGCACTATACAAGGCATGAAAATAGTAGAGTAGGGAAACATTGCTCAAAGATACCTGCCAATATTTTAATCGAATTTAAAGTTCTTCTGGCTTACTCTATCTAAATTACAGATAAACTGCATGCATATAAAAATTATAAAAATTTATACGGTAAGTATGAGGAAAAACAATTTTTGTAACCTTTTCTCTGTCCAATTTTGAGGGGATGAATAGCTAAGGAAGGCTGATTCGCTATTTTTAAAGAAAACTTTTTTGGATGTCGACGCACTTTATTTTTTATTTTATTTCAATAATTATAACGTTTACATTAGATTTCAGTTACCTGAATTCACAGATTCCTATGATGGATACAGCAAAAAAAATATATTAAAATATTTTAGCTCGAAAATTAACTACATATTTTTTATTATTTTTATATAGGTACGATCAAAAACTCATAATATTTAGTATAAAATTGATAATTTGATTAATATATAAAATAAAATAAGCAGTTTAGTAATTCTTTTCATATACTTACCTTAAAAAAGAGATTGGTCGAACAGGTAGTAGGTATTCCGATTATTAAACATTTTATCTTAAACTTGCCGATTACGTAGAGATGGAATTATTAACACACGTACTTCGGTGAAACTCGCTTTTTTAACTTACGCTCTGACAAGTTAATTTCAGCCTCCTTTGCACGGAATAAATAGTTCTTCTTTGGTGGCACCATTATTAACCGTCTGCAAATAAAGGTAAATAAACAGAAAATATACTATATATATTTAATGTTTACCTACATTTAATGATTTACATACACAAATACCTACTTAGTATGATAATCAGATATAGTAAAACTCGCGACTCACCCTCACTTCGCTCGGGATTTTCCTTGCACAAAAAATGAAGGACTTTTATACAAAAATCAAAATACTCCCTAATCCGGCTCTGTCGCAAAATATGTCCTTAGCGGACGTCTACTTATAACTATACAACCTCCTAGCCTTTCAACTTTATTCGTCAAGAGGTTTTCGATATTTCGTGATGAGTGAATTACTTTTCGCTCTTTCTAAATACCTCTCTCAATCTGTATAGTATAATATGTAGATATTTTTTTAGAAAATCTTATTGGAATACTTCATTATTGTCGGTATAGACTATAGAGCCCGAACCTATAGTTTTTAGAATGTTTGTTGTCTGTTTCTCTGTCTGCGTATTTGTCTGTCCGTTACCGCATCACAAATAACCACTGAACTGTGGGAGAATATATCATCTCCGAAAAATGTATAATAAATTCTAGTTGTAAGTGATATTTATTTAAGGTCAAATTTAGATTAAATTCTTAAAATATACCTAATACAAAACATTTCTAAATATTTTTTAATTAAAAATTAATATTTAAATTATGAATCCTAATATTAATTAATTTTCTAATTTAGCATTTATTCAATGGAGACTGCGAACTACCATCCAAAGCGCAAGTATCAAACAATTCTATAGCGTCTCTTCCATGTTTGTCGATAAATTATACACACTAATATTATAAACGCTAAATTAACACTACAACAATAGCGTCAAAACGTTAAAGAGTCGAAGAATGTTTTTTGTATCAACGAACGCAAACGCGCGTAAATACTGTTTTTTATTATTATTCTTAGATTAGACTGTTATTTTTATTGTACATTTTAAATTTGGAAATAATTAATACACTTAATGAGAAACAAAAAATTAAGGTTAAGGTTTTTTTATTATTAAATTAATTAGCCCGAAATAGTAATTACTTAAATCATATTTGCTTCCTTCTGACTGTTCAAGATAAGACGTTGCAAAAATCTATACATCTAGATCTGCCTGACAGCCCTGCGGCCACCCAGGAAGCATGCTGTCTCTATCTAACGCATTATTTATGAACGAAAGTCGAAACCAAACAAGAACGCAAACTGTGGATCAATTTTTTACGGCTGTACCTCAAGTCTATTTATAATAAATTAAACGATGACACATAAATCTCTTTATGGCATTAAAACCATAATGTAAAGACAAATAGGCATCATTATGGTACACATACTCACACGCATACAGTTTACCACAAAAGTAAATTACCCCATATATTAAACTGGTTTATATTTCCCATTTTCAGTATAATAGTAATTAAAATTCACACATACACAAACATACACAAACTTTTATATTCAGTTCCTATGTTAACTGTCTCAGTTAGTTTTTCCAATTGAAACTCTACTGTAAAGTAATTTGTAAAAATCTTAAATCTCTACAAATTCGGCATTTTTACGCCAAGTGTAACATCAGTTTAATAAAAGAGAAAGAGACACAAAGTTACCTATAACTTTTAAGTATATTTTATTTCAAAATTGCTTACCCATCAATGTGCTTAACAGTTTCAATTTACATTTAATCATATTTTCAATCGAACTACTTAAGTATTACTTAGTAAAATAGAAAAGTTCTTTTCAAATGGGATAAGCCATTCCTATGTTCTTGTGCTATTAGTAAACAGCCCTGGTTGATTATAAACAAAACAGACTGATTATAATTATTATCTAACCTATTTAATATTAGTTGACTGAAAATTACCTTATTAGGAAAGATGGAGTGTTGTACTTTTTTAATATACAACAATCTTTTCACTAAATTTAAATTTAGGTAGAGACTTAAGAGAAGGCACGTATTTACTGTTAGTATGGATTTGTCAGAGATATTTTCCTGCAATTAAAAAGTATTCGGACAAACAGCTATTATGACACCAAATTTTATCAAAATCCGTCCGGCGTTTACAGACAGATCACAGACTGACAAACAGACAAAAATCTAAATCTATAGATTTAATCTCTGTATGACTAATGTATTTTACCTACTATTTAATACTATAAAATTACTATTTCTATGTTGATTGTTTGTATATTATATTCGCCTTACCTACTCGAGGACAAAAATGGAAATACTAATGCTAATAAGTAATCCCTACCGAGCGGTGGTAGCTTCCGGCCAGACTTGCAGAATTTAATTTCAATTCTATATTAAAATAATGTAATAAAAATGACGATTTAAAAAAAAAGCTTGTAAGTGTATTTGAATAAAGAATCTATACACTTAATAACTTACGATTACTAAGTGAATCATAATGATTAATATATTATGCTCGTTTTTTTTTAACGCAGGGTCTTAAGAATAAAATCTTTCCCGCTAACTGTACTCGTAAATGATGAGACAGAATTAAAATTGCATTAATTCGATCTTCCCCGATATCGATGCGTGCGATGGACGATTAATCACTCGATGAAACATAAATCGATTACATGTGTAGTAAATTTTCAGTTTTGATTTGTAATATTGTTTCGTTGAAACTTTTTTTTGTAAACAGGCAAAATATTATGTTTTAAAAGAAATAACAAGGTTATTTTAAACATATTTTATTTTAATAACCAATAATCTTCAGTAATAAACTTAATGCTAAAGGGAGTTAAACGGCTATAAAATTGATTAGTATTTATATACGTATAAGAACAGATCACATAATATCTATTTACTTATTAAGTGTATGTATAGTAGGTACCTAACTACCTACCTATCTGCGTTAGAAACCTCGTATGGCAAACGCTGTTTGGTTTTTCACAGATGGGTTATCCTGATTGTGCATTTAAACTGTATGCGATACAGTTACTGACACGAAGGTAGTCTGAAATCACCGTTCTTTATCAAAGAAGATTTATTTATTTATTTATTTATTTATTTATTTATTTATTTATTATTCGGAAGACAAACAGTATTTAACACGTATTTACACTTGTTATTCCTTTACCTAAGCTATTTAAACAGTTTTTTTACTAATATTTTTTTCAATTTTTGTAAGTGATCGATGGTACACCCATAATATCATTTTAAGAAGTGAAATAATTCGTGAAAATTTACCATTTCCTCATAAGGCGTAGGAACTGCGTTGATCACGAACATAAAACTTATTGATAGACGTCGGAATGATTGATACCTTAGGTCTTCACAAAACTGCCATTACATGTCCTCAATGACGTGCAAAACGTGAGAACTTTTCCGAGATGTATCAATGTGAAAGGTCAACGGATAAAATGATATTATGATGTAAATATACTTACACAGAGTACCTTTTTATAGGAAATATTGGTATTATTTATTAATAGCCTTTAATATAATATAGATCTTCTAGATAAGAAGGCATAAAGAAATTACGAGTGATGTTCGTATTTTTTTTATCAATTAAGCTTAGCTATGTATTTACATATTCTCTACATACTGTAACAAAGTCCTCCGCCGCGTCTGTCTGTCTGTTTTCTTTCACGAATGGATAGAGTTTCTCGAGGATGATTTTAGTATTTCTCTCGCGCTAAATTTAAGGAAAACCCGAGCGAAGCGAGCGTAAGTCGCTAGTTAAGAAATAAAGATGAAGTACCTAACTACTCACTCAATTATTTATTTATTTGTAATCCAATTTTTATAGAACTGAATTATACATACCTAATTAATTTTTATAACTACCTAGTATCCTGGTAACTTCTTGATTTTAAGATGAGCAGTAAAATTCTGTACCAGGTATATTTTGTATCTTCTTTCTTTTTTTTTAATTTTTTTTCCTCATGGTAGGTACCCATCGAAAGTCTAACCATTTAAGCTTGAAGGTTAACATACAGAAAAACAATTAAGTAATGTCACACTTATCGTACCTAATAGTAATAAGTATAAGTAAGTATTAAATATTTTATTTTAAATAAATAAGTTATATTACATTTTTAGCGTGTCATTTATAGGTAGGTATTGGCCGCAAGTTCGCTTCTTTCTTTCTAAAGAGCGCCGAGTGGTCAATATCATAAGGTGTTGCTATTTAGTTTATTTATTTTAAATTAAATATTTTAGGATGTAACACATTAGACTGTTCAATATCACTGGTAACATATTACGATACATTTATCAGCTTCAGGGACACAGGGAGAGATACATACAGCACACATATTAATTTTTATCGTTTTTAATTAAATACAGGCATGCCGTATGTAGTCATCTTCGATGCTCTGACACACATTAGTCATTAGCCATCAGCTGGATGCAAAGCCAACAAACACACTCGGAAGTGATTTACTTCAGGGGATTACCCTGCGGGTTGCACCAAGTGCTTATATCTGACGGCAGAGTCGACCGTTGAAGCACCCGTTGCTTTTGGTGATTGCTTCGGCAGACCTGAAATCGGCGCCTCGTGGTTAGGTGCGTTAGCGATCCTGCAACACGTCATAAAAACAGGGGAGTTTTTGCTGTGTTTAAGTAGATAGTACCTACCGACTTTTCTAGCCGGTGAGCCCCACATAGCTACTTGTAAGTCTACAAGTACTAGTAGGTAATATGACAAGTAAAATGGTACTATACTGAAATATTTTGTATTAAATCTTGAAGAAAAATTAAATTGTTTGGCACAATATCTAGCCACTTGGAATAATGAAAACTGAGATTATAAGACACTGTAACTTGTAAGAAATTGTACGTACAATTTCTAAATTAAGGTAAATTTAATGGATAGTAGATGCACCACCATATTGTAACGTTGCTGTATTCGTTAATTTATTCTTAATTTTACTGAATCATAAAATGAATAAAAGACTTCTTTAAGCAAACTCATAAGTTATTTACACAGAATTACAACAAAAACCTCTCAAGCAAACAAACATTTACACTGCAGTTCATATACGTACAATGTTTCAAGCATACCGGTACAGGAGATAGCCCCGTCTCTCTCGCGGGCGGGGCTCCACACGGCGATGCCTACGTATTTAGACCTCTCTATGTGAGGTCCCGAAAGTAATTTATTAACGGGCCCCACAAATACAAGTTTCGAAACACGACTCAAAAAATAACCGTATGAATTATTAGTAATGCGATGTAACGCTGCAAATTCAAACTAATTATGTTATCAATGTTCTAATAAAATTGATGGTAACGTTTTGTTTCATTGGGGCACAATTTAGAAACTCTCGATCATAATGTTAGTGTTGTGAAATTGTAGCGTTACGTTTACTAAATGTTTATGGCGTCTTCGTGATTTCTAATGTTTGAGAAAGCTAATGGACATTAGTGTCAAAGTGCATGCCTTGTAATTTTCTAATTTAATGGTCGTTTAAATATTAACGTCATAAAATTACTAGGGCAAACACGGAATATTATTTATTAGAATGTTCTAATGTAAAAGAAATTCATTATTATATAATATAAAAAAAATAAATAATAAGTGCTAAAATAGCCTTTTCAATGGTCAAAACTAAAAACTTTTAAACAAAAATAAATTAACATAAAATATCTGAATCTCATCAAATACAAAAAGAATTGGATATATTTTTTTATACTTTATATTTAAAATATATATACTTAATTCTTATGTACCCTTAATAAAACGTATTACTAATGAAGTGATTTTCTAGTTGTACCACAGTGACATCTTACAATGATAATCAATATTATATAGTTACATCTACTCGTCAATAGATGGCAGTATCTAACCATAACTAACATGTAAGTAGGTAGAAAAATTTATAATATAAACTTTTGAATTGAATGCATAATAATGTTATTGATTTATTACTAAATTATTACTATAGATAAAATGAGCATCGGCTATTATTTTTTTTCCTGCAAATACATACTTCGTCTAATTGAACGATAACGATAAAAGTAATTGTCACTGTCATCAATAATATGATATAAGACATAGATATATAATAAACCTACTCACCTCAAAGATATAAGATGTCATTTGTGTAGTTGACACTTGACAGTAGTTATATGTAGCAAATAGCAATATAAGGAAGACTTCGCTTGCGTTAGCTTTGGTTAACACACGTGTTTGTATTCTGTGCGTGGTTTCTTAGTGATTCGCGAATATTGTTGTAATTTTTGATCAATAAGATATTACTAACTTGGTGTTGGGTATTGGTAAGTAGTGTGTGTTGTTTTTGTCTGTGTATATAGTGTTTTCTATGTGAAATGGATCCTGATCCTCCGCCTGACCCGCCTGATCCTGGCGGATCGACAATATCTGTAAATTCATCGAGAAAGCGTCAAGGTGATGAAGTATCAGTTGATCATACTAAAAAAACTATAGTTGACCCAACGTCAGCTACTCCATCTATCCAACATGTGTTTGTTCACCCATCCCTCTCCGGTCCTAAATTTTATTCAGAGAAGGATAACGGACCTTTCATTGTCTATGTGTCTCGTGAGACTCCAGACCCTGCGGCAGGTACTACCATCCGGGCTATTAAATTTGGACAATTTCTACATCATAACAAAATTCAAAATATCGTTAATGATGGCGTCAAAAATGTAGGACGTAATAAAATTGAAATCCAATTCTCGTCAGCAGTAGCTGCCAATAACTTTTTAGGGAACCCTATTTTAAATTTGTCCAAATTCGTCGCTAGTATTCCAACATTTAATGTCACCCGAATGGGCCTAGTGAAAGGAGTCCCTGTAGACTGGGCTATGGAAGAGTTTGTGTCCTCCCTTGAATTACCTTCTGGTTGTGGTCAGGTGTTGAAGGCTAGAAGGTTAAATCGAAAAACTGTGAGTGAAGGCAATGTGACCTGGGTTCCAACTCAGTCAGTAGTGTTAACTTTCCGTGGTCAAGTACTGCCACCTAAAGTATACTCCTACCACACCTCACTTCCCGTACTTACTTATAATCTGCCAACAATTCAATGTTTGAATTGTTGTCGTTTTGGCCACATCAAAACTCAATGTAGGTCGAAGCCAAGATGCTACAGGTGTTCCCAACCTCACACTGGGGATTCATGTGATGTTCTAAAAGAAAATTCTACCTGTTTATACTGCTCTGCCACTAACAAAGACTGCCCTGAATTTGTCAGGCAACAAAATATTAAAACCTTAATGTCTCAGGATAACATATCCTATATGGAAGCATCTTCCAGATTTCCCCAAGTTAGGCGCTCCTATGCTGATATGGCAAAGGAAATGTTCTCCCCTCCTCCTCCTACATCTTTTTCTCAACCTTCGCCTGGAAAATCCCATCCTTTGAAAAAATCCTATAATAAAACGGTTTTCCGCTCCCCACGTCCCCGAGCTCCCCTTGCCAAAGGATTTGATAGACAAGCTCATCAAGCTCTCACTAGCAATTGTCCCTCTTCCTTACCTAATGGCTGTGCCTTTAGTATTAATAATGAAGCTCCCTATGACTTTTCTAAGTCTAACCTATTATTAAGTTTGACTGAAACCCTAATTTCAATTATTTCTGCTGGTGATGAAATTCCTCTACCGTCCAACGTTGCCAATAACTTACTTCACATTTTTAACATCCTTAAAAATGGCCCCACTAAACTTCCTTCAGTGGTATAGTAAAAGTGTACGTTCCAAAAAACATGAACTTCTTTCTATTATTGCCCTATATGAGCCTGTCATTATTGCCATCTCTGAAACTTGGCTAATTCCTGGTTCCCGTTTTAGGGTAACTGGTTTTGCCTGTTTGAGGGATGACAGAAGTGACGGGTATGGGGGTAGTGCCATTCTTATTAGGCACTCCACTCCATATTCCCTAATCTCTCTCCCCTCTTATAGTTTACAGATTAACGCTGTGGCTATAAGAGCTTTTAATATTTCATTTCTCTCTTTATATATTCCTAATCCTTCTTCTTCTGTCTTTCTTGAGCTGCAGTCTATCATTTCTTCCCTTCCGAGTCCTGTTTTAGTTATGGGTGATTTTAATACTCACCACACTTTGTGGGGGTGTTACTCTTGCGACAGATTCTCGCCTTTATTGGTGGATATGATTGATGACCTCAATATGTGTATCCTGAATGATGGTTCACCAACCCGTAGGGTATATCCTAACCAAAATCCTAAAACTGCAGTAGACCTATCCTTAGCTTCCCCATCTATATCTTCCTTAATATCCTGGAATACTCTATCCTCCACTTTTGGTAGTGACCACTTCCCCATCCTACTTTCTTTAAATAACAGTCACTCTCCTCCCGTTCCCTCCAACCCCTTGCTTCCATATAATCTGAAAAAAGCAAATTGGTTAGACTTTGCGTGCTCAGTTGATGGCATGATGGACTCCCTTCCCGAATCTGTAAGTGATAGGAATGTCACGGTTTGCTACGACCAATTCCTTTCTGCTATTTTCTTAAACGCTGACCTATTTATACCTAAAAAACATCACACACAAAATCAGCTGCCTTCCAATCCCTGGTGGGATCAGGAGTGCAGTGATTTTGTTAATCGGCGAACACTTGCCGAATTAAAGTATGCAGCCTCTATGACAGTTGAGAACTTCCTTGAATATCAACGCAGTAACGCAAAATTTCGAAGATTGATTTATAAAAAGAAAAAGCTTGGTTGGATCAAATTCTGTGAGTCCCTTGAACCTCGATCCCCGTCTTCTCTTGTCTGGAGACAAGTCAAAAGATTTCGTCGGGCCCTTGATGGTGCTCCTTATCAGGGCTCTAACAATCCATCAGAATGGCTTAATGACTTTGCTGACAAGCTATCCCCTCCATCTGTTCCGTCGCACAATTTATTTCACACCCCTGCTTCGATTTGTTCATTGGATGATATGGATGCCCCTTTTACTTTGGAAGAACTTGACAACTGCTTAACGGGTTTAAAGGACACCGCTCCAGGTGAAGATGGTATACCATACTGTTTTATCGGAAAATTACACGTGAAAGCTAAAGGATATTTTCTTAAACTTATTAATACAATATTTAAATCAGGCATTATACCAGCATCATGGAAATCACAGATCATCATCCCAATCCTAAAACCCGGTAAAAATCCTTCTGACCCGAATTCCTATAGACCTATCGCATTATCATCAACTTTAGCTAAAGTTACTGAACGGATTTTAAAAAACCGCCTGGAATGGATAGTGGAAAGCAGAAATATCTTAGCTCCCTCTCAGTTTGGCTTTAGAAAGGGTCTAAGTACTATAGATAGTCTCAGCATTCTAACAACAGATATTCGACTAGCCTATGCAAAAGGAGAGTATTTGGTGGGTGTCTTCTTAGATATTGCTTCTGCATATGACAATGTCCTTCTTCCGTTGCTCAGGCAGAAAATGCAACAGCTGAGTTTACCGCCGAGGCTAGCACACTTCATATGTAATCTGCTGACCGGTAGAACCATTTCTATAAGACATCGACTTCTTACACTTCCACCCAGGCTTGTCTGGAAAGGCTTGCCCCAAGGCTCGGTCCTCAGTCCTTTACTGTATAGCATCTATACACATGACCTCGAACTATCTGTTAATAGTTTTTGCAACATTCTTCAATATGCTGATGACATCGTTCTCTACTGCAGCTCAAAATCAGTGGAGGACATCAGTTTTCGTTTGAACTCTGCTTTGCATTATCTAGGCCAGTGGCTGTCTGAACACGGCTTGTCTTTATCGGTGCCTAAATGTCAGGCTGTTGTTTTTACAAAGAAAAGATATGTCCCAAATTTTGAACTTCGTTATGAAGACCAAACTATTAATTTGGCTGATAACATAAAATTTTTAGGAATAATAATCGATAAACGACTGAATGGAATTGCCCACGCAGAGTATATCAGCAGAAAATGCGAAAAAGGCATCAATGCTCTTCGAGCGGTGTCTGGAGTGTGGTGGGGTGCACACCCTTATACTCAAAAGCTACTGTACAGTTCTATAATACGTAGTCACATAGACTACGGCATGTTTGTCCTAGACCCATTCAACAAAGCACCTTCTGAGAAGTTGAATAAAATACAGTATAAATGCCTTCGATTAATATTAGGTGCCATGAGATCCTCTCCCACCAATGCTATGCAGGTTGAATGTGTGGACCCTCCGCTCTCTATCCGCCGTCAGTACCTATCCGATCGATTTGTTGGCAAGGCATTACAGCTGTCTTCTCACCCCTTATGGCCCAGGCTTCGCCAGTTAGCTGAGCTTAGTCCTGCGAACAAGCCATTTTCTTTTTTACTGGATAGCTTTCTAAAATTTACTAACCTACCACATCCCATGTCCTGTTTCCCCTCTAATCCTATTTTCCGCTCTCCCTACAATGCTCTAGTTTTTTCTCCTTTTATAATTACGGATATTGGTCTAACTAAGGGAGCATCTGACACCAACACAAAGTTCAAGTCATTAATTCGTCAAAATTGGTCGGATCACCTCCTCATCTTTACGGATGCTTCGAAACTATCCAAGGAAGGCTGTGTTGGTGCAGCTTGCTGGATTCCAAAATTCAAAATTAATCTTCAATTTAAGTGCCCTCCCGAGTCATCAGTGTTTACAGGCGAGGCTGTCGCTATATTAGAGGCGATCTTGTTTACCCTCTCCCACAATGTTAAACAGACAGTCATCTTTACAGACTCTTTAAGTTGTTTATTGGCTATCAAGGAAAATCCTTTTCGTAGTAGATCGAGATATTGCATAACTTTGAGGATTCGTGAAGCTTTGTTCTCGTGCCATCAAAAGGGTTTAGCGGTCTCTTTAGTTTGGATTCCAGGTCATTCTGGGATTCCTGGTAATGAAACGGCTGACTCTTGTGCCAAAGCTGCTGTGCAGTGCGGATCACTAGAGCATTTTACTAATTCATCGCGGGATCTTTTATCTATTGCTAAATCTCGCTTAGATAGAGCGTGGGAAATCAACTGGAACTCATCAAAATCTTTTAAAGGTAAACATTATGCTGCTATCCAGCCTGAGATTCCGAAACGTCCTTGGTTTGCCCGCTGCAAACAGGTGGAACGTTGGGTTATATCTACCATTTCTCGTCTTCGTCTTGGACACGCAAAAATCAGAGTCAGGGACCATTCCCTGTGTGAATGTGGCCTTGACGAAGGTTCCTCTTCCCATATCCTTTTCAACTGTCCCAAACTTTTGTATCCTATCTATGACATCCTTCCCCGTAAAGTCCCCCGTCCTATTAATGTTAATTGTTTGTTGATGTTTGTGTATAGTCCATTATGTAGATTTCTGTGTACATATATTAGAAATAATAAAATTAAATTATAGATTCACTGTATATATTTTGTTACTTGTAGTTCTAACAATTGTAGTTATTTTTATAGTTGTGTATATATATTGTGTTGTCTGTTGTAGGTCCTGATTTTGCAACAAATCGCTCCGTTTCTACATGTAATCAGTTTTAGTGTTTATCTTTTTCATATTCACCGATCAGTTTATATATTATAACGTGTATTCTCCATTCTACGCGACATTGGCGAAGTCAAATGTGCCCAACCGGCACTCCTGGAAGCCATTAAAGGAATTAATTGAATTAGCAATATAAGGAGCATTTTGGTCGTTGTGGGCGCTTAGCATAGAGTATATACTATATTCTTAGTGGAAGTTGGAACGCAGCCTCTATGTCTATGACATTGACAGTACCTAGTACAACTTTTCATAAGTTATAACTTGTATTTATTTAAGTAACACGATAGAAATATTTATATTACTTCTTTGAAATACTTTTAAAGTATGACTTAATAATAAAGAATGTGTAACTAAATTAGTTTATGTATAATATACGATCAAGTGCCGAATTATAATTATCGCATATAGTTTAAATGCACATTTACAACAAACTTATTTACAAAAAAATGAACAACAAATTAATAGAAAAAATTATATCATGCAATGATGAAAATGTCTGTGAATTTACTTATTCCAACCCACTTCTTGATAAAAATGTAACAAAATCACTATCAAGGAGCTTCGTAAGACTTCTACATATTTCTAAGGATAATAATAATGAAAACAATAATTTAAGACACACAGTGCTGGAAAATATTCGAAAAGTATGTAAAATCGAACCAGAGGGACATGTCAAAGTAAATGAAGATGTTACTGAAATCTTAACAAACTTTTATGAACAACAAATTGGAATTATAAATAATAATCAAACTCTAGATATTAATAAACAGCTTGACGCTTTTTTAATCAGGACATGGAAAGAAACAAATCTAAGCACATCTTTCAAATCTAATGTAAATCCGGAAGTAGCACAAGCATTAATGAATTTAGATGAAAAAATTGATTTTAAAAGCACACTAATAGAAGATATAATTCACTGGAACCAATATGACAGAAAATATTTAACTGTACTTAAAGACATATGGAATAGAAATAAAATAGATGTAGCCAATTGTGATAACAGCAGGAGATCAATTAACCTATTTGATGATACCTCAATTAAGATCAAACCAGAAATAGAAAAATGGTTACTGGAAATTTTGTATAATGTACTTGAAGATAGTGGTTTTAATGTTGATGATTTGATTCTTTCAAACAGTAACTATATTACTTTAATTAAGTACTGTTCAGTGTCAGCTGGATGTTTTCAAATGTGTATAAATATATTACATTGTATTTTCATAAAAACTAACCTACAATTAGCAGTTCAAAAGTTAATTTGTTCATTTGTTACAAATGTTAAATTAGCTTGTAAAGTAACAATATCTGTATTGTATCCAACACATTTAAGCCATTTAGTAACTTTATTAGATATCAATTTAGATCAATTACCCCTTAGTTTAAGACAAAACTATATTCAGAACACCCAGAAATATTTGAAGATCTTATATGATAAGTCTGACACTGATTTAATAATGTTGCTTTCACATTTCCCTCACTGGTATAGTATTTATTTTAATTAATTAAATTATACAACATAACTTATAAAAATAATCTTTTACAATAATAATTTGTAACAAGTTATGGCTTTTTCTTAGTTTTAGTATAATCTACAGTACTAATCATTTTAATAAATTATGTATAATTATGTAACAACTAGAGTCGAGTCGAAAAAAAATTGTTAGTACAAATTATGGATCTTAAAATTATTATAGGGCTTTTAAAATTAAAAAAGTTTGTCAAAGAACAATTTATTTTTTTACTTCAAACATTTAACTTTAAACTTTAATTTAACCAAAAAACGCCTAATTAATGAAAACAATTAAAAACGAAATACATGAAAAAAATGACAACTATCAGAATATTAATGAATCTCATCTAATATCCTCAATGTAACATATTCCTCTATTTCTTGCAGAGGAACTGATGGGTTTAAGATTACTTTACTTCCAACAATGCCTAATTAAAGGTCCTTTTAGTTCTAAATGCCGTCTATGAATTGCACCTTTAACATGCTGTTTGAAAACGTTCATATTAGCAGATAAATGTATATTACACAGAGAACAACAGCCCTTACATCCACCCTCATTTAAGTGGATAAAATTTTGTTTCCCATATATTTTTAACTCGGCTCTGGCCTTTCCACTATCTTTATGAATATAAACACATGCTTCATGTAAAGCTCTGTGCTTAGATATAGGATCAAAATCTGCTTTTACTATTTCTTCACATTTTTGACATGTAGCTGTATGATTTTTTACATTAAAAACAAAATAATCACTATTTAAATCTATTAAGATTTTCATAATATCGGAAATCTTATTGATATCATCACCTTGTGGTCTAGTATTTTTAATTGTATCTGAACTTTTATTTTCTTCATCAATACCCTTCATATGAGCAACAAAGTGTGATTCTATTGAGTTGTTTGTTTCAAAACATGTAAAGCAGTAATACTTTTCTTTTCCTAACTGAAAATAGCATTTTATTATTAAATTGAATTCAAACTCAAATAATATAAAGTAGTTTAAATTTAAAACTTGTTTTTTTTATAGTACCTTTCTATAATACTGATTATCCTTATATATAATTTCACTTTGAATTAATTTAACCATATGGTTAAATAGAGAAAAATGAGCAAAAGCATTTGTAACAGGTTCGTCACATATTAAGCATGAAGTATTTATAATTGAATGCCACTGATGTTTAGTTAGTTTTAGCTCATTTATTTTTATAGCTCCATCACTTGCGCGACTAATAACTGATGTCTTATTAGACATATTATTAGATGATTTAACAGCTTTATGATGATCCTCATTAATATGCTCAGCAGCAGATTTTATAACTAAATTACATACTTCACAGTAGAAGCAATTAGAGATCTGTAATTATAAAAATATGTAATCATTTGAAACAATACATGTTTTGTTATGAAGATAAAAAGGCAGCGTAGCCCAGGGGTAACACACTCGCTTGGGAAACCGAGTGAAACGGGTTCAAATCCAGAGTTGCACTCGCACCTATCGGACCTCTGATAATTTTACATGCGAATAATTTTTAACAAGATTAACACTTGATTTATGGTGAAGAAAAACATCGTGAAGCTTGCAGATCTGAAAAAATCTGCCAACTCACACAGCGTTGCACCGTGAAGGGATAAAGCCTGATCTCTCTCGTATTGAAGGTGGTCCGTGCTCAACAGTGGAATGTTAAAACCGTTGGCCTGAATTTCGAAAAGAAAGAAGAAAAAACTATTGGGAGATTTGTCACTAGTAGACAAAACCGTATACTACGTCTTTATTTACTTACCTTGTAAATAAAATCTTTTCTAAATTTCGGAACATATTCCAGATATTTAATATTTTTCCTATGGTTTTCCCATCGTAAGTGCTTATCAACCTCTGCGTTAACAATAAATGCTTCTTGACAAATAAGACAATAATAGTCAGCTTCACCGCAAAGAATAAAATTTTTATAATATTTCTCCATGTTTGAAAATACACACCCAGACAACGGAAACTGGAAACTGTTTGTAAAAATGCAAACAGTTGACGGTAGTACAATATTGATTTTAATTGAGGATAGTAAATTAGTATATAAATATAATATAATATAAGCAATCTAATAGCTTATAGCTAGTCAAGTATTTGCCTTGGGCTTTAAGTCGGATTTATTTTGTAATTTGTAGTACCTAATTTCTTTAGGTATCGATTAGAATTTAGAATTGCGATAAATATTAAGACTCAAATCGCAATACAATTCTGCCAAGTGCCAATGTCGCGTATTAATTATTATTATTATTTATCTATTTATTTATTATTATTAAAGTTTACATATATTTTTTTAATTAAATGTAACATTGTAAATCACTTAGATTTGTATAATGTTACTTACATAATTCATTTTATATTATATTATATTATTAATATTAAATATATTATATTATTAATTATTAACAATATTTGTTATAATTTAGCACTAAATATTTTATTTAATATTAAATATTAAATAATTTAATCTAATTAATTATAGATAAGAAATAATGTTTTAGTTTTGCCTCAATATTTTTATTGTTAATTTCATTAATTAAGTTTGGGGGCAAACTATTTATAAGCGTGGACTGGAGTAATGTACTACATAGTTGTTCTTTCTCCGTATGTATGTTTGCCCTCTAGTACACAAGCGATCTTGCGCGACCGCTAATGTACACAGCATGTTCTATTTTTTTCTTTAGTTTACGGTTGAAAAAATTTTCTTTTAGAATTGTATATTTATATTTATCATGAATAAGTAGTACTTTGCAATGTTTAAAAAGACCCATCTCGTTACCATTAAAGGATAATTTGATTTTTTCTGATACAATGTTTTTTAGTATTTTGAATTGTAATTTATAATTAATTTGATTAATATAGCTTTTGTACGTGCGACCATAACTACTGAGGCCATATTGAATGTATGACTCAGCCAGTGAGTAATAAAGCATCATTTTCACTTTGTATTAATCGCGTCACGTAAAAAGAACGCTGGAAGAAGGTGGTGGGGGGTGGGGGCGAATGTACCCATTCGCACACGTAATTACTAAGCCTATTCTTTTATTTATAAACTAGCCTTTCGCTCGCGACGTATATTGGTAATTGGCAGGTATATTGAAAAATATACTAGATAAAATGTATTAAATAGAATTCTACTAATTAATAAAATAATATGTTTGATTCAGTGTAGAATGTTTAATCTACTTACAAAAAACTTAATTAATTCATTTAATATATGTTTTAAAATTATTAACTGCATTATTATCGGACTCTCTTTTTATAAATAGTTAAAAAATATTTTTCTCTATTTTTTATATATGTATAAAATCATTTCGTAATTTATAACTTTTGTATGCGCGATGGTATTTTGAACAGACGGTCCAATACCAAGCTGGAAAGCATGCGGCGCGTGCCTCTACGTCCCACACCCCGCGTCTTACCACCAAATTGGCCTATTTAAAATCGTCTCTGCGCAACTTGACAGCCAGCGTTCTTTTTACATGACGCGAATTATATATGGAATATAGTGAGAAGGAGAAGTGAAGTGAGAACACAATATTTACTCTCAATTCTCATGACTCATGAGGATTGACCTATGGGACTATGTGGTAATTAATTATACGGTGCTTATATTGGCTTACATCAAAAAAACATTTTTTTAAAGTTTAGTCTGTCTGTCTGTCTGTTCCTGGTAATCTCTGAAACGGCTGGACCGATTTTGACGGGGCTAACTTTAAATTGGGTAAAGAGCACCTAGGGACGAACCCGTGTGAAGCGAGGTGAAGTCACCAGTTCCAACTACATATTATAAATGAGAATAATAAATTTCCATTACTGTAAAGTATATGTTTACTTTTCCGGCAGTGATGACAGCAGTAGAAACGGTGTTGCTTTCGTTGTTCCAAAAACTTTAAGAAACTGTGTGTTGGGTTATGAACCTGTAAGCGATAGATTGATAAGCATCAAACTAAAGGCATCGCCAGCTAATTTTAACATCATACAGGTTTATGCGCCAACCAGCACTGCGTGTAATGAGGATATAGATCATCATTCTACTTAGCCCTAGGAACTACGATCTCGAAGATTCCACAAAGAGAGCTGCTCCTTATTATAGGAGATTTCAATGCAAAGATAGGTTCCGATTCCCACCTACTAATTTCTTGTGTGGGAAAATATGGTCTGGGGCAGTGTAACGAAAGAGGAGAACGGCTGATACAATTTGCAGCTGACAACAGTCTGGTGATATCTAATAGTTTTTTCCAACACCATCCTCGGAGACTCTATACCTGGATATCACCTGATGGTAATTACCGCAACCAAATAAGCTACATTTTGGTTAGGTCACGGTGGAAGACATGGATAAGAAACACTCATACTTTACCAGGAGCCGACTGTGGATCAGATCACCAGCTACTATATATATACTAGCTATAGTGAAATGTCAGCTTAAACTAAGAGCGGCCCGAAAACTCGACCAACTACGAAGGCTCGAAGTTAAGGATAAGTCCAAGTTTATAGCAGCATTAGAAGAGAACTGGAATGAGTGGATGACCATGGATACTGATACCAAATGTCCGAATAAAATGTGGGACCGCGCAAGGAGCCTTATAAGTTATGCTGTTAAATATGCAACCCCACCCTTAGGCACTCGTAAAAGGCAACACTGGATGACTGACAGCACTCTGGCACTTGTAGAAGAAAGACGAGAGATGAAGGTTAAAGGTACAGACATAGAAACAATTAACAAAAAGACTGCACAAATACAGGCAGCATGTAGACGAGACCTCAACACCCAACTTCAGAATATATGTGCAGAAGTGGAAATACATGCAAATCGGCATGAAGCGAGAGACCTTCACCGAAAAATACGGTCGATCACCAGATCTCTCTCTACCAAAACATGGGCTATAGAGAACTCTCATGGTCAAACTGTGACTAAAATAGAAGATATATCAGCAACATGGAGAGAATACAGTCAGTCACTGTTCGAGGACCCACAATCACAGTGCTTTACCTCAACAGAACCGATGGACGAAGAAAAAGAGCCGAACATTCTGAAAGACGAAATCAGAGCCGCCATAAAACATCTGAAGTCTGGAAAAGCCACAGGCAAAGACTCAATTCCTATTGAAACAATCAAAGCATCGGGAGAATATGGTGTTCGGATCTTTCATGCGTTATGTAACAAGGTATGGCAAACATGTACATGACCGCAAGAATGGGCTCATAGTATCTTCATTCCACTTCACAAGAAGGGCTCTACGAAAGTGTGCAGCAACTATCGCCTTATTGCACTAATACCACATGCAAGTAAAATTCTCCTACACATAATAAACGAGCGCCTTAAGTCATTCCTGTCTAAGGAGATTGCCCCTGAACAGGCTGGCTTTGTAAAAGGCAAGGGGACCAGGGAGCAAATACTTATTGTGCGTCAAATTATTGAAAAATCCCGTGAGTACAACAAGGCAACATACATTTGCTTTGTGGACTTTTCAAAGGCGTTCGATTCCCTTAACACGTTGGTGGACAGTACAAGTTAAGAATTTCTTCCTAAATGACACTTCTTATTCTCATACATTGCCTATGGGCGTAGTGTCAATGCGGTTGGATGTACAATGTTGTTGCGTGACAGAACGCCTATAGGCGCTTACGTCTATGAGCGTACTGTCATGTTGCATGTAAAGAAAACTACGCATAGGGACTACACGCCTATAGCCGTAAAGTTGACTATACAGATAATAGTAATAAAACCAGTATTTTTTATATAAATTTGTTTAATAATAATCACAAAAGTAATCAGCCTCTTTTATAATTAACAAGTTGCTAATATAATCATATTTTTATCTTACCTTTATTGAAATTCAAATAAAACATTAAAACTCTTTTAGCTTTGGATGTACGTTTACCACTAGGTATTATGATAGTAGTCACAGCAACATTTCACTAACAATGTTATTTAAGTACTAACTTGAACACAATACTATTCTATTAGTCACCTTAAGGTTAATTTTAATTTAAATTTACTTATAAAGTCCATAACATTTTCTATGTTATCAATGTTTACTTGAATACCAGAAGCAGCGTTATCAAAATTAAAATCAGGTATATCATTCACCGTGTCAGACCAACCTTCTTCTACTGAAGGTATCTCAGCAGATGTCCTGGGAGCATGACTGATTGGGCTAGTAGGCTGATCAGAAATATCTGGTAAATTGGGGCGATCATCTTGATTTACAAGCCGATCGTTTGACGATAAAGGAATGCCAGATGACGTCGCCTCCGAAACATGAAGGTTTTGGGTAACTGAAATATTCTCATTCCGTCGTTCGTCTTCGGAAGGGCAAAATGTTTTATCACTATCATCCGAATCACTAGACGAAGAAGACTCACCAGATGAGTTACTAGCGTGTTTTTGTGGGCGGCGTCCAGCAGCATCGTCAGAACTCAACGATTCGTCGCCTGAAGGATAGTAGTCCTTGTCGGACCCGTATTCCCCATCATCAGCATGTGGATCTTCACTAGATTCCGGAGTTTCAGCTTCATTGAACAATTCTAACAACCGTTTTTGTTCCCTTTCGTACGGATCTCCAGGCGCCATCTGTAGATAAATTCATTATTGTTTCAATACCAAAAAACTGCATTCAAAACAAGCAACTACTAATATTAGAAGCACAATTACCTTATATGTAAGTTACATGAATTGAATTTGAATTTTTCGATAAATAAAAACAATAAAATACGTTGATAACTTACCACTCGAACCGTTATTTGCGCGCGAAAGTATGAGATGACACTAATCCTACCGCCGAACCGCACTACGTGACTAAATGTATGAAAACACGACGCCCACGAGCGTACTGTGCGGGGAGAGGGGTACCGGAATTCTGTCAATGTGTGTGTAACTTGACGTGTTGTAGAACTATGTACGATGACAGTAGGAAAGCCGCATTACTTTTGCGGTGACACAACAACATGTTCTTCCTTGTAAAAGTATTGAAAATCAAACGCCCTCAAACGTACTGCCGTGACACGAGTAATAACTATGACGTCTACAGGCGTTCTGTCGTATCATTATTTACCGTTTTACCGCCCGTGGACGTTACTGTCCATCAATGTGTTAAATGGCTTAAACTTTGGGATACTCTGTTAAAAATGGGCACACCAAAACATCTTGTACATATAATGAAATATGATGACATCGAATATACATATTAGTGTACCATGTTCCCGTAGGGTATTATTGTTCTGTGGCCATGTGTGTTTGTTTATGTGTCTGTGAGTGACTGTCTAACTGAATACTTGTGAAATACACAAGTAAAATATTAGAAGTAATCTACTCAACAAAGTGTAAAGTTTTCTCTCCTATGTAGATCTTCCGTGCTTGAGTAAGTCCAAAAAATCCTCTTTTATCCCCTTAATATTGGGAATTAATAATAATTATATATTGGGAATTAATTTGACATGAATAATATTGATTATCTGCGATTCGAAAATTTAATGGGGCCAATGAATCTACTCAATCTAGCAACACTGTAAGCTTCCCTTCAAAATATTCTAATTTTATTGTAGGTATAGTTATTTTTCTTTTATTTCTATCGAAATGGAGATATACGAAACGTATTATTAGTAATATTCCTGTTATGATTTAGTTTCCAGGATTACTAGACTATAGAGCTTTCGGATAGAGTATTATATGTAATACTTTGTGATTAAATCATGAGTAAAAGACGCCGCGCATCCTCGGTCGCAAGCCGAGGTGCAGACGGCGATGATAGTGATGATGGAATTGAACTAAGTAACCCTGGACCTCCACCAGCACGAAAAAAGAAAAAGTTGGAACCTGTAAGTGTAATCTACTATTAACAGTAGTGGTGGAATTTGAAATGAAGCCAAAGTCCATATATAATTGAGTGCCTTTTAAATTTTCTTTTTAGAGCGAAATATGTCAGCAACTATATGATATAATTCGGACTTATAAAAAAGAAGATGGTAGTTTGCTATGTGATTCATTCATAAGGGCTCCTAAGAGGCGCCAAGAGCCACAGTATTATGAAGTTGTCTCTCAACCAATTGACTTATTAAGAGTAAGTAATAATAAATGTGTAAAAATTTTTGGATATTCATTTATTTTGGAAATTTTAATATCATTTTTCATGATAGAATATTAAAATTATTGTAAAATATGTTACTACTTATTGTTGTATTGTATTATAGGTACAACAAAAATTAAAAACAGATACCTATGAGGATATCGAGGAGCTCTCAGCAGATATTGAGTTACTGGTGAATAATGCTAAAGCTTTTTACAAACCTGATTCAGAAGAATATCGAGATGCGATTGAGCTTTGGAAGCTTTATTCTAAGAATAGAATGGCTCTTGAAAATGGTAAGTTCATGACATTATTCATTGCAAAATTACATTACACATTGATTGCAAAATTTACAGGATAAATTCTAACATCAATCTACTTGATATCTTTTACTTGGGCTGTTCTATATCTACTAAAACACTATTTGAATATAGTAGATCTTAAAAATGTTAGTTTAATCAAAAATTCTTCATCCTTAAAATTGAAAAATAAAATGCAGTAAATATCTTATGTGCTTCAAATATCTTAATTGCTTTAATAGATAATAAATATAGCATATATCCCAATATAAGTATAGTGATATATAAAAGCTAGTAGAAAATGATCAACAATATGCTTTCTATCAAGGTATTCTCTTTACAGTGTTATTGTACTAACAGTATATTTTTGTAATGTTGACAAAACTCAGTGGTATTATAAATGATTTTTGTTTTTTAATATGATGAGTTACATTTTCATTATCTTTTGATGAATTAAAGCTTTGTATTTAATTTATAATAATAATCAATTTTTAATCATAATTATAGTAATAAGTAAAAGAAAATTTAAATTCAGGTGATGATGTCAAGACTATAAAACTATCTCGGAATGGTTCTTCAAGTAGAAGGTCAGATGTGGCAGAGGATATGTCTGAGACCTCCACCAATAATGAAGATGATAATATTTTTGAAGAATTATTTAATGCTGTAAGTTTTACATTATGGATATAATTTTTTTTTTATACACTAACAGTTTTTTTTATTTTTAACAGTTTAAGCTTTGTAAATATATTAATACCATATCTTTAGAGAGGTTAAATTCTTTCTTTACTATGTCGACACTATATTATTTTAGGTTATGACGGCAAATTCTGATGGTAGACCAATCTACCCAGTATTCCAATTTCTTCCTTCTAAACGACGTTATCCAGAATATTTTAATGTAATTGATTCTCCAATTGATCTAAAGATAATTGCACAAAAGATACAAGGTGGTGATTACACAAATTTGAATGAATTGGAGAGAGATCTATTGCTTATGGTTAGAAATGCTTGTCTATTCAATGAGCCGGGCAGTCAAATATACAAGGATGCAAAAACATTGAAAAAAGTAAGTAAAATTAAATTAAAATCTTAAGTATTTAGCTTATCTACCATTTTCTTTGGTCTGTAACCAGTAAAATAAAGACATTATGTTTATACATATTCAGTTAAATAGTGTGTTTGAAATTCAAGTTAATTTTTAAAATAATGCACAACTAAGTAGGTAGACAGACATAACCAAATGTTGAATTTGTTAGGATAGAAGTAGTTAAAAAAAGTATTGGAAGATTGGCTTACCTTTTAGAAAGTCGGCTTATTAACAAATTATAATCATTAGTGTCTCAATTTATGTACTAGTAAAATAAATTGCATTTTTCTATAATTTAATTGAATTAATTCATAAACTGTTATGCCTTTTAATATACTTCAAACAAAAATTATTATTATTACCGGCATAAGCATATTCTTTGACTATAGAAACTGATTTATATGACTCTAAACATATGTGTATACAGTATATGTATGTGTGTATGTATATGTGTGAATGTGTGTGTCATCATATGCATGCGAGTACGTGTATGTGTATGTAAAATTTAAATCGTAATACACTCATATATTTAGGCTGGAGTTAACACATGGCTACATTGTCACTAAGCTGCTAACTCACATTCATACTTCTTGTCAGATATAAAAATCTAAATTCCACTTAAAAGATATACTAGTACCAATAATAACATCATTAGTTTTTCCTGTCCTTCTGTCCCACGAACATGATTGCTGAAAAGCATTCAAAACGACGGAAACCAAAAATCAAAATAAAGCCTCTACAAAACCTGAATAGATCCTAAGAAAATAATAATAAATATTATATTGTATTCATATAAATGTACCTGATAATTGTAGCTATGAAATTAATAAATTATAACTAGTATATCAATAACAATGTTTCTCTAGGTAATACAAGTTCGCAAGCAGGAGATAGAGCAGCACGGTCGCTCGGGGCCGGCCAAGACGTCTGAGCGTATCCGTAGCAAGCGTACGTCGCGTGTCGCGCCCGCGCCCAGTAGCCGCGCGCTCGCCATCATGGAACCTCCCGGCTCAGACACTGAGCCGGATGTTAAGGTGCCTTTATCATACAGGGCAGTTCATATCAGAACTAGTGTCAAAATCTAAATCAAAATATTTTATTGAAGTGAAACTTATTTAGAATCGTTGTGATTTCTAAGTCGATGAAACGAAAAAATAAGTCCATAGTACTAGGCGCTCAGAGACGGGGAAGAGTTAGCCTTAGTTAGATCTCGCCCACCGCGAGTCAGTCACATTTCTAACTCTGTCTAACTCGTGGGTGTGACCGTCGCGCCATCTCCCTCTCTCAACGAGCTTAGACTGGGTTATTTAGTACAAATATAAACGAGATTTAAAAATTAGTTTTCCAAAAAAGTTTTACTTCTGACATGTGTACTTTGTACACACGCACTTTTTAATTTTTTTTTCAGCATAAAAATTGTTACAATTTCTTACTGAACGTCATGAGTCTATCACCAGTTTAGAAACAAGAAACCTCTGACCTGAGAAGAACTGGCGAAAGAAACTCAGCGGCACTAATATTTTTTTATGTCTGTTAAAAAGCGTTAAATTAATGTGTCATCTGAGTGCCTTTGGCTTATCGTGGGCTCAGTAGCGTCCGGCAATTCGGCCAGTCGCGAAGCTAAGAAACACTCAAGGTGATGGACCACTTCGGTGGGTGGTGTGTCATGCAGGTTGCTCCTGGTACTTCTCTGAGAGCAGTTGAACGCGTGACCTAACCTGAACCTTCCTTAGGAGTTATTATCCCTAACATAATATTATACAAGACAAAATTTTTAAGAACCTTTTTTTGGAGTCTATATTTTGTACTAATTATGTCTACAGCATTCTGAGGACAGCGGAGATAGTGATGAAGATAAAACTGATGAAGACTCGCCTCAATGGAAGCTTCTAGATGCTGTTAAAAATCATTTGGGACCAAATGGTAAATAGTACTAATATTTTTAATTTATCAAATATTTGTGACACACTAATGTGATAATTTAATTATATTAATATTAGTTATAATGTAGATGGTAATATCTATGGTAATAATATGGAGGGTAGAGGTAAAAGTACTCCTTACCTCTACATTCTATTGGTAATAACTAGTCGAGTAAAGGCAATTTGCTACTACAATATACTCATAGATTATATATAATTAAAATAATGAAAAAATGAAGTTGTAAGTATTTAAATTTGAGAAAACATCATATTTTAAGGTGAAATGGTCAATATAATAACGTGTGTGTAATAAATAACTATAATAAATAAATCTTGTTAACTACTGAACTTTTTTTAACTGGATTGTCATTGGTGTTCAATTCATATTCTATTAGATTTATGTGACATTTTGCAAAATATTATATTTACTATCGTAAAACTATCTTATCGTAGAGATTTAGAATTGAAAAAAATCGAAAAGATAGTTCAATTCAATAATCAATTCAATTCTCTTATTAATGGCTTCAAAGCGTGCCAGTTGAGCACAAATTATTTTGCCAGTGTCACGTAGAATGGAGAAGACACGAAGGAGATGGGTCGGTAACATAGAGTCAATAAGGAAAAGATAGTTTCATTTATAATATATGCTACTTTTTTCCATAGAATAAAATGTTTCCATGGTTAAGTGATTGATTAAGCTACTTTCAAGTAAAGAAAAAACTTTTTTCATCTAAATTAAAGTTTTAATAAGTAATCATTATACCTATTCGCTTTAATTTTTATAGGAGTTCCATTTGACAATATATGAATTGTCACTAACAACATTTAATAAGCCACCTACTTCACAGGCTCACCGCTCGCCGATCCGTTCTGGAAGCTTCCATCTCGACGCGAATATCCAGACTACTATAAAGCTATAAAAAATCCCGTGTCTTTGAATCAAATAAAGAACAAAATACGACGTGGAAATTATGGAACATTGTCAGAAGTGGCCGGAGACATGAACATTATGTTTGAAAACGCGAAACAATATAACCAGCCGACTTCTAGATTGTATAGAAATGCTGTGAAATTGCAAAGGTAATAAGTAAGAAAGTGGTATTGCGTGTACTTTTGTTTCGACTAATCTCTGAAACGGCTTGACCGATTTTGATGGGACTGTCACTGGCTGATAGCTGACATTTATTAGAAGTAACTTAAGCTACTTTTCTTTATAAAAAGTTAGGTTTCCACTTTCCATTTAAAAAAAATTAAAGCTTATTAGAAACGAACCCGAGCAAAGTGAGGGTGAATCGCTATTTATGAATAATAGTAAATATTTTATTGGTATACGCTATTTTATACATATTGTAGTTAGATCTAGCTAGTTTCTTACTAGTTTTGGTCATGTTTTGACCAAATAATTCAGTCAAATTGATATTTTTCAAATGAATATACTAGCTATTAGTACTAAGGTCTAGGATATCGACAGATTTTACTCAATTATTACTATTTTATGATATGTATAGATTGATGCAACAACGCGTCCAAGAGCTGCTGGATATCGTTCAAAGTTCATCAAGTGATGATGAAAGTTTGTCATCTGTGAAAAACCAAGCACAGGGGAATACCCCACGGCCTAGAGGTAATGTGGGTTTACTAATATTTTTATTTACGGATCTCCAACAGTTGTACATATTCACTCACATCTAACTCATTTCTTACATAAGTTTAAATTAGTTTAAATTATGGTTTTAGAAGAACACATCATTCTAATACAGGCAAGTAATTATAGGCATATTTGTTTATAAATTATATTCGATAAAAAATATGTCTCATCTGGTTATCAGATCGGTGAAGGTCGATCTTCCACGGTCTCCTCTACTATTACATTTACATGAATATTAAATAAAACTATCGTTTCGGATTTTTTCGCGCATTTATTTTGAGTTTTGGTTCTCGACGTTCGTAGTTCACAGCGATCATGATTACGGGCTAGACTAGTATTTTTATAGGCTCGAAGGTTTTTACTTGTTATAAGGAATATCTTGCAAATAATTGAAAAGATTTAAAATGTTTTGAATGAATTTTATTTAATATGATTTCGTTTCACCGAATATTTGATGTTTTAAAATCTTTTGGATTTTTTGCGGATTAATTTGAAATGATTTACAGCAACTGTAGTCACAGGATAGGCTACGGCTTAAAATGTTTCAAAATATGCTAAATGCAAATATAATTGACACAGACAATAACTGTTAAAGTCCACGAAAAAATCGGAATAGATAGTTTTATTAAAAATTACTACTTATTTACTCCTCCAATATATTATATATCTTTTTCAGGTCGTCCACGTCTCAACGTAAACCCATCATCCGCACCTTCACCATCCCCTTCACCAAATATACCCAAAGCAAACTTGCCTCTAAGAAAGAAACTACACTACATATCGAAACAAATGGTCGAGTTCACATGCTCAGACGGCAGACAGCCAATGTTGCTGTTCATGGAGAAGCCAAGCAAGAAGTTGTACCCGGGGTACTACAATGTGATAGACAGACCGATTGATATGTTGACTATTGAAGCTAATATTAAGGTATTATGCTTAGTTTGTGCTGTGGAATTATTATTTTTAGTGTTGGGAGTTTATAAAATATATACAGAAATTCGCATTTATTTATTTGTTTCTTTACATTATACTTTTATAATTCTCTGGGGAGAATATCTGTAAAAACTATATTATATGTCTTTGAGGCTTTGAGGCATATAAATCCTTAGTCCTTGCTGTGATTGTTTTTGCTGCAGTCGGAAACCAAAAACAAATGGAATCTGTAAAATTTGAAAGATAGTTTTATATATAAAATGTCAAATATTACCGTAAATCTAACAATATATTAATATAAGCTCATAAAACTGATTTCACAGAATGACCGCTACAACAGTATAGAGGAAATGGTCTCTGACTTCCGTTTAATGTTCTCGAACTGTCGCCAATTCAACGAAGAAGGCTCGATGATCTACGAAGATGCGAACCTTCTAGAACGAGTTATGAATGAAAAGTTGAAAGAAGTAAACATTATTTATGAAAGGAAAACTCCAGTTAAAACCATAAAAACATCGAAGTCGAAACATCTGTCACCGCTTGAGCAGAAACTGCGCACGTTGTATGATGCCATCAGGGATTATAGGGATCCTAAAGGTAAAGAACAATCAAGTTTTTTATAAAAAACGCGATGTAGCAGATTTCGCAGTTAAATTAAGCGTAAAATAAGTGCAGATATTAATATAATTATTTTAAAAGTATTAATACGTAATTGTTATGAAATACTATTTTTTTTAATTATTAATTACAAATTTAATACTAAATTTGATCTAATTTTTCCAATGTAATGACATTACTTACTGCTTAGTTAAGTCTGAAGAATTCCTCAAAAATATGTATATTTAGAGTACTTTATGTACAAACAATTTACAATTTTTTTCAACCCCTATATCTGTTTCTCCTTCATGTGTATATTCACACTAAAAATAATTTAAGCCCTGATAACTGAACTCATCAAAATTGATTCTCTGATTTGACCGCGAAAACGTAACAAACAGATAGACAGAGATACAGCATTATATAATATGAATACATAATTATATCCTTCTGACCGATTACGGTCACGGCGGCCAATCTCATTGAGACTAGCCATCTGCGCGGGAGATATTATAGTGTTACACTCTCTATTCCTTATAACTCTCATTTCCCGGTGGGACGAATGCTCGACACGACCAGTAAGAGTTAAGGCACAGTACCGACGGCTTTACGTGTTCTCCGAAGCACGATCAATATATAATAATGACTATTTCAATAAGATTTTTCGAAAAATATTTAATGTACAGATTTGAGTATGTTAGCATTTTATTATATGTATAAATTAATATTCGATATTTTCAGTGAACCGTCAACTAGCCCTGATTTTCATGAAGCTACCAAACAAAATGGAATATCCCGATTATTACGAATTAATAAAAAACCCAATAGACATGGAAAAGATAGCACACAAACTTAAAAACAGCATGTACACCGCGGTAAATGAACTTGCCTCGGATTTCATACTGATGTTCGACAACGCCTGCAAGTACAATGAACCAGACTCGCAGATATATAAAGATGCGTTGATTCTACAGAGAGTTTGCTTGCAAACGAAACAGCTTTTAAGGTGGGTAGATGTGGTTCTTGTAATTTTATCTGCACTTTGCAAAATGAGCTAAAAAACAAAATCTTAAACCAATATTCATCAACATATTATGCTGTAAAAATGATTTTTTATATTTTTTTATTAATTGGTCATTATTATAAAATAGGTCGGTAGTATCCCAGTGGTAACAGCCTCGGTGGAGAAACCGATTTAATTGGGTTAAAGTCCTGGGATTCTAATTTACATTAATACATGCACAACTTATGTATTTTTGATTGGTTTTTTTGGTGGAGTATGGCTTCATCAGAGAGATAGGCCGACTCCCAACTGGGATATTAACAAGAGTCTGAATACAAAACAAAACTATATTATTATTTTTTATCACAGGGAAGATGATGATGCAGTACCAGATGTACCAGCAGCTGTGCAGGATTTATTACTCAATTTGTTTACTACTGTATATAATCATCAAGATGAGGAAGGACGGTATGTCTTTTATATTATAATTTTGGCCTTTTAATATATTATGCGATGTTATATAGAGTGAACTAAAAACATAATTTTGTAATTTTTCTCAAGCTGCGGCTTTTAACCCAATGAGTAAATCTGCAAAAATAAATAAAAAAAAACATTAAATATAAATAGTGAAATATTTGTTTTTATTGAAATCTTTATTTCAACTGTATTTTAATTATTTAATAGATGCTATTCAGACAGTATGGCCGAATTGCCAGAACATGACGAAGCGGCCAACGGGGAAAAAGTGCGTGCGATATCTCTGGATCTAGTTAAACGCAGGCTTGATAAAGGGCTGTACAAGCGTTTAGACCACTTTCAGCAAGATATGTTTGCTGTATTTGAACGGTAAACATTAAATATTTTTATTTTAGCTTAAATGACGAATTATTTTAGTTTCATTAACCAAATATGAAATATGTGTGAACCAATTCCACCATGATTTCCACTTGTCTTACGGTGAAGGAAAACATCGTGAGGAAACCTGCATGTCTGAGAGAACCTGGCAAGTTTTCAAAAGACATGTGAAGTCCTGATCCCCCTCGCATTGAAGAGAGGCCCATGCCCAGCTAATTTCCTTTATATTATTAAAAAAAAACCAAAATTTTTTTTAATTATTTTCGTTACATATGAAACAAAAAATGACGTCGCAATTATCAACGCCCTCTAACAGCAACAGAACAACAATATGAGTCGACTAGTATCAAAGGCGGCAATCTGAGCATTTTAACAAAAAGTAGTTAATGATATGGCGACTCAGATTGATTTGATTAAAAACGTTTCCCTTGGAGTATACGGTTCAGAACTGTTAATAAACCATAGTAAAAACAGGTCAAAAACTGACATCAGCATCAAAGCCGGCAATCTGTAAAATTTTGAAATCAAACCCGGCAATCTTACGCTGTCAACCAATCAGAAGCGAGAGTTCATTTGCGTTTCGTAACGGCCGCAGGAACATTTCGTTCTGTGAATTTTAATGTTTGCTACGTGTTTTTGTGACTTAAACTAATATAAAGCAGTGCAAGTAGTATTTTGGAAAGCCACCCCCCTTTAGTAATAAATAGTTTTACACGGAAACGCAAGAGGAATCCAGAAAATTGGACAAGAAACAGGGATAAGGAATTGAAGTAAGTTTACCCGTAGGGTTGTCAATTCTTGTCATGTAAAAGGGTATAATATTGTAGTATTATTTTTTTTTTTGTTTTAGAAACTCGGCGAAATCATTACTCGATAGAGTGTGCTGTCATAATTCGAAAGCACTAAAATGTGCTACTTTAACAATGGCTCATTACATGACATGCGCATATAATTTTAAATTTAGTTTAAAAAAACTCAAAAAACTTTTTAGAGTTACTTGATTTTTTAGTTCATAAGTTAATTATAAAGATTTTTTGTAACTGCCAAATGCATTATTTTTTAATTACAATATACTATGCCAAAAAATAAAGAGTCGTTCCATGCTTGTATGACAACCCTAATTCTGGAATAACATCTATAGTATCAAAAACGGTGCCTTACTCAATTTCAAATACGGCATTCTTAAAAAAATAGCATCAAAGCCGGAAATCTTCAAAATTGAAATAGTATTTAAAACTGATATAGAATGATTATTAGGGTAATATAGCATTATTTCATCCTGCTATTTACCTAAGATCTGACTTAAATGAGTTTTGTAACTACAAACGAGACACAAAACAAACAATCCGTTTTTTTTTAATTTACCAACATTTGTCTTAAAGTCACATTGCCACCTTTGATACTAGTCGACTCATATGTACAATGTACATTTATCATACCAAAAAATAAGAACATTGAAGAGGAAAAAAAACCAAAAAACAAAACTAAACAAACAATAAAACCTGTGGGACTTTAAAAAAACTGTATCTTCCAGGGCCCGTCGCCTGTCGCGGACAGACAGCCAGATCTTCGAGGACTCGGTGGAGCTGCAGACGTACTTCATCCAGCAGCGGGACGCGCTATGCCGCGGCGTCATGGCGTCGCCCGCGCTCGTGTACACCCGCGACACGGTCGCCACCAGCGTCGAGCTCATCAAGCAGTGCAAGCTGCTGCAGGAGAACGATGATGAGGATGAGACCAGGTCTGGTGGTCAGATATAATAGTTATAATAATAATTATAAGCCTTTAATCAGACAAGAATTTACAGTGTTTTTTTTTACTTAACCTAAATCTATACTAATATTATAAAGCAGAAGAGTTTGTTTGTTTGTTTGTTTGGTTGAACGCGCTAATCTCAGGAACGACCGGTCCAAATTGAAAAATTCTTTTTGTGTTGGATAGTCCGTTTATCGAGGAAGGTCTTACATCAAGCTACGACCAATAGGAGCGGAGCATCGATGAAAAATTTTGCGAAAACAGGAAGGGCTGGCGTTAGTTTTGCGAGGTACCGTACCGCGCGATTCAGGATTTGGTTTCCGGTCTTTAGAAAGCTTGCGAAGCCGCGGGACATGCTAGTAATAATATATTATGACATGATATATGACAGTTATAATACAGCTGAAATTTAAACTCCCTCGACATCTTTGTCTGCTTGCCCATAGTTGGCATAGGCCTCCTCCAATTTCCTTCATGTGTGTCTTACTCTAGCAGTTCTAGTCCGATACAATAGTTAGATAATATTATTATTGGTAGTTGAATGATTATAGTAATTAAATCTTGCAAGTTTTTGACCTATTTCCCAATGTCCGATTAGAATGAAATTTAACAAACACATTTAGTTGTCGTGACTGCATGCATGATCACTTAAATGTCACCATTTTTATTCAACATTGTAGTACAATATTGGTGTACCATAGTTTTTTTACACACACCCTCAATATGGATCAAATGAAAATCCCTCTGATTCGTATTGATCTGTACCCAGCTATAGGATGTTTAGATCGGCTGAATACGACTTAAACTAAAGGTCAAACGTTTTCAGATCTAGCACAGACGAGTCTATGGCGTCAGGAGGAGCACCGCCGCAAACGCAGTACGGCAAAGGGGACTTTGTGTACGTACAGCCAGAAAAAGGCAAGGAACCCGCTATAGTGCAGGTGGAACGCGTGTGGACTAATTCGGATAATGTCCCGATGATATACGCTAATGTTTATTTTAGGTTAGTATTAGTTTTTATATGCATACATTATAAAGAAGAATCACGTTAATCGGATTATAAATCTCAGCGTAATCGCTGTACATACATAAAAGAATATATAAATCAATCGAATTGAGAACCTCGCTTTTTGATGAAGTCGGTTAAAATGAAATGGATTAGAATGTAACTTCATGTTAAGCACTATATTATGATTGTTAAAATACGATACTACAGTCATAAGATATTTGAAATCAAAAGAAACCGTCATGTGTCAATTTAACCTCATCAAGATCTGTCTGTGACAGATTGTAGAAAGTTTAGAGAAGATTGATAAAGAAAGATAAAATCTTTTATTTTGCTTTTAGTATTAGCAATGTTTACAGATTTGAATTTAATAAAGCCTAATATTTATTAAAAATACTTATATTAATAAAATAATATCGTCCACAGACCACACGAAACATTCCACGTGCGCACGCGCAAGTTCCTACAACAAGAGGTGTTTAAAACAGAGACGCATCGCACCATGCCTTTGGATCATGTTATTGGCAGATGTTACGTGATGAATGTTAAGGAATATTTCAAGTTTAGACCTGAAGGTAATAATAACTAAATCATACTATTTTTAAAACGATGTAAGCGGATACAAATTCGAATCTCAGGTCTGCCACCTCTGATATTTGTATTACCACTTGTCTAACAGTGAAGGAAAATATCGTGAGGAAACAATGACTGTTATTTGTTATCAATTTATGAAATTTTAGTCGTTAAAACAATATCTATAATACAAGAAATGGAAAAAAGGAAGCAAATATTATTTGATGGTTTTCCATAACTTCTTCAGGAAAAGGCCTAATTTTTAAGTTTCGAATGCTAAGAGTTACATAATATTTTTTTAAGTTATCATAATTTTTAAACCCGTAGTCTTTATATCTGTATACTTGACCTTAAATATTTTTTACAGGCTACTTAGACAAGGATGTCTATGTGTGTGAAAGTCGTTATCAAACTAAGAATCGTTTATTCAAGAAAATCAAAGTGTGGGAAGGAGCTGAGAAAGAGGCTACACTTATAACCAGAGATGTTAGTACCTTTTTTTATTACAATTTCTGTTATAAACATTTTTCTGTATTTCTACTCAAAATACGCGAATTAAAAAAATCGTATCTATTTTGAAATAATGGTCTAAGAGCCGGTGGAAGATCGACCTTCACCGACCTGATAACCAGATGAGACATATTTTTTATCGAATATAATTTATAAATAAATATGCCTATAATTACTTGTCTATCTGAAATTGCTCATGGCTATTTTTAATTAAATTAACTTTAATCGATTTTTTTTTCATCACTTTCATTCTTTTGATAACCAAATGAATTTTATTTCATTGTTAGTTTTTAACACACAGAATATGCCTCAGTAGGCTTGCCTACTCATTTTTGTGTATAGCTACCAAAGCCGATGTAAACAGGTAAGTCAATGTAGGTGACTCCATCGTTCTGCTAACTTATCGAAAGTTATATCAAATTTTAGATTATTTTATTACAAAATTAGTCATATAGACTTGCCTGCAAAAAATCATACTTAAAGCACTGTTGCCCAGCTAAAAATAGCCATGAGCACTTTCAGATAGGCAAGTAATTATAGGCATATTTGTTTATAAATTATATTCGATAAAAAATATGTCTCATCTGGTTATCAGATCGGTGAAGGTCGATCTTCCACGGTCTCCTCTACTATGAGGTTTTTTTTATTTAATCGATTTTTTTATTTTGTCTTATTATTCAATGTTTGTCTCAATTAGATTTAATGTAAAGTCACTAAGATTAATAATAAGACTCATCACTAAGATTGTGATAGTTTTAGGTTATTTTGAATGTTTTATTTTTTAACCAAACCAGCAAGCCAGATTACATTCTCGCATTTTTTTATGTTTGTTAATTTAATGGTTTTAATATTTACATTTTGTACAAATTGTTCTCTTTATTCTAGCAAAAGGGATAAAATCTGTAATCACATATACTTTTCTTTCAATTTAGGTACCGTTAGAGCCTAACAGGACCGTATCAGTTTTCCGTGAACGCGTCGAGAAGCATAAAGACGAACTCGCTGAGCTTGAAGTACTGGAAAATGTTCAAGAAAAAGACAGGCCTGTGAGTTGTTTTTTCTCTACCTTTTCCTATTCTTTTTTCATATTTTATGATCTGTATCTGTACGAAATCTTGGAAGTTGGTTTTAATCTGTTTATGGGCGAATTGAACTAGGCAAATCTTGTAATGTTGATAATTTTGAGTGATTGATGATGATTATGATGAAAATATTTTGTATTCCAGTCATGTATATCTATATTTATAATTTGTAAGTACACATTTAAAAGGTATATACATGTAGTAAATATATCACCTATCAAATTTAATGTAATACAAGCCTCTAGATGGCGCTGTCTTTTAATGTCCCAACAAACATAAATAAACGTAACAATGATACAGGACGTGATGATGTACAACCCGCTGGGTACGGACGACGAGAACACCTACTACGAGCAGTACAACACAGTATGCTCCGGTGTCATCAAGACCGGTGACTACGTGTACGTGGTCACAGATGGCGGCAAGCAGCTGATCGCGCAGGTCGACACCATCTGGGAGACTGGCGAGTGAGTAGACTAGTGTTGTGTTGGCTTGGTAGTGATTTGACCCCTGGTCTGCAAGGATTCTTGTTAAGCAGACGGAGGGTGTAAGGATTCTTGACTAAGCAAACGGCGGATGCAAGGATTCTTGACTAAGCAGACGGCGGGGGTGCATGGATACTTGACTTAATAGTCGGCGGGGGTGCAAGGATCCTTGACCAAGCAGACGGGGGGGGGGGGGGGGGGCTCTGCAAGGATCCTTGACTAAGCAGACAGGGGGTGCAAGGATTCTTGACTTGAAGAATCTGTTATGGGATATTTAGCTTGGTAAAAGCTCCTTTAAAGTATCAGCTTCATTAAATTGTATATTGCATATCGCAATAAATTAGAATGTTACAGAAGAAAAGTTAGAGACGATGTTTACTTAGTGAAATTTTTTTGAAAATATTACTTCAATTAAAGTTATACTATACTTACTTGTATATATTTTTTCAGTAACAAATGTTATTTCCGCGGACCTTTCCTAATCTTCCCGTCTGAAGTGGCCAATATAATAAACAAGGTTTGTAGCTATTTTAATTTATAATTAAATTATTTTCCCTTACTAAGAACTAAAATTATATGAAAGAAAATATCTTCACTTTAATTCAATTATATTGAAAATAAGTTTATTTTAATTATTTATTAAAAGAAAAAATAGTATTTAAAACTCTTGTATGTCATAATATGTTATTTACAGCCCTTCTACAAACAAGAAGTACTTCTGACCACGATGCACGACACAAGCCCCCTAGTGGGTATTGTCGGCAAGTGCGCCGTGCTCGACTATGATGACTATCTGAAATGTGAGTCGGTTTTACTTCATAAATAAATAATAAACAAACATCTTGGGACATTAAAAAGCAGCATCATTTAGAGAAATTTAGTATTTGTAAAATGTAGGGAAATAATTGTAAAAAGTTATTATATTAGTCTTAAAAAATTATAAATAATTAAAGTGAAATAAAAATAAAAGTAAAACCATTAAATCATTATAAAAATACCCTATTCTTTGATTACAAGTGAAGGAATTTACAGAATCTAATCAGTAGTTTTTAAAATGCATATTATATACATAGTTACGCACTTTTTTTATTATGTCCGTACATAGAACGTAAGTAAATCCGCAAGTAAAACTAAGTATTTATTTTCCAGGTCGGCCAACAGAAATAGCCGAGAGCGACGTATATGTATGCGAGTCGGTATACGACGAATCAAACAGGGTCGCCAGGAAACTGAAGGCCGGCTTGCGCAAGTTCGAGCACACTAAAGACGTCACTGTGGACGAGGTTTGTGTTAAACCATTATACTCAAAGTTGCTTCAAGTAGTAGAAAGAGTCAATGGAAGTACTTTGTGAGGTACTCTGTGAATAGTGGGAGTGATATGTCGTATTCATCCCTTTTTATTGTCTCCTTCAATATGAATGGGAATAGGCAATCTTTTTTTGAAGTGAAACTTCTTTAGAATCGATGTGATTTCAAACTCGATGAAACGAAAAAATAAGTCCATAGTACCAGGCGCTCAGAGACGGGGAAGAGTTAGCCTTATTTCAAATTCAAGTTTTACTTCTGACATGTTTACTTTGTACACACGCACTTTTTTTTTAGATCTACTTCTTCCCGAAGCCGCTGGGCCCGCCCGCGCTCGCGTCGCCACAGGAAGTGCAGACATCCTCCAGTGCTTTCACACAGAAGCCGTTCAATCCGAATGTCAACACTGATTCTTTGGTAGGTATTCATTATCAATTTAATTTTATTAAATACTAGCATTTCCCACGGCTTCGCACGCCTTTTAAATACCAGAAACCAAATTCTTTCTGAGTCGCGCGGTATGTAACGTGATGAAATATAGCCTAAGGCCTTCCTCAATAAACTATCCAACACAAAAAGATTTTTTTTAATTCGGACCAGTAATTCCTGAGACCAGCGCGTTCAACCAAACAAACAAACTCTTCAGCTTTATAATATTAGTATACATTAAATTAATTTAATTAGCAAAGTTATGTGTGCACAACTGGCACTCTTTAACGCCATTATCAAGAGAATTGAATGTATTTATCATGATATAATAACCTTCATAAAGCTGCAAGTATTACTGCTATAAGTAAATTAAAAAGTTTTTAATTAAGCTAGCTTATTAAACTGTAAGTTGTGTCTGAAATGAATTTCAGTGAACAATATAAACAGAAGTGTTAAATTTATTTATTTTATAATTATATGCCTGCAGATCGTCGGGTCTGTTTGAATCTCTGGACGGGTTGAAACCATTATTAGCTTTAACATTACTGAAGATCTTTAACAGTTTGGATAGTTGCTAAATTTTATCGTAATCCATCCATAAGTTTCAGCTAAAGAGTATCAAAGTACATAAAAATATACAAAATTTTAGAATTATTATTTACATTCTATGTTCAGCATAGTAAAGAAAACATAATAAAACATTATAAGGAACTTCAGAATATTTTTTATTTATTAATTTTTTTATGTTTACTGTATAACAGGATGGCAAACCACAGTTCACGAATCTCATCAACACCACAATCGGCAGTCAAGATGTGGAAATGATTTTGGAAAATTCACTTGATGACTCCTCACTCGCGTCGCCAGCCACGCCTCTGTCTATAGGTAGATGACTTGCTTATTATATATTTACATTTATATTATATAATAATAATAAATAATAATAAAGCCTTTTTATTTCCTTAATAAAAATACAATGTATGTTTATAGAGCATGCAATTAATACATAACAATTTTTATTAAAAAAAAAAAGAACTACTAAAAGCAACTTTCATTATATACTATAATAATAAATGCGGTTATCTCCCGTCATCATTGCTCTAAAGCATTTGAAACGGAATTTGCATAAATCTAAGAAAGTGTTGCACTATTTATTACATACTTTTTTCATCTATAATTTGGTATCACTTATGCTTAAGAATTGTTTGTGTTTTCATTACTATATTATGATAATTAAATCAGAATTATCAAAAATCAAATTAAATGCTAAGTTTCATATAAAATGTCAAATATTCGCGGAGAGTGAAAATTATAAAAATTAGTTTTTATAACAGAAAAAAAGGTACAATAGCGACTGTCTGCAGATAATATGTTTTGTGTTATACGTATAATTCGCGTCCTGTAAAAAGAACGCTGGCTGTCAAGTTGCGCAGAGGCGATTTATCGGCCAATTTGGTGGTAAGACGCGGGGCGCGGGACGGTGAGGCACGCGCCGCATGCGCACCGGAGAGCTATTGGTTCGTCAATTCAAAATACCATCGCGCACACAAAAGTTACGAAAAAAATTACGAAATGATTTTATACCAAAAATAGAGAAATAATATTTTTGACGCATATTGTTTTATAAAGAGAGAGTTTGATAATAATGCAGTTAACAATAAAAAAATATATAAAAACGAATTAAGTTAATTTTTTGTAAGTAGATTAAAAATTCTGCAATGAATCAAACATATTTTATTAATTTATAAAATTCTGTTTAATGACAGTATGTACCTGTATGTACCTACCAATAACCAATATACGTCACGAGCGAAAGGCTAGTTCAAAAATATAAGAATAGGCTTAGTAATTTCGTGTGCGAATGTACCCATGCGCAAACACACCCCCCACCACTTTCTTCCAGCGTTCCTTTTACATGACGCGAACTGTATATGTGTACATTTTTCAAAATCAGGTGGTAACAGCAACCCCTATAACCCATCAATGACGTCAACCTCTAACCAAGAACGGACCAGCAACCAGACAACGCCGACGCCCGCCAGCAGCAAGAAGAAGAAGGAACAGAAGCAGAAGATTGTCACCGGGTACATTCTGTATTCAAGCGAAGTGAGGAAGGCCATTGTTGCGAATAACCCTGAGTCTACTTTTGGTAAGGAGGTATTTTTATATTATTATAATCGTTGATGAGAAAAAAAAGTTCCTTTTATCCTTTTGTGGTATGGAACCCTAAAAGTAGATGTTTGAAGGTCACTCAAAGACTGTCATTTAGGGAAATAGTTAAAATCTCCTTATTTGACAATGATGTTTAGTGAATGTATCCAGAAAAATTCTAATTTAAATGATATTGTCTTAACTTTTATGATATTGGAGATTATTAATATAAGATTCTGCAAGTATAACATCAGTAGTAAATTATAATATCAATCATACTATAAATAATCCTGTGTCATATAAGTAATGCTAGTACAATAATGTCTTCCAAATATTCTGGCTTTTTGTTTATATACTTTTTTCTTAAAAGAATGATGTATACTGGCTTTATAATTTATTTGAATCTGATCAAGTATAATATTAATATACAGTCTGTCAAGAAAGTCATGAAAAGATTTTTTTGGGAACTACTGTTTTCCTAATACTGGCAACACGTTTTTTCGTGTGACTGTTTGGCGTTTAGAAACAAAAAATGAATTAGTAAATATTATTTTATAAAAAAATGTAACAAAACCTTTCAGCCGACATTTATAGGGATACCATATTATAAATGTTGGTGGCGCCCTCCTTTTTTTTCATGACTTTCCTGACAGACTGTATGTGTGTACATTTGTTTGTATGCAGGCGAGATCTCCCGCATCGTGGGCAACGAGTGGCGCTCGCTGCCCGCCTCCACCAAGCAGAGCTGGGAGGAGCGCGCCGCGCGCTGCAACGAGGAGACCGCCGCGCGCCTCGCGGAGGAGATGCGCGAGCTCTCGCAGCACGTACGTACACGCACGCACGCATACACACACGCATGCACACACGTATATACACACACGCACGCACACACGTACACACACACGCACGCACACACGTACACACACACGCACGCACACACGTACACAAGCACGCAAGCACACAAGCACACATACACACACACACACATATATATGCGCACACACATACACAGACACGCTCGCGTGGACTTACAAGTGTGTGCACAATTACATGTTAGCGGGGGAGGGGTGTTGTAACGTCGATGATTATTATTTTTAGCAACCATTTGACAGCATTTCTGTCACCAAAAGTCATGTGCATAATAAGTTGTTATTAAATCAAGTTAGGTACATATTTTTTTAAATTTAAATGGGTAGTACTATTGAGCAAGTGAGACATAACAATTGATTGATGAACAATTGATCATTTGTATGTCACCTACATAATGTATAATAATAGGTGGCGTGCGTAATGCATTTTTTATCATAGCGGGAGGGAAAGTTCGTATTCAGGCGCGAAAGTGCCACTTTCGCTGTATAATTTTGTGCATATGCGCAAAAACAATGTAACCAAACAACGAGTTATTCATAATATTAAGATAAATTATTTAATGTCTAAATAACCAAATATACTACTTCGGTATTAGAAGGAGATTAAAGTGGAATGAAATGAACGTTTTCACAGACTCCAATGGAGATGACTTACGAGTGCGCGTGGGACACATGCGACTACCAATTCGAAGACTTGGCCGATTGTATGGAGCACTGCATAGGAGATGGCGGCAACTGTATGTATAGCGTAGTTCAAAATATGGCTGTGTAAATGTTGTCTGGCTAATAATATTGTGTTTATTGATTATTTCGTTAAGCTAATATGGCCGAATATTGATAAATATGTATGTATATACCAAGGCTTGGAACCAGTTTGTAAACAGTTAATTTCACTCATTACTCTTTCATTATAGAACGCAATTCACCAATAGACAATTAATATCCTTAAATGTAAACGAACAAAATACACTTTAACCAGTTATTTTTGACAGTGACCGGATTTTAGCCGGTTAAAAACGTAACCCTTAATCGAATAAATTAGGAAGTCAATGACCAGAACCGGTTAAAAATTAAAAGAGTTTTCGAGCATTGCTATATACATACTATGATCTGGAATTTAGAGCACACAGCTACTGTTAGGTACGAAAGGGAAGGAGTCAGTCACTAATAAATTAAAATATTATTTCTGTCTGACTCTTTCACTTATGATCTCTCAGTACAAGTTTGTTTTATAACGATTCAGATTTGCGATAGTTTTAGCTAGAAAAGCTACTAAATGTTTCGAAACTAGCACTAGCTGTGTCTCATTTCATTTCAAAATACGTACTAAAAAAACTAATCGAATTAATATTGCTTGAGAGTTGTCTTGTTTATTGCTAAGTAGAAAACATATTTTTTCTTATAAACATTTGTGAATATTTTTAAGTACTGTGTTTTTCATGTTTTCTCGTGTATTTTAACGCTGCTAGTGATTGGAACGTTTATTGAGACCAAGAAGAGTAAGCTAGAGCGTAAGTATCTTAGTGTATTGTAACTTCTTTTTTAATTATAATTTAAGGGGTAATATAAGGATGGGAATTGGTAACTTAAGTTAGTCAAATTATCTTAAATCCATCAAAAAAGTGATGCAAAGTACCATTTTGTTCCCTTTTTAATATACTTAGATCGTCCATTATTTTTACACTTCGATGACTTTTTTCACATATTTTTCAAAAATCATCTACATATTAGCAATAAATATTATCTCGAATTATAAAATCAATGAATACTATTTGTATTAACAATGGGTTCTGAATTAGCTAGAGTAATTTTGAAGAAACTTTCAGGCATCCTACAGATCAATCCAATGAGGTTGATTAGCAATTAAAAAAATGAACGCGGGCGAAGCCGCGGGTATAGCTAGTTTAGTATAAATATAAACGAGATTTAATAATTATTTTGCCGAAGAAGTTTTACTTCTGACATTTGTGTACTTTGTACACACGCACTTTTTTTTTTCGACAGCCGGCCACGTACAACAGCACTACCGAGGCGCGGGGGCTGCCGGGGGTGCGGGGGGTACCGGGGGCACGGGGGGTGCGGGGGGCAACGAGTTCCCGTGCCTGTGGCGTAGCTGCGCGCGCGTACGCAAGGGGCAAGCGCCATTCCCCAACCTGCCGCGGCTCATGCGACACGTGCGCGATTTGCACGTCAACAAGGGGAATGGTAGGATCATGGCAGTGCATGAACGGTCCAGGTGAGGGGTTTTTTTTTGTTTTTTTTTTCTGACTTTGTGGGTTATTAAGTTGTTGCAAGTTTGGGTTAAGGATTTATTTTTATTATTTGAATATATTTTGTTTTTTTTTGACTTATTAACTTGTCACTGCAAGTTTAAGTTATTTTTTTCTGACTATTTGACTTATTCAGTTTTAGCTTTTTAACTTGTCATGGTAAGTCATGATAAAGGAAAGTAGAACTTAACTACTTTTCCGAAGCTATATGAAGTCTCTAGCTTAGCCAGTGTGGTGACTTGGCTATTTGCATCAAAAGGTTCATGCTTAGTAGAGAGGAGTTATAAGGGCTGAATTAAAATTATTATATTATGTGTATATTGTAAGTAAGTGTGAAAGTGTGTTATTTTAATGGATAATTACAGTAATTATACCGTACACGTATTTATTTTAAGTAATATTGTTTCAGAAATTTTGTCCCGTCTTCCAAGAAACCACCTAAGACATATTCGACTACCTTCCGAAGCGGCTTGATGTCACCTGGAGGTAATATTTTATATTTATATTTTGTATAATATAGACATTCTCTACTATAAATCATTATATTACCGAGACTTATACTTATAAGTAAAATGAAAAGAAATATTTTCCTCCCGTTTTTTTTCAACATTTTGCATCGATGCTCCGCTCTTATTGGTCGTAGCGTGATGTAATATAGCCTATAGCCTTCCTCGATAAACGGAATTCAATTCGGACGGTTCAACCAAACAAACAAACATACTCTTCACCTTTATAATTTAGTATAGATTAAATACTTTTAAATATTTTAAACCAAAAAAATAAGAGTAATAAACAGCATATCATGTGTCCTCCCTGTGTAGGCATGTCCCCGTTAGCGCGCAACACGCCGTCGCCGGGCGAGGGGTGCGCGGGCGCGGCAGCCGCGGGCGTGCGCGCCGGACTCGACCCGCTGTTCGTGCACGCGCCACCTCGCGCGCAACGCGTCACGCACTCCGAGGCGTACATACGGTGAGTTATACTTTGCATTACTTTATTAGGTTTCATCATCATCATCATCAGCCCTTTTCGAAGTGAAACTTCTTTAAAAGGTTCTCTCAGTTCTAGGTTCTCTCAGATATGCAGGTTTCCTCACGATGTTTTCCTTTACCGTTTTGATTCGCACATGAAAATATCAGAGGTGCGAGACCCGGATTTGAACCCGCATCACTCGGTTATCCAAGCGATCGCGTTACCGCTACCACTGTCTTATTATTAGGTTTACTAACTAACAATAACTGTATGGAAATTGCACCTGAGCGGTGGCGCAGTCACATACATAATGTGATAAACGATGTTCACGACAAGCAGAGCAAACGAAGTACAATGTATGACGTACCTGAGTCTGCAGCTGCGCGATGATCCAGCCTTCGTTGTGGGCAGCAATTCTCATACGCTGGTAGCAGGAGCACCTTTGTTAGCGATGAGCGTTTTTAAGAAGGATTTGAATGACAACGGCTTCACGCGTTAAGAACGATCGTCTCGTTTTTTGTTCGACCGCCGGCGGTTGTCACAGATCACACAGAAGTCCACAGATAACAAAGTACGTCATACATGACAGTTGTGATCTGCAACTGTTGCTATCGTATGCACGTACTCGCGTGAACATCGTTAATTTTAGGTGTTATTTTGTAATTTATAATTTTGTAATTTTAATTGTAGTCGATTAGTTTGGTAACGGAACAATAACAAATTCAATTAAAAATCCAAACGTAAAGACACTTACATGTAATGCATGCAACATTTAAATTAAATAATTTAATATAATACATACTTTCTTAGGTTTAAAAATCCATCCAACCAAATTCGCGACAAAATCCGAAAAGATATGACGGTAAAAGTAATATATATTACTTCAATTTGACAAACATCCTAAATACATATCTTTATTTGCAAGTTGGTTAACTTTTAATTAACTTTTTTCATATTGCTATATAAATCTAGCCAGTATATGGCTACGCACGAGTCCCTACGTATGTACGTATGTTCTTAGAAATTAGATACTTGTAAAAAGTATAATACTATATGTTAACCCGGATAACAAGCTATCCATATTACTAAATTCCATCTAGAATTCTAAAAACTGTTGATGCGGTCTGTATTATTATAAGTACGGTATTATTTATAGATTTTTGTAGTCTGAAAACCGATAAATAAACTTATATTGTTAGTATTATAATAACTGCTGTCAAAAGCAAGGATTGTCAAAAACAATAGCAATTTTCAGTGTTTACGAAAGTGCTTTTATCAATATTTTATTTACAGGTACATTGAAGGACTTCACTCTGAACAAAAGTACATTACCCCATGGGAGAAATCTCTCACACCAATGCCAGCTAACCCCGACCCTTCACACTTTAACATACACAAATTACCCACTCATTGGATGACTGAAGAAGCAGTTAATGGCTACTTACAACAAGATAAGAATTTATCTGAAACAGATATACAAAAAATGGATCAAACTACAAAGATTCTGAAAGGACTATGTGCCCTTCGGGACTTTATGATGAGGGATGCACTAGCTATTTATAAGAGCTCTTGAATATATTAAGGACTATTGAAATATTATATCAATATGTATTAATCAAATATAGATTTTCATTTATTATTAGGTTGTTGTTTTATTTCATATTGATTTATAGATAAGATTAGATAGTGTTGCTATTTTATTTAAATAAATATAAGATGTTGTTGGTTCTCAGTGACGAATTGAACTAATTTTTATTTATAAATTATCTAAATTATGAACTCTACTAGCATGTCTATCTATATAATGTTGTACTAGATCAAATATGCTTTACTTCTAAAAGTATATATTACGTAAATAAATAAATATTAGGGCAAACAAAGCAAGCCCTAACACTATCCCGAAATCTGAGCATTTTGTGGTACTTTACTGAAAAACTAGCCTTGCTTAGATATATGACCTATATTAAATTTGTGCTAGTACACAGTAATCTAACTTCAGGCCTAGATGTGTTATATGTAAAAAAATTATTACCTTTAAAAAAAATAAAGATTTACAATTTTGTGTTTATTGGATAGAATGTCATTGTACTACTAACGCCATCTGTTAGAAAACCAAACATATCAATAATTCTACATAAAAAATAATAATTAGAAAAAAAGTTAAAAATCATTACCTAGCCGTTAGAAAAACTACGCGAGCCCTCACAAAGCTCAGCTTTTTGCTAGTTATATTACAATGGAGATACATCGTTCAAATTCTATGTACTATGGTGACGCTAAAAGCTCAATAAGTAAAATAATATCTTGCCAGATATAAAAATTGAGTACATTCTAAAATAAATGTTGGCATTGAAATAAAAATTCAAAATTGTAAAGCTTAGCTCGCATACAGTTTATTATTCTTATAAGTATAAATAGGAAATTACATTTTGTAATAATGGCATTAGATGGTTAATATATGTATATAAATGCAAATATGTTAAACAATTTCATTCACTTCTTCTTTGAGGAGTCTTATTAGATGATTGAATTTCTGGCCGTCAAATATTAGTATCTGTAAATAGAAAAGCAATATTATTATAATGTTCACTAAGATAACTGAGTGATGGGGGACCTAATTCGGATCTCGCACCTCTGGTATTTTCATATGCAAATCATTTCTAACATGATTACCAGAGAAGGAAAACATCATAAAGAAACATGTAGAGTCCACCAACCCTGACTTGGTGGACTATAGCCTGATCAGTGCCTCGCTTCAATATGAGGGCGATTTGGGGAAGCAGCTTAGTAAAAATGTTTAAAATTACTAATTCAAACTTTACAGAATCAAATCATTAAAATATTTTATTTTTGCTTCAAAAGTGACACTTTGTTACTACAGAATAAAGTTCAGAATTTCTTGCAAATATACTAAATAAATAACCTTTCTACATGGAGTCATAGCACCACCATCATAGTCCCATTGAGACAAGTCTGCCTGTTCTGTCACATCAACATCAAAACTAGCCAGTGACTCTTCTACTAACGGTTTCTCTTCTTGATTTGCAAAAAGTATTTCTGATTCATCATCTGTGAGCAAAAATTGCTTGAGAAAAAGAAAAAAGAAAAAGTTCACATACCATCTTTTTAAATAGTTATATATTACCCTTACTATAAGGTGAAAAAAAAAATTATTTACCTCCAGTTTTGTATATTTTGCAGATCCATATGAGGTATTGGAAATTGTAAGGCATATTTTTCTTTAAAGCTTTGTCTAATTCACTTTGGAGTGATGAGAACAGAGGTACACTGATTGCTGCTGGAATGTTGAGGATTCTAAAAAAATAATGAACATTAGAATGAAAATTATAATAATAATATTGTAAAATTATATTTATAAATAGGCCACAACAAAGCAGTACAGTAGTTTTTTCTTTACTTGTCAACTGATTCCTTTTTCTGTTTAATAACCATTCTATATACTAGCCAACTTAGAGAAATAATGTTTAATAACAAAGCGTTGCTAGGCAACCATCTGATAGCATGGGTGAAAAACATTTTTTATTAATGTTTATTTTTGTAAATGCTAATACTTTATAATGATAATTTATAATGATTATCAATAAATAATTAAGTTATTAAACCTATAAAACTGCTAAAGAATATAAAATAAAACAAAATGGTAGGTAAATTTTTACATTTATTATAATTTTTATTATTCACAAATTTTACTATGCACTTATATGTAGGTACCACCAAACTAATAATATTTTTAGCTCATTCATTTTAAATGTTTTATTTTTTATTGCGACATAGCCTTAGACTTGCCCCCAAATCATTTCAATTGTATTTAATTCACAGTGGTATAGGGACAAGCGCAGAACTTATACATTTTTTTCTTTTGCTAGAGAATGATAGGGAGCATTATCCATAACAATAACGGAGTGGGGCTTTTTCTATTAATTTTTTGAACCACTCTTCAAATACTTTACCATTCATTTCTTTGTGGTAGTCCCTATCTCCTTTTTTGCTTTCCAAAATTAATTCTCTTCCTTCCAAAAATCCATCTTCATTTCCTAAAAAAAATAAGTAATTTTACAAATGCATAAGTCAATTTTGAATTTATTATTATATCAAGAAATTGTGAAAGTCAAGTCAATTATAAAAATGCATGATAAATAAATACTAACCAATGTGCACTATAATGAGCCGCTTTTCTTTACCAGAAGGCCCTTTCAATCCAGTTGACAATCCTTCTCTGTGAGCTTCTCGTGTGGATTGAATGGTGAGATCTTTCCACACTCTTTTGTATGACCTACAAAAAAATAAAATTATAATAAAAGGGATATTGAAATATTTATATATATATATATACTTATACTTATATTTATATATAAGTTTGATAAAATCACTGATAAAGAGTTTAATTAGTATGTACATGGATGATTTTAGGACATTAGGCTTAGGCTTCTGCAATATTCAACTGTTTCTATGTAACTGCAACTTTATATAATTATGACTTAACTTAATAATGAAAACTTATAATAGATGAAGACAACATATGGCTGCTCCTCGTGGAACTCCTTATATATGCAGACTGATTTGTTATAAACTTAGATTATTAGCTTAAATTGATTATTGAAATAAATACCTTCTTTTAACCATGTTTCATCAGTGTAGTCAATTTTGCGCCCATCTTACTATTTCTTTTTTCTCTATCAGTGTGCTTTTTCTTGATCTTTTCAGATATTTGATTTTGAGTTTTTTTAGCAAATCATTTACTGTTTGTAATACTTTGTCCACTGTGGGCATTTCATTGTTGAAGAAAACATCGTGAACTTTTCTCCTGATAGCACTTAATTCAAAGCCGAGGAGTTGGTAAATTTTCTTCAATCTCTCAGGTCTTGCCACTGGTGAGATGGCACGGTGCTCAGTTTTATACTCTCTCAGCACTGTATAAACTGTTGAAGTACCTATGCCCGCAGTTTTGTTCTTGAAATTAACTCGGCATTGTATGGGAGTTTCTCTTTAGGCCAAGTTTCTTCAACCAGCTTATAAATGTTTATTATTGTCGTCTTCTCGGCAGAGCTTAGAGCCCTTTTCTTTTAGCGCTTTTTCTGGGGCGATGAAAAAGTCATCTACGAGCTTGGAACTGGCTGGTCACTCATTGTAACACCAAAACAACAACAAAAACGTAACAATATATAACAGAAACTCAACAAAAACACTTAAAACCAATTACAAATAACAAAACGTATAGCGAAGCTAAAAAATTGCAATTAGCGCGAATAATACTCGTATGCTCAAACGAATTCAAACAAACGAGTGATTTTGAGTAATGGCGTCTGGGTTGCCAACAGTGTTTTCGAATTTCCGTGAAATCTACTGCGAAATTCCGTCAAAAACAATAATTTTCTTTGTCTGCCCTCAGGTTTTAGTGCCACGTATTAAATCAGATAGAACGATTTTTTTACTTATAAAAAAAAGTTATAATGAAATCTGTGACAAGTTTTATCAACCGTTAACAAAGCATTTATCCCGTCCATCGCTTACCTCACTCCGTTAGATTTTACGCGAAATCCATTGATTTGGCAACACCACAAAACATCGGCCATTTTTTTAATATTAGAGAAATAATACGACTAATTTAAAAAACAGTTAACTATTCGGATAGTGTAGGGTACTTGATGGTATTTTTCATTTGATGACATAATAAAAATATGTAAAAATGTTTACGATTTCTTCCAAAAAAGCAAGAAAGCTTTAGGGATGGCATAATTATCTACCATCACAACCCAATATAATTAAAAAGGTAAAAAATAATTACTTACACATGATTTGAAATGTTTATTGATCATGTATTATCTTTTAAATGTCTTTACAATTAGATATTATGAAAACTATGATAGATTTTTAGCGTAAAACTATTGAAAGTGTGAAATCGTGATTTATTCTGATGTGGGAACCCTAAAAATCAGCTGTTGTGGTTTGTTTACAAACATTATTTCTCTAAAGTGGCTAAGGTATAGTAAATTTTGTATTATAAAACAGAAAATATAAAAAACTGGTAACAGTTTATAGACTTCTAATGACATTTGATTATATCTTGGCCATATGTGATGGCCAAATATTAATAACTTTCCTTAAAAAACTAGTAATTATAAATATCTATCTATCTTGACAGTAAGTTTATTGATTAACCTGAAGAAGCATAGAAAATAATGATGAAATAGAAGTAAATTGTAAATTTTCAACATATTTTATAAAAATAAAAAGAAAATATAACTAATTAGTAATTTGTAACTATATAATTTTACCTTTCATTAATAACTAGTCCTACATGATTGGCATCATCTGACAATATTTTACTAACAAGTCCCTTTGTTCTTTCATCTGCATTATCATTGGCCAGTGTGGTTAGCAAAGTTCTGACTTGCTTTATACAATTCTCTTCCTAAAATTAGTCAAAATTTAATAAACAAGAATAGGTAGCATATTATTGATTTTAAACTACCTACTACATATTTTAAAAGATACAATTAAATTTTATTACCTACAAAAAATCATGCCAACTTCATATTTAAAAAAAAAATGGTTTAAGTTACTCTTAAAAACAGATACTTCAATTTTATTTATATGTACTGATAGGACAAAAATATAAAGTTTTTATCACAACATACTTTTCTCTTGGTAATGTTTATCACAGTAGTGATACCAAACACCCCATCACTGCCGTCATCTTCATCATCATCTTCATCTTGTATATCATCTAAACACTGCTTTACAACACTACCAACATAATTTTGTGCTAAAAGCAAAGTTACATGAAATAAATTAATAGATAAAAACTAAGTTGTGCCTAAGTATAATTATTGTATATATGCTTACATATTATTATTTGGGCTAGTGCTCCTAAATCCACATCAGATTTTAAAAATAGTTGCCGTAAAAGTTGTTTAATTCCATGAAAGTCACAATCTTCAGGATTTCTGCCTTCAAAGTCTGCTTGTAGTTCCTAAAACATTGTAAATGAAATAAAATCTTCAGTAAAGTAACAATAGGTTGTTACTTATATAATAGACGGTAATACGAGCTTGGTTATATCCTTATTGCGTAGTATTTTGAAATGTGAATACATGATGCTTGCTAAATATTGCTTAAATGAAATCCAAATACATAATATTTGCAAAATCGGACAGTAAAATTCGAAAATAACAATAAAAAAGTATATATTTAAATTAAAAAATAGAATCGGCTTGTTGTTAAAGTCCGCCATGTGTTATTTAGGTTATGTTTTTGTGGTACTAGACATGTGTAAGTAATGCGAGTAATGCATTACGCGTAATATTACCCGAGCGAATACTGTAGCATCACTCATTACTCGACCGAACCAAACATTACCTATCACCTCAAACATTACTCATTACTTTAGTCATGACGCGGCGTGATATTTCATCGTTCGGGGAATGTTTTGGAAATCGGCAGTAGAAGTATGAAAGCATCGACTGTTCGACTTTTGTTTACTTTTAATATTTACTAATTAGTAATTTAGTATAACTCTTGCACTCTTCGGTCAAGGTTTTACTTCTCCTGTGAACGCAATATGGCTAAGATAAAAGATTATTAAAATTACATAAAATTTACTTTATAAAGCAGATATAATACAGTGTGACGTGTGACAGAATGTGGACGGAGCCGCGGGTACTGCTAGTATACGCTGTTAATTTTTGCTGCATACATTATTAGCTATATAAAAATAATTTAAGTAAATTGGGTTACGACGGTAAAATTTTAAATACAATATTTAAATATAAAAATTAATAAAAATATAACAATAATCTTACTCATAAAAAGTTAACATTTTAGTTTTAAATTAAAATCAATAAAAACGTGTGTGATATTCATTATATTATTACATGAGATAGATCAGTAATACTATCATGACAGTACGCGGGTGATATTACTTCTTCGCATCACGCATGGCAAGTAATGTTTCGAGTAATGAAGTGATGTGATATTACTCGGTGCGTAATGTAATGCCATATTTCATTACTTCATAAAGCACTGTTTTGCGCATGTCTATGTGGTACCTTGTCTCCAACGAAATTTCCATCAGAATCAAAATCTGAGTCTTTTTCACTCCCAGAGTCTTGTTCTTCTTCACTTTCGCTTTCTAGTTCTTCTATTTCTTTGTTTCTTTTATTTGACATATTGTTAAATGTAAATTTTTCCACTACACAATACCGGGGAATACAACCAGCAAACTTCGAGAAATAAAACAATTTTGACAGTATCAAATTGACATTTGACAACTATTCGTTGTTGTTTTTAAAATTTATCCCCAATAGGGAAAGGCAAAGGACTATAGTCCATACAGCCTAGTCTAAATTTGACAACTATTCGGAAATCGGAATAATCTACATTCTACAAGTTACAACCATAGATGAGTGATAAAAGTTACAATCACGGTCTAGGAAGAAGGTCTAGTATCAAGAGTAGTGGAGTACGTTGGCTTATCGTGACAATAGTGTCCATTTACGGCCGTGGCCTGACGATAGACTAGAGTGCTGTGCAAATAAGATAAAATATTATTTTGCCTCTTTTTTATCCCACGTAATGCAAGCGTACTAAACCCTCATCACATTACTCGAATTTATTTCGCATTTCATAAATACCATTTAATTGTCACTTAAACGGCGTAAGCAGTGCGTAGTGTGCAGCTCCAGTCCATAGCAACGCTGTTCAGCGACGTTGACGCGAAGCTTGGAAGTTGTCACACAAATCGTACAAATCTCTTACTATTGAAATTGAGCTTGTTGCTAGACCTGTTTTACTCGACCGTGGCTACAACTCTCAGATCGATCACATTTTTTTTGAGTTGCCATATGAAACATTGTGTGACATCTTAAATAATTAATTAATTATAATAATTTTAAAGTGCAACGGCTTTCGCAGCACAATAAATAATAGTAAATATACAAATCTTTAACTAACTTTTTGTATATGCTTCTGTGTTATAGACCAATGGCGCGAATTTTAAAATATGCCACTTTTAAATATAAAATAATATAATAATAAATGCCTAGTGTTAAATATCCTCTATTTTAAGAACAGGACACAGGTATATTTTTGCATACAGTAAATATCTACTTTATATATTTTGTATACCATGCAGTAATGCTTAAGTAGATAAAATCGCTACATTTTTTAAAAGACATAAGAATATAATTAGTGCTTCATGATAAAGTGAGTTGTTTAATTTCTAAATATAATAAAATATGTGTGTTTTTCTAAATGTTGCTTTATCCTTTATACATATTAATTAGAAGTGTGAAATAAGACCATGATGTTTTAAGGATCTGCAAAAAACAATAATTCGTTTAAATCCGTTAAAGTCAATTAATTAATTGTATTTTAGTTTAACAAATATTACAGTTGAATAACTCTCCAAAGAAATTATTGAAAATCCATAAGTTGTAACGTATACATGTTTTTGTGATCTGTAAATAGAATGTTATATTAATATTCTTCAATAATTATCTACAAGATAAATGAATATAAAAAATTAATTAATATAGTTTTAAGGACTTCCTACATTTTATAGTCAAGTGTGGGTTGGCGATATAAAATACCACACACTTAACATTGATTTATGACTAGTGACTCCCCTTAGTTCGCTCGGGTTCGTCCCTACGTACGTCCCTACATTGCTCAAGGATGAAATATATTCCCGCAGTAAAAAGTAGGTACAGAGAATCCGCGAAAATTTGCTTAGTTACGTATAAAACCTAAATGTTTCCCGTCACCATTATGTTTGCAGTAAAGCTTTCGAGACATTGCGGGTACCAAAAATAAAAGAAATATCCAATAATACCTAACTGAAATTGTAGTTTTATTTTAAGGGATATTAATGTGAGTATAACCTTACCTGTGCATCATAATAAAAATAGATTTCTTTATTTTGTTTGAGGTTAAATACCAACCGCTGTTATACAGAGCGTCTGCTACTCCTGTGCTCTAAAATAAAATGGTATTTTTTTTATATAAGTAGTACTTGGAGACGTGACTAAATATAATAATGTGGAGGACACAAACGATGGCGGCCGGCGATTAATCTCATTGAGTCTAACCAACTGCGCAGGAGATATTACCTATCATTTTGCAAGTATAGGGAAGAAGGGGGAATAACGCTCACTGGGTAATGGCGCTCACCTCTGTAACTCTGTAAATATGATACGTAGCAACACACCACATCGCGTGAATTGTGAAGGGAGGGGGTCTCTTACAGACAGCGATACAAACATACAGTCAGCTCGCGTCATGTGACCGTGAAGTGCTTTTCTTTGTTTCCGCCTGAACTGATCTAACTTTTGGTTAGGAGTTTCTTGACGGTAAGTCCTAAATTTTAATGCTTATTTAACTATTATTTTTTCTTCTGACAATAAAACTATTCTATTTTGTAATAATGCAATCAATTTTCAACAATTGTGTATGATTTTTTTTTAATTTCAATTCAATTACAAAACGAGCGTTTGGGGTAATACCGCTCATCTGAGCGCAATTACCCCTTAGTGACTTATTTTTTTTTGTTGTAGATATGCCAAGAAATCGTCAAAGAACCACCGCTAAAGCGGCTTGGACCGAAGAAATTCCTTCCTTCTAACCTTCAATCTACTAAAACTCCTTAAAACCAAGGCCCAAATGTCCAGAATTTCGAATATTTGCAGTCTGATGGTACGGCCATAATTTCAGGACATACATCTCCTTTGGCAAGTCCATCAAATGAGGATCAATCCTCTGAATCTGTTTTGGCACGTGCACAACCAAAAGCTAGTTCAATAATGAAGAACTCCGGTATCCTTTGCTGCTATAGCGACGGCACCAACAATTGAACCATTTTATAAACCACGTGAAAGAAAGCTAATATTAACTGCGACTCCTATGAAAATTATTTTAGAGGATAATAAAAAGAAAATTTCGCGAAACTCAATAAGACCGGAAAATATAATAAATTAAGACCAAAAAAAGTTCAACAAGAACAAACATATGAAACAAATATCTTATCTACAAAAGAAAGTTCTTCAGAGAGTGATGATGAAGAGCATCTTTGCGACGATTACAGTGATGACGATATAAATGTGGATGACGAAAGTTATAACAAATGTACTATTTGCAAAGAATTTGAAAAACATAACGAGTTATGGTATCGGTGCACCATCTGCGGACTATGGGCTCATGCTATATGTTCAGGATGGGATTCGCCAGATGAATACATCTGTCATTTATGTGACCAAAAATAAAATATTACTATTTCTAAGTTGTCTAACCTCCTTATAATAATAATAATTTTATATTATATTATAATAATTGAAGTTGATTTGACATCGAAGACTTCACTATATTTGTTAAATTGAAAAACGCTTATCTTACGTACAAATGGCAATAATTGATGCTAATTTGTTATTGTAGACTTTACTTTCATTGTAGTAGGTTCATCTCATTAATATTTCTTTAATTAAAATGTATTTTACTTGTTATATTCCAAAAAACATGTTTGAGCGTCATTACCCCATACACTGAGCGGCATTACCCATAGTCAGGGGCAATGCCGCTCAAACATGTTTTTTTAATATTTTTTTATTACTACTAGTAGGTCAAAGATAAATGCTTTTGTTGTTAAAATCTTAATTACTCGATAGTTAAAGACTTTGTTATTTACCTTAATTTTGATATATAATAAATAATTTAGAAAATACAGCATGTTTTCCTTAAGTGAACGCCATTCCCCCTTCTTCCCCTACATGCAGACGCAAATGCGCTCTTTATTTCTTTAGTTCTACTTCTACGAGTCATTACTTCGATTCTTAATGCGTATGTAGTGGCTAGCATGACCGGCCACACATCTAGAGATCCTAAGTTCGAGTCCCGGGTCGGGCCAAGTTTAGTTATTGAATCTTTCGGTTTAGCAAGTCTCGGTAGCAGCTCTCATAGAATGGCTGCCATGGCTGGAATCGGCCGAAAAGGCCGGAAAAGTTAAGACACAGGACCGAGTACCGACCGCTCCATGTGCTCTCTGGTATTGAGAAAATCACGATCTTTCACACCCCAGGCTGTAACTGAAAATTTCATTACAATATCTGACCATTGCCCGACTCGGGACTCGAAACAAAGATCCTCGGATCAGCGGCCCTTTATACTAGCCAATAGACCACCGAGGCAGATTCGTATATAATAAATAAATTAATATAATATTTATACCTACCGTATCAAGTAATTTCTGACCGTACCAACACAGTATCCATATTTGTAATATTGCTGTTATGAAAAACATTTTATATAGAAACCCATTCCATTTTTCAACAAACTAGAAGAAAAATATATAAAGTTTATTTATTTTAAATAGGCATTTTGATTATTTATTTTAATTAATATATGCCTATTCGTCGCGCTACTAATATTATTACGTAATCACTTCTGTCATTAGGTAGGTACATTATGTTATTAAATACCACATTTTAATCATACAATAATTAAATTATTTATTCTTCGGCACAGTTAATAAAGTTTTACTTTCTGTTTCTTTATGAAATAAATATTATTTATATTAATATATATAAATCTATTAAGAATGGTTAATTCGGGCAAAACTGAACTGAAAACTGAGTTTATTCTATATAGGTTTTTGTATGGCAAACATTGAACAATATACTAAAAATCTAAATTTAAATAAAATTGAAGTGTCCATTTGTAACATCAACATAACAGTTTTTTCCTAAATGCATATTATGTAAATATATACGGTACTTATATAAGACAAATCAATTTTTAGCATTTTTGTCCGTCCGTCCGTCCGTCAGCTAACCTATTGAACAGGGCTGACAGGACTTTCAATGGCAGATAGCTGACGTGACAAGGAGTTATTTGGCTATTTTTATTATAGATAATGAATAAGGTTCCGCTCAAAAATGTTAAAACGGGCTTAGGGATGAACCCAAGCGTGAGTCGTTATTTATAGTAGCAAATATAATTAAATCCTTATCTGACTTATTAAAATTCTCTTCTATGTCTAAAAATGTCTCTCTTTATTAATAGTTATGTGACATACATAGATACATCACTTATCTTTAAAGGGATTTTAAGAGACATAGTTTAGTATCTTATTTGCAAGTATTAATCAATCCAATTGTTTTAGTGGATCCATTAGAGTTCAACTGTAAAATAAGTGCTATGGTTTGGAAGTAAATAAATTACATCGCATTTTCACGCAGCTTGGAGGCGTGTTATTTCGTAGGCAGAATACCTCCTTTTTACCCAACTGCGTCAAAATGTAAAGGTTATTTTTTAATAATTTATATTATTTTTAATGAATAATATATATTTTAATAAATAATGAATGTTATACTCACTGCACAGCAAAACAAGCAGAAACAGATGATAATCGAACTATTTATAAAGTTTACGAGAAGTGAAAAGGAATACATGTTCTCCACATCGCTTGATAATCTAAAACATTAAATTAGTGGTAACATATAATGTATTCTATTATTATACATATATTACATTTATATACAAATTGCTGTTGAAAAAGGTTACCTTATTAAAGCACGATGTCTTAATATTATAGATATAAGTTCTGCGTTAAGTTTTTTTTCTTTTTCTTCATCATTCATTTGTCCCAATTGTTCATTTGTGAAATATTTACTGTACATTCCTGTACAAAATATATGATTGGTATAGAGTCACATAGGCGGTAAAAGTCACTTTCAGAAACGGGGGTAACACACGACCAAATTCTTAACTCAGGATTACTACGGTCAAGATTACTAACTACTTAACAAGAGAGACTTAACAGACAAACTCAGGCCTGACAGGAACTGGAACCCAGGACCTCCGGATCTGCAGCTATACATTCTTGCTACGAGACCACCAAGGTATATATTCAGACATATTAGTGGAAACCCTTAGAGTACAGTCCCCTTGGCTTTAAAGTGAATCTTGAATATTAATGCACGGCAGTTAATTTACTACCGCACTTAACTATTCTATTTATTTTGAAGTACCCATCATCATCATCATCATCAGCCCTTTTCAAAGTTCCACTGCTGGGCACGGCGAAGGGGTATCAGACCATAGTCCACCAAATAACTTACTAGGTTTTTACCCTTCTTTTGGATATTACTTACAGTAAACTTACCTAAAGGATAAGATTCGATGAGTTGATCATCAATAGGGACATATATTAATTTATTAATTCGTACAGCAAGCAAAGCAAACTGAGTAGTTATGTGGCTCAGAAAGGTACAGAATAAAAGATCCCCTGATAACATAAAGCCAGCTGCTAGAAAGCCTGAAAGTATTTATTATGAAAACGTTACGTTTAAAATTTAAATATAATTAACTTAAATTTGAGATATAATTTAAGTCAATTATATTATGTTATACAAAATTATAAAAAAACTGCCTTGATTTATAATACAACCGATCTAAAAATTGAAAAACCTATGTATAGCGTAGTAATCTGTGAACTATCTAATAAAGATTAACATTTATTATAGATACCTACCTAGTATTGATAGCTAGTATATATGCTTATACTGTACTGTACATGCTATAGATACAATAATAAAAAAAAAATTGTTTTCAAATTCAATATTTCATTACATATTTAAAACAAAGTCATCCGCCGCGTCTGTCTGTCTGTCTGTTCACGATAAACTCAAAAACTACTGCACCGATTTACATGATGTTTTCACCAATAGAGAGTGGTTCTCAACGAAGGTTTTAGTATATAATTTGTCAAGATTTTGTATACATTTACTAGCGGAGCCCGCGGTTTCAGTCGCGCTAAATCAAGAGAAGAACCTGAGCGAAGCGAGGGTGAGTCGAGCGAGGCTAGGCTTTTAATAAAAACTAGCGACTCGCCCTCGCTTCGCTCGGGCTCTTCCCTAGATTTAGCACAGGTAAAGCCGCGGGATCTGCTAGTTATGCATATAAACCTTCCTCTTGAATCACTCTATCTATTAAAAAAAACCGCATCAAAATCCGTTGCGTAGTTTTAAAGATTTAAGCGCACATAGGGATATAGGGATATAGGGACAGAAAAGGCGACTTTGTTTTATACTATGTAGTGATGAAGTGCTATTAATACCTATTTTACAGAAATAATTTCAACATTAAATATTTATATGCACTTACAATGACAAGATTGAAGGAACATTGTTATTTCAAAACGATTGCCTATGAACGGATCGTAAGGCAACCAGTAGAAGAAAGGCAGCATAATTTCATCGCCAAAACCTGCCTTGTTTCTAATATACGAAATGAACGGCGGTACAGTGAAGATAGAGCCAAGGATCATGTTGCAGCTGAAGTATGCTGAATATTGCAGATAAAAATTAGTATTTAAAACTTTTTTACTGTCCGTCCGTCCGTACGTCCCACTGCTGGGCACGCACCTCCTTCAATACAAGGACGATCAGACCTAACTCCACCACGCAGGCCAAGTGTGGGTTGGCGGACTTCACATATATTCGGGAAGCTTGCTAAGTTCTTTCAGACATGCAGTTTCCTAACGATGTTTTCCTTCATCGTAATAAAAGTAGTATAATGTTAGAAATAATTCGCACATGAAAATATCAGAGGTGCGAGAACCGGATTTGAACCCGTTTCCCTTTCTTATTTTAATAGTGCTAGCGAATGTAGAATTTAAAATTAAGTAAAAATCATAAAACAAGAATTGAAAAGGGCTCTTATTTCCATGTTGTTTTTTATTTGTCTTTCTTTCACGTCAAAACAATCCAGCGGGTTTATGAGATAACATAATCTAAACTTGTATAATTCAAACGTATATTATAACTCATTTCAAGGTATACCTAAATTATTATTTATATTTAACTAGGATCAAAAATGAAGTATTTAGATATTATTAACCAGTTCTGTTCAAGTATTATTCGTTTGAAAGTATCTACCTAATTAAGTTTACACATATTATGGTATATTTTTTTTATTGTCGTTCGACAAGATGACTCCACGCCGCCTGATGTTAAGTGACAGTGGAATCCAGGAATGAGTACCATCCGTTCCGGGACTTGATCTCGATATTGATCAACCTCACGGCTCACCTCGTCGGCCTGCAAATGTGCTTTTTCACGCTCAGTTTAAATGACCCAGGATTATAGGAGGAGGGAAACACTTGAGACGGTAATGAATTCCATTTTCTAATAGTGCGGCACAGGTAGGAGCTGCCAAGCCTTTTGGTACGAGATGGTATTGACTATTGGTAGTACCGTGTGAGAATGGAATTTCCGACCAGCACGTGTAGTTTTGAAGAGGAAAAGAGGAGGGTATGATTTAATGAATCTGATATTTCAACCATTGTTGTATTTTATCCTATTAAAAGAGAACCTAAAATGTTAATTGAAACCTAATTGAAATACCTTTACCTGCCCTTTTTTTACCTTTCACTACAAAGCGTAGGCGAACGAGAGCTTCGCTTATAATCTTTTGCTCTTCTTCAGTGATGCGTCCACTAGGCCACATGTCTCTTAACTCGTACACCAGGTTTTCGTATACAGATCGATAGCGTTTTATCTTATAAGCCTTGGCTGTGGCTGATGAAAAAATAGCTTTATGTTAGCTAAATTAGAATGTGGATCGCGGTGAATATTTCGTTCATTAAAATTACTTTACAGGTCATATTTTCAGGACTATTGCTATTTATTCAATAACGTAATGATTACCAGTACTTATTTTACAGATAAGCTAAATTTTTAAATACCATTTTCTGTGTGAGAAAAATAACCTTTATCTGTACCTAGCTGAAAATTAAGTGTGAAGTAGGTAAATATTGATTGTATTATGAAAATTTTTTTACTAATAGAAAGCTACATTACTGCTGAGTACTACCAGCTCTCTCTTGCAAAAACTCAACTAGAAACATCTCTAAACACCCGGGCGAACTGGCATAGTTTCATGAAGCTGTATTACCTCAGGTTTTACTCGCACGAGTACCTATTACTATAAAAACCGAAAACATTTTTCTCGATATGACATTTTATGTCAAGCCTTTGGTAGCTCATTAGCCTGAAATCATTGCTTTTTTGTATCTATTTTTATTGCCTCTGATGTTCTATTTATATTTACAAGCTTGAGTTACAATAAATCAAAGTCGAATTTATTTATTTGATATCTCAGAACAACGGCACACCCACCATGTTACCTTTAAAAGCAATAGCCACTTTATGTCGCCATAGGAAGTGGGTTCCTGTATATAAGTAGGCGTTACTACACTGTAGGCTAAGCGATTACTACATACGTTGATAAAAAAATCTTAGAGATTAGATATTTTCCTACAGTAAAATTAATCTATATATGTTAACCTGGAAAACCAGCTATCATTATACCAAATATCATTAAAATCTGTTCAGTAGTTTTCCTTGATGCGGTCACAGACAGACAAGCTCTGTTTGATAATGAGTAAGTATTTCAATAAAACTGCCAAAAATCTTCAATGTATCTACAGATTCGATTTAGTGAGGATTTTATTATTTTATATAGATTTTTTGTCTATAATAAAATTTATACGAACCTACAAGCAGGTAGCCCACACAAGGCATCATTGTGAAAAGATCGAGGAAAGTCCCAACTGACGCCATCATGAACATATTGATACTTTCGCATATGGTCGCTAAGAGAACATTCAAAAGATTGAACCAGAAGTACAAGTTCCAGCAAATGCTAAAAAATAATGCCAATAAATAACTTTAGTAAGATATTACTTATTAAGATATTCTTTGGTAATATATTGTACGTACCTTGCCATATTAGTATCATTTATGAGAATTCGAAATCCAACCGTTTTTAAAATCTTTTTTGGAAGTCCGTATGTGGCATCATAATCGCTTACATTACCTTCATATGCCTGAAATATGATGGGTACAAAAAGGAGTAAATTAAAAAGTTTATAAAGTATAATGCAATAAAGACGAGGTATAGCTAATAGCTATAGACCGATAGAAGATGAACAGCAAAAATATTAATCTTGTGCAGGATCGAACCCCAGATCCTCGATATAGTAAGCAACGGCCTTCGTTTACGTACTTATTTTTTGACACTGATATTATAACTTTATTTAAGTAAAACCTTTTCATGTTTTTCGATATCGACGACTTTCTTGCTTGATACCGTCTTTGCGTGTGTCATTTTGCTTTTTTGCACTTTGTATAGATTATATTTATTTTTCATGCTTTTATACGAGTGCCGTGAGAACGCTCAGATGAAAAGTGTAAGAATTATTATTGTATAATTATTGTAGGCTATGAATACATAAAAATGTTAGTTAATGCAATAAAAAAGTGCAAAATTGAGTAAAAATGATTTTTTTATTATTATTATTGAACCTACGAGTAGACGCTTTCTAGTTATTTAATATTGCACTAATATATAGAATAATTATTATCATAATAGAATTTAATACTTGTCGACTTTTATTTAAAAAGCTTTACTACACAGTAATGTTTTATATTAAAATAATCATCTTATTTCTACATTTTTTAAATAAACTTATTAATATTATTTTATAACTTTCAAGAATATTGAATATGACTGTTGAATCCTAGTTCAAATAACAGACTAAACGAAACAGTATATAACTCCAGCTCACTGAATTTACATAAAATATAACATAATGACGTTAATTTCTACTTCACAAGACGCAAGATTAATAAGAATACCTAAGTAAGTGACAATTTTCGGTCCAATTAATTCCCGAAATGTTATTTTACGAAACATGCTAGATATTTCCTTCGACTTCATTTGGATCTATTCAATTTTGATTGATTTAGCTATTTCCACTTTTGAAGTTGGACACATGATTTCTCTCCCTTATTTCTTTAAGCAAGCCTGCAAAGTTAAAAATATATCATATTTTAATGTAGAATTAATTAAAAAAATAACAATATAACGACCAAATAGGAATATAATAAAATTATTATGTATTCTCATTAGCCTATGGCAATATAGCCGTGCGTTGTGCCATGCGAGTTATTCCAGGTACCTCTTTGTTAGTAGAGTGAACTGTTGGACCAATACCCCATAACCCCATGGTTGTCGTGGTCTGCTTCTGTAGAGCTGCTGTCAAGACGTCGTCGTTGAAAAATACGACGTACCATAAAGAGGGTGGAGTATCCTTTAAATTTTAGTGGAAACACTGGCTTTGCTAATGAGGTCGGTACCCTTTGTCCGGCTTCCAGTGCTTACTTATTACTATTTAGGTTATTTTTGCTAAAAGATCGTAAGCGATTTAATTCGAAATTGTTTTCCAAAAATCGTCTCTACTAGTAGCGCGTCCGAAAGAAACGAGGGTAAAACTTGTCCACAGTAATTTCTACTGAAAACTAGAAGGAACTAAGGTTTTACACAAAAAATATTAAAAAACTAACTAACTTAAACAATAAAATTGCAATCGAGATATTTGAGTACCTCTGATTTTGTAACATGCAATGAAGCAAAACTATTAAATTGAACTTATAAAATATTTAAAATGTTTGTTCCACACAATTTAGTATGCAATTAAATCCCTTTTACTATAGTCGCAATATTTATTATGTATATATAAAGCAATAGAAGGATAATTGCTAACCAACTAATCAACTAACAATCAATAGGTGCTTAGTGAATTTAATACTTCTTTAGTTAAGAAATAAATAATCTTTTGAATTAAAATATATTATAACCATGTTCTTTCATACGAAAGTTTCCCTTTTTTAAATTAAATCTATAGTATTAAAAAAATACAAATCGAGCTTTGAGTGTTTCATATATTATCTACTTTCATTTTCAATAACTTGATGGTCTTGTAAAATAAGTAACAATAAAATGTTATTGTTATTGCATAAAATATTATCAAAATACTATAGAGTTCCACGCATAAACGTCGAAATAATTTGAAAAGCTTGGTTAACCACGTAACTAAATACAGTGTGAACTTAAATTTTAAGTTTTTTAATTAACATTCATGGCACAGAGTAGGTAGTGAGAATTTTGTATATTGAACTTTTGATAACAGGCGAAATTAGTGCGCAAGACACTTGGTTAAGGTATAAGAGGGAAAACAAAAGAAATCTGTAACTTCGAATCGTTTTTAACTGTTTCATTTACATGGGAATCACTGATTGTTAAAAAAAGACAACTAGGGAAGAACTCCAGTGAAGGGTGAGACGCTAGTTGAACTAAAAACTACATAATTAATGTCTTGTGCTGAAAAAAAAAATAATACAAAACTAAAATAATTTTGTTATTAATGAGATTTTGTTTTAAATATAAATCACGCTTAGATTCTGTATTCAGCGGTATAAATGACGAAAAACACAAATGCTAATGACGGTCACGACAAGAAAAATCCATCGCAGTAGAGTGATTTGTCGCGTGATCAACATTTTTAATAACCAGATGAACAACAACTCTGTTTTTCTCATTTTATTCACTTTTATTGTTACAAACAAAACAGAAAAGTAAGTTACAGAAAAGTAACTAAGTATATTTATAAGAAGCTTACAATTTAGCTTCTTATAAATATGCTTAGCACATATTTAAATTTAAAAAAAAAAGAAAAAGAAACCTATTTTCTTTTTTCTTATACATCTATGGATTATTACTTTGATAATATTAAAATTCTTAAATAATTAAAAAAATACAAAAGTGTTAGTAGTCAGTGTGTCAATTACAAGATAATGACGATACGTTTGGTTAAGCTTGTGTCAGCGGTCGCGGGTTTTATCCCGTCTAATACATTCACTTATGAGTTGAGCACAAATTGTAGTTACTACAGACATATCAATAGCGTATCAACTATCTGGTATCGAAAACACAAGTCTCGTAGCTTACCATGACGTAGGTAACGTTTCTCCAATCATCATCATCATCGAGTACGAGGGGGATCATGCCACAGTCCACCGCGCTGGCCTAGTGGGAGTTGGCGGACTTCACATGCCTTTCGAAAACTTGTTAGGTTTTCTCAGACATGCAGGTTTCCTCACGATGTTTACCTTCACCGAAAGACAAGTGGTAATCATGATATAAATGATACGCACATGAAAATATCAGAGGTGCGAGACCCGGATTTGAACCCGCATCACTCGGTTAAAGGTTATACAAGCGACGCGTTACCGCTGGGCTACCACTGTCATATTTCTCCAATACCTTAAATAAATAGTATAATAAGAAATGTTATTATAATTAAGTCCTATTTCACAAAGATAATAATTTACATAAACGATAAATAACCCCAACCGATAAAAAGCCTTGTGATAAAAGTTGAGCAAAGCTACCATTATATTGAAATTTATAACGTTTAAAATGCAGCATCATTTTTTTATCTCTTATATAACGTTTTGTTGAAAAGTTTACACCAAAATGTTTCAAAATTGTGGGATAACTTTTTCAATTAAATGAATATTTCCAAATTTTCCTTTATACTAAACAGTGGATAGCAAAAACTGAACTTTTTCATAACATTTATCATTATTAATGTTACATTAAATTTGTCTTGAAAATTGTCTTAATATACCTTTTTTAAATCTAATATATAAAAATCTCCTTTCACAGTGTTTGTTATCGAACTCCTCCGAAACGGTTTGACCAATTTTTATGAAATTTTTTGTATACTTATATTGGGTAGGTTTGAGAATAGGTCGTAGGCTTTTTTTATTCCCCTAGGACTTAGGTGATTAGCTTGGCCCTCGCAAGATTTTTTATTTTTTGACCAAGTTTTTATTTTTTTATGATTTCTATCACCAATCCTTATTTTTTAATATGACGGCGAAGCCGCAGGAATTCCTAGTATATATAAGTAACTAATGTATTTGTAACAGATAGGCATTAAATTCGGAAAAGAGTGTTTTTCACTGTAGGGAAAATATTACAAAGCCCTAGGTACTTTGAACAGAGGAATGTCCTAAATTTACTTTTCGTTGGAACGCAATCGACGACAGACGACAGTCGAGACAAAGGAAGCAATAACGTTCCTTTAAATACAGGTAGCGGGGTAAATGAAAATATTTAAATACTATGAGCCGCTTATGTTACTGCTTCTCAACGATATCTTGTTGGCCATTTGTTACAAGTTCGGTAATCATGTACGGTAACGAATCTATGGTAAGAAAATAAAGTCAAAATATTATTTGTGTGTAAATTATAACGCTTTTCCTCTACTTGAATTACTCTCGTAGGTCGTCGTAGCGGGGTAAAATAACTAGTTAGGTTATCTCAAAAATGAATATTCTCTTACGACAGAAATTCCCATACTTTTATTTTTTTTACCGTAAGACAATGTTAATTTTGTTGCAGATAAATTGCACATAAAAATATCAGTTATAGGATTTGCATTGGCTTTACCCGCTTTAATAAGCGAGCACGAAGCGAATATTATATATTATAGCGATAAGCGATATGATATATATTTCCTATTTCATTACGCAAAGTGTGTGCGAGATTATAACAATAAAAGGCATTTTAAATAAAATTATCTTAGAGTATACTACGCGGATTTATTTTCATTATTGTTTGCCGGTTTTATAGCAATCATGGATGTTGCTCTTAGAAAGGAAGTATAAGAAATTTTTATAAGTACATAGCATAAGATCTAGCATCATCGTAGGTAACATCAAATATTTGAGAATAGTTTACTTAGCAAGCTGATTCCATTGTTCTGTCCACTCAATTATATCTAACGACTTCCTTAATCAACCCTGAGTATTAAAAGCGTCTGCACACTGTGAGTTTTACGATACCTTGCTAATGGCTCGATGAAAACCTATCCTCGATGAAAAATTTAGTGGCCTATCGAAATTCGTATAAAACATAAAATTACATTATTTACAAACAAAAAAATGTGTTTTATCAAAATTTTTGTTTGTTTTTTTTATATTTAGAATTAAATATTAAAAAACACAAACATGTTCATCCAAACTAAATGCGTATGCCAAATTTCAGTTCTTAAATTCTTTAAAACTCAGTTCCAAGATTTGACAAGAATAAAAAGGTGGTATTTAAGAAAAATGAATATATATAGCTTATCAATATATATAGTCCATGTTTTACAGTCAGAGTTAATTTCTTCGGGATCTTTAGGTTAGTACACATTAAGATGACGCAAGAGCCATTGCATAAAGAACTACAAAATAATCGTGACTTTTATCTCTCTATGAAAGATAAAGTGAAATTAAAAATAAAATAAAATTTTGCTAACAAGATAGCTATCTATAAAAAAAACCATAAATAAGAGCATCGAAGCGGGCATGCAGTTAAACTTTATTGAATCGATTCAATAAGTTCAGGGTTCCAGACACCATAACTCGCGCTTTGTCTCATTGTCTTATAATTGCGGAATTTTTACATTTTATTACATAATTTGAATAAAAATTAACTTGTATTATAATTTATTTATGTTCATAATCTTTCAATTGAAATTAATTCATAACTTTCCTGAAAATACGCTACGGATTTCATGAAATGGTTTAATATCATAGTTCGTAGAAAGTTTTGATTAATTTTCATTTAGGAAACTGAATAATATCCGATGTAATCCTAATAGATGTAAATAGTATTATTTAATAACTAGCGATTCACCCTCGCTTCGCTCGGTTTCGTCCCTCGATACCACCTTCACTATAAGTTTTTTAAAAACTTTTTTTATTTTATATTATTATTAAAACCTTCGGTGTGCTTTAAGGAACATACTAAAAAATTAAAAAAATTGATTGAGCCACAGTTGAGTTTTGCGATTAGCAACATTCATTTTTCTTTATGTAGATTTCAGTATCTGCAATATGAATTGATATTGTATTTCTTTGGCTTCTATGGCTTGTAAATATAACAAAATATATATTTCGATAAATTCGCGAGTGTCTGTGTCATTTGCCAATACATTTTAAATAGGTTACTATTTTCGTAATATTAATAATTTTATTTATAACTTACTTATAATTATTTTCTGTTTTTAGCATAAAATTATTTATTATTTAAACAATGTTCATATTGCTAGTGTGCGCGTACCTCAACGCTTGCGTGCGTATCTACAGTCGATTAAGTATCGCCTAAAATGAAACAATTGTATTGCATCCTTGTAGGACATTAACGATCTACACGCTACTGCAAACGTATAGACACGATGTCAATATAACATAATTACGATGCTTCCCATTAAATTCAATATTATATTACTCTAATGCTATCGCAATAAAGCCGATTCTTTAACATTTTCGGCAGTCATTATAATCAATAACAGCTAGATGCGAAGGACACGTAAATTATATATTTTCAGTTATGTAAAAATAAATATAAATAAATAAATGAGTTGGGACATTATTACACACAGCCCCATCTACTTCCTTGGTAAGCTACGCTGGAAATTTGAACTACGCATACCAGATAGTTGACATAATACACATATATATGTGTTAAGTACATACATATAATAAATATAAACACCCCTTCCTGGAGTACAAACATTCGTGTTTAACAAATGAATGCCCCCAGCGGGATTCAGCGGGATCGCTGGCGAAAGATTCATATTGAACTTATAAGATTTTTTATCGTATATGATGGTCGACAAAAAAGTTTTGTCATGCATCAATTGTTCCTTCTAACATTTAACCTTTAGAACGACCAAAACGTCGGTTCGTAAACGACGCTTTCAATGGCGAATAGAGAATTCCAACGAAAAGGACATCATATAATTTAAGCTCTTTATCCCAGCAAAGTCGATTATAACGATCCCAGTTTTGATGATTAGAGGGTAAGGCCGAAAGGTATATAGACTTACCTAAATAGCAATTTTATGAGTTTTTGGCAATATCAATCTTAATAAGAGTAAGCATTTCTTTAAATACGTAGATTATTTTTTAATATAACCTAATAAAATAAAATAGATTTTTTGATTTAAGTACCAATTTAGTTCAATTATTGCGTTTATTGGCTTCCATGAGTATAAGTACCTATATCATTGACATTAGAAATCTGTCTGTCCATTTTCTTATCAAATTTCCTTTGCAAATTAATGACCTTAGTAAAGCGAAAATTATATTTTTAGACGAAATTGAACATGATGGTGCTAAAGGCCGCCTTTCTATGTCTTGCAGACCCAGGTCGCCTCTTTCATGTATCCGAAAGCCAAACAGCCAGAAGCTTTTTTATGTCGGTTAAAAATACTGTTTAGATTTAAAAATAATTAATGGTACCTAAGATTACTGTATCGATTAAATTATATTACTCATAAACATTAAGACAAGTCAATTTTTAATTAAAATTTGTAACATTTGGTACAAACGTCCATCTATAAATTCCGCTTAATTTGGTATTTTCAAGATAAGTTGGTTACAAACTGTGGAATGTTAGATTGAAATTGGATCAACAATTGTTAGGCTCAGCCCAAAGAATGATTTATTTTAGAGTTTTATTTTAATATTTATTAAGTAGTATATATATATATATATTGATTTGAGATGATAAATTACTTTTTAATTAGAAAGATTAGATAAATTATTTACATTATTACAAACATTAAAGACGTTTTAAAATTTAGGTATTTAATTAACATATAATAAAAATTTTGTCCGTCTGTCTATCTGTCTGTTAGTTCCGGCTAATCTCTGAAACGGCTGGACAGGTTTTAACGGGATTTTCACTAGCAGATAGCTAATATTATAAGGAGTTACTTAAGGTCCTTTTAGTTTAGATTTTTTTTATTATAACTCGCGGAACCCGCGGCTTTGCTCGCACTTAATCTAAAGTTAGTAAATCATAAATCTTTAAGCTCTAATCAAAAGCACCTTCCAGACATACTAGAAAGCACAGGATTATCTCTTGTTTTAAATATGTAATGTAATTTAATATCGGTATATCATTTGCTTTGCATTTGGATTATTTGGGAGTTGGTCGTATTGGTCCAATGCTTCAAGCATCTGATCTGTGCGTTTCCATTCAGTTGGCTTAGTCGCGCCCCTGACACACACCGCGTCGCGCGTGAAATGACGCGCTACAGAGTAAAAAAAATACATTTTCCCGCGCAATACCAGTGACGTTTAAAGTGACGTTCTGAAATTATTTCAGTGATAATAAACAAAAAATAATAAATTTTTGATTTATGTGCATATTTTGATTCGATTAATTTAGTGTTAAGTGAGTGTCGCCTTATTTCTGTTTATTATTAGCGGAAAGATATTGTAAGGTAAGTTTTAAATGAATTATTTTTGAAAATGAATACTAATGACATACGTTAGTCGTTAAATGATTTTCCTATAAAATATGATGAGATATTATAAATATTAATTATATATATAGTCCACTATTAGTAATCTGCTTCTTTCTATTTTTAATTTATTTATTTTATGTATATATTTATTATTAGTAGACTAGTATAAGTACAATTGTTTTATATAATGAATAGGTACTAGGTAGTACTATATTGAATGTGACACTCATCAATACATTATAGAGTTTGTTTATGTATAATGTCACGTGAAGTAGTTACTTCCGGTAAATACGCAAAGCAGACTTTGTAATAAAAATGTTTAATAAATAACGATAGAGGATAAATACAGTAACATTTTTAATATTTACTTAATTATGTTATTTATTTGCCGAGTTAACCACCCGGCCAAACCAGTTATTGTATTTTCCCGGAGGAATTAGAAGTTTTCCTGTATCCAGTATCGCTACCCAAAATGTTAACTCGAGCTACAGGTAATTATTACAAAAAATATTTGAAATTTCTTTCGCATTTTTTTGAGGAAAGAGATAAAATACCGAAATATTGATCAAAATTTCAACAACCATTGTTTTGGGCTTTTCAAAGCGCATTCTGTACACAATAAGTTTAACATGTATTAGATTATTAATTTTATTATATTTATTGTTAAGGATAAAAAGCTGTTATATTATTTTCCTTACTTTTATAGTAATATTTTAATATGCTATTTGATTTATAGTGTATAACCCAATTTTATTTAAAGTTTGTTAAATATAAGTAAAAATTATATTTAACAAACTTTAATACTTTTGTTTGCTATGCGGTGGGGCGAGCATATTTCGCAATAATAATTAAATAAATACCGTACATGTAAACATAAAATCAGATTATTTTTTAATTGTTTCCTTTGTGGCTGCTCTCGCTCTTTTTCACATTAAGTCACAAACAGTTTCATACATTTATTTAGATTTACTTTCTTCGTAATACTAGATTATCTTCTTACTTTATTAAAATGAAAATTTCTTCAAAGTAGGTTCATTTTCGTTCCATCCGTAGTCCCGTGAGGAGTTTGCTTTGACATAAAAAATGTTTTGAATGAAATTCAAAGAGTTTTAAAGCAATAATTAAACTCTTAGAAATTAAATTTACACTACTTATAAAAAATAAATATTTTATTTCTCAAGACTCGCTTGGATAACCGAGTATGCGGATTCAAGTACGGGACTCGATCCATTGATATTTTCATGTGCGAATCATTTCTAACATGATTACCACTTGTCTTACGGTGAACTGTGAAGGATAACATCGTGAGGAAACCTGATTGTCTGACAGAACCTGTTTCTGTGTGGAAAGAGAGAATAAGTTTTTGTAAAACATGTGAAGTCCGCTAACCCGCACTTGGCAAGCCTGGGCCGGTAATCTCGACATGTTCAGTTATCGATAATGTATCGTTTTGTGTCGTTACGTCGTAATTATGAATGATTTTTACACAAATCGATATAATATCGATGGCTAACTATGTCAAAACTACTAGCCGTAGCCGGAGGTCCGTGCCCAGCAGTGGGACTTTAAAGAGGGCTAAATACAAAATCTTTGTTTAGAGGTAAATGTAGCATAGGTAAGTGTACCCATATATCTAGTAGGTTAGTTAGTACTTAAAATTTTCATTCCCTTGTATTTCCGAATCTTGCTGGGTCAGCAAAAATCCGTCAGACCTACACCTTATATGCCAGAATATAAAAACGGTGGCGTGCGCCATCGGCAGCCCGCCTATAGCTATAGGCTCAAAATTGACTGGGTCCATTCGTCAACATTTGTTTTCACGGAAGTGACGGAAGTAAGGGACGAAATTTTTTGCTTAAAGCGGGCTTAGTAACATTACAGGTTACTTTAAAAAAAATATATGTATTATAATTATAAATTTATTTTAAAATAGACCTTAATGCTTAAAAAAAGCAAATATTCTAAAAGGCAAAATCACGCTAGGTTGGCATTATTTTTATCGTAGGGAGTACTTACAAATACTACGTATATTTTCTTAAAAAATATCTGGATTCTTTAGTTATAGAGAATAAGTAATTAACTACCATTAACAGCTCTCGCAGTCAAGCGGCTGCCATTTTACCGCCTGCGAGGAGTCACCGCGTGATGTGCATTGACCGAATTATCTACAAATGACTTATTGACAAAGTTTAGTCAGTTACCTCTAATATATGGGTGAAGGCTTTAGTGAAGGATTAGTTGTTTAAATGTATATTGACAAAATTAATAAGTAATTATATGTATGTACATTAACAAGTTTATTAATAGCGTTAATTCAAGCAAAAAAATAATTTCATCAAAATCAGTTGATCCGTTCAGGAGATAAAGTTTTATATTTTTAAAGTAGCGTTAATATGTTACATATGATATATTATGAATCCAAAAGGTATATTATCAATAACATTAAAAATTAAGAAGCTAATCGAATAGCTAGCGAATCTAATTATTATTAATAATAGTAAAATTTAAAAAGCTCTAAGAAAATGCGTGATTTTAAAATAATTAGGCTTTGAATTTGTGGCATTATTCGAGTTTAGTCCCTAATTGGACACTTTGCGGCATTTATTCTGTCCGAATTTAACAAGACTTAAAATATTTGTTTTTAACTTGCTTATAATAGTGATTTAATGATAAGAAAGTCAAAATTTTTGAAAGCTTCCTAAGCTTTACTTAAAAATATCAGAAATACTCCAATTTTAGCATCGTTTCGATGTGTACTCGTCAGAATATTTGACTATTCCCTTTTCGAAACTGCTTACGCTTGAATCCACGCTTGAAGCTCGATTTGCGCCTATCATGTTCGACCGTCATGTACAAATCCAAAGTAGTCAGATGTTAGTGAGACGTACAATACACCTGTGTAGGTTAAGCATTTGGTATAATAATATAATGCTTTAAGTTTTAGTTTGTCTTATGTGCCTTATATAAACAGTTGGTATGGAATAAATATAAACTATAATATATCATTATATACTCTTATCACATTATGCGTGTATGATGAATTTTATATACCCTACTGGAGTTGACTTAGAATTGATTTTATTCCCCATAATAACTTTTTAACAATACTTGCTCATGTTCGAATCTCAACAACATAAAAACAATTTCAATTACCCAATTTTCACAGTCACTGAACATGTATAATATAAACATAGTAAGTATACTTTTTTTTTTTTTTTTTTATGGTAAAAAGGGGGCAAACGGGCAGGAGGCTCACCTGATGGGAAGTGATCACCTCCGCCCATGGACATCTGCAGGCCTGGCTTGCAGATGCGTTGCCGGCCTTTCAGGAAAGGGAGGGATGTGGGAGGGAGGGGGGAATGAAGGCGGAGGATGAAGGGAAGAGGGAGGGGGGAAGGAGAGTGGGCCTCCCGGACTCTCACTCACCGGACGAAACGCGACAGCATAGCTGCCACTTCACGCCGGTCTTCTGTGAGAGAGTGGTACTAATGAACTATACGGGGCGTGCCGGCCCATTCGGTTGCTACCCGAAGGTAACAAGCATGGCACTACCACTTTAAGAAACTCTTATTAAATTAAATTTTAAAGTTTAGTCGCGTAGTCGCAGTGGTAAACGGGTGGGAAACCGAGTGAAGCTTAATTACTAGGTTTCATATCTTTCATATTTTCATATGCGAATCATTTACATTGTTAGGAAATATATAGGATAAAATTTGTTTTTAGGATAAAATTTGTACAAACTTGAATTCATATTTATTTATATTTAAACAAAAGCCTAATAATTAAGTTTTAAGCTTCTATTTGAACCTTTTACTTCCTTTTTTTCCTATTTAGCCTATATTTCTCAGGAGCCTTTCTCAAGCTCTAGACTATCTGTATACCAAATTTCATTTAAATCGGTTCAGTAGTTTGAAAGCGCGACAGTTAGACAGTGTTACTCCGTATTTATAATATTAAGTATATTATAAATACGATATAGATCAATAATTATAGCTAAATTATTAAAAAAATAAAGCTAAATATTTTTCAAAAGACTTGAAGTTTTACTAAATAGACTGCTGAATAGAGCAAAGCGGAATAAGTTGTTAAAAACTTGTTTTTACGATAATCCCTATAATAACTAGGCGTTTATCGTCTATCGATCTCTCAGAAGCGGATCAGGCTTAATGCTAATTGTTAGGTCGTCCAGTAGAGAAAATAGTATTTTATAGCTATTCGAATAAGAAGAATAGATGAGTCCTGATACTTATACGTTAATAAGGACTATATTTTTTTATTTGAAACGTATCTTAATAATATCAAAATAGGTTTGCTTAAATTGTATTACGAAAAAACTTTAACTAGGATATTATTATTATGTGTTAGTGGGTTTGGTGCCGAGGTCAGCCCTAGCTACATGTACCTGTAGGGATTCTTTTAATAACGATACCTAACCTTAGTAAATGTAAAATATGTTTTACCATGAAATGTTATATGTAGGCTTCGACCTCGTTTATTGACATTCAGCACTCTATTATACCATATCTAACGTAAATGTAAATGACCTGGGTCGCAGACGGTCAATGAGCAGCTATTATCCCTTGGCTTACTCTCATCTGATACACTCGCGAGAGGAACTCCAGGTAAATATAATCCTATTAAGAAAATTAAACGAAGTAGAAACATCGATATCCGACATCAGATGTCTTGTCCAAAGACAAGAATAAAATGTTTGTTATAGGTTTTTAAAAATATATGATATACCTAAAACATATACGAGTATTTATAGGTGTGTAACAATGGTTTGCACTGATAAGAATGGGAAAAGTATATTAGTAAGTCTAGGTCTTAAGTTGTAAGTTTACTATTATTTTTATGTTTTTATATAATTTTTTATGAGTTATATATACAAGCTTATAGCTTTCCAGGTCATTCCAATGTTGCTCACGTATACCTAAACGTCAAATCAAAATCGGTTTAGCAATTCCAAAGGAATTAGGACCATTTTTTTGTACTTGTAATTTAAAATACATATTCTATTAATATATTTAAAGTCGCCAGCACAAAACTGATGACATAGTTTTAGTAGCAACATTTTATAAGTTCAGTTTGCAGGAACTTTTTAATGGAACTTCCAAGGTCTTCGTACTAATTTTATTTTTCATTTCATACATTTCAAGATATTGTGAATAAGATAATTAAAAATTTCAGAATCACGTATTTCATCTAAGCATATAAAAGCGAAAGGTCACTCACTGATAACAAAATATAGATAACTGCTTGATGTACTATACAAATGAAAATTGGCAGACCGTACCTAATAGTTAGTAAACGTTCGCTTAAAACGGATTTTTTGTCAGGGACGGATTAAAGAGGTCTAAGGGCTTTTGTAAGTTTGTATATTGTCAGGGAGGACCTAGGGACGAACGCGAGCAAAGCAAGGGTGAGTCGCTAGTAATATTATAAATTAGCTTGTTGCTAGTTTTTGTTTTATTGTTAGTGTATAAATATTATAAAATAAAGAGAAGCACAGATAGCTTTAGATTAGCATTTCAAACCCTCAATTTCCCTATAGAGTGGTATAGGCTAAAAATATTTCGTTGGTCTTTCTACCGCCTTTTTTGCTTGACTACCGACTGTATTTGTCGCAATTTATGTTTATACGCCAGAGTCACAGGTTTGGATCAGCTCCAGCTTGTTTGTTTGGACCATATATCCGTGTATATTTGTACGAAGCCATACCAATATAAATATTTTGTGCGGTCTAGGATATTTCACTTAGTCCTGAAGCAAGACAACGTATTGGAAGCTAAAGACTGTTATTCGTTAGCGTCAATTACATCTATAGAACTAATTACATTTATTATTCTACATATTAATACGCTAATATTTCGGCATTTGTACATTATACTCGTATATATTCGCCGGTAGAGGCTCTCGACTCTCGCTCGGCTATCGCTATCATGTTCCGGTCGAAGACATGTGAGATAGCCCTTTTCATTAAAGGTCGGCAACGAACTCTCAACTCCTTATGTTGCAGATATCTATGGACGACAACCCTTTCCATCAGGTGGATCGTTTGCTCGTTTGCCACTTTTCAAATATAAAAAATAAATCTACTTTACAAATATCACTTTCAAATTTTTGAAATCAAATTTTTTATTCTTTTTTTGACTATTGCGGATATGAATAAAAACTTTCGCGAATCGTTATCTGCATTTTATTTATACAGAATAGTATATCATATGTATATGCAGTTAGTATATTTCATACTTTACGGCTACTGAACAACGAAACGAAAATATCCTTTTATATACCTATCTTTCTATATATCTTCAACAATATAATTTTCTTTGAAGGTACTCTTATTTATCAATTTATACATTTATTCTTATAATTACTAACGTAGTTATAAAAGATGTTAACAAAAGAAAGATTACACGTCTCATCCTGTAAATGTTTTATACTTATATTGTTACTTCACTCAGTTCGTGTAAATGTAAGCCTACAACTGCGTTGTTAGGATAAAAGGATTATGCTTTAACTCGCTCACTCTCGTTAGTAACTTTGGATATCGTAAACTGTTTATTTAAATTGTTTATTTTATACATATTTCTTTCAGCATTAATTTGGATTCAGCACTTTTTATCATCCCATAACTGGGCTCAGGCCTTTCTTTACATGATGGGGATCAGGCTATACAGCACATTGACCATGTGGATTTCGCAAGTTTTTCGAAAACTTATATTCCAAGATCCCACTGCATGATTCTGCAGGTACGCGTTTTTTTGATTAAATTAATTTTAAATGAATGTTGAGGAAGCATTCAATGGATTAGCGACAGGTTGCCAGTAAAAAGTTGGCCGCAATTACCTGTAATTAATTCATGTATAATTCATTTTCTGGTGTAAATTGCAGCTATATGTTTTTTTAATCAATTTAACGTAATTTTAAAGGAAATGATGTACAGAATAGAAAAAAAAATGGTTGCCAGCTCCCAGTCAGCCGCAACGTTAGGGTTGCCAGGTGTAAACAGGTATATTATTGTTAGTTATTTACAATCATTTGTTTTTTTTAAAATAAATATTACAAAATTAAGTTTTATATTACCTGTTCACGATAATGCATGGTTGCCAGTTAAAAAATGGCCGCAACCAGAGGTTTCCATGCTTTCTTTTAATCAACGATTATTCCTCCAGGTAAGTGTGAGTGCAAAAGAATGGATTGTTACGTGATGTAAACAAGAGTACAATGTAGTGTAGATGTAAATCTAGTATTTTTCTTTCATGAAAATAATTTCGCGTGACAAAAGAACAATTTTTATTGAAAAAGTGGTCTACAAAATCTTTGAAGCACTTCGATGATGCTTTATTTGTTCATTCAATGTTCATGTATTAGGTAAATTTTCGTTTTTTTTAATGAAGAACTAGTTACTTTCTTTTTAAATCAAAATAATAAATATTAGTCAATCAGCGTAATGGAACATAAAATAAATATTTAAAAACTAAAAAAAAATTTTCTTTACAAATTATGTACCTGCTACATAATTTACTCATTTTAAATCTTACAATTGTTCAAATATTTAATATTTTTCCTTAATTTTCTGTACTGAACTAGAACATTGAACATTGTTCTTTATTTATGTAGGTTGATCTTTAGTGTAGGTATTTCATTACAGCAAGTAAGCTGTTTATAATATTAAGTTTTATTTTGTTTAGGGCTTGGCACCGACTTCAAATCTATCAATAGGTAGCACATACAAATAATAGTAATTTATTAATATTAAAGGTATTAGGTTTGCATAAGATGTGTATGAAATTTAATCTTTATTAATTTATTTTAAACTTTTTAGTTTTGGAAGTCGGTTTTGGACACGTTGTTTACTTATTTTATTTTTTACATTTCAGTGTCTGTAATAGGTTGTTCTGTAAACTACAGTAGGATTTTTCTAGATTACATTAAGTAAACTATAACATTTTATTGCTTTTAATTGTCATATATTAAATACACAGTATCTACAAATCGTGCCGCGTGCCTTAAACAATATAAATCCCAAGAAACGGGAACGGAATAATAATAATATATAAACAACGTAAATGAAAACTCATATAAAAGTACACATACTAAAATTACATCATCCACGTAAACAAACAAAAATGTTCATAAAATGAAAACTATTGGGCAAAACTATGTTAAATATAATATTATATTGTTAATATTTGTACAATTGTAAGATTTAGAATAAGTAAATTATGTAGTAGGTACATAATTTGTATAAAAAATTGTTTTCTTAGGTTTACGCGAATGTTTGACATTATAAATGAAACTATCTTTTCGGATTTTGTCGCGGATTTATTATGATTTTTGTTTTGAACCAAAAATCATAATAAATCCGCGACAAAATCCGAAAAGATAGTTTCATTTATAATAATAAAAAAAATGTTTTTCATTTTTTCAATATTTATTTTATATTCCATTACGCTGATTTACTAATATTTATTATTTTGATTTAATTATTACGATTTAAGTACGATATTATTGATAAGATTTTATTATAAAAAGAAATTAACTAGTTCTTCATTAAAAAAAACGAAAATGTACCTAATACATGAACATTGAATGAACAAATAAAGCATCATCGAAGTGCTTCAAAGATTTCGTAGACCACTTTTTCAATAAAAATTGTTCTTTTGTCACGCGAAATTATTTTCATGAAAGAAAAATACTAGATTTACATCTACACTACATTGTACTCTTGTTTACATCACGTAACAATCCATTCTTTTGCACTCACACTTACCTGGAGGAATAATCGTTGATTAAAAGAAAGCATGGAAACCTCTGGTTGCGGTCATTTTTTAACTGGCAACCATGCATTATCGTGAACAGGTAATATAAAACTTAATTTTGTAATATTTATTTTTAAAAAACAAATGATTGTAAATAACAAACAATAATATACCTGTTTACACCTGGCAACCCTAACGTTGCGGCTGACTGGGAGCTGGCAACCATTTTTTTTTCTATTCTTTACATCATTTCCTTTAAAATTACGTAAAATTGATTAAAAAACATATAGCTGCAATTTACACCAGAAAATGAATTATACATGAATTAATTACAGGTAATTGCGGCCAACTTTTTACTGGCAACCTGTCGCTAATCCATTGAATGCTTCCTCAACATTCATTTAAAATTAATTTAATCAAAAAAACGCGTACCTGCAGAATCATGCAGTGGGATCTTAGACCATTACTAGGTTCTCTCAGACGTACAGGTTTCCTCAAAATTTTTTCCTTCACAAGTGCTGATAATGTTAGAAATGATTCTCACATGAAAATTGAAAATAGATGTGTCATGCGAGACCCGGATTTGTACCTGCTTACTTACACTAGGTTACCCAAGCGAGTGCAGTATTGGTTACCACAGTATAATTTATTTATTGATATTTCTGCTGTAAGCATAAGTATAAACAAAAAATAGTATTATACAGTCTTGACGTGTGTAAATGAACGTACATAACATGTAACCTATTACATAATCTTCTGACAGATATCAATGCTCAAGTCAAAGACTTGACCCGAAGTAATGCTGAAAACCATTTTCCTTATCACGGAGGGAATTTTCTATACGATTTATTATACATTATATTCGCTCTTTCGTTTTCTTTAATTTTAAGAGTTATTTCTGGAAAAATCTCCTCACAGTTAATCTTTGCCCGTTTTATGGAAGTATTACCTGGAAATTGGAATAGAACTCAATAAAGATGTATAAAACTAGCAAAAAGCTGAGCTTTCTGAGGGCTCGCGTAGTTTTTCTATTCTCGGGTATTAATGTTACAGCGATGTTAATCTTTGGTTTTCTAACAAGTACAACAACAGTAGTACAAGAACGTTCCAATGAACACCAAATTGTAAATGATCATTTTTAATGATTAAAAAGTTAATTTTTTTAATAGATAACACAACTAGATATGAAGTTAAATTACTATATTAAAGCACACATCTATAGACGTGATAGTTTATCAGTAAAGTGTACCAAAAATGCTCACGTTTTGAAATAGTGTTATGTCTCGCTTCGCTCGCCCAAATAATATTTGTTATTGCTATTATTTGAAACAAATTTTATATGCACCATGAATTGTTTTAAAAAAATTTCATTAACAGAAATTTAGCTTATGTTTTATTGTATTGTATAATATATATAAGTGTTATCAAAAATAATAATCTCGAATAAACGGATACATAAAATGGATTTTCGGAAGAAAGTTTACGGCTTCACTGGTTGTATCAGTCTAATGCTCTCAGAAGGAAAAAGATAAGTCAAGTCAATCACGGGCATAAAAACAAGAATGCGTTGTTTGAATTTATATCGTGTTTGGTGGTTGGAGAATTGTATCAAAATCGGTAAAGTCTGACCTATTTTCATTTTCCAAAAAAATAATGTATAATATCACTAACGCCATATACCTACTCGTATATTCATCGACCAGAGAAAGCCTCTGTGACAGTGTTTTCTAACGTTCTTAACTTAATAAAATGGACATACCTATAGATACGAGTATGTAGGTATATATGCACTGAGCTATGTCTATGTGAAGCTTTTTAAAATTATAAGTAGCTTTCATTTAATCCCCGTGTTCTTTAACCAGGATTCTGTTAAAATGAAGAGTAAGAAATAATCTTTGATACACAGTACATCTATTTGTCCGCAAACATGTACGGTCCAGTGTAGTGTAACCTGACCCCCTCGCAAAAGGTTAAAAAGGCAAAACTTTTTTATATTTACCCACTACAGTCTCAAACCTATATAATGGTGGCGGATAACTACAAAAACATCTATTTTTTTCGTATGAAAGTAAATAAAAAATAACAGCTTGTATTTTATTTAGTTCCACAACAACAAGACAATTAAGCAAAAGCAAAAAACTTTAAGCATCTCATCAACTTTAAGCATTTCATCCCTCGTGAAATTCTATTTAGTCGACCACCCTACAAATGTTTGCATATGAAAAAAAAACAATACATTTAATTTACTATATTACAATACTAATCTATTTTAATATGATTCTAATTGAATCAAATGTGTACTTTAAATTTTGGAAAATCTTATCTATATTGTCATTACAATCGATACAGAGGCCGAATTTATAACTTTTAGAATTTTTGTATGTCTGTGAGTCTGTCTGTCTGCTACCGCACATCGAGAAAATCACTGGACAGATTTTAATGTTTGGTATGATGATTGATGATTGAATGAATCTTAAATCGAATTCTTGAAAAATGTATACAGTCGCTAGTAACATTAATTATTCAACGTATATATTTTAAGGTTAAAATATCTATGTATAAAAATCGCTTAGATAGGCAGATTATATAATATACTGTCAAAACGTATCTCGGGAAGAACCCGAGCGGAGCAAGGCTGAGTCTCAAGTTTTGGACATATTTACTTTACTCGGTAAATAACTTTATATACATGATTAAGCGTGAACTTGACATCAGATCAATATTTATTGAAGGTTCTCATATTCTATAAGCCCGTATACATCATTACCTACAGATGTTGCTTAAACCAAATCTCGTAGATAGGTATTTTACGGTTGAAGTAGAAATGAGGCGAAGCACTCGTGTTGGCAGTAAAACGTATTTGGGTGTACGAAGAAATATAAAAATATTTTTTTCGGTTTAAATACGTTTGTAGGTTAAATGAGTTAACTTTTTATTTCTATTTTAGTAACCGCGAAGTAAGCTTATATTTTGTTATACTAGTGTTCGCCAAGTGGTGGTTGGACCATATTAATCATTATAGAAAATTTGAGAAAAACATACTATATGACTAGAATTTATACCTGTACTAACGTAAAATTAAAAAAGAAAACTGGTCCCAATAGTTTCATTAATCGGTAACACTTGTTTTTACTTATTTAAAACAAATGATAGTCAAAATATTTAATTCATACACACATAAGATCAAATATTTTTTTGGTATTGAATAGAAACAATTTATTTACATAATAATTTAATAATTAAAAGAAAACTCTAACAAACTTAAAAAGAAATTTTATTTCACTGTCTAATATTTCTTTACATAATTATGTAAGCACATTCGTATTTTCTCAATTCATCGCTAAAAGTTTGGATATATAAACAAGCCTATCAGCGTAAAATTGCAAGTTTTATAGTTTCGGGTATTCCTTGATTCCGCAATCCCACCAACTTATAAAAAGAAACTATTTTACTTACGCAATATTTTTTATTATATGTATAGCTCGCGAATCACTCTCGCTTCGCTCGATTTCGTCGTCTCTTTGTGCATTTTAACGGTTATTACACATTTTTCAGGGATTAAAAAAGTATCCTATGTTGACAGAGGTAATGCGATCTCAGACAAACAGACAAAAAATTATAAAAACTATCGATATAAATAAATATCGATTAGGCCTCTGTATCGATTATAAAGTAAACAGATAAAAATAATCTACTGCGTTACACATAAACTAATTTTAACTGACTGAAAGTTACACATTGCATTTAAAAAATCTATTAAATGAGTGAACCTTAATAGTAATTATATATATGTCATAATATAAGAAACTTGTGGAAATATACAATATATTATAATTTATACTTTATGGAAAGAGCTATATTAGGTTCTACTTTTGTTGTACATCGATGATTGATGGCGGTAGATGCCTTAAATATGGCTTTTATTGAGATCCATCAATGTGTCAACACAGGTAACTCTAGCATCGCCAAAATAAGATATACCTTTAATATGAAATATGAATACTTATTACTTCAAGCTATCAACATCAGTGTTATCCATCAACCATCATTACACCTTCTTTTGTCTCGTGGCTGAAAGTGGTTCACTTATATTAAAAAATTTTAGGTATTCATTTTCTCACATATAAATTACTTTAAACAGCTAGTATTCTAAGCACATTTTTTAATTATGCCAAACATTTTACGCATTTTAGTTAATGTGGTTATATATTGTATGCAAAGCCGTAGTCATAGCTTGGTTATTGAAACAAGATTTCAAAGTGATTCATAAAGAGGTGTCATATCAGCCTCATGTATAAAATAGGATACAATTTTCTCGAGATCACAGCTTTTATGTTATCTTTGACTTTATGAATATTGACTATACTATATGTTCTATAATGGGTACATAGTGGAGAAGGATAATTGTATATTTTTAACTTGGCTTTACAAAATGGTAGAGTTTATTTTTTAGAGCTATGTTCAACCTTTGAACTTTTCAGTTAAGAATTTTTTAATATTAGCCCTGAGTTAGGAAGTTCCCGACTTAAAATTTTTGGTCTTGAGCCTTAACCGTCATTGGTCATACAAATTATATCGTCCCAGCGTTGCATCGGTCTGTGAAATTGAAACATGGAAAGAAATCTATTTGATTTTCATGATTTTTAAAAGAATTATAAAGAAGAATGATTAGTATTGAATTCGTAACAATTTAGCAATGCAAGCTGTAAACAACATTCCTAGTTATTTATTGTAAATACTGATGTTAAATGTCGATTTTTTTTTATATTTTTTTAGTTTTACTGTACTATTTTAAATTCTTATTGATATAAAATACCCAAAGAATAAATTAAATTGTGCTATTTTAATAAAATACCACTGTAATTACGAGTAAGATAATAAAAACCAATTGATTTTAGCGTTTACTTTATTATTACTTAAACGTAACTTTAAGAAGTAATAAAATTCGTATCAATGACTTTAACGGCGTGGCATTTTGAACATAAAAGCCTTCAACAGTAAAACGTATACGTAAGTTTGAAACAAATCACCGTTTCATGAAAATATATGGTGTGATTTCCCACTGACCGGCGACAGTCTATATATTTTGTTTCCCAGAATCTGGGTCGGTATCGTCGCCGATTCTAGTGCTACTATAGTAAAGTTTTATTTTCTTCTATACCTTAGCTTTCTAGTGGATATCTTGTATAGCTGAAGATCTAGAGGTCCTGGGTTTGTTTTTCAGGTCGGGCGCTTTAATATTTGATCAAAAAGAAAATAAATGATAATGTTCTCCGGTCGATTCCAGCCATAGCAGCCAATCGTATTGAGATTAGCCAACTGCGGATGAAATATTATAGTGCAGTGCGTGCAAGCGCTCTCTGCTCCTGTCACTCTTATACTCTGGTGGAACGACTACGTTACATGACCGGTGAGAGTTAAGTTGCAGAACCAACGGCTTCAGGTGCTCTTTGAGGAACGTTCACTTACTACCAACTTCCTAAGTCCGGGCTGTTTTTGGGGTTTACTAAACAAAAAACTCAACCTGATCCAGGATTCCAATCAAATCAAATCAAAATATTCTTTATTTAAATAGAGAATACAATCCAAGACTTTTGGATATGCGGCCGTTCATGTTAGCTACTACACCACCGAGGTAATTAATCAAATAATGTAAATACTTCAGGACAAGTAAATATACTTAGGTACGTTAATTCAAAAACCATGTTTTACACTTGAATTTCTCTAAACACTCCATGTCAAGGGATTTATTCAAATTTCAGATGATTAATTAAATGTTTGTTTGAACCTCGACGGTATGTGTACATTGTACGTATTTTGCGTACGAAGAGCTGTGATTTAGGTTACGTTATATCGCTTATTTGCTAGCGAGTAATTCATAATGTTTTTGTTATTACTACAGTTTAATAAGATATTAATAAAAATGTTACGTAATGTTATCAGTGAGCTGTGTATATATGGTTACATGATTATACAGTTCAATACATTTCTTCTCCTCCTCTATTTGTCTGTTTTTCCGAATTATTTATTTTAAATAAATAAATAAATATATAAATATGTTGTTATAAAATATTTTTCAAGCCGGCATGCATTATATTATATTATTATGCATCCTTTGACTTCCGTTTGCAGTAATTTACGTAGATGTACTCTTGTAGACTCTATACGTTGCTACGGAACGCTACGACGCATATACTACGAGATGTAATGCTACGCTATTTAAGAAAATTCCTTTTAATTATTTTCAATTTGAATATTAATTTATATTCAAAATGTTGTTGTTTTCTTTTATTAGATTTAATTTATTGTTATGGTACACTCAAACTCATGCATTTATAATGTCTTCCCTCCTGACCGATTACGGCTACGGCGGCCAATCTCATTAAGACTAGCCAACTGCGCAGGAGGAATTATAGTGCCTCTTGCACTGTACGCACACTCAATTCCTACAAGTGCACTCTCTATTTCTGTCACTCTCATACTTCGGTGGGACTAGAGTCAACCAGTGAGAGTTATAGTCAGTATCGACAAAGATATTATGTATAACGTATATATTATATAAGTTTCTATTCAATCCCGTTACAGATCCCAAGGTCTGAAATTCATTAGGCAATGAAAATCACCAAAGCATACTGGTGAATGACTATTAACTGTGCCGTAACCAGATATGGATGCTTTAATGGATTTATGTCGGTTGATGATTTACGCAGTGATATTAAATTTATGTTATAGGTTACTGTCGGATTGTTCAGGTGTTCACATCGGTAGTCATTTTATTGCCATAAATGTAAATTTCATTCACTAAATAATACATACACTAACGCATTGATGCACTCACATAAAATTTTGCATTTTTATTATAATTTATTACAAAATAATATTTTAGTTTTGATAATAATAATACCGCTTCGGTTAAGATTTAAAGTAAGTAAAGTGAAAAGTTAGCTATCCGTCAATCCAAAACTCACAAAATTCTAAGGCTCTATTCCGTATTTCATTTAATCAATTTAGCCTGAGTGTAGATTGAAAAAGTCGGTTTCGGTTTAAAGATATTTATTTCCATAAACAAAGACAAATGTCACTTACATGGAAACATAAATGAAGTTTAACAATGTGTCGTTCGTAAAGCTAAATATTAACATTAACATTTGTTGTTTACTCATTTAATGCATTCAAGGTGGGTAATTTTGAAAAATATATTCCGATAGCTTAGTCTTAAAAACATTAAATGAGCTTACATTTTTTAAAGTAAATGGTAATTCATTATAATACTGTGCACCCTCGTACGTAAACATTTTTTTTCCGAAATTTGTTCTAATTTTAGGTAAAACCAATAAACTTGCACGACGCAAGCGCATGGAACGTTTAGCTGTTTCTTTTAATTTAATGAAGGATAAGTTAGTATGGAGTGAGCTCCTTAAAATTTTTCAAACCAAAATGCACGTATTGTATATGTATAATTGTTTAACCGTCATTAATTTAGTTTCTTCAAATATTTGTGAAGTTGGGGTCGAAAAGTTATAATTAAATAATATTTTAATAATTTTATTTTGTAATATTTGAAGGGCGTTTAGTTTGCTTTTGGTCGCGTTGCCCCATACTTCTATCATATAAAGTAAATGCGGTTTTATAAGAGAATTATAGATGGTATAGCGTATCTGGCGTGGGATACACCGAATAATTCGTCGAAGGGAGCCGGTGAGGGATGATAATTTATTTCGTATGTATTCGATCTGATCATTCCATGTCCATTCTTAGTCCTAGATATTTTTCACAATTTTTCTGCTGTAAGATAATATTATTTACATATTTTTAATGGGTTATGAGGGGGAATAATTTTGTTTTTGGATTTAAAAATAACGTAGCATGTTTTAGATATATTAATTGTGAGGAGGTTATACTGATACTATTAAGATATTGTTCTAAGCGTATTCGTAGCGTAAAAAGTAATAAACATTCGAATAAACTACATTCGAATTTATAATATTATTACTGTCGTTTGATTTTCCTTTGAACTTTCCATAACTTTATTTTCAATTTAATAAATATTAACAAGAAAGTAACAAGAAAAGTGAATTTAAATAAAATCGAACCAATTCTTATTCATGACGCGTAAAAAGAGCTTCTTGGTCGTAAACTGTATAAAAGTACGGCTTACTTTAAAATTCTTTTCTACTTTCAACACATTTTCTACCTCTATATAAAAATACATATTTGTATAAAATTGTATAAAGCTTAGTATATAATATTTTAAATTGTTATAACATTAATATATAAATAAAATATTTTATTATTTCATAAATGATTAAATCTTCATAACTTACGGATTCTTAATGTAGGTAGAATATGTATTCTATGTTAGCTTATTAAAATAAAGCAGGAACAGAAAAACATCAACAGACTTTTAGTTAAAATTTTAACTTATTTTAAAAAAGTAAAAAGGACCACTATGTCATTTAATGTCTTATTATTTGGTAATTTGCAAGAATGGTATAAAAAGCTTTTACTTCTCTAAGAAACCTCAGTAAAAGCAAGCGTCATTCTTTCAAACCACATAATATGTGTATTAACAAGATTTAGCTTTACATTTTCTTGTCAATCTAGTTTACAATTTCGGAAAATATCCAACCATTTCAACTCCTCGCCAATCAATACCCATTTTCATCTTTTTATTCTTTTGTTTTGTTTTGAATTTTTGTTATTATGAAAATCATAATTGTGAGATTTACAAAATGTCCAGTATAACAAATTAAAAACTATTTTATTACAATACATTATATTACATCAAAATAGCGAAACTTACACGTGCATAATTAGTTATAATTGCAGACTAATAAAAAAAAGGTAAATTACTTGACTGTGGACGAGGATATCCTAAATAAACATAACTAAATAAATGTATTATATGATTTTAAACAGAAAAACTCCATCTATTAGACGTCGGCGGACGGCGATCCAGGAACGAGAATACATTAAGAGAATTCTGATTAATTAATGATTTTTATCTAAATAGGGCTCATTTAATTTCATATATAAATTTCGGCAACAACGTTACACAGGAGATTAGTCCACAAATATATGGGCTAGGATTGTTGAAGTTCCTGTTACGCCACAAAACAATTGTTGTCTTACGCGACGGTTTGGTTGTTAGAATTTCATGTTAGATACCCGACGGTGTCATAAGCGTAAATTTCGAGGCTACCTACACTGGTTTTAAGAGAATGCTAGAACTCCTACGGTTTAAGCATATCACAGTATCGGCGATATTCATTTATTTTTGAAATGTATAGTTAATTGTTATAAATTCGAAATTTTCCATGTAAATATTTGTTTGAACTTCGACCAAAATCTTTTAACTAAGTTGTAAGTAATACCTTTTTATATCAATATCGCTTATATATTCATAAATATTATTGTATGTAGATACAAGGGGAAGGCTAGACATCCGATGTAAGAAGCAAGCAGTTGTCTGGAAAGAGGTGGTTGGCAAGAAGCCCTTTATATGACCCCAATAAACATGTTTTTTACATACACACAAATTACAGAATCTGACAAGCAGTAACATTTGATAGTGTTGTAGACAATATTATCTTAATAACATAATTCGCATCACTACTATTGGATTATTTTATATGTCACTAAAATATTTAAATATTGCCATTTTTATGTTGCCTGCTTTATATTGAGCACAATAAATTTAAGTAGTTTTTTTAATATTATGTGGTATGGGTCACGTATATTTTTTAATGAAAAAGGTTTCAACTAGATAGGTATTTTTACAATTTTTGATTTGAGTATCTAGTCAAATTATTTGTCATAAAACATTTATTTGTAAGAGACAAAATTTCACCAATTTCATCTACTTTTTTTTTATCGTTACATTTAACGTTATTACATTGGTGCTATCACTTTGCAGCATCTAGGGTCTTGTGAAAGTGTTAATATGGCCTCTATTTACCGTTTATAACTTGGAGAACGACTTATTATCTGTATATCTTTTATAAATATAATAATAACTATAAAAATAATAATTTATGACGTTTTTCTCGATATTCGTCAAGTTACGTGAAGCTTAATAAGAGGCTATGTCGAGCTTTTGAAATATAGCATAATCAATTTCCAGTAACCTATTTATTTATTTATTTATTTATTTATATAAGGACACACAATTGTTAATGCACTTAAATAAAAAACAAAAATACAGCAATACAAAAAAACATAAAATGCTTAACATTTAAAGGTGTAAAAATACCACATGCACCAAAGTAAAAAAAGTAAATTAAAAACTAGTAATTTTAACAGTAAAAACCTATATACAGTACCTATCAGTACACGTGTCTACTTAAATAAAATTGAAATGTCTGTTTTTAATTTCAAATTATAGCTTCTTACTAAATGCGTATGAAAGTATATATACGGTACTGACTTGAAAACTTTTGTTTGTCTGTCTGTTTGTTCCGGCTAATCTCTGAATCTTTTTTAGTTTATTAGAAAATTATAAAAAAAGTTTTTAAGTATTTTAACGAATCGGCCGGTAACGAAAACGCAAATCCGGCCCAGCGACGCGGGCCGGGTTTTCTAGTATCAAATATTTGTATAGTGAAGATAGGCTTACACTCTAATAAAGCGAAATTGGCTTAGCTACCTTATTATAAATATGATGCTTAGTTTAATTAATGAACGTACACTAATATCGTTACCACGTAATTAAATTATAATCTAAGCTATAGGTATTTGTATTAAACTACTATATGAATGTATTTGTGTAGTGTAGGATCTTATGTAAGTAAAAAAGAAGTACAATAATCTTATTGGAGCAAAAGTAACACGATTGCGTTTTATGAAGCTTTCTACACGCAAATCGGATTCTTGGCCAAATATTTTTATCCTTAGTTGTTATAAAAATAATTGAAATGAGAAACAAATAATTCTTGTGTTGATACATTGGATTGATTTTCTACATTTTAATTTGTAAATTGATATATCTTACAATAATTAATTACTATTCATAACCGGTATCCATTAAGAATCGATTAGTCATACCAAAAATAGAATAACAAACTATATCTACACATTATCGACGAAACATTTTAAATTTAAAACATTTTATGGTCAATGGGCAGTCCCATTGACCATAATATATACTAGCGACTCACCCTCGCTTCGCTCGGGTTTGTCACAAGGTCGCCTTTAGAATGAGTTTGTTACAAACTTTAACTTTTAACTTGCCTAGTTTTGGGCGTATCGACATTTATTTTATAGGTATAATTATAATTAATGAATAAAAATAAAGATTTGCTTTGAAATAACACGTAGGTAATAAAATTGGAGCAATAAAATATGATCCTAATGACTGTCGATGGGGACAAACAAAAATAATAAATGTTCGGCACGAGCCGGTAACACGTGTATACGATATTATTCTGTAGGTATAGGACCTGTCTTTCGACGTAACACTGTATTAATGTCAATAACATTTGATGTGGGCTTTCTTTGGGTCATATATCTAATTACGTACTTGTATTATCCCTATAACGAATAACGAAATAAATACAAAGAGGGTGAAAAAGATAATTGAGGGTGGTGTATTCTGAAAAGACAAAAAGGACTTTTTATCAGCGCTTTTATTCTGCATATTACGTCCTAGCTGAGATACTGGATATTGTAATGGCTCTTAAATAATCGATATACATTAATATTTAATTTGTACAATTCGTAAAATATACTTATTATTTATTAAGTTTAGTTAATTCTATTACAATTAAACACCGACTCAACCCAATGGTCACAATCCAAATAACTTATAGAGCTCATTTTCTTCAATATTCCACCACACTGGCCTAGTACGGTTTGGCGGACTTTATATGTCTTTCGGCTTGCCAAGTTCTCTCAAACATGCAGGTTTTCTCACGATTTATTTTAACTACTAATTGGTTCAAGTGGTATAAATCATGTAAAAAATGATTTGCACATGAAAAAATCAGAGGTCCGAGAAAACGATATATTAATCAGTTCCCAAGCGAGCGCTTAGGACCTGACTACCATTCATAAATATAGCAGCTTGAACAGTTCTTATGAATAATATAATTATCCTTAGAATTATTACTAATATGTAGTTTACAATAATGAAAAGATCAGCAACTGAATATATTGTTGGAGTGAGAAAGCAATTTTCCGGAAAAATATCGTGTAACAATTTTTTTTAATTTCTAGAGAGATAGGATAACCTACGATTTCTATTAATAAAACCTCCAGTGAACGTAAAAATAATTAAATAGAAGAGAAAGAAGAAGAACGAAGAATTATTTGAAATAAAGGTACCATATAATTTTTCATTACTTAAATGACAAATATGTACATGAAAGTAATTATTATTAAAATAAAATAAATGTTATGTAAATTACAATTCATAGTCTGGAAATTCACTCAGAATTTCGGCAAAAAATCTTAACTTTTAACTTAAGATCAAAAGGGACAGAAAAGTTCTACTTTGTGACCTTTTTATTCTGTAAAAGTTTTTTTACGCCATCGTAGCAATTAATTTAACGGCTACTTTTCTAGTCCACCAAGTTTTTACTTCTTTATTTTATTTTATTGAACAGTTCGCTTTAATTTGGCTATGGAGACTACTTATTTGAAAATGTAATATTATTAAATAAGTATGTATATTTCTAATTAAAAAAATACATTTCATCATTGACACAGCTTTATTTTATATGTTTCGCATAAATATATTTTAAAATTATAACTTGTGTACAGCATCCCTAAAATTAAGATAGACTCACTGGCATCTAATATGTTCTGTTGACAACGAGAAATGAAATGAAATGCCTATAATTACTTGCCTATCTGAAAGTGCTCATGGCTATTTTTAATTAAATTAACTTTAATCGATTTTTTTCTCATCACTTTCATTCTTTTGATAACCAAATGAATTTTATTTCACTGTTAGTTTTTAACACACAGAATATGCCTCAGTAGGCTTGCCTACTCATTTTTGTGTATAGCTACCAAAGCCGATGTAAACAGGTAAGTCAATATAGGTGACTCCATCGTTCTGCTAACTTATCGAAAGTTATATCAAATTTTAGATTATTTTATTACAAAATCATTCATATAGACTTGCCTGCAAAAAATCATACTTAAAGCACTGTTGCCCAGCTAAAAATAGCCATGAGCACTTTCAGATAGGCAAGTAATTATAGGCATATTTGTTTATAAATTATATTCGATAAAAAATATGTCTCATCTGGTTATCAGATCGGTGAAGGTCGATCTTCCACGGTTTCCTCTACCAAAAGGACTTTTTCTCTTTCAAGACATATACAAAAATGACATTCTTGATTCATCCTTTATTCAAGTTATATTAAGTCATTTTTGTTAAGGGTAAATTACAGAACAAAAGGCACAAGCATTCTTCCTTAAGATGATGAAACAAGGAAACGGTCTTTGTAATTCTAATAAGGAAGATTCATATCATTTTATTTGTTAGCAAATATTTTATATAATATGGAAGTCCAAGAAATTAAAAAATTGAAAATTGTTTTCGTTAGCACCTTATTGAAAACTTTAAAAGCTTTTAAGTTCCAAGGCAAGGTTCCATTTTAATATCTATATTTCGAGTATATAACAAATTTCTCGAGCACGTAATAATATTTTATATAATATGGAAGTCCAAGAAATTAAAAAATTGAAAATTGTTTTCGTTAGCACCTTATTGAAAACTTTAAAAGCTTTTAAGTTCCAAGGCAAGGTTCCATTTTAATATCTATATTTCGAGTATATAACAAATTTCTCGAGCACGTCGTACTAAGTGCTGCGGGAAAAGGTGAAAGGTGTGGTCAGACACTTATTTCTATGTACTAGCCTCAAGGGAACGATATAGAGTAGAGTTAAAATAATATTATGCTGTATTATATTTGATATATTTTTAATTTTATTTTAAAAAGTTTACCTACAAACTGGGACCACCACTCGAACCATTATTTCCTTACTCTAGGATACTTAAAAATAAATATTAACAAATAGATAGCCTTCCTTAACAATTAAGTAAAATCTAAATGCCAATTATTACAATCAAGCCTAAATAGTATGTATGTATAGTACTGACAAGATGTATATTATGTCATGTTACCTTTTGTCGCTAATAATGGCACCACATGGTTTGAATTAATCCATGCAATATACACGTAGTACCTACATACGGATATTGCATTTCACAACACACATAGCACCATATTATAAATTGTATTATTCTTAGTGCGAGTATTTATTTACTATATTATTTAGTTATAAACCAATTTAAATAAGGGGGAAGATCTAAAATCTACGCGAGTGTTACTTATGTATAGAGTGTTTTTCTGTATAGTTCATCGCCTGATATAATAAAAAAATGAGATTTTATACCTTTAATATAACGCCATATATTCACCGTAACGATTTTTTTTACTTTATTTAATAAATAGACAGTATAGTGAATTTTTAAAGTATTTGTTTGAAGTTTTTTTGACTTTAGATTTTAAAAATCTAGAACTGTGCAAAAAGCCCATAAATTCTTCCCTTTTAACATCCCACTTTGATTTTCGCCTATAGAAGAAACATGTCAGGAATGAAGAAAATGCAATTCTATCAATATATTATTGAAAATCTTTTATTTTACCTTAAAATCGAAATAAATAATAGCTCCATAAAAATATATATTATTTAATTTAACTGCTTAATTCATACTATAAAGGTATACCTACCTTAGTTGTACGAATGAATCGAACTCACAAGATCTTGTCAATTTGCGGAGTTATTGGATTATTCTGCCAACGAATTTAAATATTATTCAATAACTCTCAATAGATATTCGTTTTGTGTGTATGAATACTGAAAAGACTGGACTGGATTTGCTTTTTAGAATTTATATAAAACTTATATGAAAAAATCCAATGACTAGGTAGGACTAGTTTCGACATTTCAAATTAAATTACATATCGTTTTGGACATTTTCTCGGTTTTTTCGGTTACTTTTCACGGTTCTCATTCTGCCTAACTACTTTGTTTTCTGTAAAGCATTATATAAACAAATCAAATTTTATTGAAACAAAATGATCTCTGCAAAACTGGTTAAGTGTAAATGGAGCATACTACGTAATGGAATATGTATGAGAAAACCTGCATTTTCTGAGAGAACCTAGCAAGTTTTCGCAAGATATGTGATGTCCGCCAACCAACAATAACACATGGCCTGCGTGGTGAACTACTTCCTGTCGTATTAAACGGGCGTGCTCCCCGTCCATGCCCAGCAGTGGGACATTAAAAAAGGCTGAATATAATGTCCTTAATCTATCAATATACCTACTACCTATTTTTCATCCAAATCCAAGCCAGGTGATTAAGCGTACAGGAGTAACAAACATCAAGAGCTCACACGTACAAACTTAAGCATTCATAATAGTTAAATCACTACATAGTATAAAACAAAGTCGCTTTCTCTGTCCCTATATCCCTATGTATGCTTAAATCTTTAAAACTACGCAACGGATTTTGATGCGGTTTTTTTAATAGATAGAGTGATTCAAGAGGAAGGTTTATATGCACAACTGGCTGATCCCGCGGCTTTGCCTGTGCTAAATCTGCTAGTTTAAAATATAAAGCAGAGAGGAAATAGTAATAATAAGTTATAAGTTACCAAAAGCCTAAAGAAACAACAAAGGTAAACAATTTTATTTATAATACATTATATATGACCGTCGTGGTAATATGATATGTTCGTTCGATAGATATAATATTTTATTTGGGAGAGTTGGTCAGTGGACATTTTTCGCCACTTTTTGTGCTAGAGCTACGATAACAAGATTATGCAAATGTCTCTCCAATGTTCACACTTACCAAGGGTAGAAAATACATAAGGCTTGGGAAAAGCTCTTAAAACCTTCCTAAACCAAAATTAAATGTACACACACAAACTTATTACCTTATTTTATAGTATTATACTATCATCACAAAATGTTTTTATAACAAGGGGATTTTAATAATATTAAATACATACCTAATAATTTAAATAAAAAAGATTGAAATAAAAAAAAAGTTTTTAGTTTTTGAAATAGTGAAAGCATAAAATAATGTTGTTTTAAAATGATGAAAGTTTGCTCAAAAACCTTATTGTTTAGTAGCGACTTACTCTTGCTTATTTTTTTTCAGTATACTTACGAAGTAACTTATGCGCTATTCTAGTCTATAATCTACATCTATCGTTCTATCTATTCGTCCTCATTAACTTCCACGTTAATATTAACAAACGAAAAATATAATATTTTAGTTTGTAATAATTATCTACAATATATATAAAAAGCGAAGTGAAGCGAAAGAGTAAAATTAAATCAATTTTAATACGAATGAGAAGATCCGATAATTTTCAACGTTAATTTCTTTGAACTCACAATATAGGTATCATTTGAATAAGCGCGGAACGGGGTCACGGGCGATATATAAAATGTAAACAAATCGTTGGAAATGCACTTGGAAATTGAAACTAAGTGTTTATAGAAACTATTGAAAGATCGATGTTAATTTATTTTCAATCTAATTTTATAAGAATTGCAAAGCGAAATTATTTAAGAACAGTAGGACGTTTTAACGCTTTTACTTTATTATACTTACGAGTAAACAGACCACAAAAGCTATTAAAAGAATATAAAATTAAACAAAATAATAGTATATGTTCTTAAGTAGTCAGTGAATATTTTGTATTAGCTAACCTAACCTATAAGTGCGAGACAAGTAGTTTTAGTTTTTAGGCCCAACTAATTTCGGCCACGACGACCATTTTTACGAAGGCTCATCACATTATACATCTTGAGATGTTTTCCAAAGTATGGGGTAAAATACCGCCGTCTCTACGGCCAGCTGACTCTCTACTTAACACACTACCTTACCTGGAAGAGAGGTGCTGGGTTTGAAATTTTAGTCCAGCACCAGAAATACTTTATTAAAGAAGTTAATGTAACAAATGATTCGTTTTCTTAGTTTTAATATATTTAAAACACAACATCACATGCATAAGATTTTTTTAATTTTTAACCATATCATAAAGGAGGAGGTTTGTTTAATACACTGTACGAAAAAATAAAGTAAAACTGTTTTAGCTGCAGCTGCTAAGAAAGACGAAAACCGCGTGCAGGGTGATGAGTACGTAACCTTTAAGGAATGGGTATATTATATACATAGCTGGGCATTAACTCGTTAATCCGTTAATCGTTAATTAACGGAGTTAACATTTCGATTAACGATTAACTTTTAAGTTAACTTAAAAAAATGTTAACGGAATCATTAACTTCCGTTACATTTTCTCAAGTCGGTTAATCGTTAATCCGCTACCCACTTTTTACGGAACACCGCGCCGCGCTATACCGCCACGAACGTGAAAAACGCGTTCTGACATGTAAGTTCGGTAAAGTCGACAAGTGCGGCGGGGTGTGTGCCGCGAGTAAAACGAAAACACCTGACCCCAGCGACTCCCTCCCGCGTTTCTCGTGCGCACGCTGACTCGCCCGAATCTGGTATTCTTCGGCGAGTGCCCAGGAGTTCCCAGGGCGAATCACCAACCAGAATTATGGTCACCATAAAGGACACCGTACGGTATGCGCAATTGGGTCCTGTTCGGGGCGGAGAGGGCGTCGATCCAAACGGAGGCGCCTTCTCGAAATACTTAGAAGCTTTTAAGTTCCAAAACTCAAACGAACAGATTTTATAAGTAGGTATGTCATTAGCGCAATGTTGTAAAATATGCAATTTTATCACGTGTTAACGGATTAACGATTAACGTTAACTTGCGTTAAATCTTCAGAAATGTAACGCTTTAACGATTAACGAAGTTAACTTTTTTAAGTAACGGATTAGCGATTAACGAGTTAATTATTCGTTTAACGGTGCCCAGCTATGATTATATACTTATTTTAGCATTTATGTAATAAAATGATAAACGATATCACTAATTCCTTTTTCCTGTTTCAAACATATTTAAAAAACCGAATAAATTTAATTTTATTTGCTGACATTTACAATTACTTTCGCGTGTATTTATTTTACACAAATTCCGTAGAATCTCGTAAAAATAGAGTTTTGTTGTTGTTAAGAAGTTCTCTCGTTATTGCTCCGGACTAACGCCGCAAAATCTTTCAAGGTTGAAAGAACAATTTGGGCGAATTTTATGAAGACAAAAGTATACTAATAAAAGTGGACATCGTATACCTTTAATGTAATGAAGTGATAAAGCAATATTCACATTTCACATAATTATTTAAAAATAGTACTTATTTCTGTCATTGTAATTTATTTTATTAATAACCACATATTATAAAACAAAGTTTTCCGCCACGTTTGTCTGTCTGTCAGTTCGCGATAAACTCAATAACTACTGCACCAATTTTCATGCTGTTTTCACCAATTTATACGAGTATAGGACAGAGAGATTCTTGTGGAAGGTTTTATTATGGAATTTGTCATGATTTAGTTTACATTTACTGCAGATTCCGCGGCTTTGCTCGCGCTAAACCTCGGGACGAAACCTAGTGTATAGTGTATGTAGTAAGTGTAAGCAATCAATTATTATGTGATGGATTAAAAAAAATAAAGAGCCTACCAAAACTACTTGTTCCCTTTCTTCATCTAGACTAAATTATGCTTCTCTCTAATGCATTCTCTTTTCATTATATGTCTCAACCTGGGGCTTGAACCAAGGACCTGTGGGTCTGCAGTCATACATGTTAGCCACCAGACGAGAAGCTTGGAATACATAAAGTAATAAAAGTCGTAATACAAAATGGTGGCCAAGTAATGAGAATATCTAGTAAATAAAGCATTCACCAGTGACGTTTGGTCCCAATACACATTAGTTTTTATTGTTAATTGCATTTTTATCTGTAATAGAAAATTCCATTCTTAATTACTATCGGTCTTTGTTATTTACATCTACTGTATTTCTCGTTATAGATTAAATACCTTCTATCTAAATAGGCTTGTCATTTAAGCGCCATTTTTTATTTATTTGTGTAATTATTATACTCATACAACTTCATTTCTTTTTCAATCTATTATATTATTTTTTATGATACTGTCATCCTAAAATTGGAAAGAACTAGAAATAATGTTCTAAAATTAGAAACGAATTTTGGCGCCGTAGTATTTGATTCGTTGGTTTACTTAGCATTTAAATATTAAAAGTTGAACGTTTGCATTTATTTTTTTGATACATTTTTAGTAATACTTAGAAGTTTAAATATTGATGAAATACCTACTTATTTTACCTCGAGCTTCGGCGAAATCTTCGTATTATGTTAATTACATAATACGAACTAAAGCTAAAGATCTCTTAATAAAAAGAAAGCTCTAATAAAAAGTTAAAGATAGCTTGAAAATATTGAATAGTCTTCGCTCGAATGTTATATATACGTTTCTACCACCTTCTATCGCAGTAGATTACGCTTGATTCACCTACATTTTATATCGGTTACGTTCCATTAAAGTTGCTCAAGCTTTTTTAAAGATAAGCAGATTTGTGGATGACATTTATACAAAAAGCCAAATGGTACATACAGTCTACATATAAGTAGTTCATAGTATAAACAAACTTTGCTTAATGACGCAATGACAAAGATTTAATCCCCACAGGAGACATTTATACAGGATTTATCCATAAATCTCCATTCAAAGTTATATAAATACAGTCAGATTAAGTAATACTCCATGATCTATGGCAGCAAAGATTAATAAGTAAACATTGAATGTAAATTGTACCTTCTTCCTCTTCTTCACAAAACTGAATAGGTTTTATACAGAATTATATTCGATAGTGGATTTATATACGAAGAAGAAAAACTAATTTTTAAAAATGTTTGATCTGTAATCAGTTTGTTCCGGCTAATCTCCGAAACGGTCCAGCCGGTCCGCCGGCAGATTACTCATATTATAAAGAGTAACTAAGGCTTACTTATATTTTAGAAAAGGAATTCCACTCAAAGTTATTAAAAAGTAGGTACCTAGGGATAGGTAGGGAACGGGCGAATCAAAGAATTGTGTTTCAACTCCACTTGTACATAGTTCCAGACATTAGCGTTCAAACAATAAAAAAACAAAATAAATCTCAAATATCGGCCTACTTCTTTAAATATTAGTATAGACAGTGCTTATATTGTACTTGTACTTTAAGAAAATATATTTTGAATAAAAATACATACAATATAAATGCTTCTAATATGACCATCTGATACAAGAATCTAACCCCAATTTTGAAGCGATTTAAAAATAAAAGCCCGCACATCCATACAGTCTACGCATTGAGCTCGAGTAAATTCGTAATAACTAATGAGTAGCAGTCATCACTTACATCAATAGCAAGTCAATATTTATTATTTACTATGGCACCGCCTCTGAAGCGACGCAAATAAATATGACGGATGTTGCGAAAGTTAGTCCCTCTCGTTCGTTCGCGCGACGAAGAATTCTTAATTGTATACTAGAAATAAATTAAATTGTATAATAGAAAAAAGTTAACAGTGATTCTGAAAATAGATTTTGTATAATTATATATACATACTTACAATGATATATTACTACTATTAGATACGAATATAAGACATAGGAATAATGTAAAAAAAATACATTCTTTTTAATTCTAGTTTCGACAGAATACAGAATAACAGAGAAAACCTGCATTTTCTGAGAGAACCTAGCAAGTTTATGTATGTTAAGTTTATATGTGATGTCCGCCAACCAATAATAACACATGGCCTGCGTGGTGGACTACTTCCCGTGGTATTAAACGGGCGTGCTCCCCGCCCATGCCCAGCAGTGGGACATTAAAAAAGGCTGAATATAATGTCCTTAGTCTATCAATATACCTACTTCCTATTTTTCATCCAAATCCAAGCCAGCTGATTAAGCGTACAGGAGTAAAAAACATCAAAAACTCACACGTACAAACTTAAGCATTCATTATAGTGAAATATTTAATATACCTAAGTGATTCTAGCGATTCACCCTCGCTTTGCTTTATGTTCGTCCGTAGTGTCAAACAAAACAAGTCCACCAGTCTCAGTGCATTTTAATTTTTTCTAATACATATTATCAATATATCAATAGTGCCCATCGATACCCACGGCGCGGCGGCTAATCTCAATGAGCCTAACTGAGCAGGAGATATTATACTGTACAAAGTACAAGTACACTCTTTATACCTAACACTTACTTACTCCGGCTGACGGCTTGACTGCTTAGCACGAACAGTGAGAGTTTAGGTGCAGGATCAGCAAAGCGACGTTACGTGTTCTTTCAGGCACATATTTATCACCACCGCCAACTTCCCAACTCCAGGCTGTTACTGAGGCATACTAACCAAAAATACTCAACAATTAAACTTGGTCCAACCTGGGCCTCGAACCCAAGATGTATGTATGTAGCTTTACATGCAAGTCACAACACCAACGTGGTAGTTGGCTGGCAGTTATTCAATTATGTAATTAGGCATATATTCTGTTAATTAAATCCTAACATTAAAGTACCGTAAACAACAATAAAGTACTTTTTGTTTGCTAAGAAAACCTCACTGCGTAGGTCCGACTCACACTTTATTATATTAGTGGCTAATTGCGAGTACAAACTCGTGCGAAATGTGAGAGATAGCTTCAGCCATAGGTTTGTACCTTTTACGCAGAGTCATTTGTTAATAGTTTAGGAAATGATAAAAAAGAAAACAAAATTGTTATTTTTTATATTACCAAAAATAACTTTATAGAAAACCAATACTGATAAAACTATTCAAATATTTGTGTATCGGCATTTGTTGTATGTTCGAATATTGCATCCGGCATCCAGAGCTCTTTATGGTTATGTATTTTCATGAAATTCTCCACCAAATTAATTTCAATAAACAAACAAACATTTCATATAGGGCAATAATATAGTTAAACCTAACTGAAAGTTATATACCTATTAACAGATATTATGTTACTTTTAATCCAGTTTTGTGTGGGCTGAGTTGAAATATCTATATACGTGTTGATACTTGCTAGTAAATTATATAGATAGCTTAGCTAGCTTAGCGTGATCAGACTAAACGTGCTTTGAGACACTATTGCATCTTGTTTATATACTTAGACTATTTCTGATCACTAGTAATAAACACGTAGACTCTGCAGACATTAGGTATTCACCACGGAACAGAAAAAAAGAAAACGACTAAAAAACGACAAATCAAATGATTTTGTTTATATATATTTGTTTGTAATGCATAATATGATTATTTGTGTAAGTTTAGCGACACCGGTATATATAGTTCTATACTTATTGAAGCTTCTTTAGAATCGTGGTGATTTCAAACTCGATGAAAGGAAAAAATAAGTCCATAGTACCAGGCACTCAGAGACGGGGAAGAGCTAGCCTTAATTTAAATTCAAGTTTTACTTCTGACATTGTGTACTTTGTACACACGCACTTTTTTTTGTTGTAATATTTCACTTCCACATTTTTTGCTCTTCCATGGTATTTACTTATTACTATATTTATTATTACTTTATTATTACTTATATATTTAAATTTTATTTTTGATTTGAAAAACAAAATGAAATGCACATATTTATGGTTTTAATCAAAATAGTCTCTACCATACATTGAAGTGGCTCGAAAGCCGTCCTCAATTTAAACATCTCACGTTTATCTCTTCTAATTAGGCACCTTTACAAGAGGCGCTTATTTGGAATATATAAACAGTTACCCCTTGAAAAAACTTTCTCTCGATTCAAAAACATTGTATCATTTAGCCGATATGTACGTACACAATAGAGCCAAGAACTTTTCAACAAGTAACATTTATGTCTCCGACTGCATAATACAACTTGTACTCATATTTACTTTTACTTTTATTAACTACTCATATTTTAGTCTATTTTATGGAGTCACTTTTTTATTTTTATTACATTACTTATTACACAATAAAGTCACATATATAAATAGTTACATTAAGAGTGAATTGACGTTTCAACATACCTATGTGATTATAATTACCTAATTTAGTTAAACAAATCTAGTTTTGCTAGTTCCGCTGCTAGTATGTTGTAAGTGTTGTATTAATATTGTATGAATGTACATCTAATAAATGTATATAAATCTTTTATATCATTTCTCTTATCGCTTACTTTTGCAGCAGTGAGTGGATTTGGAGGGCGTACCATTCATTTTATTTGGCATGATACTAACAAGGCGTCGACTTAACGAGACCGATTCTGAAATTGTGAAATTATTTTTATTTATAGCTGTTTCTTGTTAATATTACATTTATAACGTCACGTACAACTTTGAAACGTGTTCTATTACTTTTAAGTGATAAAGAGAACGTTTTACTTAAGGCTTTACTTATCAAAAATTATCAGCGAATAAAAAAATCATCTAAATCTCGGTACATATAACGTTTTAAAAGGTACACCCTTGTATGTCTTATAAGGTTGGTTTGTTTTGAGAAGTAAAAATCCTTAAAAGGACTGAAAACGAATATGCTTAAATAATATATAAAAGTAAATCAAGGAATGATGTAGGTACATGTTTCAGTATTTTTCTTAACTTTAACTTAAAAAGCTACTCTTTTTAAAGTATGTTTTTCTTTGTAATAAACTTCTAACAATGTGACTGTCTCATAACATAAAAGCAAATTTAAACTGAATAAGGTTTTAAAATTAACATGACTCTTGTGGTTTGTCGTTAAAAGTTAACAATTGTTAAACTTGGATTGAATTGATTTTATTTTTTACTAGTGGAACCCGCGGCTTCGCTCGCGCTAAATCTAGGGACGATCCCGAGCGAAGTGAGGGTGAGTCGCTTGTTAAGATAAACATTTCCATCATACATTACATATGTATAACTCTCTCGCGGTTTTGGCAGCGCACGCCAGAATAGCTCGCAGATGGTAGATTTTTTACTACTTACTTGATACTTATCGTCATATTTTGGACAATTCACACAATATCTTTATAAATTGTAGCCTATGTGATATTCTGATGTATAAGCTATATTATTGTAAAGTTTCATTAAAATCCATTCAGTAGTTATTACGTGAAAGAGTAACAAACATCCATACATCCATACATCCATACATCCATACTTACAAACTTTCGCGTTTATAATATAATATATATATAATAATATAATAATATTAGTATAGATAATTCTAATACCAGCATCTACTTAATTAAATGTTTGTGTACCAATTCATATATTTTTAAAAGTAATGCAAAGGAAATCAAACTTTCAAATATTAAAAAAATTGTAAAAATTTAAGCGAGTACCGGTTTTTAGGGTTCCGTACCTCAAAAGGTAAAAACGGAACCCTTATAGGATCACTTTGTTGTCCGTCTGTCTGTCTGTCTGTCTGTCTGTCTGTCTGTCTGTCTGTCAAGACCTTTTTTCTCAGGAACGCGTGGAGGTATCAAGCTGAAATTCATATCAAATACTCAAGTCTATGGTCTCTTGGAGCTGTGAAAAAATCAAACTTCTAAGTCAACGCGATCAAAAGATACTCCCGTTTATGCCGCAAATTTTCGACACTCGCAAGGGAATCAAAACCTACAGGGTACTTCCCGTGAACTCAGAATCTTGAAATTTGGTACGAAGCAACGTCTTATAACACAGATAAAGGAAAAATTGCGAAAAGCATAAATTTTTAGTTACATCATATAATAAAAATATTTTTAAAAATTTTAAACTTATTACCCCTTTACTCATACACCGTTCCGTACAGGTTTGTACGGAACCCTCGGTGCGCGAGTCTGACTCGCACTTGTCCGAATTTTTTTTTATAATAGTAGTTACGACAGATTTTCATTCAACTCTTCCAGATTCATACGTATCTATGAGAGGCGTTCGTGCATACATTATATGTAGTACAATGTACATCAAACACCGTACCGAAAAATATTTGACGCGCTACTTTAATATTGGCACGATCAATTTTTTTTCTGAAGTCATAAAAGAACTGTAATTATGTTTGATCTGTAAATAAAAAAATAATATTCGTAAGTTAGTTATAAACGAAATTAGCATAATGTAACGAACGAAATTACACTTTTGATTGATAGATTGTTTGGCAAAAATATTAGGATATTAATAAATTATCTGCTAAGCGTATTAATAGAGCATTAGACAGATCAAAGCACGCCATTTTTAGAAATTCTATGAAAGGTTATCTTTGAATCAGTATTGAGTAAGAAATTCACTGAATAATTTCGGGATTATTTTACTTTATGTAACTTGAAGATTTTCTATCAATTTCAGATTGTATAACACGATTTTGTGGTCTAAAGATCCCTTACTCTGCTCCGGTTACAAGATACTTACTTATTATTAGTCTATTATTTTCCCTCCTAAAGCTAAGAAACCAGGCAAACAAACTTGATAGAATAATAACAAAGTATTTTACGTGAAATTAAACTTTTATAATCTAATAATCACTTATACTTTTTTTATACTTTTAACTCTAAAATTTTGTGAAAAAATATTCGCGTTTCATTCAAGCTATTTAAATATAAGTCAATACCTATCAATCCATAATTGAAGATAAGTATTGAAATACTCATATATTTCCGCTAAAAACATTTTTTTTTTGTAAAATTACCAAGAAAATTATTTTGGATGACATTTTTGGAGCATACCTACCGGCATTTAGACGACGATTTTTATTAATTTATTATACTTTAGTTATTATTTTACAAAAACAAGGACAAATATGATATAATTTTACATTTATGAATAACACATTTACTTTGTGAAAAGATATATAATAATAAAATAAGGATGTCGAGCTTGCGACGCTTTTACGTTAGCCGTAAAAGCTCCATAAATGGATTCGAGCCTATACAAAAGAGGTCATTAATTTCACATTAGCACCTCATCAGTATTGTTTTATTTCGATTTACGTTTATACTTATAGGCGGTATATCAATTTACATAGCTCACAAACAAAAGGGCTTTCAAATTTTCCCTTTTCCTCCAACACTGTTTTATGTTACTCGTCCAAACTTTGCATTACAAATAATAATAAATTGATAACCTCCTCTTTGGAAATGGGTTAATCATTTAAAATTATTCTGTATAAGTAATTCTTCAAATATTCCTAATCATTTCTGAATTGTCTTAACCATGGACGTATTAACTAATGGACCAGTCATAAAATACAAATGCATGAAAACACTTTCAACCATTTGAAGTATAACGCACACAAAGAATTGACACAATACATCAAAATTCACTCTAATGCTAGTGCTTGAACGTAGTCGATAAAATACATACATCAATGACATTTTAAATATTAATAATAAATATTGTTTGATTTTTCGCCGACAATCAAACCCAGAACGTTCGAATGGGAAAGAAAAGGCGTATCATAAATAAGCTGTAAGGCAAAGAAAATAAAGGGAGAATAAAGGTGGGGTAAGCTTCCGGTATTTATATTTTAATTATACTAAAATAAGCAGGACATTGTTATGAACTTTTTACTCAATTATAGTTATTATAGACTTCAAATTTTTTGTTAAGAATTTTTTTTTTCTTTCGAGAAGGATCCCTAGGAAATCTAAAATTTTGTGTAATTTATGTGTTAAAATAAAATAAAAATTAAGTACACATACTAATTATAATTTTTGCATTTATAGTGTTTTTATTTAATTATAAAAATATTATTATAAATTTATTGTCATCAGATTGTAGGATACTGCGATAAAAGTATTTTATGTTATTGTACTGTACAAATAACATCCATTATTCGCTTAGTTATTTCGTCAATTATAGATATATTTTTCGACATTGTCAAGCACTAGTCGATGTCAAATGGACTTACTCGACAGTTCTGTCATTTGTTTTGAACGGTATAATCCAGCCATTTTATGATGGTTGTCAGATGTCAACAATACATAGATATATCGACTATATTTAACATAGTTGAATAATACGAAATTTTATTTTACATTTACTCAAATTTTGTGATAAATAACATTAAATGTAATAAAATATATTACTTACAAGTGAAAAGAAATAGTGCTGCTTCCGCTGCTATAGTTTTTACACCATCTAAAAGAACATTTAGTCATTTTTGGGAGATGTTTTGTTGACAAGTAAGTGCTTGAGACTGACGTAAAATCAAACGCCCAGGCCTAAAATATCCTGATTACTGTCAAGGCCGGTAAAGGTACGTCCGCTTATGTGTCTCGTCCATTAGATACGTCCATGGTCTTAACATATAGGCTCGCTTGAATAACCGAGTGAAGCGGGTTCAAATTCGGGTCTCGCACCTCTGATATTTTTATGTGCGAATCATTTCTATCATAATTACCACTTGTCTTACGGTGAAGTAAAACATCGTGAGGAAACCTCCATGTCAGAGAAAACTTAGCAAGTTTTCTAAAGACATGTGAAGTCCGCCAACACGCACTAGGCCAGCGCGGTGGACTATGGCCTGATCCCCCTTGTACTGAGGGTGGTCCGTGCCCAGCAGTGGGACGTTAAAAATGGCTGAAGACATAGGTATAGGTATACAGTATATTAATATCGAATAGTGAAGGACGAGGAGGTTTGAAGTTAAAGTAATAGCCAAATAAATTCTTAATTAAAACATTGCGTATCCTAGAGGGCAAAAGTGTTCTTTCAGGATCAATCAGATTTCAGATGAATTAAATTAATAATACCTAAATACCTTAATACCTTAATATATACTACCAGTTTCTACTTCATACAAAAATGGAAAAATATATCTATTAACACAAAATTCTTTGAGTATATAATCTACAAGAAAGACGTAACATTTTATGATTCGTATAAAAGAAAAATAAGGCCAATAAGGTTTATTAAGCTTCAAATGTCATATTTTCCTTTCATATAAAAAATACCTTTGAAAATGTTATTTAAAATGTATTAGAGCAGCTCCTTAGACTCACAAAATCTCACCTCTTGGGAAAATAATCGACACTTTCCTACAATAAAGTTCAAAAGTAAAACGAAAATAGTAACTCAGTATTGACTATTTAGGTCACTAGAGTATTATTATGTTTTTTTTTTAAATTATAAATATGTATGTTTAATGGTGGAAAATATGATAGAAAAAAATCTTCGTATGAGAAACTTATCAATTATAATTTATAACTATTTAGTAATTTTGAATAAAATAATTTTGAAATCTCAAATAATGTACATTTTTAAGTGACTAATTGGTAGTTTATATTAAATAAGGTCAAAGATTACACTAAATTAAATACCTTAACCCAAACGGGCAGGACCTTGTAGTGCTGCGAATACCCTATATTGATTTATGATTTAAGTAATAAAAGGGTTTTACCAATAATAAATTAGTTGATTACTGCCCTCGTCCCTCCCTCGGCCCTCGATTTAGGGCGTGAAATAAAACAATATTTCTAATTTATATAATATTTTGACAGTAATTTAATAAATAACAAATGATTGATAGCTTCACTAAAGCTATTTACAGAAGATTAAACAAATACACAATTTAATTAAAAGCAAGTATATGACGAGGAAAACTAAAAATTCACTAAATATTCAATCAAATATTATATTTTCATCTAACATAATTAGCCTTAATTGCAGTCATGACCCCATTAGATACAGTAATAAACTTACAAAACTCTGTATGATTAATTAAGCCATTTTTAATTGAATTCAATGATTTTGTCTAAATTTAGATTTATTTTATTAAATGATAATGATTACTTGTGATTAATATAAAATCCTCTAAATATTAGAGGAAAGGATAGTTATGATGTCATAGAAATTCAAAATTAAAAGCAAAGACTACATAAAAGCTTCCAACGTAAAATGTACTTGTGTATAAAAAATGTCAAAAATCATATTCATCTGACTACATAGTTTTATTATTTACGAGCCTTTCCTGCGGCTCTACTCAAGTTCTAAAGGCTGAAAATCAAAAGAAATATTTTTCTCCCGTTTTTGCAACATTTTTCATTGACGCTTCGCTCCTATTGGTCCTAGCGCGATGTAGTATAGCTTATAGCCTTCCTCGATAAACGGACTATCCAACACAAAAAGAATTTTTCAAATCGAACCAGTAGTTCCTGAGATTAGCGCGTTCAACAAAACAAAATTCAGCTTTATAATATTAGTATAGATATTAAAAGAGTTACTTAACACATTTGATATTTACATTTCATAATAATCAATTTTAATTTATGGCAGACATTAGTCCAGTGGTAAGATGTTCGCTAATGAATTATGATGATGATTATGTCTAAGAGAACCTAGCAATTTAGAAGAAATGTGAAGTCAACCAAAGCGCACTTGGCGCATGGTGAGCGAGGCAGACTATAGCCGGATGCCCCTCATATTGAAGGGAGACACGTGCCCAACAACATTGAATTAGTTGAGTCCATACATATCATACATATAATATCTATATATGTATAAAAATAAAGAATTATTGATTCATAATTTATTTAAGATTAGATTAAGTATATACCTATGCCTAAATCATTAGTTACTTTTTGTCAGAACTCATAACCATTTTATATGCAAAGTCCTTTTACCACAAGAACTGCGTGAAAATGCAAATATACGGAAATTATGGAGCCAACGTACCCATGGTGACGTGACTTCAAAAACTTTTATAAAACCCTCTTCATATATAGTCATGAATAATCTGCACGTTCAACATATTTTTTGAGCCTACAGGCTACAGATTTAAAATAAAAAGAAGAAAAAGTTCGAAAAGTAAAAAGTCCCATAAAAAGAAAGCACTTTCTCCTATTTATCGTACACACTTTTCACTACTTTAGGTACTAAGTTCATGCTGCTTCTAACCTATAGGGTATTTTTTATATATAAATTTAAATATCATGAAGAGGCAGTGGTAGTCCAGTAACACTAGCACGCTTGCTTGGAAACCAAGTAAAGCAAGTTGTGATCTCGGGCCACATAATATGATTACCACTAATCTTGTGGTAAAGGAAAACATCGGCATGTTTGAGAGAAGCGAACAAGTTTTAGAAAGAAATGTGAAGTCCGCCAACCTGCAATTAGCCAACGTGGGGGCCAGAGCCCTTATTGGCCCCTGTCCAGTGGGACGTTAAAAGGTCTAAATAGAATTGATTTAATTACGATTCAAAACATTACATGAAAAGGAAAGCTTTACACAATGTGATTATAACTCGTCTATTAGATTAATTTGATTTCTAGTACCATTTATTTAAGCTTTTTTGTTTGGTATTTACTAATTATTGAAGTAATCATCCCCGCTGAATCTATGGTTTTAGATTTTTATACGGTTTTCGCTAATCAAAATGGCGTTTGAGCCAATTTTCGTTATGATATTCGTGATTAAGAGGTCAAAACATGTTACTATACCACATTTCAGATCGATCGGAGGTTTGCGCTGTTGATTTGTGTCAAATTCAAACATTTTCATCTAGTTGTTTAAATTGGCCATTCCGCCTGTCGATAAACATAATACTTTACGAAGTACCTACCTAATTTGACAACAGGTAGTATTTCACGAAGAAAATTAATATTGGTTGTGAGCTCAGCATTTCGCTTGAATAACATTTAAATTTATTTATCTTAAGTCAATATTTTGCTAAGACAACATTTAATTTTCTTTATTAATTGCCAGTACAAAGAATATATTTTATATTTAACGGCTGAAAGGATTTGAGATAAATTCACAGTCAACTTTTATCGACGCACCTGCTACGCGAGCTGAACAGCCCATAATAACTTGTGCTGTCTTATACATAACTAGCGACTCGCCCTCGCTTCGCTCGGGCTCTTCCCTAGATTTAGCACAGGCAAAGCCGCGGGATCCGCTAGCTATGCATATAAACCTTCCTCTTGAATCACTCTATCTATTGGAAAAAAGCGCATCAAAATCCGTTGCGTAGTTTTAAAGATTTAAGCGCACATAGGGATATAGGGATATAGGGACAGAAAAGGCGACTTTGTTTTATACTATGTAGTGATATTATATCACATTACAACTATACATATAAATAAAATAGGAGTGTCTGTTTTCAAGTAACAGCTTCTCACTAAATGTATATGAAAGTATATACGATACTAGCAACAAAAAACCAATTTAAAAAAAATATTTGTCTGTATGTCTGTTTGTCCCGGCTGATCTCTGAAACGGCTGGACCGGTTTTGATGGGATTTTCACTTGCAGATAGCTTATCTTATAAGGCGTAACTTAGGCTGCTTTTTAACCGACTTCAAAAAAGGAGGAAATTTTATTCTATTTATTTTAACTAGCTGAACTCGTGGCATCGCTGACGCCAAACCTAGGGACGAACCCGAGCGAAGCGAAGTCGCTAGTATTTAAATGAGTTAAAGTAGACACTTTTAAGGTTAATTTAAGTTTGTGTTTTCAGGGGGCGTCAAGTCAAACATATAATATTTAAACATTTTTAATTGTGTTCGTTCTCTTTAAGGGAAAACTAGCTGACCCGTGCCCACTTCGTTGGGCATAATGTTACTAATCCTTTTTTAGTACAGAGTGTTTAAATAATTTAAATTATTTTATTATCTCTGCTATAACTCAACTCAATATCAATAAAAACTAAAACGAAACTAAAAAAAGTGAGTAAAAATAAAAAAGAGCGATCACTGAAACTCGGCTTCAATGTTCTTGGAGGAATTAGCAAAAGAAAGTAAGATCAAAACTTTCCTAATTAATTCTTACTACGAATTACTTTTCTAATAAAATACTGAATCGTTAGGCAAGTATTTCGACTAAAGACGAGCCTAAGACATGTAAGCTATCAAGCTTATATCCTGGAATATATATCTTGTTGTCCTCTAGTTTTACTTTTAAAGTAGCTTTCGCAACAGCTTAGTTTTAAACTAATTTTAGAATGCGCTACTCAAGATCAATGCAAGCACGGACAAGCCTATAATTAACTTAAAATTAAACGTAATATAAAAAAATCTAACATCAGAGTTTCTAATTTGGCACTAGAAATGCGTCCCCAATAAAATTCATCCAATTGTGTAATACCACATTATCGATATCGAATACTAAATTAAATAACATAGACCGTTATCCGCTGTCCCTGGAGTATTATTAGACTTGGCCTCGAAATACTGCTTATTATTCCGTAACACTGTTGTACCAAAAAGGGTACAGCACGTGAGGCTTTTGTGTGATAGAAAATATGTTTTTCAGATTTTTGGGCCCGCCATTGTTTTCGCAACGGTTGCAGAATATCGAATTGACAAATGGATATGAGTATTTGGTAATATACTTGTGTACAAAATGTATAAACTCAACGTATTAAGGCTAAGCCTTAATACACCGTTATTGTGAAATGTTCGCAGTTTATTTATAAAGTATTTTTAATTTATTACTGAAGTATTATTTATTTGTTTCTTCAAATAATTTACTGGTTATAAAAAAATTAAGCTAACATTAGCAACGCTAGAAGAAGTAAAAAACCAAAATTTTAATGTGTGAAAATCATAATGTGAAGATAATGTATAAAACCTACTTATTCCAGCCCTGTTTATATATATTTTTATGGGCAGTATGAAATTTAACATCGTGCTATAAAAAAAACTAAATTTTATTCATTACTTTTTGTGGCTACGTACACACAGACAATAAAATTTAAATTATTAATGATGCTTCCACAAAAGTACAAGATCCCTAGTTCACTAAATGTTTCTAGTACTCGTAGCTTATGACCTATAATCTATGTCTAGATTAAACGACAACACATTAGTGACGCGGAAACTATAAACACAATTGCGAATTAATTTTTACGAGCGCCTTGTATGTTAGGTTTTTGGCGGCCAATTTGATACGTAACAATAGTTGCTAATATTAGATACCATTGTTCTATACTGTGATTACTGTTGCTAAGCGGCGTTAACTTATTCCTTTTGATGTCTTCTGTGGAACAAGGTCTGTCAGTCTATCATCTGTCAGAGCTTCATTTATTACAGATTAAATTAAGACGAGTTAGTGCCATCGTTTTGCTCTCATTTTACAATACTTTAATGTAAAATATAATTATCTTGGCAATCCTGTATAGAATCATCTATACTTAAGAAACATTATTTATTTTATACTGAAAAATAAAATGAAATCAAAATATTCAATTAAATTCATCGAGAGGTTTTCAAGATATGTTCGTCTAAACACACAAACATCCAACATTCCTTAAATTTCTTTAAGGAACAATAAATATAGACAAAGCAACAGGTAGCAGTTAGTATTCAATTGATAAAAAATGTTTTAAATTGTCTTTGACGAGCTTTCTAAAAGAGAGTTGCAATTCTCCTAAAATAAATGCATAAGTCTGGGGTCTAAAACATCATAAACTTCAGAAATTAGAACTCTATCATTTAATTATATTATAACTTTGATGGTAATTGGTTCCTAATGACATCATGAAATATTTTTATTAGAATAATATATAAAAAAGAGCTTTAGAGCTTTTATATGAAAATTAAAATAAATTAATTGAACAGCTTCAAAAATATTACATTTTTCACAAAACCATAGTGCATTTTAAAAGCTGGAGAAGAATCATATTTTAACATATGAAAGCTCACTCAGAGCTCACTACAACAATGAATCTATCGATCAACAGTCTCTTATCCGGAGATTTTCGCTTCGAATTTGTTATTCCTTTCTCATAGTCCCTAGATTAGTTTTTACTTTAGTTGCTTCTCTGGCTTAACTTTTGGCGAGTTGGAAAAGATTAAACAGTTAGCAAATTATACTGTTCAGCAGTTAAAGCTAATGTATTACACTTATTCTGTGCTCATATAAAATCCATTTTCTTGAAAGAAAACAAAAATAATATGAGTAATCTTTACACATGAAATACAAACGTTCTGGGATTTATTGTTGTATTTGGGTTATCTTTCGCATAAAACGGAAGTCCTAAAGGACTAATCATATTTAGAGGCAAGACGTAAATTGCAGGAAAAGTGTTAGTTTAGCTTGGCTAAGCAAACGTAGCGAAGTTCGATCATTGTAGCAATAAAGGCAATAAAGGTACAAAATAAAGTGTGAAGCTCCAGACCGACCCAAGGTAGAACGCACAGTTGACGCCCATCTAATGTAAATAAGACATTAATGACGATGTAGTGATTGTGGATAATAATATTGATGCGGATTCAAATCCGGGTCTCGCACCTCTGATATTTTCATGTGCGAATCATTTTCTATCATGATTACCACTTGTCTTACGGTGAAGAAAAACATCGTGAGGAAACATGCGTGTCTTAGAAAAAAATGAAGCAAGTTTTTCGAAAGAAATGTGAAGTCCACCTAGGCGAGCGCGGTGGACTATGGCCTGATCCCCCTCGTACTGAGAGAGGCCCGTGCCCAGCAGTGGGACGTTAAAAAAGGGCTGATGATGATGAATATATAACTTTACCTACTTAATCGCCCGTTTGTTGAAAGAGTTGTATACTTTCAAATCTCACTCTACAAGTTTTAAGAACGGATCAAATACTCGTAGGTACCTATATGTAAATACGTAGTTTATTTAGTTAAAAGATCTAATAACCACTGCGACTGCGGTGATCTAATATATGTAAGCTTTTGTAAGATTTAGAAAGGTTAGAAAATATCAATTTTGTATGTAAAAGAAAGTAAACAGTCTATGTTACGGACATATATATTATGCAAAATATCGATAACTACACTCAAGTACAATGTATACCTTCCAATAATGTACTTTTATTTATCATAGTGTAAAACCTTTCGGGAGTGACGTAAAAAATTCCTTTAAATGACCATAAAACTTATGCTTAAAATGGACTACTCTTGATACTTTATAGTAAACGAGCTCTCACGTTTCATCTATAACTCACCAACGAAAGATTTATGAGGTGCTAGATTTATTGCGACAAAATCAAGCTTAATAATTTTGCTAAATATAAACTACGCCAAAGTTTAAAGGCGGTATTTAAACTCCTTTTTTAATGTAGGGATATTTATTTACGTACATCACAGACATGCATACAGGTTGTAGGACTTTACGGCTCTCTGACTAAAATAGCCAGTATTAGCCACTAACACCAAGAAGAACCCTCTCCATCTTAATCACGACACCCTACAGCAGGCCACAACAACTAAGGAGTTGTTCCCAGGTCCACTCGGCTATCAGAAAAGTGCCAGGAATCATCCACATGGTACACCGAAGTAAGCCTCCTAAGTCCTAGTGTATCCCTTGGCTTTACCGCCGCGCTGGCTAGATTACAAAAATATATAACACTATTTGAAGCATAGAAGGATAACTGTTTTCCAGAACAAGCAAAGTGATTTTTTGCTTAAGTAACATTGATTGGTTATTATTTAAAATGGAATAATTATAAAAATTAATAAGAAAGGGTATTTTTGACTATAATATATGTACTAATAAAAAATGATGGGACATTCTTACAACAGCACCGTCCAGTTCCGTGGTAAGCTACAATGCTTGTGTTACGGATACGTACGGATACGAGATAGTTAATAAACTACGTATATAGCTTTTAAATACACACATATATAAACACCCATGATTGGAGTACAAGCATTCGTGGGCAACAAATGAATGCCCCCAGCGGTACTCGAAACCTCGACCGCTGGCGCAGACAGTAGGGTCACTACCAACTGCGCCAAATGACAAATCACAAGATGTTTTCGACAAGATTCTATAATAAATGAAATCCATATAGGTATGTCATAATTTGTACTCATAAAACTACAAAACTAATCTACAAGCTATAGCTTGTGTCCAATCAACTTTGGCGCACAATCGTTCATTTATCGGTCGCAATTCGTTTTAAACGATTGTTGTCTTACGTCATAGAGGCTTTTAAAGTAAGTATATTACGCGTATCGAATTTTTATTGATTATTTTAAATTTATTATATATTATTTTTATATTATTTTAAACCTTCTACCTGCCTGATCACGTAGGCTTCGCAATTTATAAGGTTATTAGTGTCTGACAAAAATATATTGCGAATTTAGTTTCTACTTACATAATGTCACAAGTAAATTCTTCTTGGCTATGAAAATCGTGATACTTTTTTATTTACAAGCTTACGTACTTTATTTTTTAATCTGACAATTTTTAGGCGGACTAATTATAGCTACAGTAATTAAGAAATTATATTAAAAATTACGATGGGTATTATGGGATGGAATTCCCTCAAATTAAAAGTCTAAATTCAAATGAACCAAATACACATTAACATAATATACGAATAGAAATAGTTCATAATTTTAAACGCAATTAGCTATGTCAGCCCGCTTCAACGGTAAAGTTCATTGAAACCACTTAGCCAGATAGAAAAGAGAAGTAAAGATTACTTTTCAGTTTAGATAAACCAACATTTAAGAATTACTGAATTGATTATGAAACTAAACTGCTTTAAACCTCCATGAAATATTGTAAAGGATTATTAAGATAATTTTTGCAACTCCAAATGAATGAAATGAATGTTCCACTTTTTAAAATTGATTTTTCTTATTTAATACCGTAGTATAGGTATAGTGGCTAGCATGTACGGTCATACATCGGGTTGGAGTTCCGGGTCGGGCCAAGTCTAATTATTGAGTCTTTCTGTTTAATAAGTCTTAGTAACAGCCCGGAGTTGGAAATTTGGCGGTGTTTCACCCCGTGCCTCGAAGAGCACGTAAAGCCGTCCACCGGTCGTGTCGAACAGTCGTCCCACCGAAGTATGAGAGTGATAGGAACTCTCTAGTGCATTTGCGTCTGCGCGTGCATGCGCTGCACTATGATATCTCCTGCGCAGTTGACCAGTCTCAATGAGATTGGCCGCTGTGGCCATTATTAATAATTTATTATTATACCTTCGTGAAAAGCTGTTAATTTTAAATTAAAAACAGACACTTCAATTTTATTTATATGTCCTGATATACGTAACTACCTAATCAATTACCTAATCAGCCAATACTATAATTACATTTTATTCCTCTCCTCTCAACGCACCAACAGTTTATGACACCACTATACTGTAAAGAATGAAACATTAAATTTTATTGAACAAAATATAGTCATGCTATTTTTACCTTTATCACAATACAATATGGTACATTACCGCTTAAATTATTTTCTATTACCCTTGGATTTCAACGTAAAAGGATTCTAATGCCACTTGTTATTTATGTTCATCTGATAACAGTTAATAATGAAATAGTAGAACATTTGAAACCAATTACAGGTAATTATTATAGGTTTACAAAATTAGTTATGCAAGAGTGAATTTGTGAAAATACGTATTAATAAATATAAAACAGGTATCTATATATATATATATATGTAATATAAAAATAAAAATGTTTATGTAAGTATAATATTAAATTATTTTACATACTTATATTGGGCTCTGAATATTGACACGACACCCCTGTAAAAAGCTTGTTTTGCTCTCTCTCTCTCTCTCTCTTTCCTTTCTTAATTCTTAAAGTGATTAGTAATAGTCTTATTAAAATCAGTTCAGCCATAATCATATCCAACATACTCAAAATCATACACCGTAATCGAGCACATACATCCCTTTTAGTTGTAGGAAAATTTTTCTTTTCTTATATGCTTACAAAGTCATCACATATACTCGTATCTAGTAATAAGTAAAATAAGTAAGTCAAAGCTTCTAATACCTAATCATGAAAGCTTTATGCTACACAAAAAGTAATAAATTATTACTATTAAGGAGTACATACAGAAGGAAAGCCTCTTTAATCTTTAGTTGAAGATCCAAAGCTTAATGCCTTATCGAATATTCCGTAACTACTCGCAATTTCCAGTACGAACAAGTGTCACCTTACAAGATTTATTGTAGAATCTGACCCGTCATCGATTACATTTAATGTTCATCCAATTTAAACGTGCTCATTTATTTGGACTGTCCTATTTCCGTATCTATATAATTAAAGGCCGATGTGCACTATACAGCCGATCATAGTCTGGTTTCGGTTCAATATCGGTCTGCTAAAATATGTTTATAGAAAAAATAGTTATGTGCATTTCCATTGTCAGTAAGAGTCGATTTGGGGCTGTTCCTAGTTCCTGCTGGTACAACATGGCACTATATTGTAATCTATTCTAAAGCAGTTAGCAAATATCTCTCTATACCTAGCACAGATTTCATACTTCTGTACTTGGTTATAATTTTTTCGCCCCTAAGAATAATATGTTGTGTGTCTTTCTAAATCTTTCTATTTCGAATTTATTTTAAAAAAAAGAACCGATCAGGAACAGCTTAAAGCTCAAGTTTTATGAATGACCTTATTCATAAGTAAATTATTCTGTATATTTCCACCCCTGGCATTCTTGCGACATATCCCAAATATAGAATCCTTGAGGGTAATTTGCAAATAAGATGCGCATTTCTTAATCAAATTTTGATTTATGGTATATGAACCTCAACTGTATAATATAAAGTAATATGAAATTAAATTGGTAGACCGTACATAATTAAATAGCATACGTATGTTTATATAATCCTCCTTCTATTGAAGGCAGGCTTAGCAGTGGAATGTGAAAAGCTATTTTCTCCTTCATATACGTTGCATATATCAAATCATTTAAGAAAATTAAAATGTACTAGCGGTTTTCGTGATTTAGTTCACTCTGAATAGTTTACCCATATAGTTTACCCATTGTATCAAATCAAATCAAAATATTTTATTCAGCATAAAAATTGTTACAATTTCTTACTGAACGTTATGAGTCTACCACCAGTTCGGAAAGAAGAAACCTCTGACCTGAGAAGAACTGGCGAAAGAAACTCAGAAATCAAATAAGAATACAATAAAATTATGTAAAATTAATTTTTACATTTCTTTCTACAGACACCATGTACGGGTTACTACTAGAAAATATGGCGGAGTACATCCGGCAGACGTACGGGGAAGAAAGATGGGAAGATATCAGAAGACAGGCTGGCGTCGAACAGCCATCTTTTTCAGTACATCAAGTGTACCCAGAGAATTTGATTACGCGTTTAGCTAAAAAGGCACAAGAAGTAAGTAATCTAGGTATCTGTTATATAGTACTTATTCAAATAAAAAATAGCTGGACTCGAACTCGCGACCGCTGGCGCAAGAATGTAGGCTCACTACAAACTACGCCAAATCTAATTATTATTAGCGATTATTACGGTAAATAATCGAAGATTACGATTTAAAAAATATCATACAAAATCCTCGGGAGAGTATTACATAATGTATATGCCTTGCTTTACAATCGAATCCACAACTGCGCGGCGAAAGAACCAAAAAGCAATGCGAGGAGTTTAATTTTTATCATTTAAAAAGTATTTTACATTAACAATATGAATGAATTTCTATGAAAATATATGTCATAAATAATAATTACTAGATATACGCAATTATAAATATAATCGACGATTACGATTAATCGTAATAGTACCATCACTGGTTTTACGCTCATTTATTTATAAACTGGCAAACCAGGGCCGCTTCACTTAGTTACTCCTTATAACATTAGCTATCTGCGAGTGAAAGCCTCGTCTAAATCGGTCCAGCCGTTTCAGAGATAAAGAGGACTTTATAAAGCCCATATTCAATTGAAACACTGTTGATTTTATGAAACATTGCCTCAGAATAAAGTAGAGAATATATGCTCTACTAATTCTGTAATACTCATAAATTAAAGTGTCATTTGGAGTAAAGTAAAAAAGATTTTTACTTGTACAAAAACTGTTTCGACCTCTAACATTCAGTGACCCGTACACGAGATTGTAAACGTCTTGAGTTAACTCAAAGAAACAAAGGGTTGTTCAGTGCTTTACCTTATTATCTTCCTTTCTAAGGTTCACTCAAATTTTGCGTTATTAAAATGTGTTATTAATATTTAAAACTATAATATTTTCGCTAACGACACATTTGGTTTATTTTGTCATACTGTTAATGTTAAGTACAATCTCTCCGGAGAACATGACATTACTATAAAGCATCCGAAACGTCGGGAACTAAAAAGCAAAATAATTCTGCGAATAAATCCGTAAATATAGTTTAGTTCAGTAGTTTAAATCAATAAATGTAAGAGAGTATTAAATGTAGCGTCTGCGTCACAATACTACGAGTAAAACCGGAGAAATTAGCTATTATGATAACCTCAATATATAGTTTTACAATTATTAAATTCGTTACTTAAATAATTAATTTTAAAATACAAACAGATACTTAGAGTTATAAAATGTTTCGAATAAAAATATTTTTATAACTTCATTACTCAATTTCTTTCGTATTTTATAAACCTCGTAATTTATTTTTAAGTTTTATTCCTTAGTAACTGTTGTGAATACTAAGATGAATATATTTAGTATTTCTATCAGCGTTTCAAGCACTTTGTAACGAGCTAGCAGTTCAAAAGACGTGAGAATTATAAATTAAAAAGGTATAAATTAATGACCTATCAACCTAATACTAGAATTCTAGACTTTAAAAGAGACTGAACTGATTAAAAATATTTAAAAGAATTTATAAACTTAAATATATACCACCATTAATTTTTTTAAATAGTATATGCAAACTCTACTAAATCTATTTACATTATTTTAATTACGTTAAAAGAGATTTAATGCTTATATGATTAGCTTCCCAATTACGGATTACCACATATAAAAGCAAGGCGTATAATTTATCTTTATTGTGCAAAAATTACATAAAGAAAAAAAACAGAAAACGTGGACAAAGGTGGACTCTATAAGAGATCTCTTCCACTTCTAGTCGACCCATGTGCGTGAGAGATACAGGTTATATAAAGCTAAAGAATTTGTTTAAGCATACTACTCTGATTCCAGAAAACCTGTTTACGTTTTATTATAGAGGAACGTTATGTCTTTAGAAAATTAGAAACAACGATTACAGACACAAAAATATTTCGATTTCTTTTCGTTTTTAAAATGTAATAAAATACAATACCTAAATAACACAAAGCTTTTTCTGTCGATGACATCGTAATACAGTATGAGTAAGCTTTACGTGTAAGTTCTCGATCTTAAAAACCGCGTACTATAAGTTCATATACGTCTATTACCCACTAAATTTTACAAAGTTAAACGAAAAATAGAGCTATTTAAAAATGCTAGTAAGAATATAATTGTATGATCATTTATTTCACCAGCGAAAGTAACGGCCCATTAGCTCAGTTGGTTAGAGCGTCGTGCTAATAACGCGAAGGTCGCGGGTTCGATCCCCTCATGGGCCACATTTCTATTTTATATTTAAATATTTTTTATTGTATAATAATAAAAATAATGTTTAATTAACAATTGGATAGTAAATATTTTTTTTCTAGTCGAGTTGGATAAATAAATATCCCCATATTTATTTCAAAACCGATTGTATCAGATCGAATATAATTATACAGTCGAGATAGAGAAAGATAAAAATAATTATAAAAAATGAAATACAATACTTTCCTCCTAAAAGAATTGTAAAGCTGCCCTGTAGTTCAATCACTGATGACTTCAACTGATACTTCATTCAACTTTGCTACCGAAAAATTTTACAAGCATGTATATAAAATATTATTTTCTGGTAATTTATAAAAAAAACATTACTTGATATTTACTCGAAAAAAATAAAAACGTATTTGGAGGTGCTGGGATTTGAACCCAGGACTTTCAGCATGCGAAGCAGACACTCTACCACTGAGTTACACCCCCCGATATAATTCAATACGAAATTAAAGCACTTATACCACCACTTCTTGAACATATACGTACGTTTATAATTTTAAAAGTAAAATATTTAAATAATAACAATTTATATTACGTATACTACCTACTACTGTAATATAATAACTAAACTGTGTACTTTAATACTATATATTTTTCCAGGTACTAGGAATCTCAGAACGCGAATTTATGGATCAAATGGGAGTGTACTTCGTGGGCTTTGTCTCACAGTATGGGTATGACAGAGTTTTATCAGTTTTGGGCCGTCATATGAGAGACTTCCTAAACGGATTAGACAATTTACACGAGTACCTAAAGTTCAGTTATCCTAGAATGAGAGCGCCTAGTTTTATTTGTGAAAATGAAACTCGCCAAGGGTTAACATTGCATTATAGATCAAAAAGGCGTGGATTCGTATATTATGCTATGGGACAAATAAGAGAGGTAAGTTCTAAATACTGTACAATGTTTTGGTTTTCTTGTATATATAATACTATAATAATAATGTTACAAATGAAAAAGATTGTATGTATGAACGTTTGTTTATCACCTCAGAATGACTAAACGGATGGATGGACGACGGAATAGGACAGAACAATATGTAGATCGGATGAAATTTGGCACAGAAATAGATTATATAATATACAAAAAGATTATTTTTTATTCCGGAAAAATGTATGGTTCCTGTGGGATTTACTTACAGTTAAAACGTTTTTGTCAGTATATAAGTTTTAAATAAAAAGTTAAATTAGGTATCAAAAATCGAGATTCGAATTTCAAGATCGGCTTCCCGTGTCAGTGATAGAAGATAGCTTTAAATGTTTCAAGAACTTTTATCGTAAACTGTAAATAACGTTATGTAAATTAACTGACAGCACAGTTCAAACGTAAGCCATTTATATATACATATAACAAAAGTTTTAAGCGCAGCATTAAGAGTTTATGGACTGCGCGGTTTCCTTTAGCGATAAATTATTGTCGAGGCCTTAAATGGATTAATTATATTAATAATAATTAGCAGTACAATTAAATTATGTTTTCCTTAGCAAAATAATTGTTTTATTTATGCCTTTGATATATGTATGCTTAAAAAATAAACACAGATTATACTTTAAAAAATTATATAAAAAGCACTTTAACTATTGAACTAAAACAAAATCAATAAAAATGGAGGCGCCGGGTATCGATCCCGGTACCTCTCGCATGCTAAGCGAGCGCTCTACCATCTGAGCTACGCCCCCGACACATGCTAAGTCGAATTTTATGTTAATATCTTACGTAGTTAAATGGCAATCATTGTATGTGACTATCTTAACTAGATGGCACTGTAACTAACTTATTATAAATTGTACAGTACTATTGCCGCTAGATGGCAGTCTAAAACAAATCATAGTTATGGCTTTAACTTTAAAGGTAGAGTTTCGATAATGCCGCAAGAGTCATGACCACCTCCGAATTAAAAAGAATCATATGATTTAATCTTTTCTTTACTTATTCTAAATGTGGACTGTTTGCTTGATAAGAAAATATATTTATAAGACATAAAAAGTTCAAAAAGAGATATCGAAAACGTTTTAACTTTTTGATATACAGGTAGAATATAAATAAAACATATTTATTTGTTTTGGTAATTTACCGATTTATTAAATATTATCCTGGTACATAGTACCAACAAGGCACTATTTATTTTTCATTTTCTCAGACACACTGAATTTTTATTAAATTGTGTAATAACATAACAATATTAAATAAAATAAAAAAGAATAAAAATAAAAATTTAATAATTAAAATAATAAATTCTGATATTTCTCAATTCTGAATGAGACACTCCTCATGATTGTAAAGTATACTACTAGTTAATAATTTTTTTTAATAAGTTATTTTTGATTGCAGGTCGCGCGACATTTTTATCATAAGGAGATGCGGATAGAGTTACTTCGAGAGGAGTTGCTCTTCGACACTGTGCACGTGACCTTCCAGTTGACCTTTGATAACCGTGCCTTCACATTGGCTTCACTGGCTATGACAAGGGAAGAAAAACATCTACCTATCAGTGCATCTGTACTGTTTGAAATATTTCCCTTTTGTATTGTATTTGGGTAAAGGACTATATTTAATTATCTGAATGACAATTAGACTATTAAGCTTATAAAATATAGTAGGTAGGTACTTGTAAAAACAAAATTCTACGTAATAAAATAATATTATCAGACAAATAAATATTATCCTAGAATCCAGATGATGGCAACGAAAATTCAAATAGCATATAGATGGAAAATGATGGAAAATGGTTAGATGTTGTGCCGCTAATAACAGCGAAAATTAAATTGCTGCTCTACAAATATTTGGAAACATTAAGTTCGATTAGGGAGACAGCTGTAATATGAATTTGCATCTTGACAAGTTTTCAAGTAAAATTATCTTTGTCAGTTTGTTTTGACAATCGGTAAATTAAGTTTTGTGGTTGGTTGGAACTTCCAAGACTTTAAATTGAGTTTGCAAACAATCTTTCTTATATTTCCAACCTATTATCGATTCAAATTGTTCACAAAACAGATATTAATATATTACCATAATCTTTTAAGAGTTACCTATATAAGTAAGAATAACTTATTAGCCCTAATAAATTAAATAAGTACGTATAATAAAAAATAACTCCTTCGTAAATAAGGCGATTTCTTCAAAGTCAAAAAAATTAAAAGTATTTTTTCATACTATTGTATTTTTACTTTTTAGTTATTTTTTAATTTATTGCAGATCACATATTATGTATTTTATTACAGATCCGACATGGTGGTTCGAAGTATCGGTAACTCTCTTATGGTCATATTACCAGACTTGGTTGGGAAGAAGATAACCAATTGGTTTGATTTAGTGCGACCACTCATTGCATTTAAATTTCAAACGGTAAGTATTAGAAACAATATTTTTTCCAATAAAATCTTAGCATACCTATAATTAACTACATAAATACGTTTGACATATATAGTTGATATACCCATGACTGGAGTAAAAACATTCGAGCTCATCACAGAAATGAATGTCCCCAGCGGGACTGAACCCGCGACCGCTAGTGCAGTCAGTAGAAACAGGCCACTACAAATAGAGCAAAACGTGTCCGTAATATGAATTATTTATTATTATACTCTACAACTAGTAGAGTAAGAAAGTGACAGTACCGAGAAAAACTGGAACAGTAACTCAGAAGACTCCAGATATTTATACAGCTCTTCCCTATAATATGATACACTATCTTTATATACTAGTAGCCTGTAGCATACACCTGCTTTTTTTCTGCTCTCGGGTGCGTTCTTAGGTCCCTAACTATAACTGTTAAAGAAACTCAACGGCAAGTTACTAAAGTTATTATGATACGACATTTTTATAGGAATAAAATAGTATACAACATTCGGAGGAGGTACCTACGAGTAGCTCTTGAGTAGTCAGCTAAAGCTTTTTACACGAATTGACCTCTTCATAACAATATCTGCGCAGATATTTTGTAGTACGTCTTTAGAAATGCTTAAATCATTTAATTATTACCTGCTCTCTTAAAATTTAATAATACTTAAGTACCTATTTATTCCACTTCTGGAGTGACATTAAACCCTTTCAAAATTCACAGAAATTTACTGACATTTAAACTTAGTTACTAGTTCCAGCTATTGGCCAAGTTAAACAATTACTTAAAGTGATTATGTAAATATTTTACAAGTCAATCTTAGATCAATTAAAGGAATTTATTTTAATATTAAACAAAATAAATTGAAAATCAAAATATGAAATATTCATCATTATTAACAGAGGCCGAGTCTATAGTTCTTAAAAATGTTGTCTATCTGTGACCCTATCACGAGAACACCACTGGACAGATTTTGATAAAATTTCGTATGATGTATAGGATACTTTTTAGTTTTTACAGTTAGAAAATATCTAATTTCTGAGAAATCTCACCTAACCGAATTTGATCCGGTCTCTACAACGCGGGCGAAGCCGCAGGAAATGCGAGTTATATAAGTTTAAACTTAAATATTATTGACTTAAAGAAGTAGAAGTAAAAACATATAAAACCACTATATTTAGATGTAGTTAGAGTTATTCTTCATAGATCTTAAATCGTACCAACAACATCTTCGAGCTTGTGACCGTGGAAGCGGTTATGCATGACAAAGCGCCCGACAAGAGAAATGAACTCATCCGACTGTCGGACGAGTCGGATTGCACGACTGAAAAGAATTTAAGATTGAAAGGTAAGTTTAAAGTATAACATATTTCTTCGTCATTTAAATTATTTTTCAATATTGAAAAAAAATGAAATTTTATTTTTCCCAAAACTACCAGGAAACTGAAATCGATTAACTTTTGTAAGTAAATCAAAGAGAATATCGATTTGTTTTTTTTTATTACCTACTACTTAATTCTTTTTTATTAAAGAAATCAATAAATAAAAAAACATTGTTTAATTTAAGTTACAATAAAGGGGAAGAGTTGAGATTCTAATTTTAATAACCCTCATAGAGTAACTTCTGTCTATTGAAATACCTCGACAAGGTCGATTTTGTCAATACTTATAGATTTTTGATACTTTTTTTTATTTTTACCGTGGGACTTGATATAAAAACATTTTTTTATTTGTGCTTTTTCATTGTATTTAATTTAAACCTAACAGTGTTTTAAGCTGCTTAGCTTATAAAAAAATACATTAATCACTACATGTTATATTAGAGCACCGGAACGAAATGACGTATAATAAAAAAACAATTTCTGATTGTCATAAAGGTAATAAACAAGAATAGACATCGTATCTATTTTCTTATAAACCTTCATTTCCGGTAAAATACTGACCCTCATCACATTGACGAGGGCGTGAAGTTTTATTAGAAGACCTTTATGTCCTAAAAAATATATAATAAATAATTTTTGTTTGTTCGTATGACATATATTAATTGAAGGTGATAAATTTCATTATTTTCTGAAAAATAGTTTTTTCATCAGTTGCAGAGGCTTAGAGAAAAGAGACTTTCACTGTTTTTCGGTTTTATTTATTTTTTTACGTTTTTTATAAAATATATCTGTAAGAAATATAACTCGCATGGATATAGGATATCGATACTACCATCCCGAATTCGATCCGCGATGGTAGTAGGTACCTACTATGTATAGAGCTACTCGGGCATCAAAAGTCCTCTGATTTATATAATTGAGCCAGTAAAGTGTACTTCTGTAAGCCCTCTTCATTCTACACTGCTTGCGAAATATTCGTAGTAGTAGAATTTACGACAAAATTCATTAAGAAATAATAAGTACAAATAGTGGGGTCACAACAAAACTGCGTGAGCGCTAGGCTGTGTTACCCTTCGACTAGAAAGGTCAACTAAATTACTTTGTTCCAAAAAAGAAATCTTTTTCATGAAATTTTCAGGCAACACTTCAAAGTTACGTTTTGCGTACGACGGAAGAAAATTACCTGATGTTATAAATTTACATCTCAAAGGTATTCTGTATAAAGTATCTAGTATCAGTCGTTTTCCTCACTCATGTGCGTAGACATCACGATAAATATACACTGTTTTTTTCCTCTTGACCATATTACATAGTAGAGCACCAAAAGCAAAATAAATTAGCAAAAAATAGTTTTATTTTAAATGGTTAAAAATACGTGTATTTATAAAAAAGTTAGTATAGTGTAATATATTTCCAAAGTACCTACTGCTTACGTTATTATAAAAACCGCACTTTGCACTTAGAAATATAAAGCTAGTATAGAGTTATTACTTTTCACTGGCAAACTTTTGGGTGTCCCAAAGCACCAACATAAGTTTAAAGCTAATTAACAATTTGACAGGTTTAATTAGAAAGCTTTCGCAATTTACAACATTCATTATGGTCTTGTTTTTCAAAAATATATTTTTTTATGTTAATCACTCACGACATTTTTGTCGCCAAGTTACCTAGTACCCACTATTAGATACCTGATTTTGTTAAAAAATATGTTTACGTGAAAGTGAACTAATAAGAGGAGTACAAATTGACAAAGGAATATATTACTACATATTTTACAATAGAAAAAACACAGTTATTTTAAAAATATCTGTCATATTTCTCTCATATGTATATCTAAATATAATGTTAGGTTCCGCACCATTCAATATACACATAAACAATTATACGAATATTGGTCGGTAGCATACGTTAAACGAAACGAACGGTTTGAGTTATGATGGAAGAAAATATTAAATTTTATGCGAAAATATAATATGATATACGAGACTAGCTAATACGAAAAAATAAATCTTTTTCTTGACTTGCTTTAATTCCATGACACACCTATTCTTTTAGTATCAATTATAATATTATGTATTTGATATCACTAAGTGAGTAAGATTTTTAGGTTTCAAGTATACGAAAGGACATAATTGTATTATTTTTATGTATAGGTATCAAAATCAAATGTAAAAAAGAATAACGATAACTAATTAGAAGCCTATCGGTTATTAGGTACATATTTTTTTGTTGTTTTTCAACTATTCTTATCTATACAATGCCTAATTACCTATAAAACTTATGTACGATCCTCTTTGTGTACAGGTCAAATGATATATATGGACAACTGGCGTATGATGATGTACCTGGGCACTCCTGTGATGCCGGACCTCGCGGCACTGGTCTCCACTGGCCTTTACATCAATGATCTATCTATGCATGACTTCAGCAGGTTAATTAAATTTCTTAAAAATAGGCAAATAAAATAAATAAAGAATAAAGATATCATTAAATTTTATTACTACAAAAAGTATTCATATAGGTATCTTTATTTCTTGAAACGTAAGCGATTTATCCCCAATTTTAGTTTTATATAGGTAGGTACTTTTTTTAATTGCACGTAAAAATATTGAACATTTTGCAAACTTTTCTTAGTTTAATGTTTATGTATATTAAATTATTATGTAGATTTCATACGGTTGCGAAAACGATTTTGTAAAAATATGTTATATTTAATGATTCAATGACACTACATGTCATTTAGCTCTACTTTAAGCTCATAATTTTTCCAGAGATCTCATGCTAGCCGGAACACAGCAGTCTGTAGAACTGAAGCTAGCATTAGATCAAGAACAGCAGAAGAGTAAGAAGTTAGAAGAGTCTATGCGGAAGTTGGACGAAGAAATGAAAAGAACGGACGAACTGTTATATCAGATGATACCAAAGCAAGTTGCTGATAGATTACGTAATGGAGAAAATCCTATCGACACATGCGAGGTATGTATAAAACTATACTAACTATGAAGTTTTTAATATTGAATCAATATTAAAAATTAAATAAAAACTATGAAACGGGGTTTCTTTATTAGAATATTTTTTCTCTCTTCTATTATTACTACTTAATGATTAAACATTCTTTTACAAGTTGGGGTTTTATATTGACAATTATAAGAAGATTCGTAGAATTTTTGTTTGTTTCTTTCTTTGAAATTTGTTTCTTATTTTACAATTACAAATATATTATATTTATACTAATTAATAATAATTTAAGTACAATATAATTTACTGCAGCAATTAGCTTGGCTATAAAGGGTCTACCCTCCTGTTACCTCTAAGAAAGCTACCTTCATAAAAATAAGTTACATGTAAAATTTTTGTTGGTAATTGGTAAAAATGGGCTTAGTTTGTTTAGCTCTATATTTTGTAATACTGTTACAGGTCATTATAAGAGCTCATTATCTTGGATAGGTACCTATTATAAAATAAAGAAAACCCCAAAAAATTTAGTTAATGGTTCCTTTAGGTTCTATAACATGAAAATATCCATAATATTAAATAGGCGCCTCAAGTTAAAATTAACATGAATTAAGTAAATGAATATCACGAGAAGTAATCTGTAGGAAAGGCTTAAATAATGCTTTTAAAATCCTCTTCTCCCAATCTCATTAGATACAAATCTACTTAATTATCCCCCGTTACGGCTTTTACGAAAGTTTTAAATTAATTTTTAACATTACCTTATACATATAAAGTATAATCAACATAACCGAATAGTATCTTGCTAACTTAACAAGGTTCTTCTATAATACCTAGGTATTAGCAGAAAATTGATATTAAATATCTAACCCAGACGTGGTCCAAATTATAAAAAAAGAAAAAAATTGTGAGGATGTTTGTTACACTTCTGCTTTAACTAATACTTAGAAGGACTTAGATAAAACTTTAGCGTAATATTGCAATTAGCAAGCTTATGAGATATAATTAATATCGTCACTGGAAAGCCAATAATCCTGAAGCGCCAAAACATGATTTTACAGTAGAGCGTTTTAAAGTTTTTTTTTAGTTAAAACATTGTGTAACTTTTTTGCTTATTTATTAAATGAAGTTCCGTAAAGGCAAAAGTATATCGTGACAGTATTATCTATGTACTGAAAACATGACACACTACATATATTCAGGAATTCAGGAGATAGCTGTCGTTTAAGTAGATTTACTCTGGATAATTCGCAGAGAAGAAGAACTTAAGTTCATAATCATTTTTAAGTTTAGTGATCAAAAAATACTAACAACCTACGTCATTTTAAATGTAGGAGACAAATATGACTAATATGCCTTATGGGTTGATAAAGTCTCAGGATATGTATACTTATACGTTTTTATATACGTTAAAAACGTAGGGGAAAACGACGTAATACATAATTAGATTGTACTAATATTAGGTCAAAGAGACTCAGCTAAAAATATATAACTTTAAATTAAATCTTTTTTACTGATTGGATAAAGTTAACTGTATGGGTGTGCTAATAATTTACTATCTGCGAACAAAGTGATTGTGGAAATAATTAATTCCTATTTTGATTTTAATATTGAGTAATTTTACGCCCGCAGCTTCACCCGCGTGTGTATAAGGATTGCATCTTTTTATTTAATTAGTGTATTGGTTGATAAAGGAATAAATAATAATAATAATAATAGCTTGCTAAGTAGTCAGGTAGGTTTATAAAAAACGTTTTAAATATTCAACATTTTCATTATATTTGTTTATATTGTAGTTTATGTATTGTGTCAATAATCAGGCAACAGAATCATTTTAATAATATTTTTATCATTACTTTGCAAGGATATAAATAATTAATTGGTATAATATTTTATAATTAATTATTGTCTTCGATATCAGAATCTTGAAGGGTATCCTAAATATTGACTATATTAGGAAAATTTTCGTATTCATGGTGATACATTTCAGGAATGATCTTCGATGTACAAAGTTACCACTGAGGAACTCCAGAGTTGGTCTTTAAGAATTGTGATGAACAACCCTCAACCACAACTCTGAGTGATCGGTCGCTCAGGAAGTCTTTAATCCAGCCGATCAGGCCAGGAGATATGCCATAGGCTGAAAGCTTGCTTATGAGGATAGCGTGCCAAACCCTGTCAAAGGCCTTTGAGACATCGAGGGAGACGGCAATGAGCGAAGTGGGGAGGGGCCACTTCGCTCAAGGGTTTCGCCAATGGTGTGGTTGGCACACACCAGAAGGTTCCCAGTCGACCAATTCCGGTGAAATCCATATTGTCGGTCACTGATGAGATCGTTCTATTCTAGATATGCCATAAGACGAGTGCCATTGTTACGTACTACGGGTTCGGGATCGGAAATTAAAAGCGTTCTCGCACTTAAGATGTTTTATTTACACTTTATAAACACGTGCAGTTTGTACACAGCACTAGTTAAATTGAGACTCTGAGCACTATAATTCACCAATTTTAATGATTCACTATAATCTTCTTCACTTTTCCACTATTTCATATCTCTTCGTAATCTTCACTCAACTTCGAACATCAACTGATCTCTCGACACACTGTCGGCCTTTTTATATGCGTAGAACATTCTAGTATCGAAAATTCAAAAGGTTTCTAGTAACTTCTAAATCTTTCCTGAAAATGCTTCGTCTCTCTCTCTGACACATTAAAATACTACACATTACACGCTCCATAATCTTGCAGAGTATGGAGGTGATTGAAATCGGACGATAATTGGTAGGGTCGGCACGGCTATCTTTCTTGGGTACAGGTTGCACATTGGCAAGCTTCCAGGATTTAGGCACTATTCCAGTCTTAAGAGAAAGGCGGTACAGACATGTCAGTATCGGAGACAACTCTGGAGCACATGTTTTAAGCATTATCGCTGGTATACCATCAGGACTACAAGCTTTATTTACATCTAGACGACATAATACTCTCTTTACCTCCTTATTAGTGATGGGAATTTCAGGCATTGAAATCCCGCGGTAAGGTAAATGTGGTGGAGTAGCATTACCAGAGTCTAGACAGAATTTTTGGCACAAAGAGATGCAAGCAAATTCACCTTCTCCATTGCCGTATGAGCCAGGGATCCGTCAGGTTTTACCAGCGGTGGGAGTGAGGGCCGACAAAGCCAAGGGACCAAAAAGCTCTGCTGCCAGATGGTTGAGCAGAAAGCTTTGCGCCAATGTGTGTAATTCGGTCAAGACGAGCCTTCTTTAATGTCTTTTTGTAGGCCTTGGTGGCTAAGTTAAAGGCTCTCTTCTTGGATCTTACATCCGGACCTTTGGGGTCTCGAGCATCAACGCAAGCAAGGTAAGCCGAATGCTTACGCTTTTCAACAATGGTGCATTCAGCTTTAAACCATGGGCGAGCTACCCAGTGTGGATAAAACCTGGATGTTATATCTGTCCGGATCAGTTGTCAGCAGAAGGTTCAGATAATTAGCTATGTGGCTGTCCACGTCGGGTACCCTCGTCGCTTGGTCAACCAACTGGGAGAGTCCAAGTGACACCGCAAACTTCCACGCTTCTCTCCCAGCATGGTGCGTCTTATGGTATGGGAACAACCAATCTTCATGATGGGCGTTAAGTCCCCCAGAAAGACAAACTGCGCGGTGCGCGTGGAGATCAATTCAATTCGATTCGACAAATTCGATTCAAACAATCGAGTTGTCTCCTGGTCACTTGTGTGCGATCGGTAGACACAGGAATACAGGATCTTTTCGATTCCCGTATCCACGATAACCCAGATAGTAGAGAATGTGAGGTCTTCAAGGTGGCGGAAACGCTGGAAACAGAGGTCATTTTGCACGTACAAACAGACTCCGGCCCGCGAGCTGAAATTATGCTCCAACGTGTAGCCGGGATAGTCCAGGTACGCAGCGCTTAATGGACATTGAATTTGCGTCTTCGTCAAAAAGAGCATGTGTGGCTGCGCAGTCTCGAGGTGGAAGTGGACTGATAAAAGATTTGTGTGCAAATCTCGGATATTTGTGAGGTGCACTTCTAATAAGGGGGAGTGCAGCCGCTTAAAAACATTACTCTTTTTGTGTAAAGCCATGATTGTTTTTTAAGGTAAGAGTGAATAAGATGGAGAATGGCAGTTGAATGAGATGTTGCACGAGCCTGGCGGTGATATTGATGTTGATTATGTCTTAAAGGGCTTAGTCTGGAGACTGCGGGGACGCCCGAACACCCCCAAGAATCGCCATCGGGCCCCGTCCTCTGGTCGCCAACCAGCACGATGAAGCCACCCTGGGATTTTTCACAGATGGCGGGGCAGCCTTTCATGGGTGGCTAGCCTACTAGTTGAGCCACCAACTGTCTGCAGTCGGCCAGCGGCAAACCGTGCTTCGGATCCCGCTACCCTCCGCCACTAAGCTCTCGACACAACAAACAACGATCCACCACCAACACGGCTACTTTGCAACATAACTATTCAGACCCATTGCCCATACGGCTTCATCAGCTCCCACATGCCGGAACGCGCTGTTAGGCGCTTGGCGGCACGATTTCTACTGATGGGTGGTAACTCTGGCGTGGCTAATGTTGAAGCCTACCACCGTGATTACCATGGTGTTCGGTAGTTTTACAGTTTTCGGTAGTGTACACCCACGGGAAGATATGGGATAGCCATATTCTACTTGCCGTAGCCACACATCATCACGAAATCACTATCGCTTTGATCTTCCATAAGTATTCTCTGAACTACATTTGGTTTAGATGATGATCCTATAGTGTTTTCAAAACCCACGTTTGTAAATTTTCTATAAAACGATGATCTACGGCTATGCATAATGGGGTTGAATAGGTTCTGTAAATTTATATTTATTATAATTTATACGTATGATCGAAAAGATTTTATACTCTTAACAACAGATTAATAAATAATCTTTAATCATATAGATAAGTTTAAAAATCGGGAATTATTATTTATTAAAACGTGCTAATTGCTACTATGTAATAATATTTAAGTGATTTGAAGTAATTTTCTAGATAACATTGTTTTTCAAAGCGCTCGGTGTAGAAAGAAAAATATATAATCAATATTTACTTACCTAGTCTCAATTTAAATGTACTACTCTACTGCGGGAACACGTCATTAAACGCGAAGCCAACTGCAAAGTCAACTTAAACGCCGAAATCGTCAATAAATCGGGCGTAAAACATAAGCCGTTTAAACTTAACAAATCATAATCTAAACAAAACTAAATTTCATAAGACTAAACTAAATATTATTGGTAATTTTTTTCCTAATAAAATACTAAGCAAAGCGTTATTATTTTATTAATTAAAATTTTTATGCTTAATAACATTAATATATGGTTTCATTGAATGTTAAACATTCTAAACAGACTATGTAAATATTTAGACATGTAAAGCAACATTACTAAAATCTTACCTTTGTAGAAAAGTACGTAAACAAAATATACTAACACGCTATGCTCATTATATTTTACGTAAAGCAAATTTACTAAACTATCTATTAACCTGTATTTACGGTTGGCAAAAAGTACTGAAGAGTCATGAATGGCTTAAACTAAAGTACTTTATGGTTCTTATCATGGTGAAAATGGGTATTGTCAGTGATGAAAAATACTGAACTGACAACGACTCTCAATTAATCAAAACTTTCATTATGTTAGTAATTGTCAAAAAAACAAAATCATAAAATATATCCTACTTTTGCACGACTTAAGCGCCAAAAAAGTGCTTATATCGTAACAAATCTTAGACTAATCGATGCAGAAAAAAAAATCCTATCCAACGATATATAAAACTCATTTTAGCCAAAATGGCGCTTAAGTATTATTGGCTTTCCAGTGACGATATATAATCGAATTACGCGAGCAGAGCAACAGAAAATCTAATACAAAATATAGTTACACTTTTGAGGCAAAAATATCCAAAGCAATGAAATATTGTTTGCCTCAATGTAAAAATTAAATTTAAAGACGTAATTTTTACAGATGTTCGACAGCGTTTCAATCTTATTCTCTGACGTGGTGACCTTCACGGAGATATGCTCAAGGATCACTCCGATGGAAGTGGTCTCGATGCTGAACGCCATGTACTCTATATTCGACACACTCACTGAGAGAAATCGTGTGTATAAGGTAAAGTTTATACTTTCTTAGGTTTACGCGTATATTTGACATTATAAATGAAACTATCACCATCATGGTCTCTCCCTATAAGGTTAAGTTAGGTACCTAGTTATTTAGGCAATAAACTAGTAATTTCTATACTGATATACAGATAAATAAAATTTTACTGTCTGTTTGTAATGTTCTAATAAAACTTATATTGAATGCGTAGGTATGAAATTATATAGGTAGGTAGGCACTTACAGTGCCGGGGCAGGGTCGGCGATTCGAAGGGAGACGGTCAAAACGTTGGATTGCAACTTTACGTGTTTGATGAAACCATTTGAGTTCTATTTGAACAGTTTGACAAATCAAACGATAGTGCGCAGTTTGGTTCGGTATACTGTCGTAATTAGACTTGTGTGTTGAGTGTAGGAATAATAATTTATCATCTTATAGTAGAGGAGACCGTGGAAGATCGACCTTCACCGATCTGATAACCAGATGAGACATATGGCTCTTAGACCATAAGTAGAAATGAAGGATGCCTTTCACTACAATTTTGTTTTTACTTAAGATAAGTAGTTTGTATACAGTACACATTGTATATAGATAAAAGAATGTCTAACATACAATTGGCTTGTCTTTATTATTTTAGTTACGATTGAGATGAGACATCCTATAAGTACTTGCATACCTACTTGCATAAACAGCTGCTATACTAGGATTAACTTATTATTATAGTGTGTTATATTTGAAGAATTCTAGACGAAGTCAACTTTTTACAGGTAGAGACAATAGGTGATGCTTATATGGTAGTATCTGGCGCACCAGAAAAGGAAGACAACCATGCTGAAAAAGTTTGTGACATGGCTCTCGATATGGTTGAAGCTATTACTGACCTCAAAGATCCTAGCACGGGTAAACTAAAAGATAATTTAACAGTTTTAAGTTACTTCAGTCTTTTTTGTATTGCTCGAAACATAGTTAAAATAATTATATGTATAAAAGCGGGAATAAGGTGCATTGCTTAGCTTATAATAATAATAAAAAGAACTTATTTTATTAATAAAAGATGGCTTTAATCATCTAGAGACTGTCTGCGATATATATTTTCAGTTCATAGTTCAACGTTTATAGTTCAAATAGTGTGCGAATAAGCCGACAGTTTTTATGACTTTCCAACTTCGAACATAAAATGTTCGAAAATAAATATTATAATTAGAATAAGCTTTATTTCATTTCCAGGATCCCACTTATCAATCAGAGTAGGGGTACATTCCGGGGCAGTAGTCGCCGGTATAGTCGGCTTGAAAATGCCACGCTACTGCCTCTTCGGAGACTCAGTGAACACAGCATCCCGGATGGAGTCGACATCTGAAGCTATGAGGATCCATATCTCACAAACAACTCAAGAGTTGCTCTCACCCTCGTATATTGTCACTGAACGCGGTGAAATACAGGTCAAAGGCAAAGGTAATTCAAGAAAAGTTCTATATTGTAATCCGTAAATAATATTATGAAAATGCCAAACTTTAACCAAATATTTATTACAGGTGCAATGAAAACGTACTGGTTGGAAGATCGAGAATCACGACCTTCCCTTACAAAAATGATATCAAAACAGATCCAACCAGTGTCTGAGCTGGAGTGGGAAAGAGCAGCCGACGTCAGGGATAGTATTGCCGAGCATTCAGCACAAAACCTAAATAAAGACAACATAAATAATAAAGAACTTATTCTAAACAAAGACCTGAACTATCTCCCTAACCCCATCAATTCTGGACCCAATTCCTTAACCAATAACGTTCCAAATCAAATAACATTCCCATCACCAACTACTAAGAATCCAAATGTAATGACATCACCTGCAGAAGAGAGACGAATGTATTCTCCAGTCACTTTCCAAGATGTCGCTAGACGAAGTATTGCGAATTCTCCCAATAGAACTGATAAAGGTAAAGGTACTAATATAATACTTAATGTAGAAAAACCAAGTCTGATTATCATATAAGTATTTTCAAACAACTTGTCTTTTGTAGCCATGCACATTCACACATTACACACATTATACAATAACTAAGTAACTGTCTCATTTGCAGACAAAATTCATATTATTTTAATATGATAATCAGATTTTTAATAATATGTTTATCAAAGAACAATGTAATTGTTTGAAAAGATATTCGGTCATTTCCAGAGTCGAGATCAACTTCTGCAAGCGTGGGCGGAGTGTGGACGGACGCCGAGTCCTTAGAACCACAGAGAACACTTGACAGTTTAAATTCGTCTTTCTGGTACTTATAAACAAGCATCGTATTAATTATTTTATTTCAATTTGAAGTTGAAAATGATATACAATTAAGAATCTAGTCTTTTTGTTATTTCAAATTAACAGCTTTTCACTAAATGCCATTGAAAGTTAGGGTACGTTATAGTACGTTATAGAATAGGGTATCAAAAATTGTTCAAATTTTTTGCCTGTCTGCCTGTTCGAGCTAATCTCTGAAACGGCTGGACCGATTTTGCTTATGTTATAAGGTGTAACTTAGTTTTATTACGGAACGGATGTTTGTGCTACAAACTTTAAAGGCGCGCCTAGGGACGAATCCGAGCGAAACGAGTACGCGAGGGTGAGCCGTTTGTTAGATATAAAATGTTTTTTAAGTTTTAAGTGGTAAGAATAAGGTAGTTATAAATATTAAACACAAAGAGAAACCAGGTTCTACTATACTTTGAACATTTAAGTTTTATTTTTCATAAATCTTGTAAATCTCAAGTTACAGTTCGACGTCCCCTTGCAGAACGGGAACAGCACCAGCGCCTAAAGATCAAGACAATGACTTCTTCACTGAATCAGTGGTAAGTACAATATTAAAATTATTGCATAAAGCAATTTTATATTATGTAATTCGTTATTTCTTTTCGTATTATGAAATATAGGTGTGATGAAATATGCTAATTATTTTTCAAGAAACATTAAAATCAAATTTATATCCACAACCAAATTATAATATTAAAATTAAGCATTCTATTCATTTACAAAACTTTATACATAAAAAGGAAATTGCAACACGTATAGAAGAAATATGTAATTTAAGGTACTTTATCATATATAAGTATTTATATCACAAGTTAATATTTATAAATTATTAGTAGTTATGAGGGTAGATATAAACTTAAAGCATTGTTAGTGCGTAGCGCGAACTTCGCCCGCACACTCCGCCCCGGCCACTGCGCCGGAGTGCACGCGCCCCGCCTCGCCGCCGCGACCAAGCATCGATGATATCGGTACTTAGCATAGTAATGTGTGTTTGTGTTTACATGCTTATGTGTTATGTATATTTATGTTTTAGATTTATTTATATGTCGGTAACACTAGTATTTTAAATAAAACTTTCTTTTAAAATTTTATTTTGATTTAAGGTGCCTAACGACAATCCTCTATATTCGGAGCCAAAAAAATACGCAAAAAATCAAGTTTTAATTAAAATTTAAAATATTCATTCGCAAATTTTAAAAAGTAGTAGAATACTTAGTAGTGAATTATCATCTTCATAGAAGTTTGTTGCCCATCATTTAGAATGTCATTTAATGTATGTGATTCACCAAAAAATATTTAACAATGTGTACACACCAAAACAGATACACTAATAAAATTTAAAAAAGCACTTTTTGTGTAAATTCTAACTTACACTATTAAATGTAGTTAGCCAAATATATTTCTATACATTAATATACATTGTTTATAATTACAGAAACTGACACGGAATATCAAGATGCACACACAGACGTCGGCCACATTTGCACTGTGCCAGAAAACGTTGAACCTCCCAAACAAGGGAAAGTAGGCAGATTTAGGGCTCGAATAACGCACGGAAAATCATGTACATCTGTAAAACCAACTAATAAAGACTCTGTGAAATCGAAGCAAATGCCGACTAGTAACGTTCAGCCGCATGGTCATCATCATACCAAAAATGTGAACCATCACCAATGCTGTGGAGCCTTCGGAAACCCTCATGTGAGACATAAGACAAGTAATTCTAGCTGTCATTTAATATAATTTCTTGATATAGGTACAAATGTATCGGATCGCAATGCGGGTAAAAGCTTTGGAATAAATAAGTCTATAATACATTTCAGATACATTCAATGCATATCTTTCACAAAGTTTAGCATTTATCACTGAAATTATAATAAATACTTTAGAGATTCATAAGTGTGTAAATAACTTTTTTTATTCTTTTTGTTACTTTTAATATTACAGTATTATTTTGAAGTATCTATATTGTTTGATTGAATGAGAAATTATTTCGTTCATTTATTCTGCATCGTAGAATAATTTTGTAATATTTCAATATTATTTAGTAAGTAATATTTATTTTTAGTAATTTTGACATCTTGTAATCTTAATAATGTTTATTGTCTTTATATAATTAGATAATATGCAAATAAAGCGACACGAGGCACATCACTATTTAATGTTTTTAATTCGGCCTAAAAGGTTATACTTATCTGTTGTGAATCATGAAATTATAGGAAATATAAGTAAACAAAATATTTTTGTACAAACTTGATGTATCGGCTTTATTACACTGCTATTCTATTGGATAAAATAAATCCATATTTAAAAAAGATAATAAAATTATTATAATTCGCGTCATGTAAAAAAACGCTGGCTGTCAAGTTGCGCAGAGGCGACTTATCGGCCAATTTGGTGGTAAGACGGGACGCGGAACGTCTAGGCACTCGCCGCATGCTTTCTGGCTCGCTGTTAGTTCGTCAGTTCAAATTTCAAAATACCATCGCGCACACAAAATTTATTAATTACGAAATGATTTTATATAAAAAAATAGAGAAAAAAATATTTTTGACGTATATTATTTTATAAAGAGAGAATCGGATAATAATGCAGTTCATAATTTAAAAAATATATTAAACGAATTAATTTATTGTTTTGTAAGTAGATTAATTAAACATTCTACACTGAATCAAACATATTTTATTAATTAATAGACTTCTATTTAATGACATTCTATCTAATATATTTTTCAATGTACCTACCAATAACCAATATACATCGCGAGAAAAAGGCTTGTTCAAATTAAAAGAATAGGCTGAGTAATTTCGTATGCGAATGTACCCATGCGCAAACACACCCCCCACCACTTTCTTCCAGCGTTCTTTTCACGTGACGCGAACAACCTGCTAATTGATGTTACACCAAGAAAATATTAGAAAATATTTTTGTAGCATTATCTTTTATTCCACAAATAAAGTTAGTCTTCACGAATAATAAAATTTTAACTTTAAATATAACTACATTAATTAATTTATAAGTGTAAATTTTATAATGTGAATTTTGTTACTTTCATGAAAAACTAGTCTTATTTACAGATACAAGCAGTATTTTTGTAACATATCGTCCTTTAATTATTTTTTTAATTCAAAAAATAAAATATAGTGTTTTTTTTATAATAATATATTAAGTTATATATATTACAAACCTGCATAGGGGTCGTCCATTAATCACGTGAGGCTCGAAAGGGGGGGGAGGGGTGTTTTCGGAAAAATCACGAAATACGACTAGGAGGGAAGGGAGTTATCACGTGATTTTTTTGAAGGTGCGATTTCTAGACCGAAAATGCGTGATCTTGAGTCGCCTAAGGCCGTTGCTAAGATTTTCCCGCGCGCCGCGACAACAGCTGAACGTTCCTATTAAGCCAAGTCACCTATAAAACTTCCTACGACATGCATCTCTGAAAAGACCTGTGAGGGAACTATTGTCGAATGAAACGACACTATTAAAAGTAACACAATAGATAAGTAAAAATCACGAAATTAAAGCTCTACTGAGAAAAGAGATGATGCCCCCAAGACGCACGAAGAGTCGCTATGAGTAAGAATGGAAGGCTATAACAATGAACCAATTGGTCTAGCTGCTTACAATAAATATTTATATTAATTTAACAAAATCAAATTAGATTATACCTGTTAACCTGTATTTAAAGATAATATCTAGAATTTTTTAAAGATACTTTGTAAAAAATTATATGTATTTCTGGTTTGAAATAAACGAATTATTATAAAAAAATACACGTGATTTTGACTAGTCTAGTCTAGGGGGTAGTCTTAAACCTCACCACGTATCACCATGGGGGTTTTTTAAACACGTGATTTATGGACGACCCCATAGGGGTTTTCGAACTCCAAAAATGTTAAATTTTATATCAATATTAAGATGTATTAGGATTTACAACAATTTAAACTGTGAATTCTGTGTTAGTTTTCACAGAAGTACCTTATTTAAGAAGAGCTTCACAACTTGACAATAGATAAAAAAAGAATCTAAACTGTATGACAGTGGTATATAAACCTTATATAAATTAAGAACGAAAAATAATATTAATGTTATAAAATAAACCAAAAAAATATTGTAAATTATTAATAATATACTAATCGTAGTAGAATGTAGTAGTTATGAGCGCACTGGCGTACACTCATAATTCCAGAGTCTCTAAAAACTTAATATTTCTACTTTTAATGGTTAATAAAAGAAAATAATATGTTTAATATTATGTGTAGTAGGTAAATTTAATATAATAAAATGTATTTTGAAATTATTATTAATAAGAGTACTTTTTCGAATTCATGTTAAAAATATATAAAATGTTATACGTAGTACATATTTATAAAAAAACTTTGAAGTATACTTCTTAGATATAAGTGTAAATTCAATCTAAATGTTGTGAGTCAATTGAGAATTCTAGTCGTTTTGAGATTACACTATGAAAGTAGACATTGTACTTTTTGTCTGTGTGTTTGAGCTACTTAATTTTATTTAAATACTGTTAATAAGTATAACTAATCAAAATAAACAATCTGTTGTAAATGGACAGCGCTGTAGTTTTTCTGAATTTTAATAATATCTGCTTTATCTTAATACTTATATCAATATTAGAATTATTTTATGTAATTACTTTGAAAATGTAATGAAAAATTTAATATTTTACGGTTTTCAAAAAATGAAAATGGGTCTAAACAACTTTCAATAGATAATACATTTTGTTCGCGATATTTTGATTAAAACCCACCAATCCAATTTCTACGTCCAAGTTTAGATGAATATTGTTTATAATTGCTTAACGCAGCTTTTATAGTAAAGTCAGTTTAAAATCTTTATAATATTAATATTTGGCTCTCGCATATACAAACTCGCTTATGTGGAATCATTGTTCACTGTCGTTCTCACTATTGTGAAAATAAAAGACGTTGGAACTATGTTTGATTTATTTTATTTATCTCTTTAATATAAATGGTAACTACATAATTTCTCATAAAAATAAAATTGCCCTTAAAAATAAATCCTAAGGAAATAATAAGGATTGCCTTTTGTGACAGATAAAAGCAATGAAAATTTATCGAATCGTTATTTTTGTAAATATGTCCAATGCATTACTCTTATTATGCTATTATTATTAAAAAATGTTTAAATAAAGTGAAATTCCGTTATTTTTTTTTTATTAAAATATTTAATTAAGTATACAGTACAGTAAATGTTCTGTAAAAACTTAGAAATTAACAATATTCTGCTATAAGTTATACCTCCTACCAAAGCAATGAAACTTTATAATTGTAGTAATTACTCAAAACTTAATTCAGTTCCTTTTAGATTTTCCTCGGCCCAATTATCGAAACGTCGCGACAAATCATCCGACATGAAATTCTTCCAGTCACCGATCTCGCCTTTTCTTATAAATCTGAGCGACGTTTGCTCTAAATAATTTTTACCGAACGATTTTTCCAGGACCGCTTCTAAATTGACCGCTCTATTGGTTTTCATGTTTTGGAACGACAAATGATCACACAATTTAAAAACTTCCTCGTCACTTAAACTTTTGTTCAAAAATTTCGCCGTCTTCCTCACGACTTCTGGTAGGTCGCGTTTCATTTCTTCGAACTTGATGAAAAGAATGTTTGGGTCATCGCGTCTTTTCCAAAAACCTGTGAAACCATACTTGTTTATATGTGAGAATTAGACTTATTGTACTCGGCCCTTTTTAACGACCCACTGCTGGGCACGGGCCTCCCTTTAATACGAGGGGGATCAGTTCCACCACGCTGGCCTAGTGCGGGTTGGCAGATTACGCATGTCTTTCGAAAACTTGCTAGGTTCTATCAGACATGCAGGTTTACTCACCATGTTTTCCTTTGCCTTAAAACAATTAGTAATCATGTAATGAAATAAAATGATTCGCATATGAGAATATCAGAGATGCTAGACCCGGATTGGAACCCGCATCACTCAGTTAAATGAGCGAGCACGAAAAACTGGGCTACCAGAGACTTAATTATTTATAAATAACATGATATTTTTGGTTTAGAAATCTGTACCAAATCTTACCAAGTATATGATTCCAAACCGGTCCGAACGGAGCTCGATCCCGTATAAAGAGGTCACAGAAGTCCTCAAACGTGCCTTTGAGTCCGTGCACCAGCGTACAGTAGTGATAGTATGAAACCACCATGTCTTTTGGATTGCGGGATGTGTATATAACCTGATAAATAACATTAAAATAGGAAAGTGACTGTAGGGACTATTAAGTTAGTGTTTATTAAAACCGGCTTGGACGATATATTGTATTTTATGGAATGTGACTAAGAAGCTGTTATTGAGGAAATCCAAAAAAAAGACAAATATAATGATGAAAACTTATAATAGTAAAAATAAATTTAATGTTGGGACATTATCACGATAAGCTACGAGACTGTTATGGAGACCAAAAATTAGACACATTACACATTATATGCACACATACATATTATTATAAATTTAAACATTAACCACCCAAGACTGGAGTCCCCAGCGGGACTAAAACCCGAGACCGCTGGTACAGCAAGTATAGCTGACAAGCTGATCCTAACGTGTCGTAAAAAAAACAACTACATATTTTAAATTATTATTAAATAGCCCAAAAACATAATTTATTCCTTAGATTTCCAACTTACTTTCGGTTTAACAGATCCATCCTCATTTAGTATATCGATTGGCAGCAGATCCCAAGGCAGGTGACTGCGGATGTAGCGGGGATGAGGCAAACGATACTTTACGAGGTCCACTGAAGTACCTCGAACAGACTCCTTGTGCCACTCCGCGTGTCCATCTACCATTATACATGACAGTTCCACTAAAGGACACCGAATCTAATTTGAAATAATTAAAATAATATTAGTGTTTAGTTATTCATAAAAAAACTATCTTTTCCGATTATTTAGTGGAATTATATTGATTTTTGGTTGCCTACAACAAACCGGAAAAAAAAACCGAAAAGTCAATTTTAGCTATTTATAATGTCGTGCCAAGGATTTGAAATTGTTAATTTATTTCTTAATAAATTAACAATTATTACCCAATTATTAAAAAAATATTAACACTGCAATACAAAGATTACTAAAATATCCGTTATTTAAAAAAAAACGTAAAGATATAAACAAATGTATAGTTACATAGTACACAATACATATATCGTTTGTATATAGGTAATATCTAAATATATAACACTACGAGTAAATAGAGCTATAATATGATATTTTTTTATTAGAAACTACTTTCCAATGTTCGCAAAACAAATTGTAAGTGTGGTGCACTCACGCAGTAAGTAAAATGTAGTAAGTTCACTCGCATTTCCGTATTATTACATGTGCAATATAGAAGCGTTGAAATAGCAAATTACCTGCAACTTAGTTTTGACTTCATTTGGTCGTACATTTTTTTGTGTAGACGCAACACGCATATTTTAATTTTTCTCGGTCTTTGCTTTACATATTACTGTAGGTACTACGCCGGAGGCTCATATATCATATTATTTAGGTCAAACTTACCTGTTGTAAGGATTTTGCACCTTCATAGTCCAAGTCGTGGCCGATCAGCCAAACCATTTCCTGTGCCCATGTTGATCCTAGACAAAATATTACATACTACTTAATAAGAAATAAATACAAGTAATCATAATGTATGTAACAAACAACAACAAAAGATGAAGAATTAAGATGCCTGATAAAGCTGGCAGGCTGTTCAGTGCATTCCTACAGCGGCCGAATTGAAAATAACGCTAAATAGATAATAATCTAGTTTAATTAGCCAGATTAAAAAAACACGTTTCATTATATGCTAAAAAAAATTAAAAGTATCTATAGTCTAAACCACGAAATAGGTAAAAATTTTGTGGTCTAAACAAATTATTTTATGTGATCTGTGACACTACTGTTCACTTACGCCGTTTTGAACCAAATTCAAGGATTCCTATTATTATTTTTATTAGGTATTAATAAATGAATTGAAGGATTCAGTACCTAATACAGTAAACTGCCAGTCTCCTTAAATTAATCTAACTTTCAAATAAACTGAATCGAATAATTTCGAATATACCATTTGCTAGAGAAACCCACAAAAAAAAATTCAAAATTGATTCAGGCGTTTAGGACTTAACTAATTCAGGGTGTAATATTAATAATTAATAATAAAGGACTTAACTAATTCAGGGTGTAATATTAATAATTAATAATAAATACATTGGATTCGATCATTTATAGTTTTGTTTATCAAAAATAAATCTTACTCACCAGTTCTAGGATAAGAACACATCCAAACATCGTCCTCCAACACCTCCATATCTAAAATATCCTGCCCAATATTCATATAATCAGCTGGTAAAATTACACGCCCAGGATTTATTTCGACCATGCAATCTTCTTTTTCGAACATGCGATCTAATTTCTCCCCCGTCTCCTTATCTAGCTTCGAAAAGGTCAAATTGGGTTTGGTCCTCATTGTTACGTGTGAATTTTAAATTTTTTACAAATCCTTAACACATTTGATTACGGTAATAGAAAAATAATATAACTTTTCTAATATTAGAATTGCTTTTCTAGCGGAAAATACGTCTTATTCCTGGCAACTAGAAAATTGCAATGGTCGCGTGCATCGCGCTGTGATGCACCGTATTCCACAACTCTCTTTGTACAGGAGTGTTCACTTTCGTATTTCCTAGGAGCTATGAACATTAAGCGCGGTATTTTATATTTAAATAATACGTATTGTTCGTCACATTTCTTTCATCATAAACTTTTCCTTTTACCTCAACACGCAATTAATACGTGCACGTTAAATTGCGTAACCAGATAATTTCCTTTAATTTAAGGGCTTATTAATATGCTTCTTGAGAAATAAATAATCTTAAACTTTATAAGAACTACAGGTGATATAAAAAACAATACTTTCTTTTATATTTTTGAAAAAATTATTTTATTTATATTAATATTATTAGAAACAAGTGATTATTTTAGTAGCCCCCTGTATAAAATAGGTGTGCTTCCGCGACTACTTCCTGCCCAACAAGTATTGCTATGCCTTCATTGCGAGTGCAATACCCTGTTATGCACTTAATTTATATATCTCCGCATATCGAATTTTCTATATTTTACATAACATTTCAATAGGCATTTTGTATAATATATAGGAGTATGATTAGTAACGAACTTGTTATAAGTGAAACTATTGTTTTTATACTTAAAATTAAGTACTTTGGGATTGCTTTCCATGTACTTGTTTAAAAAGTTTTGTACAGTACATTAGATATCTACGAGCGAACGTAAACTATGCCCAAAATATTATGCAAATCAATTCTGATTGGTTTTGTTTTATTTCGTTAAGAATCTAGCGAAAATGTTTTTTTCATGATTTAAAAGAAAATATGATCCATGCTGTAAGATTAATTAGCATTTAAAATTGATAGTATGTTGTATATCCTTTTGTCTAAAAATATATAACAAAATCAAATCCTTTTTTTATATATTACGTACAAATAATATGAAGACCTTTATGGAAAAAAATATAAAGAAAGTGATGAAAGCTTATGTAAGACAACATAGATATTCTATGTAATTTGTAGAAACCGCAAAGACGCAAGCTTTTTGCTTTCAGTTGCAAAACTTTGCGGGTTTCAGTCACCGAATGACGTATATTACATAATGTATTAAAAAGTAGCTACAAAAATATAAATACTATATAGAAGAAATATCAAAGCGAAATCATTTGACTATTTAAATTGTTAAAGAATAGAAAATAAAAAGGAACTATTGGATATTGATTATGCACCCCTTATGAATCAAGAAGGTCGTTTGACTTCGTGTTTCGCGCCATCGATCCCTCCCCTTACCCTATATTTACTTCCGCCGTCCAAGTAACGACAACGTCACAGAATTGTTGAAACCAAAACAAATAATATTAATCGTTTAAATATGTCTAAAATGACGAATGTTAACTCCAGTTTAGCATATGAAATATCACTGTACCTAAATTCGTTTTATTTAGGAATGTTTTTCGTTTGTGAGATCGCTATAGGAATATTAAAAGCGATAAATGTTTCATACCCAGAAAATGCACTACTAACTGAAGCCGGAATATTTTTTGCACTGTGCTTCGTCGAACTAATTCGAATTTCTTTAGGAAGACGTGGAAATTTAGCTAGTAAAAGTAAGTAGAGTGTTTTCAAATAAGATGTCTAAATAACAATTTATGAAAGTAATACTTCATATGAATTATTTTTTCAGAAATACCAGTGTTTTTCTCAGTGGTACTAACCATACCTAGTGCAGTCGGTGTGTGCTATTTCTTGATTTACCAGACTTATATTTTAAGGCTAGAATATATTTGGTGTGCTGTTATGCTCATTTTCCATGCTTTAGAACTTATATTTGCCATTTTATTTATTTTAACTGTTTGTAAAAATCAACAATTTGAATAGAATAGGTTTAAAAGTACCTCCTTGCCAAATAAATACTAATTGCCAAACTTCAGATGGTATTTTATATAGAAAATTTCTTATAAGTAATTGAGGAGAGTACTTGAACAAAAGACTTTGATGTAGTGACTATTTTTCTAGATAGATATTTGATACTAAAATGCTTTTATAGCTTAGTGTTCGCTCAATAAATAGAGTAGAAGATATATAACATGACTGTTAAGTGTTAATTATTGTTGTAGTTTGTAATAGTCAAAGATATATTATGGTTAAATATCAAAGTAATTTAAGTATCTAACGGCCATAACATTAATCTCATATTCGTCCTTATTGTATAAGTGAGTGTTCCATATTCCTAATGTTTAGTAATAAAAGATAGTGAAACTTTTTGTACATTGTATTTTATTCTATCTCTACAACACTTAAAATCTAATTATTCTTTTTTTGGTGGTGTGATATGATCTGGTATCTTCTGACATTCGACTTTAGTAACTTTCAGTGCACATCCCTCAGGTATATTCCTTTCAATATATTCCAAATATGTGTCACAAGTCGAACCTGTAAGCCTTTGTAAATGTACAAATCTAAAATAGGTTCTAATTTCATATTGAACTCTATGCTTCTTATAAATATGGACACATCTTAATAGAGTATGGCGCTCTTTTTCTGCTTTTCTTAAGGCCCAGCTGTAAGAAAATTAAATATAAAATAATAATGTTTAAATCTGAGAAATATAAAAAAGTTAATTCAAAATATTAATTCAAATATTTAACTTAAAGTATTTATATTTCTAACGTATTAAATACAAGCAATATATTTTCAAGATGAACAAGTATGAGTTTGTTTACATTACAAAAGGCTTAGCATGTTTATTTATTTTACAATATTACCTTTTAGTAACTTCAATGCCTAAATGAGAGGCTGCTGCAATACAAAACCAAGAATAACTTAATAATACAGCAGGGTCTATGCCTCTCATTTCAAGTTCCACTCTTTTATATAATTTATCTAATTCTACAGCTGTTGTTGGAACTGCTTCTATAGGTTTTATGGGTGTAATTGTCGCGCTGGTCAGAGGTCTCACCAATGTATGAGTGCTAATAATATTTCTTATTAATGGTGAAGAACGGCACAAAATCTGCAATAAAAATAATAATTTTGTATTGTTTAAATATTCTAGTCCAATATAAGTTACTACTACTTCGATAATACTAACTCTGATTGCGTTCATTTTGTATATTATAATTTTAACGATACAAAAAGTATATAGAAGTCAACTAGCTTTTCAATTCACTTTTCGTAAAAATCTATTTATTATATTTTCGGTAAAACTTAACCTATATAGATGTTAGTGCACCATTTTTGAAATTTGACGTCAAATGTGACTGACGTTAATATTTTTTACAAGCAGGGTGACCGTTTCAAAAATGGCGAATCTGCCCGAGTATGGCAAAAAATCTGCCAAAATCTGCCACACCTAACTTAGAAAATGCACAAAATATGCCATCATATTATTTTACATTTTTTTTTTCATTTATTATACTATGTGTTAACATTTGCTTCAAAGTTCAAACGCTTTATTTTGTTCATGTCTCGTAATATTTTAATATTTTATGCTTTTCAGAGTTACTAAAATCTTATAATATTATGAATTTTCCTGTGCCTTTACTACTATATGCAAATCTTTTTTAATTTTCTTTATTTCTTTTTAATTTTTTTCCACTTCCTCTCCTAAAGAAGATTTATTGAAATAATTTTATCATGTTAGTTTTTTTAAGCATACAATATCCAGTAAAAATAGTAATAGAATAAAGAAAAGATTTATCGTGAAGTATTTTCCAACACACGTTTGGCGCAGTTTGTAGTGACCCTACTTTTTTGTGCCAGCGGTCGCGGGTTTGAGTCCTGCTGGGACTTTCATTCATTTGTTAAACTCGAATGTTTGTACTTCAGTCATGGATGCTTAGGTATATTTATATTTATAATATGTATGTATTTAACTTTATATATGTAGTATATCCTATACTATCTGGTATCTGTAACACGCTTCGTAGCTTACCACGGAACAAGATGGCGCTGTTGTAAAAAAATGTCCCAACATAATTATTTATTTATTTATACACTAAACGCCAAAAGAGAATAAGGTGGCAGATAAGACAACAAACATTGATTTGAACCTCGATACTGATTTATTACTGTTCATATGGCGTACTTAGTTAATAGTTAAAAATAGAATAAACGGGAAATCACTCAGTAAATTATTATTACCTACCAAATAAATGCATAATAAAAAAATAAATAAATAATAAGATACAGAAAATTATAGTTATTCAATTTATATTTCACAACAATAAAGATTTCTTTGAAATCTGCCATATTCTGCCACTTTTTTCATTCGACAGCATATTGTGCCACAGTTCAAATTTAGGTGTCAAATCTGCCGAAATGGCAGAAATCTGCCACAAATGGTCACACTGTTTACAAGAGTTACTGTACAGATTATATAATATGGACGGCTTTGTATTTTTACAGATTGTAATTAATTTGAAATTTCAAATACTATATATATTTTAATTTATTGTATGTATAATTTAAAACTGATATTATCCAGAAATGCGTTTTAAATGACTCGTGATTATTATAATTTAAATACTCGACATCACGGTGAGAAATGAGAGAAGAACCTACAGCAGTAAAATAAGACCAGCATATTTTTATAATTTTTTTATTGTGAAAAGGTAATCATCAACCTAAATAAATATTAATTAATACACATATAAATAATATTTATTATTTTAGCGAAATTATTTCATACGATAATGTGCCAACTACTCTGTCAACTCTTGAGTAAATAGGTAGGTACTACTAAGCTTTTCGGCTGTCAGTGTCAAATTGGAATTGTTATTACTTATTAGTTGAAGTCTCACGATTTAAGTGTTTTATTTATATAATTTATGAATTAAAAGTTAACTTATATTTATTAATATCAATATGGTAGGTCACCTGGTGTTATTAAAAATGTTACACTGCAAATTGCATAAGCGCAGAAAATCTACAAGAAATAATAGAACAGATTTATCTGAAACACTAAACGAGAAAGAAACATCGTCGATTAAACAAGAAATAAATGAATATGATTATAGTCAGCACATGTGCAGAGTTTGTTTAAAAGAAGGAGACATTCCCATTTATGGTAACGAAGTATTGGAAGATATTTCAGAGCCCCTTACTTCCTTTAGTGCCATTGAAATAAGCCCTCATGATAGTCATCCTAAGTTTCTTTGTCAATCGTGCTATTCACTTCTCCAAGGCGCTATATTACTAAGAAAAACTGCACAACAATCTGATATACTGCTACAACAGCAGAGTGCAGATATCACTGATAACGAGAATAATTTTGATACATCCACTAATTTTGATACTTATAACGTTGGAACATCTCAAGAAGAAAAAAATTATTACCATTGCAAAAAATGTGCCTTAAGTTTTGAAACATTTAAAGAGTATAGTGAACATAGACTTTCAGAAGAACATGAAAATATGAGACAAACATGCCCCATTTGTAATAAATCATATGCAACACTGTATTTTAAAAGACATTTATCTATACATAAACTAGACACCTCATACATGTGTGATATATGTGGAAAAAAGTTTATAGTACAAGGCCAGTTTGCTAGACATAGAATGACTCATTTTTACAATCTGCCATTTAAGTGCTCTCTTTGTCCATACAGAGGTCGATTTAAAGAGTCATTGAAAATGCATATGCGTTCTCACACTGGTGAAAAGCCATACCACTGTAGTCAATGTCCTGGAAAATTTGTTAACAAAAGTAATTTGAATAAGCATATTTTGACTCATAAAGGTGATCATGATTTTAAATGTGAGTCTTGTGGTCGAGGGTTTTACACTAAAAGAGATTTAGAGTTACATTTTAAGGTTGACCATACTGGTATTAAAGATCATGTCTGCAGTGAATGTGGTAAAGCTTTTGGTTACCGAAAACAAATGATGAAACATCAGCTCAAAGTTCACAAGAGAGAAAAGTTAAGAAGTGGCAGAACACCATTATATTTACAATTAGAGTCTAAGCAACAGCAAGCAATAATTGAACCAGAATAGTATTTTAATAATTTTATACAACATAATATATTTAATTAACCAGTTTACCCTATTTATTTAAAATAGATGTGAAATAAATTTTACAGCATTTTTTAAAAGTTGTTATTAATTACCTTATAATTAGTTTTTAGCATAGCTGGGGATTAACTCGTTAATCCGTTAATCGTTAATTAACGAAGTTAACATTTCGATTAACGATTAACTTTAAAGTTAACTTAAAAAAAAATTAACGAACTCGTTGCTTGGTAAAGAGTAGGATGGATTAACGGACTTGAGAAAATGTAACGGAAGTTAACGAGTCCGTTAATTTTTTTCTAGGTTAACTTAAAAGTTAATCGTTAATCGAAATGTTAACTTCGTTAATTAACGATTAACGGATTAATAATAATAATAATAATTGTTTTTATTTCGGAACTACATTAAGGATTAAGGAGTTAATGCCCAGCTATGGTTAATGCATTTCCCAAAATTAAAAGAATAACTTTTTTATGTAGGTCTGTAAAGAGAATCAATCGTAGTAAGACATATTCTAGTAACTTTTCGATTTAAATGCGATTATTGTTCAGAAATGTTGTCAATTTTACATGTAAATTCACCTAATTCCCTATTACACCTCTTTTATCTTTTATTCAAACATTAAATGACAAGGTGACAATTAAGTGACAAATAAAAATTTTATAGCACTAATGAATGTTTACAAAATCATCGAAAACTTCAAGTTTTATTAAAACTCCGAAAATATGGCAAACGAGGCAGAAGAGACTGTACGTAAACTATCTATGCATAAAGGAGTAGTGGGTGTAATAGTTGTCAATGGGGAAGGTATTCCTATAAAAACCACATTAGATAACCATGTTTCAGTACAATATGCGGGTCTGATGAGTGCTTTAGTGGACAAAGCTAAGGCTGTAGTGAGGGATCTTGATCCTACAAATGATTTGACATTTCTACGTATAAGAAGCAGGAAAAGTGAAGTAATGGTGGCACCAGATAAGGATTTCATACTAATTGTGGTTCAAAGTCCAGTTGACTGACAAAGACTTTTGGCTTTATGCCATAAATTGCTTATAGTTGCTGTGTAAACATTTTTAGTTAAATTACTTTATAATTTTGAATAAAAGCTGTTAAGATTTCGTTTAGTGGACCTTAATGGTTTCATGAATAATAAACAGATATTATTTAATGAACAAAATTATTTCATTTTAAACTTAAAAAAATAAAATACTGTATTTTTATTTTAAAAATGAAATAAAACAACAAATATGTAAATTTCTTTATTGACGGTCAATAAATCTACAATGGAATTCATCACTTAAGTTAGTTCCCAAAATTATTTCCAAAACCTCGGCCTCGACTTCTAAAACCACCTCTACCTCTAAATTCTCCATTGTTTCCGAATCCTCTTCTATTTTCGAATCCTCCTCTGTTACCAAAACCACCTTGGTTAGAAAATCCGCCTCGATTACCGAATCCGCCTTGA